>OZ038475.1:149674692-149859692 GCA_964036315.1 Acanthosepion esculentum
AATCGACCGAAAAAGTCTGGTAACAAAAAAAATGAAAAGAGATCAATCATCTCAACAATCCTTACACTTCTCAAGATGCATGGAGTATTTCATTTATTGTCATTGAATTGTTTTCAACTATTTTTGAAGATTTTTTTTTTCAAACAGAAAAAATAAAAATAAGAAGGAAACTACTTGTAATTGAACCTGAAATTAACCACAAATTAACTACTGAATATTTAGTAAACAGCTCCCAGGAAGGAAATGTCAACCTGTTTTCTAATGACTTATACTTAGTTTACTAAAAAAAAAAATAAATAACACTTCTAGAACAGCCATTTGGAAATTATGGCAAAACCCAAGAAAACTTTCAAGTCCCTTACGTTTGTTATACAAAATGTCATTTCATAAAGCCTAATACCTTCATTTTCTATGTAAAACCCAATCAGTGATTTATGAGGATATATGATTAATAACTTCATCATTTTCTCCCTCAAGAGGGTGCTTAACAGGCGTTAAGTATGCATAATTCTTGAGATTTTTGTGTGCTGAGGAAGAAAGATTCTGTTTTCTTGCAATCTCTTGTGGGAATAAAATAAAAAAAGGTCATCAATGTGGTTTTCATTGCTCAGTAATCCAGTTTAGCAGCAGGCTCAAATTGGAAATTCTATCAACTGGGGTTTAAATGATTTATGAATAATGGTTTTTATATATTGGGGATTAAAAGTCTTTGATATTAGCTGAGAAAATGACCACTGTCAGTATCTCCATCAATTTCTGAGAAATATTCTTCTAGTGGAAATTCTGCAGCAAAAATGCCTACATACATTCAATTTGTAATCACCACATATTTTTTGTCCACACTAACAGTTTTTCAGTAGAGTACATATGGGAGGGATAGTAAAAAGATAAACATTGTTTGCTAAGAGCGACAAAATGCTAGGAAGTGAATAGATACAATTGTCCACGTCCTGAAGGGACACAGCACCTAGAAGAAGAAAACACAATTTTTAATAAAATATGTACAAAATTTTATATGAATGTTTTACAATTTCTAGGCTTTTATTTTTTTCTATTATCCATGAAAGATTTCATTCGACTCAGAAGGCAACCGGAGACCTGTAAAATCTATGGAATAATGAACACAGATACTTATATCATCCACAATACAATTGATATGCCATTTCATTGCTACAGTAGCTCAGTGATGATAGTTGAAACAGATGAAATAGAAAGGTTTACTTTCTAACATATAGTGGAGGTTTTAAACTCTAAAAGATTGTGAAGGGGTTATACACTAAAGGTTTGTGAAGAGATTACATGCTGAAGGATTTTAAAGAGCTTACACTCTAAAACATTGTATAAAACTAACACTCTAAAGGATTTTAAAGGGCTTAAACTCTATTCTAAAGGATTGTGAAGGGCTTATACACTAAAGGATTGTGAAGGACTTACACTCTAAAGAACTACTAGTTTGCCTCTATCTGTCTACCAAGGTGAATGATGAAATAGAGAACTTATTTTCCACAAATATGTTTCAAAATAATATACTTGTCAATGTACTTAATTGAGTGATGGATATAATTATCTCACTTAAATACTGCAATGAAAATTTCAGATGAAAATTTAACTAATAATTCTGTGTCAGGCTATGAACTTATTGATTCACCCTTGGATATAAAGAATAACTAAATTGACAGATTACTGTCACATGCTATTTTCAAGGTAAGATCAGTTGATAACATGAAAAATATTAAATCTTATAAGAAATGCATTATCATATTTGTGACTTCCTTTTTGATGTGTTAAGGCACTCAATTATTTCATTGAAAATAAAAAGTAAATTTTCCATTGATCAATTCTGTTCTCAGATTATGTTTCACAAACAAATCATAGTGTGTAGGTAGTGTAATGGATATGGGCTTGGAAAGCGGAATCAGAAAGCAGAGTTCAAATACTATTGCATTCACTTTCACAAAAATGCTCTTTGGAAAGGCATGGATTCATCTATTTTCTAGATTGTCATTATTGCAACAAGGTGATGTTTTGTTTCAGCAGAATATTGCCTGCCTGCATGATGCCTATGCTACTCAATATGCTCTGCAATATATTTAAAAACAACTGGTTGGCACAACCTCAAGACAACATTGCCATTGACCACGTTTGGGAATATTGGAATGATCTCTGATTTGTTCAGTTAACCCACCTAGAACATTTGAGTCAACAGTTACAATAGGCATGTAATAATATACCACAGAACAGTATTTACCATTGTATGCATGCAAAAGTACAGACCAATTAGCACCCAGGTAACATAGTGAATAAATCACGATACACTCCTTATTTTGGAACCTGCAAACAATAACAAAAATAGTTTAAAGCTAGAAATGCTATCAGTCAAAGAATGGACATTTAAGGCAAACAGTCTTTTGTAACAATATGATTTCTCACACATCCTTATTGAACTTATTTCTGATACCTTGTTTAACATTATACATACTATGACATTTCTTGACATTATATGCTGTTTCTCATTAAATCTAGCATTTCACCCGTCATAAACTTCTTTTTTTCTGGTCTTTATATGCTTCAGATGACTTCTTTTGCTGTTGCCCCTTGTAATTCCTTTTAAGATGATCCACTTTGAGTCTCAGATCAGTTCCAAAAATTTATATTTGTTCTTAACTGTATATGTCTGTGTAATGGAGTTACTGTTAAAATCATATTTAGGCATTGCTTTGAGTGTCTTTAATTTTTTGTATTTTTATTCTTATAAATTATCATTTTTATTTATTAACTTAGTTTCTGAAAATTTTGTATAGAATTTTCCCTCATTAATGAAAAATAATTGTGGCAGCTTTAGTTAATGTCTTAAAACATTAAAAACAATTATGCAGCTTTCTAAATTTCATCCAAGTGGAAGCAGAAAGTAAGGTAGATAACTCTGTTAAATATAACTGGAATTATCCCCCTTAGTTCAAATCGAATGTGCGTACGCGTATGCATACGTTTTTTTCTGTAAAAGGGATACTTAAACTTTTAAAATGTATTTCGTTTTTTAAGTTTGACATTAAAAAAAAATTCGTATTTTTCCACATTTGATATGTATTGGGTTTATAGAAATTTCTGTAATAATGAATAAACAGAATTTAAATGAATTATTTATTTTAGCGAAAATTCAGTTATATGCTTTTTTTTTTTTGATAAAAGTAAAACCAAAAGAGGAAACCACAATACAATAAATATTGTATATTTATGTCAGAATTTTTTATATGAGGAATTATTCTCTTATGCCTTGCTATTTGAACCACATTAAACGTTGTACTCTCTGGCCTATTACATTTACTTCAAGGAAATGTCTAGAAACATGACCACGAAAGCCAACGATGAGGTTTAGACCGTGGTCACGTTTAGACCGAACGAGACTCTGCCATTCGGAGGAGTCTCGTTCGTCGGGGAGGTAGACTAATCCAATCACGTTTATGCGGGTTCTACGGGGATTTTTTGACCGAGACTACGGGCTCGGAAGAACCACGTTAAACTTAGCCTTGTCTCACATCTACCCTCGTGGGGGGGGGGGGGGGTAGTAAATATTGTCTAGCTGAAATCTTTTCACTTATACAGTTGAAATCTCTGTCTTCGGACAGAGAGGAACCCAGACGAGGCAATGCCGTAAGGGCAGAGTCTCGTCTGGAGAGGTAGACCGACCCGACCCCATTTTTTACGGGTAATTTTTGCCCGAGCCTACGGACTCGGATAACCCACGTTAAATTCGGCCTTGTGCCACATCCGACCGCGTGGGGCAGTAGCTAAATACTCTAGCTGAAATCTTTTCAGCTATACGGTTGAGCTATGCCGAAGGGCAGAGCCTCGTCTGGGGTGGTAGACCGACCGACCCCGTTTTTTACGGGGTCTACGGGAATTTTTGGCTGAGCCTAAGGACTCGGGTGCCCCACATTAAACCCGGCCTTGTGTGGGGAGGTTAGTAAATATACTAGCTGGGATCTTTTTCAGCTGTACTGTCGAACTCTCTGCCTTCGGGCAGAGAGGAACCCGGACGAGGTTATGCCGAAGGGCAGAGTCTCGTTCGGAAAGGTAGACCGACCCGATCCCGTTTATATTTTGATTTTTTGCCCGAGCCTACGGGCTCGGGACTCCCACATTAAATTCGGCCTTGTGCCACATGTGACTGCGCGGGGCAGTTGCTAGATACCGTCTAGCTGGGATCTGTTACTCAGCTCTTAGCTGATGTCGAACACTCTGCTTTCGAGTAGAGAGGAATCCGGAAGAGGCTATGCCGAAGGGTAGAGTCTTGTCCGAGGATGTAGACAGAAACCGAACCCGTTTATGCGGGGTTACGGGGGATTTTTGTCCGAGACTACGTGGGGAGGCTGGTAAATATCGACTAGCTGGGATCTGTTGAGTACGACTCAAACTTACGCGAGAACTACCGATCTTCCAATAGTAGCACTCACTACTGGATTGACTTGCGATGACCTTGTGCATAACTGTTACCTTTATTCTTATTGTATTGGTTTATACAATAAATCTTTACTTATTTTATCCACCGTGTCTTTCAAGTATATATTCCTATTAGTACAGAATATACCAATGTGCAAATACTGCTGGGCTATATAAGTCTGATCAGTTCGATTAGATGAAATTTGCAGTTCATCTAAAAAATGACAGCAGACCCCCGTGGCGATATTTGGGCTGTACGCCCCAATAAGAGATAGATGTCACAAGAGGCCCACTAACATTTTTAAAAGAAAAGACGTGAATCTGACAGGTCAACAAACATAAAATTAATACAAAATTTATTTACATCACATACAAAAGTACAGTTTGGATAAAATGAACATGAACAAACGATGAATCAAGTAATGGAGGCAAGCTTAAGCAAATGAAAGGAATACTGACTGATTAGAAGAACTTAGATAATATATCTATATAACTAAGTTAAAAGTAGAGTTCCGGTAAGTTGGCATGATAAACCACATTTCGAAAGTTCAGTTCAAATGTCCATAGAAAGTGTTGATTAGTTGTTGGTTAAAAGTCCAATGAAGAACCTTCCGTAGTATTTAGCCTAAGTGTACGGTATAAGTTGTTTGAGTCTGGACGATATAGACAAAGAGAAAGTAAGTTCAATTTAAATGTCCGGTGCTTGCGTTTAATAGTTGCTAGTTAATTCCAATGGTGAACCTTCCGTAGTATTTAAACCAAGTGTACGAGATAAGATTGTTAGAAGCCTGGACAATATGATGCAGCAACTTCCTAACTAAACCAGGTGAGTTAGGTTGACAGGAAACAACGGAAGTTGATAGTTGAAGACAAGGTACATCAGGATGGATATGTTGGCCACAAGTATTAACCAAGGAACGGCCAGATATGATGGTCACAGGAACGAGATGACGGACCGTTAAATAAGCTTCCGATTCGACCCCAAGACGAAAGATGTCAGGAGGGATATCTGATCGTATGAATTATTACAGCAGAAAATAATGGCAATGTTACTGGTTAAGTCCAATGACGAACCTTCTGTAGAATTCAAGCCAAGTATA
Organism: Acanthosepion esculentum; assembly: GCA_964036315.1. Taxonomy (NCBI): domain Eukaryota; kingdom Metazoa; phylum Mollusca; class Cephalopoda; order Sepiida; family Sepiidae; genus Acanthosepion; species Acanthosepion esculentum. Next base: position 149,680,233 of record OZ038475.1, read on the forward strand.
CAAAATAGCTTGTTTGAAATCTGGAGAATATATATGCAGCAAATTCCTAAACCAGGTGAATTAGGTTGTCAGGAAAGCCAGAAGTAGAGACCTATGCGTAGCCAGAAGTTCAGGACGGTTGTAAGGAGGTCCATTAACGCGTGAGTTAGGTTGAAATAAGGGTTGGAAGTAATAATGGTCAAGTATACTGGAAGAAGGGTCCGTGGTAGCCGGAAGTAGTTTTGGTCAGGATTGCCGAAAGAAAGGATCTGAAGTAGCCGGAAGTAGTAAAGCCAAGAATGGATGAAGTAAAAGTGAACAGGAAAGCCCAACTAGCGTCCAGGTGGCAGAAAACAAAAACATGCAACTCAATACATAACCCGTCCAGAAACCCTGGTCACAAAGACTAGTGGCCTGCATTTCGCCTCCTCCGAACGGTGAAAAACCGCGAGTGTATATGGCAAGGGTGTATAATAACAACTCCAGGGCTTGCTAAGTACTTAAAATATAAAGAAAATAAATCCCAAGTTGCTATGAAATATAAAATGTATTATAGAATGTTCCCTAAGAGTATGTAGATTAAGTTAGTAATAATCAACCAACTAGAGAAAATAGGTTGATTATAAATCTAAATAAACTTGTTAACTAGATAGAAGAAAGTGGGGGTAACGCAATGAAGAAAAAGGGCAAAGGTAATGAAGATATATAGCGTCTACCCTTGATCACGTGAACGGAGTAGCGAAGGGGCTACGATAACCTACAATCTGTTGTTAATTGGGACAATGGATTGCTTGTTAATTTTAACGCCTCCAAAACAAAGCTTCTCCATCAATCACCTGAACGACTCCATCCTGTTTCCCATCAGCATGGCTGATACTAACCTCCATGAGAGTGACTCGTTGCACCTTCTCGTGCTTACATTCTCGGCTGACATGAAGTGGAAAGATTATATTGAATCCATTGCTAGGTCTGCTGCTAAGAATGTTGGTTAAATGTGTCATGCGAGACAATTTTTCTCGCCAGAATTTATCTTACATATTTATAAGTCTTGCATTCGTCCATGCTTTGAATATTGCTGTCACATATAGTCCGGTGCTCCTGCTGTATATTTAGAGATTCTTGATAAAATCCAAAGAATCATCAATATTATTAGTCCTGACCCGGCATCTCGGCTTCAGTCATTTCCCCCACCACCGTAATGTAGCTTCCTAGTGCCTTTAATATAAATACTTTCGTGGTAATTGTTCAGAAGGAACTCCTCGCTATGGTACCTAGACTTTATGAATTTAAGTACTAGATTGGCGGTAAGGTCTCATGAATTCAAAGTTGAATTGGCTAGATGTAACTGTAAGTTCTATGTTAACAGTTTCTTCTCGCGTGTGTAACTGTTTTCCGGCTCCATGTTTTCCAGACAATTTTGAGCTTCAAAAATTTAAATGCAATGTCAATCGTTATCTACTGTCTTCTTGATTACTCTTTTATTGTTCTCGTTCCTTAATAATTCTTATTCTTTCACATTCATTAACCCCTAGTGTCTTAGTAGAATTACCGCCTTGCACGGGGGTGATATGATTTTTTAAAACTTCCATACAATTCGCAGTGGAATAAGAAGTAAATGATGAATTGGCCTTCCTGAATGTAATAACAACTTACACGGAGTATGGGTTCAAGACATTCATATATCGTAAAGCGACATTCACCGAACAATACCTGAATTTCTGATTTGGCGCTGTTTACTTTAAGGGCCAAAAATGTATCGATGCAAACTATTGTGAGGAAAAACAACGGTAATAAGATGAAGTAAAACTAGTAATAAAAATAATAATCGTAATAAAAGTGTTTTATTTCAGGATTCTTTCTTCAATAAACTAGGTAAATGATCTATGTAATAAATGAGAATGTTATTGTGTCACACTTTTTCAAATTTGCTCCTAAAGGCCATAGCCCAACATATTAAAGCATTTTGGAATCGACTCTGTGAGCAAATTAAAAACATTCCGGGACAGATCCTGACCCGCAAATCCTGAAATTTTAAATTCCCAAGTTTTTATTACTGCGACTGTTTTTTTTTTGGCGATCTTTTTTAACGTGATTTTTTGCAATTTTTATAACTTGGAAATTAATTTTGGAATAATCGAAATTAATTGCGAAATCCAGCGAAAGTCACCCGTGAAATAAAAATAATTGTTTGTACCGAAAGTAAGGACCTACGTACATCAAATTGTCTTTAAATTAATTGTCGTTTGTTTTATATTTATTCTTTTGTATTTGTGGTAATAAAATAAACACATCCCATCTCCCATCTCGCTTATAACCACCCATCACAATAAAATAAACGTTTTTCAGCACTGAAGCTGAACGAGTCAAATAAAGCTTCTACTTAGGGTTGTTACTATATTACTTTTAAAAGGTAAGTTTAGATATTAATGCAATGCTTAAATGTAGCGATCAATTTTGAGTTCTTCTGAAGTTTATTGTTGTCTCTGCTCCTCCCTAGCTATAGTGGTGAAGGCCCAATCAAGAGCCGTCCACAGGAGCAAGCTTAAATGCCACCCGATAGGGCGTCTTTTAAGCTAGTTCTTTAAATAAATGGATATATAAATATATTTTAGACATCTTTGAATTTTAGTGATTATTGATTATAAATGATTAAATTAAAATAACAAGTCTCGCATCTTCTTACCAGTTCTTGATGGTAACCTTGTGGAGCGAAAACGGAAATAAACAACAAGACAGCCAAACACCAAATGATAAAAGATGCTTTCTAAGTTGGAGGATAGCCCATTCTTCCAGTCAACAAATTAATGGAATGCTTTGAAAATAAATATTTAATATTTTTCAACCAACAGGTCGCGTTCTCGCCAACAATAAAAAGAATGTGCTTCGTGATCCCTTTGAAGCGTATTTAAGTAAAGCTTCTATATGGACAAACCAGGGAGTATGGAGCAACAGATAGCAATATTTCACAGTACTCGGCTAAAAGAAATTCCCTTACTCATTCACCCGTCTTTCTCACTAAGCTACGTGACACTTACACTTTATCCCTTGCCTCTTCGTTCTCACACATACACGCAAAGAAGTCACATTTCTTAACAACTATAAAGACTGTAAGAACTTTAACACTCATACACTCTAAGAAAAATTTAGTTGTAAAAAAACACGAAAATAAAAATACCTTACATTTTTATACTTAAACATCTGCAACAACCTAACGTTTATTCTTCGAATTCTTATTGTAATATGAATAGATATAAATAGGCTGCGATCTTATGTTGTAATGGTAGTAATAAAAAATAAATAAAAGCTCAAACAACTCTCTGTACTGTGGTTGATAGGCATTGCTTTATTTGGAGGTAGAATGAACAAAAAAGACGTCAAACTAGAGACACAATTGTTTTCTCTGTTTCAAAATATGTATTTCCAACCACACGAAAAAGTAGAGAAGAGGACCTCTTCGTTCATATTTGGTGCGAGCGCTTGCTGGTCATTTTATTTATTCAGTCCTTGGAAATCTACTTGGCGACGCGTACTTACTTCGCCGATTGAATCGCGATGCTTTTTTTTTTTTTTTTTTTTTTTAATAATCTCGTCACGGTATCTAATGCGAGAAAAGTATCCTTTCACCACACTAGGCATGTTCCTCTTTGGTTATATCTTGTTACTGAATATATTAGACTATCTGGTCTTGACATTCTATACTCAGTATCTTGACGAGGTACAGAAATTATCCTATTTTTCTTATTTCACTGGATAAGTTTTTTCACCCGTTTAAAAATTCCAACTAAAGTCTAGTCACAGGGTATCCGTTCCCCTGATAGCACCTTTTTAACACCTGGTAGATCACAGAAAGAAGTACATCCTGATGTCTGCAGCAAAGCCTGAAAAACAAGATGACTCACAATAAAATAAGATCATTAGTCGTGTGCCATCGACGTTAGGGATGGTCAATGTTGAAGATCAGGTGACTAAATCTCTTCAAATTTCTCAATATTCTCATCAACTATAGTCAACACTACTTCAGCTTTGACTCTTATAATATCTTATAGGTCATTGAAACTGTTACCAGTGCCCCAGTGATTATTGGTATGACCACTATGTTCATATTGCACGATTTTCGTTACTTCTGATTATTTTCTTACGTTTTACTGCCAATCCACAATCGGAGAGATTCTGCTTTTTAAAAAGGTGTAGTCTGTGATTCAACTTCCAAAAGTGGATATCAACCTCCAAAAGTGTCTCACTTTTTTATTTTCAATACAAGGTTCTGGTTTGTTTTAACACGTTGTTTGCATAGTTCCCAGTGATGTGAATCACTCCACCCACACCCCTGTCCTCGTTGATTATTGCTTCAATTCAAGCATTCACCGTGTAATTCCGTAAGAAAAATAAAATTCCGCTAAGTTTCATAAAAGTGTATACAATAAAAAAATTATATTCTTAAACTACTGTTTTTTTGTTTTTTGGGTTTTTTTTAATATTTAATCTCACTTTCAACCACAATATTTTTTTTTATTGATAACAACTTTACTTCCTGAAAATATCTAAAATAACTGAATGTAGTTGTAGAAATAAAGTAACTAATAATAACAAAACAAAAGTCATTGAAACAAAACAAGTTCAGTCGATAACAATTCCAGAACAACGTAACTATAAACAATTTTTTCTATCCTCTGCCAGCCGCTATGATGGAGAAAGCATTACCTCGAACCGTCGCCAGTGAGATACGCTGCAAGAGCCACTCCGTTTCGCGAGGCTCGTTCCTTAATCGAGACGCAATCGCGCCAATCCTCCGAAGGAACGCCATCGAACGAGGGCCAATAACCCCTGAAGTCTCCACTGCCACAGGAGTAAAAAAAAATCTATCAGCAAGAGAAGAATATTTAGATATTTTTTTTATCTCTGCGTCTCGGGCGACGAATCCCGGCTCAACCGCGGACCTTATCAAATTACCGGCCGAAAATGTATCTGCACAGGTCGCATCCCAAATCAACGACATACCCATTTTAAAAGGGAAGATGGTAATGCCATCCGGCCGCTTTCCATCACCACGGTCGAGGCCTACGGGTTCGATTTCGGAAGGGAACCCAGCTGCATCCAAACCTCTTTTGATGATGTCGTTAATTGTTGCATGCCGTGGAAAGCGGCCGGCACTACGACGACAGGAGAGAGGATGCAAACCAAACTCATCGATGGAGGCTCCACATCTGCATCTGTGACGCTCACATAATTTGAGTCCAAGACGGATCGCGACTCCGACCCGAGTGCACTCATCATCTAGAAGGGTACCGGTAGATGAAGAGGGCACTGCGTTGAGCCAGGCGCCACTACTCGGTTAATTGAACGTTATTAAGTTACTTTGAAATACATCTCTAAGACAAATATTTGATTTTTGAATTTGTTTACATTTTTATCTACAATGGCGGTGCGATGAGTGACGAGTGGACTTGAGAATGTTTTGAGAATGCCTAAAAACTTTATTTGCATACGGAAATTTATTTTTCTTTCCATCCGTATTAGTTTGTGGGTTATCCCACTTGGTTCTGCCAAAAACGCTCGTTAGGAGGCGCTCTTTAAGCCTATAAATAAATATTCTCACTCACCCTCTTTTTTAACCCTTTTCAGTTTTCATCTCTTGCTTTCAGATGTAGTTGGACGTCAGTAAAGATTCCCCTCACTGGGAACGTTCATTTTAAGGTTTTCTCTCTCGATTTTTTGTACTCTCTCTCTCTCTCTCTCTCACACACACATATATTCATACACGTGTCTATCACACACGCTTGTTATATACACACACACAAAAACAAGCACATTGTATTGTTTTAATGGGTTTTTTTCCGTTCGTTACAATTGTCTACACATGTAATTCCTTTCGTTAATATATGCATTGTCGTTTGTTTTATATTTATTCTTTTGTATTTGTAGTAATAAAATAAACACATCCCATCTCCCCTCTCGCTGATAACCACCCATCCCAATAAAATAAACGTTTTTCAGCACTGAAGTTGAATGAGTCAAATAAAGCTTCTACTTAGGGTTGTTACTATATTACAGTGTTATTCACTTTTACCTGGACTCACATTAAGTCTGCCAATATTGTTTGCGAGGTAAATTTTCCAGGGGCCCGTAAATATTTAATATCCAACGTGTTGATTCCCGCAACATAGTCAGTTGTATTCCATGCATGATACACGCTTAGGCGATCATGTATCTTTCGATACATGACTGATGAGGTTGCCATTTCTTTCTGCGGTAGACCAGTTGGCCATCCAAGGCTATAGAAGCCGGTCTGTCCTACTATCTACCCATAACGGTGACTAATATTTACCCAAACATACTAAAATCCCCGCAACAAGCTTTAGGCTAACCGAAGTTTTACTAAAAATGGCGGCAGTTAAATTATTTTAAATGCGTTTTTAAGTTTTTTTTCAGCTTAAATTCTGGCGGTACCTGATACAAATTGTTATTATCCAAGCATTCAACATTATTTATCTAAACTAGCAGTCACAGTGCCACAAAATAAAAAAAAAAGTTGTGGACTAAATGAGATATTAAAAATGGGGCTAGGCTGTCAGATATTAAGTTTTAAAGATTTCTAATTCTATATTTACCTGATCCTCTCAAACAGTTTTGTCACTTGTTTCTAAGCTGTTTCTGCTTCGTGATTTACTAAGAGCAGATGTGGTGCAAAGCCGACATTAAGGAACACCTAGTGAGGATCAAACTCACTTCTATGTACCATATCCCTTCAAGACGTGGACAATTATATAATTGTCCACGTCTTGAAGGGATATGACTCTCCACAATTTCCTGCCCTTTGTAGCTCTTAGTAATTTTTTTTTTTTTGGCTATCTCTCTTAAACCCTGTTGTAGCGTGCATTCACACAAGCTCGTTAGGTAAGTTATGTCCTATTTTGTCTTTACTCAGTTGTAATTAATCTAGGGCAATAAGCTCGCTAACCATTACACCACGTGGATGTACCCAGCTGTTTCTGCAATAAGTCACTGGCTCTCATAGCTTCCGATCTTAATTAACTAGAGAGGGTTAACATCTACATGTTTTATGTTGCTGATTTAAGATGGGCTAGACTAGTAAATATCTCGTTGATTACCTCAAATTTGCTGTCAGTTGCCAAACCATAACCAGATGAGAATGTTCCTTCAGGGCCTTGCACCGTGCGTCTCTGTTCATGAGTTAGAGTAATGGGGGGGGGGGGATCAAGGCGGATTTTTTTTCTTTTCTTATTAAGATTGAAGGATGATTCAATTGAAAGCTGTTTGGGAACCACATCTAGATATTTAGGGATAGTCCCACTCGGGTACCGTCTGAACGGACTGGGTTACCCGGCCTGAAAGTATTTCTAATTGGGCTCCACCTACAAAGGTTTGTGCTGATTTTATTCAAACATGTCACCATATAGCGCAGATTTGGTTGTGGTGCATGTGCCTGGGACACCCTTATCAAATTGGACGTCATGGTGAGTATATTAGGCTTATTGTACTTGGACTCCAGCGTCTCTACTTGCGTGTTGTTTTCTCACTCAATAATAATAATAATAATATATGTAAGTTGTAGCCTCTGTCTGTCTGTTATCGAAAGCCTCCTTGCGTTTTAGAGATCGACCCCCATAACAATATATATTCAATTATATTCTGAGACTACATTACTCAGGCTACTTGGATAAATATACTTCTTTTTGATCAAAGGGGGTCCCCGAAATCTTTTTCCCTTTGATTTAAATTAAATCTAAATTTGAACAAGGGAATGACTCCTATCCTAAAAATAAAAAGAGAAATCCAGAAGATGGAGATTACATCGGCAAGATCATTGAGTAATGTTGAAATGCATAAATTTTCTTCACAAATTGTAACAATGATTTAAAATCAATCATTATTTTCTTACAGAAAAAACGTGTGACACATAGCAAGACCCGTGTAATTCGGCTAGTAATAATAATACCACTGTTTTTATAAATACATCTTACAAACCGGAATGTATTTTCAATGATTTTCGTTGGAAATAAATTCAATTTGCTATTTTTCAAAAACACAAATATGACCCTGAATATTTCTAATTAGCTTTATTCTGGTTAAACGCCACAAGTATGTAGCACACAATCACGAGCTGACTTTAGTTTTTTTTTTTCTTTTTTTAAATACAAGAAGTCGTAATGGTCTGCTAAGCTACCCTACTAGTCACTGCTCTACGGTGAGAATTGCTTCTTTTTTTTCAATTAATTTATTTTCTATGACCCAGCAGCAAAACGAGATTTCAGGAATGTCTATATAAACTCATTGAAGCATTGTTGCTGGCCACAGATATATTTAGTAAAAGGCGAAACCACACACACACACACACACACGCACGCACGCACGCACGCACGCGCGAGCGCGCGCGCGCGCGCGCACACACACACAATGCATTTAATTAAATTATTTGAAGATGTAGTTTCAAAATCAAAACAAGGGCGGTTACCATATTCGTCTTAATCTAATATACAATGTAACACTGTGTATACGAGAATGAGCGAAATATTTTTAGACTTATACGCAATCGCGTATCCAGGTAGAAGTCTGTAGGAGGGTGAACAGGTAAGAGTTGTATGAGTACGACTTTTCCTGATACAGTTGCTATGCATTCATTCACTGATATAATCTTGGCGCGAAACTCTTTTTTCCCCCTTGTGAGCTAATGTCGCACGATCACCGGAGACAACCAGTAAATGCACAAAGAGAAGGCATAGACAGCGTCTCGATTTTGCAAGCAGTACTTACGTGTATTATAGCCAAATAATATGGGTGTTGGATGAAATCTTAATTTTTCATCTCGGTTACCCGGTCGATGATACTCGTTAACACAAACTTACTTTTTAGAGAGGAATTAGGTCTCATTTCCACAGTAGAATAGAAAAAGTGATGTTGATAGCTGATTTCTTGAAAGATCGGGTAAAAAATGACAATTACATGTTTAGTTACTCCAGAGAACACTTTTAATTTAAAAAAAAAAATGGCGGCCAATTCGTATTTTTCTTTTCTAGCCAATTAAAGTACACAAGTAAAAAAACGTCTTTCTTTTTAGTCTTTCTCTGGAACCTTTAAAACCTTTATTAAGAGACACACTTTATAGGTAAAATCAACAGTAGTTATACCACCAAAACTACCGACTCCTACCATATGAAACACACAAATGCTATGAATCTAATAACTTGATCAAATCAATAAAATAATCATTTATCTCAGAGTTAACATTCAGTAATTGTTGCTGATTTACAACTTCATGTGAACCGATCACATTATGGAATATTTCATTATCTATACAAGAAATATTGAAATTTTTAAAAAAACAAAAAAAAACTTGAATCTCACTAATGAACACTGAAATACATCATAAAAAATCAAAATAAATTCCTTTATCTTGAGAGTTTTACTCTCTATTCGGTTTTATCAATTCCTGTCGTTGGTGCATAATAATATCGTATCCTTTGAATGTCAAAATTCACAATGGGTATAAACACCTCTATCGCATTGTCAGTCATTAATGCCCAATAAAATCTGCTACTATAGCGAAAAGGGCACCTATCTCAAAAATACAAACAATCTGTCACGAATATTTGTTCAACAGTGTGTGCGTAGAAATAGACAAATTTACATTAGATCAACAATTTCGTCCACCGGGTGATTGTTCTATTTCCATGTGCCATGCCTCTTCCGATGTCTCAACTATTTCCCTTTAACTCAACTCTCCAAGTTTTTTGGTTCACCACTGCTATAGTCTGGTATTGGACTAACTCTTTGGATCTATTCGAAAGAAAATTTTCGTATTTTTCTTACTCAATTTTCTAAATCTACCAAAAAATTAATCCGTGAACTTGAAAGGATCACAGCGAAAACTAATCGACATCATATCTCTAAATTATTTAACCAAACCTGTTTGAATGAAAATATGCTGCCTAAATATACACTATACATATATATGTGTGCGTATGTGTATGTGTGTGCGTACACAGGGCGTAACAGTAAAATTGTCCAAATCGTGTAAAAGCAAAATTGTCAATTTGTTAGATTAAACTTTGAACTGTTGTATCTTAGAAAAGATTAAAGATACCTAACTGGAATTTTCCGAGATTTTTATAACACTATTGGACTCTACTTTGAGCAATAAGAATGTATAATTACTCTCTAAGCTTAACGGAAGAATCGTGATGAAATCGATCATAAACGAAAATAACATGTTCATCATTAATTAATCACAGCTAAAGATTGGAAGCTCATGAAGGATTGAAATAAAGTTCAAATATATATATATATATATATATATATATATATATATATATATATATGTTATTCTAGGATCATTTTCCAAATTATTCAAGATGATATTCGCTCTCTCTAACCTTCTAACTTTTCTGTCCTGGGTAACAAGTTGCTTCACACGTTTCACGTACGATTTCATTTTTTCAAGTCTTTTTTCACTGCTCTTTGGACTGTTATAGATGAAACTTCTCTCGCATGTGCCAAACGCCTTATGGATCTTTTCTAATTCATGTCTTTAGCTCTAAGTTGAAATGATGATCCCCCTTCCTGTTGTGACCTCCTGATCCATTTTCCTCTTTACTGTTCCCCCTTTTTTTAACTTATTTACCGTTCTCTTGATGGTTCTTGAATGAACTTTGAAGATGGAGACCAGAGTATGAATGTTGGTGCCATTAATGAAGGCCTATATGATCTTTTTCCTCTCACCATTGTTCATTTGGGAAGACAGTGGGTCTGACACAAAACGATTTTAACCTGTTCTCTTTCTAGCTGAATAACGGGTTTTTCAGTGATTCTTACGACACATTATGTCAAGATGGCTAAACATCTTATCTGAAAACCTGGAAAAAGAAACTCAATTACTTTAGTGGTTTTTAGATATTAAACATTTTGTGGGATAGACAGTTATACTGTTACAGAATTTGGACAATTTTTACACTCTCTCTATATATATGGTGCTATGGATAAATTGTTGCCATATTATATTTTTAAATTTACGCATGCGCATTGTTTGTTTTTGATTTTGTCGACTGCGTAGTATAGTAGGATCAGTTGGGCACCGTCTGTGAGAAAAAAGCACTATGACGCAATTAATTCTGCCAGAAATTTACAAATGGCATGCTGTACTGCTTAGCTTTCGCACCGGAAGCTCCAATGCAAACATTTGAGATATTTGGGAGTTAATCTGAGGACACTCCAGAGGATTCGACAAGAGTGGGATGAGCCTAATGGTGATTACGAAGGTACGGCAGTTCGGAAAACTGACTCTGATTGTTCTGATAAGAAAAGAACACCCGAATTTATTGGTGAGGGCCTCAGACTCACATCGGAGGCCTACATCAAGTGCCTTGAGGGGATAGTTCTGCCCTGGACCAAGAGGGTGGCTTCTGAAAACCCTATGTCTGACAACAGGACTCTGCACCATGCCACACAAACAGGAGCACCCAGTCATATCTGTCAAACAATTTTTGCGACCACATTACCTCTTACATCTGGTCACCTAACTCCCCAGACTGCAACCCCCTTAATTATTGTGCGGCGCAGTTGAACGAGAGAACAAGAAACTCTTTGTAACACCAAAGATGAACTGAAGGCAAGGATTATGGCAGCATTCAGCAACATAAACAAGGAAAGTGTCCAGAAGAGTTGCAAGAGATTCCGAAGTCGCCTGGAAGCCGTGGTTGTAGCCAATGGCGACTTCATTGAATAAATTTACTCTTTAGTATTTCAAGATATTTTTGTGTAATTATGGTAAATATATCTGATAAAATGAGATGTTATTTTCATTTCTGCGTAATTTAGACGATAGTTTATCCATCGCACCATACACGCGCGTGTGTGCAACTGAATGTATTTCTGTAATTAAGACATGTATATTATAATCTATGGTAAATGGATACTTTTGCTGGTCTCTAAACGTGACATAAATCTATGGAAATATATATGTCAATGTGTGTGACCTTTTTTATATATATATATATATATATATATATATATATATATATATATATATATATATATATATATTGGCTCCTGAAAAATTAATTTCGGTTGAGCTCTTTGGTTTGAGGTGTGAGTTTGTAAACAGTGACTATTTAAGCTAATATTGCTCGACTCTTCGGCAGAATTGAGTCACGGTCAGTCACTGTGTGTTTATCTAAATCTAAAAATAAACACGCTAAAATTCACCTTCATCCCTGCCGTGCGCCGACGGCTTACTGGTAGAAGTTCCGACTGACGCAAATTCAGTCGGGTTTCGATCCTAGCTAGAGGCAACCGGACGTCTAGCCACACTGATGAGCTGGTAAACAGCGAAACAGTCTGTCTGTGGATGACATATATATATATATATATATATATATATATATATATATAGATATAGAGAGAGAGAGAGAGAGAGAGAGAGAGAGAGAGAGAGAGAGAGAACTAATAAAAATAAAATGTTTATCACTTAGCTGATTGATCTTAACCTTCAGCATCTCGAGTTTCGTAGACGGATTGCCACATCATAATAAGATGCGAGCCACTTCCCCACCACCTCTTCATATCACTTGCAATGGCTTCCATAGCCTATAAGATGACTCTTGAGACCAGCATTCGATTTCATAGGTATCAGACATATATGAGAAATAAACTCTGTCGCCTTCATTGGGTCTGCATGGCCTACAACTCTTGTGTCGACTGTCATGTGCTTTTTCAGTCCAGATGGTGATATGCAACACAGGTATTTTTGGCAGGACGATGAGGTAGTTTGGCATAATTGGCTTGCTTTATATATATATATATGAGTTGTATATTTAGGCAGCAATCCTTCGTTTATGCATGTTTCATTAAAAACGACAGACAAGGTACTACGGTTAAGCTTTTTATTTAATTTTTCTTGTGTTCGTACAAGAGCTTTCTTTTCTGGACAAAGAGTGTGTAAAAACTGTCCAAATGTTTTATAGTTCCGATTGCTTTATTCGTTTTTTCAGCTTAATTCAGTGTGTGCATTATATCTATGTTTTAGTGTGTAGTAGGGATGTTTTAATTTCCGAATACGGTTAGCACATTGTGGCCTTGTTCGTAGTTAATACTGTTAAGAGTTGGCTTTTTCTTTTTTATTATTAAAACTTCCATTATTTTTAGTCGTTTTTTACAGGTGGATGCAGTTATGATGTTTGTGTTTTCTACTAATATGTTTCTAATGGAGTCTGGTAAGTTTCTAACACTTTCGCCCCAGCCCCTCAACCTCCGACATCTTACTCTCTGGGTTGAGGTGTCTACTCGGTCTTAACCGAACTTAAGGGAGTGGCCATAGGTCCCCTGTGCATCCGTAGATCATTCGACCAGTCCACTGGCTTAATCCTGCTTCCTGCCCACGTTGTGTTTGGTTTGATCCAGAAAGCAGAAGTGATGTTCATCCATTCACAGTCGACTGAAGATGTAGACACGGCTGGAGAGTCTGTGCTAAGAAATTTAGAATGTACCAAAAAAAATAATATATATATATATATATATATATATATATGCATGCAGAAAGCCGGACAAACAACTGTTGAAATGTTCATGTCTTTTATATAGCAAAAAAGAATAGTATAGAAAAGAAACGGGTTAAAGAAAAGAAAAGTAATTGACGTAAAAACTCATACACTGGATTCTAGAGAGAGAGAGAGAGTGGGTTGTAATTAACTTGTTAAATCGTCTCAGAACGATATACGACTCTTGCGATGGAGACATAAAGATTTCTGTTCACGGCTTAAAGTTTATAGTTGCGTTCCTCCTCGGCAGTAGTAACAGTTGTAGTAATCTTCGTGGTAGCAGAAGCAGCGGTACTTATAGCAACAGTACATGTTAGCGGACGCTTCGTTCCAATCTCTGACGTCACTTCTTCTCCACCTCGAGTCTCCACTGTCTCTCTCTTCCGTCTGCAAGGAAATGGAGAGAATAATTCGTCTTGCTCGGGCTAAATTCTCTCTAATTCCTCTCCAAGAATTATCTCCAGTCTCTCGTATATGAACGATGATCAACAAAACAAAAGAAAATACTTCGTGTAATTTCGTTAAAGGAGAGAGGTGGCTTGTTCGACGTTTCTGTTCCCAGTGGTAGTAATAATAGTAGCAGTAGTAGTCTTAAATGTTGGAGGAGTAATTCGCTTCTTCGTTCTTATATCAACAGCACATGTTAGCAGGCGTTTTGTTCCAATCTCTGGCGTCACTTTCGTACTTCTTCGAATCTTCAATTCAATTCTGCTCACTTTCAATCTCCGACATCTCTCCACCCAGCTCGACTGCAACCGAAGACAGACGAGCCCAAAACTATCACTTTTTTTAGCATAACTACGCGTTTATATAGATAAACCTGGTTGGTCATAATCGACCCTTGGCCCTACTACTTCGCACGCGATTATCACGGGTTCTAGCTACTTTCAACCAAAATCATGTGAATTCCAAAGTTCCTCATAGCTTACTAATTTCTATTTATAATTTTAACCGATAAAATTTATTTCGATCATTTCATTGTCTTTTCTAATGACCCAATTCCAAATGGGTACAACTCCTGCTCTAGATCAGATTTCCCATCTGTAAACAAAAATGCTCTGATCTAATTTCGCTACTCAGATCCACTCCAATTTCAATTTAAAAATATATACGTGTGTGTGTATGTGTGTTTCCCCGACTCTCTTCTCTGTCACAGTTTTTGTGCGTGTTTAAATGGGTTCTAATGGAGCTGTGATCAGAAAGGTGTAACGTAAGACGTCTGGATAAGCATGTAGTTGTGTAACCGATGTAATTATTTATGAGTCCGGTTTGATCAGGAACATAGTTCCTTAAGGAGCATTTGAACTCATAGATAATGTTCGTTCTTTGTAATTTCGACTTAGCTGGTGCGTTGTTATTTTTGAGGATAAGGTTAGCTGTCTTAAATTTTTTATAATAGATAATTAATTTAATTTTTTATTCGAGTCAATTGGGGTAGTGTATTTTTTATGATATGTCTTAGTGAAGATTCGTCTTGTTTGTAATTAATGTGCATTTGGTTTTTGTAATAAGTGTGTATGTAATTTTTGACTGTGTGTTCACTATCATTATTACTTACTTTGGGGAGAAATAGTCTAATTTGTGGTCTATAAGGTGGTTAGGGAAGCCGTTGTTGATTAGTGTTTGTTTAACATTATTAAGTTCTTTGAGGAAGAGTAGTCGAGAGGATAAATTCTGGTGTGCTCTTTTTAGAAAGTTTTTTATTACTGCTATTTTGTACCTAAGTGGACATTCGCTTTTGAAGTTTTTCTTTTTGAGTTTTTCTCAAATGTGGTCTTAAGTGTATGTATTTCTTTAATGTTATTTGGTAAAATAAAAATATCATCTCCGTAGCGAACATATATTTTCGGTTTAGGGACTTGTGCAAATATCGTATTTTCTACGTGGGACATGTAATAGTTGGAAAAGCATGGACCGAGTGGATTTCCCATACTAACGCCATTAGTTTGGGTGTAAATGTTGCCATTATGGTCATAGAATGGAACTTTAGTTATGCATGCGTGTAGTAATTTTTTTAGTATGGATGTTTTGATGGATGGCGGAGGGATAGAATTATTAGTATACACAGAATTGAGGATAATGTCAATAGTTTGGTCGACGGGGACGTTTGTAAATAAGTTTTCGACGTCAAGTGACGCTATTGTACATTGGTTTGGTTTTGTAGTTTTTAAAATTTGGAGGAATTCGTGGGTGGATGTGATGCAGTTATTGGTGGGTAGGTATGGAGTGATGATGTCGTTCAAGGATTTTGATAGCTCGTAGATAGGTGTTGGGATCTGGGAAATAATTAGTCGCAGCTGGTATCCTGGTTTATGGGTTTTTATATTTCCATATAATTATCCCGGTTGGTAATCTCCAACTATTTTTTGTATTTTCAGGGAACCGACTTCCACGTTGTGAGCTGTTATTAGTTTGTTGACGGACCTTTTTAAAGTCTCAGTGAGATTTCTTTTCAGTTTGATGAATTTAGTTCGATCATCGACAATCTTTTTTAATTTTTGGTGGTAATCGGCTTTATCCAAAATTACGCATATGTTAGCTTTATCGGCTCGTCTGATGACGATGTCGGGGTTGTTTTTTAGTTCTTTCGTGGCCTATTATAGTTTTGATGTTAAGATATTACTATGGTTCAGGAGAGCGGTTCTTCAAGACTTCGGATTTGAGTAGGTCTCTCAGGTCTGGGTGAACTGCTATATCTCCACACGTAGCAAGTTGGGATAGTGACTGGTGTAGAATTTCAATCTCGGTTGTCTTGGTGATAAGGTCGAACTTAGGTTGAATGTGACAATTTGGAAAGCTCTTGTACGAAGACAAGAAAAATTAAATAAAAAGCTTAACCGTAGTACCTTGTCTGTCGTTTTTAATGAAACATGCATATATATATATATATATATATATATATATATATATAATGAAATGAACTAGGTCCGACAATTATTTTAATATATTTATTGTTTATACGTTATTTTTATAGATACAAATATTTAAGTAAATCCTCTGTTTATAATAGACAGTAGTAATAGCATTGAAAATAATTGTCGGACTTAGTCCATTTCATAATATATGACGTCATTTGTTTACGTTAAGATACGCTTTAAGCAGATATGAACGTTCGAGATAAATCACGGGAAATCTGAGGTTTAAAAGCAGTAATTCGACCTTGCTGACCAGACTTGCTTCCATTGTAGCTAAATGGTATGACACGTTAGGCTTTAGCAAGATACAGCTTCGATTCCTGTCGGAGGACACATATTTTCTATGAAATTTCTCGGACATTCAGGCCGATAAATGTTGTTAAAAGTGTTTATTATAAACAGAGCATTTACTTAAATATTTGCATCTATAAAAATAACGTATAAACTATATATACACACACACACACATATATATATTATATATCCCACACGGACATATAAAATGATTGATGATTCATCTTTAGGCTTGAAGTTTCACAGAAAAATATACGCTTGTCGTTGAATTTAATAATAATAATAATTAAATAAATACAAAAAACTGTACTCACAAGTACAGCTCACACCTTACGAAGGGATTTATCTATTTAAAATGTGTGATTTTAATTTTTTGTGGGGTGTGGGAGTAAAATACGGAGTGGAAAATGTCATCATGTCATTTCTGATCTTAGGTCTCTGGTTGGGACTCAGAAAGAAATGAGTATACACCAGAAAATAGATAAATAAATAAAAGAAGTAGAAGTAGTAGTAGTAGTAGTCGGTTGACTGCAATTGAGATTGTAGAGATATTATGAACTCCATGATCTTGTCGATGGTTGCGTGGTATGTACTATCCCAGGGCCATACATGATTTTGAATTCAGAATATGTACTTCTATACTGGTTGTCAACCACGGCTAAAGAGCCCAGTCTGCCCTGTTGTTTAACCTGAGAGAAGGGAAAAGATGGAGTCATGCCTTTTTTCAAAGTTATTTACGCGTAAGTGAATGTAACGACCTATTTTGTAATTCAAATTTGACTCACCAGTTTTTAATTCCGAGTCGCTAACAATTACATCTGATATCATATTTATTTTAAACACCTAACATAAAAATCAATAATTCTCTCTCTCTATATATATATATACATATATGTGTGTGTGTGTGTGTGTGTGTTTGCATATTAGTGTATAGTAAGGTTAGCTTTGTCAAGAACAAGACCACAAAAGTGAAACGCTCATTGAATATCAAACTGACGATATGATGCGACATGACACGACACTATCGAATCCACCCACAGATTCTTCAATGTTGCTATTTATTCAAGAACCTCACTGAAGCTTAATAATAGAATGCAGCAGAAGTTGTACTAATATATCTTTACATATTAGTACTACTTCTGCTTTTATAGGTCAGTATTATCCAAATTTATAGCAATGTGACAGATTAAATTACTCGACTTCAATATTCAAGTTTAGTGTTTCGTTGTACTGTGTTTAGATTTTCATTATAAATTAGATAGGGAAACCTATTTATCAGAGTTACTCGAGTGAGCAATGTTTGACATAAGAGTAGTTTTAAGGCAACCAGTTAATACTTCTTACCAATATGCTACTAGACACAACAACACATTAAACGCTGTAATGTTTCGTGTCAACTCGTAATCAGTTTATTTTCTTTGCATTGCAAGTTTTGTAACTAGTGGCAATAATTTTGTCGCTGGAAATAAACTGAATCTTGATCTTCGTTCTACCACTGAGCTGTAATCGCAACCTATTATCCTCCTTACGCTAACAAGTTGGAATAAACAAATCCGACTGATCTGGTATTAGAAATGTGACCATAGTGCCGTAGTTTTTAAGTATTTCCTTGACAAATGTGCTTATTTCAGTATTACTAGTACAGGTTACATTTAACTTATCCGGCAAGTGATGGATGCCAGAATAGAAAATTTTCCGAACCAGTGATTTTTTGTTTAATTATTTCGCCCCAAATAAAGCAATAAAGCCACTAAGACGCAAGGGGTTACTGAGTGTGAAAGAACATGAGAAAAAGAAAGACATTATTAAGAAGCAAGAACAATATATATATATATATATATATATATATATATATATATATATATATATATATATATATATATATTGTACTGCATTGTAATACTGATGCGTATCATTTTGATTCATAGGTAGACATAAACATTGCTATTAATTATGTAAGTAGAGATGTAATAAAAAATGTACAAAATTTGAAATAAAAACTACCTTAAAATATATTAATATTCCTTCTTTGATAAATAAGTGTCGAAAATTTTATTAAAATTAAAAAAATTATTTGATTTTTGGTAGATTTTTTAAACTCAGTTGTTTAAACTTGTAACTTTTAAATAAATAAACGGTAAATTCTGTCTTGCCGTGTGTCTGAAACCCTTCGAACTCGGGACACACTTGCTCTGTATTGGGAACTGTGTCCTGATCAGCTAAAAATTCAAATTTTAAAATAACTGAAAAAAAATTAGTGATTTTAAATTTATATTGAGCTTAAAAAAAACTTTGTCAATTTTAAAGAAAATATTTTAAATTCAGTTTAAAATATCTCCAAAATTTTATGAATTGAGGAAATTTTTTACATTATATTTCTTCAAAATACCAACGAATAAAAGTTAAAGTGAGAGATTTCATGACATGAAGTTCTGCAGAGATTGTGACTTGAAGAACTCAATTTTTGACCTGAATTGGAATTTCGTGCCAAATAGGTCTTTTGGGTGGAATTGAGGACAGACCAAATCAGATTTAAAGTGAGGTTTTGAAGTTCTATCGAGTGAATTGAGGAATCCAAGATTATTTCTTGAAAATGCAATGGGAAAATCCAACGACCAGAGCTATAAGGCAAAAAGAGAGAAGAGCACAACAACACCAGGGGAAGCAGAAGCTAGGAGAAAAGCAGATGCTGAAAACAATAGAAGATCAAGAGTATCTGAAACATCAAAAGTGCTACAAGCCAGGAGAGAAGCAAATGCTGAAAGACGGATAAAATCAATGACATCTGAAACATCAAAGTATGTGCAAGTAAGGAGAGCATCAGATGCTACAAAGAAGAGAAGGTCAAGAGATGCAGATGACAATGAAACTTCATCAAGGAGAGAATCAGATACAGCAAGAAAGAGAAACTCAAATACTGCTGAGGATCACAGACTTTATCAAGCGAGAATCATTGGAAACACTGGTGAGTCATAGCAGATAGGTTAGCAATAATCACAATCATGCTAAAAGAAGCACAGCATCTTTTTTGAGTCTGTCCAAGCAGGCTTTTCAATACAACTGTGACAGTGACTATACAAATCATCCAAAGATATCTATTGGATCTAGGATCATTCAGTGTAAGCTTTGTAATGTTCTCAGATTCATGAGCTGTAACAAAAGAAAAATACAACTGGAAGATCAACCAGATCCTCCAAAGCCAATGCTAATACTTCTGGATGGGAACTCAGCTGAATCAAAACATTTCATCCATCACATTAGAATCTGCAATAACTGTTTTGCAGCGACCTCATTTGGAGCCAAAGATGTTACCTTGCCAGGATGGAAAACAACTTGCAGAATACGGGGCAGGGGCTAGCTTAAAATTGCGCACGGGATGCGGCTTTTAAGCTAGTTTCTAATATTTGGATTCAGAAGTAAATATCTTTTCACGTGATCACTTTTTATAATTAGAGTATACACAAATAATTTTTACATCAGAATTTTCTCCAGTTTTTAATTTTAATAATAGCACATAGATTTTGATGATGAAATTTACTTTTAAAGAAGTTTGTTTCCACTCCCCTCATGTAACAATTTCCCACCGAAAAACAATTTTCATATCTAAATAACCGCCAGATTAAAATCACCATCCCTAACTATCGAAGCTGCCGGATTAATGAAATCCGGATTAGTGATTTTCAGCCTGGAGTTATATTAATGGATATTTTATAGTTTTCGGATTTTTAAAAAAAATTTGAAGGTGTTATGGTTCAGGTTCATTGTACCCCGGTGATGGTCCAAGGTAGAACCAATGAAGAATAACACGAACACAGGTATAGAATAACACATATATATTACAAACAGAAATATATACAAAGAAGTAGAAGTATTAGTAATGACTATCAGATTTGGTTAGAGTGAACTATGTTGTCTCGACAAGTATCACTATTCCAATGTTCTTACAATAATCCTCCCTGCTCCCTCTTGAGGCGCAGTATTTATAATGTCCAGAATAGTCCAGTATTATTATGAGTAAGTTCCCATAACACCCCCCTTCCGAAGCTTTTGCGTAGCATGGGTTTTTAATATTTTGGTGGGGGATCTATTTCCAAAGATTCTGTGGACTTCTTTTTCTGGACGATTCTCGTGGTTCTGGCATTGTTTGCGGTCTTTTTATATCAAATGTATCGAAAATCGTATCCATCACATCTTCCTGAGGTGAACCGTTAGCATCCTGTAACAGTCTCTTCCTTATTTGGTTTACGTGTCTTCTATGTGAGAATTTGTGTCCCTGTACTATGTAAACCATATTCCCGATTCTTTTTTCAATTGTACCTTGCTCCCAGTAAGATGTATTATTTTTATATGCTTAAAAAAACCTTTTTCTCCTGGGTGGAATTTTCTTTTTGGTACGCACGACTGTTATTTGCTTCGTTTGACATGATAGCAATTTATCAAATACAGATCTGATTTTTCTAGCGAACATCACTTCTGCTGGTGTTAATGCCGATGGCGTAGCATTATTTGGCGTAATTCTATATACCTGTAGAAATTGTTGTAATGCTTTTTCCGTAGGCACATCATATGCTTTTCTTAACGCTCTTTTGAGTGCATCAACAAATCTCTCCGCCTGCCCATTTAATCTTGGGCGATATGGCGGGGATTTTATATGTTTGATTTGAAAAATTTCGCAAAACTCTTGGAAGTCAGCTGATGTGAATTGCGTTCCATTATCTGTGACTAGGCAATCCACTACTCCAAACTGAGCGAACAGTTCGTGGAAGCAATTTATGGTAGTTTCCGAAGTAGGATTTTTGCAACGAAACACCTCCGGCCATTTACTATAACTATCCACTATGATCAAATAGTAGAAACCATCAATTGGACCTGCATAATCTGCGTGTATTCTTGACCACGGATGATCTGTCTCTGGCCATGGCTTATGGATGATTGGCGGTGCTTTGGCTGCTAAGGAACAACCCTTGCATTTTTCCACCATCTGAGTAATATCCTGGTCCATGTTTTTCCAATATACATAGCTTCGCATCAGCGATTTCATTCTATTTTTTCCTGGTTGGCCCCTGTGGAAATCCTTTAGGATTCGCTTTTGTAGTGTTTTGGGAATTACAACCCTTTCGTTATAAAGTAGCACATTATCGCATAAAGAAAAGCTGTCCGATATTTGCTTATTTTTTTCTGCTATTTTTGCTTTTGTTTCATTTATGAATTCGTCATTTATTGCTTCATTTTTTATCCCTTGTAGTGTGGCGGGGAGGTTTCTAACTGTACAACATATCTTCTTCATGTCGTAGGGCTGCGATTACAGAATCTTCCAATGGCTCTGTTTTCGTTGGTATAAGTTTCGACAGACCATCCGCATGTCCGATTTTTTTCGTTGGTAGATACTCCAATCTGAAATTGTAGTTCAGAAGAATTGTACCTCATCTTAGTAAACTATTTGCAGTATAAACCAGTAGACCTTTTTTCGAACCAAATATTGTTAGTAACGGCTTGTGATCCGTCCGTAGAGTAAAAAATCTACCATAGAGATATCTATGAAATCTTGTGACTGCGAAAATAAATCCCAGAGCTTCTTTCTCTATTTTTGAGTAATTTTTCTCTGCTGGTTATAGGGTTCGAGAAGCATGCGCGTTGGGTTTTATTGTCCCATCCTGCATTTTGTGCAGTATACACGCCCCGACTCCATAGGCGTTCGCGTCACTTGCTACAATTATTTCTAATTTAGGATCGTAGTGTGCCAAAAATAAATCCAAAGTTAACGTCTTAATTATTTTGTCAAACGTTTTCTGGCATTCATCTGTCTACTCCCAAACTTTTTCTTTCTTCAGAAATTCGTTCAGTGGTGCACGAAGTTTATGCATGTGAGGATTGAATTCCTGGTAGTAACTCACTAAGCCTAGAAAATTTTGTAATTCTGTTATATTCTTTGGAACTGGCATTTTTTTTTATTGCCGTTGCCCTTTCAGGGTTTGGTCGTCTTCCTTCTTGATCGAGGATATGGCCCAGGTATTTAATTTCCTTCATGAAAAAAATCGCATTTGTTTTCTTTTACCTTGAACCCTTTGTATTCTCTTAAACACCTCTTGTACGTGTTCCCAGTGTTGTTCAACGCTTTCACTATTTCGTCATCCAGGTATGCAATCGTGTACTGTAGTCCGGCGAGCATATTATCCATTTTCTGTTGGAATATAGCTGGCGCGACCTTAATCCCAAATGGTAATCTTTGGTATTTGTATAATCCTTTGTGTGTGTTTATGCACAGTAATTTTGAACTTTCCTCGTCGACTGGAATTTGTAGGTACGCTTCACTTAAATCTATTTTTGAAAAAAATTTTCCGCCATTTAATTTAGTGAATACTTCTTCTGGACTAGGTAGAGGATAGTGGTAATCTTCTATCGCTGCGTTCAAACCCATTACGAAATCAGGCGCATACTCGAATCTCTCCAGATTTCTGTTTGACGTAAACCGTAGGTGCGGCCCATTGACTGTATTCTATTTTTGTCAATATGCCCGTGTTTTCGAGTCTAGCCAAGTCTTGATTTATTTTTTCTATTTACGCAAACGGTACGCTCCTTTTTTTTCTTGAAGATAGGTTGAACGTTTTCTTTTATTTCGATATTTGCTACCATTTTTTTACATCTTCTGAGACCTGCTGAAAATACTTCGGGGAAACTCTCTTTTAGTTTCTCTTTTAATTTATCTGCCTCGGTTGATAAACTTTTACATTTTGGTAGTACGTACTTATTGGTAAATCCCAAAGTTCGAATTTTTGCATCCAGTCCGTTCCAAATAAGTTTTCTGTATTTCTTAACACGTACATTTTTAATTTTTTCGTCATGCCATTAAATGTCACATTTGTAATCACTTCACCCTCAAATTTTATTTTTCTCCCAGTTACCGACCTCGCAATATTGAGCACTTTATCCCATAAATATAGCACACCATAAGACTATATTTCTTCATATATATATATATATATATATATAAGTATATAAATTCCCGATGAACAGTGACCGAGCATGACTAAAATTTCATGCGTTTTCGCGTAACCATGAGGTAGTCGGCAACTGTTATTTATGAAAATGGGCATTTTATACTACTTCGACGGAAGAGCAGATAGGAATGGTAAAGGAGAGGCTGTGGAGAAAGATAGTGGATCGATCAAGGCAAGGGGGTTACAGAAGATTTGGAGCGAGAGCAGATAGGAATGAAAGGGGAAAGGATGTGGAGATGGGAAGGGGATAGATCAAGGCAACTGGAGATGTCGATTGACGTTACACTTAAATAGTTGGAGATTATATTTGTCAGGGAAACAGGAATAAGGAAGGGAGTTCCACAGGCGAGATGTGCGAGACATGAAGCTATTGGAGTAGAAGAGACGTCTCCATCTAACAGTTTCAACGGTGAAGGGGTGTGAACGGGATGCCAGCCTTGTAGGACGCTTAAATTCATGAGGCCTGGGAACCAGCGAAAGCAGGTTGAGCACTATTTTGATTTTAGCGTTATATTCCTTTGCTCAGGCTCTACTGTTTCCCTTGCTATCGAGCACTTTCTATGCAGGTTAAGTACCTAGCCAGATAACGATTATGTGTTGGATGACAAGAAAGTCGAATAAATTGTTTGTAGACTCTTTCTAAATATCAAACGTCACATACGATAGGTGGGTTTTCTGGCTGGCTGTGAAAATATTTAGAATTCTGGAAATTTATGAAAACAACAGGGAATGTAAGATGGCGATGAGGTGTTGGGTGGCAAGAAAGTCAAATAAAAATCACAGTACATCAGTAACTTAAGGAGGAGATGAGAAAAACTACCTAACTATTTTGAGATATTGAAAAGCGTTATAACAGCTAAAACGGTTTTAAGTGAAATAGTTTTGTTATTTAGAAGTCATGAGTAGAATTGGGTCTTAACAAATAATAGACATATCATGGGGACATTGAACTCATTGCAGAATTCAATCCATTTTTACATGAATTTCAAGAAATTTAAAAATGAAAACTTCTCTATCTAAAACCGTGGAAGTAGAACGGGAAATATATGCAAAAGGAAACTGGGAAGCAAATCAATAATCTAGACACCAAATATTATTCTATTATCTAGACACCAAATATTATTCTATTATTGTTGACTGACAGATGTTGATCAGCTTGTAATTATTTTTATTCTGCTATAATTGTTGAGATATGTTTAACATTTTTACCTTTGTTTAACAAAATATAAATTATAGGTGAGCATTAGATTTTACTTGAAAATATCCGTGATCTGTCGTACGATACGGTGTGTAATTAGGAAAGGCTAGGAAAAAAGTTATAAGCCCTTCTGAAAACCAATAACTAATTTTCAGACTATGTGTCATTAACCTTGTTAGAGAAAAGACAATGTCTAATGTGTCTGAGATGGTTGACTACTTTGTATGTTTTCTTTTCTGAATCTTCACTAAAACAGAATTTCAAACACGCAGAGCAATCTATAGAGTTTTACTGTAAATAGCTTAAGTGTAAGTCTACACATTATGGGGCAATGTAGGTAATTAAAAATCGATATGCAGATATTTTACAAGATCATAACTGTATCCAACTGAATACAACGTATTTAAGAGATAACCTACTTCATATGTTTGTGTGTGTGTGTGTGTGTGTGTGTGTTAGAGATAATTGGCTATCGCATTCCACACTAAACACAATGTCGTCTATAATTCTAGATATCAAAATGAAATTTCCTGGAAACGGTATGTATCTCAAACCTTACCAGAAATGACGAATGAAAGTGAAACATATACATTTAGTACTTAATTCAGACGGCAGTATTTATTCATTAAAAAAAAACAAGCTGTTGTTGTAACTATTGAAAGAATACTAGTGTTTTCATATTTCATTCTTTTCTCTCAAACTTTCCCCTTCAGAGACACAAGTTTCATTTACACATGGGGCAATTTTTAATCCACTTACATCAAACCGATGTAACTCTCCTTTCGCTTCTACTCAAAATGATCAACTGTCGTGCTTGACCCTATCTGCTTCTCGTTAAACCACGCGTGGCTTTCATTTACTTTACTTCCTCTTCAAATGCTTTAATCTCCTTCTTTGCTCGTATATTCCGTTGCTCTTTTCGCCAGCTAAATGGCTATATGTAACCGTAAGTTCTATGCTAACAGTTTATTTTCTCACACGGGTAACTCTTTTCCAGTTTCTTGCTTTCCAGTCAAGTTTGATCTTCAAAAATTTAAATACTACAGCAATTGTTATCTTCTGTCCTCTTAAATTCTGTTCTTTTATTGTTTTCCCTCCTTAATAATGTTTTTTCCCTCTTTTTCTTATATTCTTTCACACCCAGTAACCCTCTGCGTGTTAGTGACTTTGTGGCTTTGCTTAGGGTAAAATGATTAGAAAAATGTAATTGCATATATATATATATATATATATATATATATTGTCATCCACAGACAGACTGTTTCGCTGTTTCACAGCTCATCAGTGTGGCTCGATGTCCGGTTGCCTCTAGCTAGGATCGAAACCCGACTGAATTGGCGTCAGTCGGAACTTCTACCACTAAGCCCTCGGCGCACGGCAGGCATGAAGGTGAATTTTAGCGTGTTTATTTTTAGATTTAGATAAACACACAGCGACTGACAATGACTCAATTCTGCCGAAGAGTCATGCTATATTAGCTTAAATAGTCACTGTTTACAAACCCACACCTCAAACCAACAGAGCTCAACCGAAATTAATTTTTCAGGAGCCAATATATATATATATATATATATATATATATATATATATATATATATATATATAAACAAACAATATTTACCAGCGAATTAGACGCATTCGAAAAGATATTGTTAAAAGATAAATATTTGAGTTGTAATGTCATGATTAGAGAAGTGTCTTAGGCTTTTGATATTCTAACCGTAGCCATGAAATATAACACTACACACACTGTGTTTTTCTGTGATGACCTCAGGGTCACGATCTTTGGTTATGTCACTAAATGTAACACTTCAAGTGA
The DNA here is from genome assembly GCA_964036315.1 of Acanthosepion esculentum. Classification (NCBI taxonomy): domain Eukaryota; kingdom Metazoa; phylum Mollusca; class Cephalopoda; order Sepiida; family Sepiidae; genus Acanthosepion; species Acanthosepion esculentum. Next base: position 149,706,986 of record OZ038475.1, read on the forward strand.
CGGATAGGCATGTGCCTCGGATTGGCGACGCCCTGGACAGGTAACTACGGGAGGATCACCTTGCGTTTAAAAGATCATGGTTGTGATATCGCAAGACCGAGACAACTAGTGCCACAAATACTTGATGTCCATGGGATCCTGAAATTGGCCGAGGTTTTAGAATACCGATGAAGAAAATTAGAATACATTTAATAAAATATTAATAAGATATATTGGGCTGAAACAAAAGTTCGTTGCGTTTTTCAATAGTGTCGTTTGAACACGTGACTTCGTTTCACACGTTACTGAAGTTTATGACATATATAAATATTCCGAAAAGTGACATTTCAAGGCATCTTTCGATATGATTCGTATGTGGATTGTGAATTTTAAATCTTTTATGTTACAATGAAAATGCAGGAAAATGCGTTGCCTATTCGTCATTTAATTATCTTTTATTTCTGGAAAGAAAACTCAGTACAAATAGCAAAAGATATGTGCCGTTTATGGAGATGCTGCCATACCTGAGAGTACTGATGATAAGTAATTCGCTAAGGTTCAGAAATGGAGAATTTAATCTGGAAGAAAAAAAACCTCTCGGCAGATCTGTATTTGTTGATGAGGACTAAATCGAAATGCTGGTTAAAATAATCCAGTTTACAAGGTACGGAACATCTTATAAATACTCTACACATCTCATGGGGGGTGGGGTAAAACATTTGAAAGCAGTTTGATACGTGAATTTTTATGGAGTTTGGGTTCCTGGCGATTTAACGGGAAATATTTAATGGGCCTGAATTCCATCTGGAATTCTTTGCTCAGACGAAATAAAAAGGACCATTTTCTTTTAAAGAACGATAACGGGCGGCGAAAAATTGTTTGCAAAAATGTGGAGAGAAAAAGGCCCTGGAAAAAAGAAATGAGCCACCGTTATTCCCTTGCAACGGCCAGTTTGCATTCAAAGAAAGTGATGCCATGTATGTGTTGGCCGTGGAAGGGCATTGTGCATTGCAAACCCCTTTCACAAAATTAGACGCTGAACGCAGATAAATACTGTCTCCAGCTTACATTGAAACCGGTTCTCATCTGATTACCGAGGTTAAATAGCGCTGAGCCTGGTCAGTACTTGGATAATTGACCGCTGGGGAATGCCAGGTACTGTAATCTACGCGACAGGCCTAGCAAACCGGTGATGGATACAATGCCACTGCTTAAATATGAAAGGGACATAGTTGAAACATTTCTCTTTATGTCAAAATGATTTATCATTCAATAAAAAGTATCCAAAGAACTTTAAAAATTAATTCTTCTTTTCAGATAAGCTGATTTGAAAGTGCTTGATTTTATGAGAGATATCTCACTAGAAAATGTCCTTGTGCCCTCCATGTTCTTAGCTTGTTAAAACTCTATAACTTGTGTTTTTTCTCTACTTTTCATAGAAAAAAGCTATTTAGTAGTCATTCAAGAACAGTGATTTTAGTTTTTATTAGTAGTTTTCACTTTACTCCTGAAACCGTCATAAGATTTTATCATATTACTTGAATTTACAGAGGTCTGGTATTGTCATTCAGTCTCTCTATAGCATGCATAGTAACATCGATAAATGAAGGTTGTTAGGGTGTTAGGCGAATGTATTTGAGACTAGCAAGATTAAAATTATCTTTATCATCGTTTAAAATAACCGCCAAACACTAGCTAGGCATAGCCAACGAGGCACTTTTCCTACCCATCCCCAACACCACCAACATCTTGTCTGACCAAAAATTTATACAAGGCAGTTTGACATCCTGGTGCTTATAAAACACAATTGAAAAGTGATTTGTTCGCTTTGGGCGGGGGGGGGGGCGGATGCGGGGTCATGCCCTTATGTTCTTCTGTGCTCATCAGAATTAAAACTACATGAGGACAAAAGTTAACAGGTAGGCGAGATTCATTTTCTGCTGATGATGCACCGATGATCCCTAATAGATTGAGATTGTTTTTAGACCGCCATGACAGTTACCAGAACTTGAGTATAAAGATGCACTTTGTTTAATCACCTCAATCAGTTTCCCCTAATAATCTTGGTGATTATAGTGGTGAACGGGGAGAGAAGTTTCATCAGGATCTCAAGGTAATAGAAGAAAGATACAAAGGCAGATGGGATGTTAACATGATGGCTGATTTCTGCTGGAGCATTAAAAGAGATCAACTTTTTCAAAAGCACCGTAAATTTATACCTTTGGATGAACAAAAATGGATTTATTTTTCATTCTTTGTATCTTTGTTTTGATTCAATAATTGATGACACATGTTTGCTTTAATATTGTGCAGATTTTTCTGAAATGAAAATGCATTCTTTAAGTCATTGGGATTCTTTTTCTTTTATAAGTTATTCTAACCTGAAAACGTTTAAGGTTGGTTCTACTTGGCCCTGGCATATTACTGTTAAATGGGTATTTTGGCTTATTTTAAGAAAAATATAAATTATCTATACCGAGAAAACGTGATGTGATTGGGCAAAATTGACTTGATTTTCAGATTCAGCATGAAAAAATAAACCAGAAGCATGTGTCCATTGCCCAACAGCATTTAGGTCGAAAAAAATATCGACCGGTGTATTGGCATGATCTAATCGTTAATTTACGTTTCTGAAGACTTCCTTTGTTTCACAACCACATGGCTTCTTGATTAAGTTTTTGATGATCGACTACCCGACAGCTATTCTTGCAATAGGGTTTCGGCGAATATCTTTTAAGTAAACACATTGAATAGCCCATTGGCTATGGTCGATTGGGAAAACTTTTTTCTCTTAAATTATTCTAGAAAACACGCGCGTACGCGCACCAATCCATGCAAAATTAAAATCTGCAAACACATTTAATTTCTCGAAAGTAATTAACTTTTTTAATTAGTTTTTCCCCCCCATTTAATTCCAGTTAAACACTTTCCCCGGTTCTATCGCATAAAACCAGATCCTTCTACGTTTAACTTTTGGTGTCACCCCCCCCCCCCCCATCACATCATTGAGTAAAGTAAATGCTTTTTATTTTGCCATTAGGTTGTAAACTTATTGATGTACCTCCCTGTATACATGCATATATGTCTCTATCTATCTATATATATATATATTCTGCTACTATCTCCACACTACATGCGAACTCGATGGTATCTCTGCAATTGTCCTAAAGAAATGTTCCCCTGTTCTCTCTAAACTCTACAACAAATGCCTTACTGCTTCTTGCTTCCCAGTTTGTTAAAAATCATCTTCTGTAGTTCCTGTTTTTAAGAAATCGGATGAATCGTCTGATCCTTCGAACTATCGACCTATTAGTCTTCTGCATCGTTTTAGCAAATTACGTGAGACTCTAATCAACTCCGAACTGATTAAGCATCTCACCTCGCAGAGTTTTCTTTCAGACAAACAATATGATGTTTGCTTCTGTGGGTCAATTGCCAATGTGATAACGGTTATTACTGAAAGGGTCTATCAAGTTTTAGATAAGAACGGCGAAGCTCACTGTGGCTTTAGATATCTTGAAGACATTTGACAGTGCTTGGCATGGTGGTCTTCACAAGCTGAAAGGCTATTGTGACCCCGGTTGCATTTTTGTTTTGATCCAATCTTTCTTAACAAATCGCATAATGAATGTTGTCTTGAATGGCCACTCTTTTAGATCTTCTTATATTAATGCGGTTATCCAGGTATCTATTCTTAGACCTACTTTGCTGATTATCTTCATCAATGGCATTTCCAATGTCGTCAATTCCCGATTCGGTATCTCTGCTGATGGCAACTATTTACTCTTGTCTTTATAGTGTCCGATAGAACTGATAAAGTTAAACTGGCATCTGGTCTCGAAACTGACCTTCAATCTGTTGTTAATTGGTGTAACAAATGGCTTGTAAATGTTTACGCCTTATGACACTGAAAATGCTGTCAGTCATCTTAGCGAACCATTTTCGTCTTCTATCAACATAGATGATGCCAGCCTCCTCCAGGAGAGCAACGCATTGTTTCTTCTCGATCTCGCGTTTTTCACTGACATAAAAGTGGAACGATTATATTGAAGGTTGTTAGAAAAAAGTTGGTTCACTGAGCTGTGTCAAACAATTTTTCTTGCCTGAATCCATTTTGCACGCTTATAAGTCCACAATTCATTTGTGCATTGGGTATTGCTGCCCTATCCGATTTGGTGATCCTGCTATATATCTCGAGATTCTTGACAAAATCCAAAAAAGAATTTGCAATATTATTACTCCTGACCTAGCATCTCGACTTCAGTTATTTTGTCGAGTTACCTCCTCCTAATTCCTTAATTTCTGAAATCGTTACTAGAGGACGCTTTCCATATACTGTATATATACTCGGTGAGATCTTGTCTCGTCTTCTTTCTTTTTTTCATTAGCTTAGGTGTTTGGTTTTTTTTTTTGTTGTTTTTTTTTTTACTTTCCTTGTTTCAATAAACTTAGCCAGGGTATGTATGTTCATTGGCCCCTTTTATTTATGTCCCTATTTTTCTTTAAGTTTAATTCCACATCCCCTCCCTCGTTAGGTTGTCAGTGATGTCAGTTCTCTGGTGCATGTGAGGCGTCTTTCGTTTCGTGTGTGTTTTCGTATCTGTTTTTGTGTCTGAATGAGTGCGTGTCTGTGTGAGTGCTTGAGTAGAACGAATGTTTTATATTATCATAGTCCCGCATTAATTTCGTCCAGATAACTGATGTTTCTGCTACATTTAGTGATGGGGGGTATTACTAACATGATTTTGTTTAGTTTCTTGTAAATAGTTTTTATTTCATATTGTAAATACTCATTGGGGCTAGTTTTTAAAATGTTGTTTTATTACACCCCCCCCCCATACAATATATTGTACATATGGGGGACTAGTTCGTATTTTCATGGAGACATTGAGGTATTATGGTGGATGAGATGAGAAAGGTACGTAAGAATGTGTTGTTTTGCTGCAAGGAATATTGTTAGTATGATTGGGTCAGCGTTTGTGGCTAGCTAAGTTTAAAGTTAAGACAGAAGACCGACCTTTCCCCCTTCCCCTTTTTGGCCTTGTGTCACATATTCTGTTACCACAGAATTAAATAAACTTTCTTCTTTTCATTTTTCAGGCGACACTACTACAACAATGTAATATCTTGGAAGATTACATTTTTCTCTTTGTGTGGAGGAGGCGCTATGCGTTTCCTTCGGGAAGCACCATGAACATTACACACGCACGTACGAACATTCACTCACGCATAGTTTGAACACACAAACTTTCCACATTAATTTGTTACACACGCAGTATTGTTTTTGTAAATTGTAACATTTATTGTTTGTTAATACACATATATTGGTTTGTACGTATATATACCAGTATTGTTGTTTTCTTCACATTTCTGTTGGTGGACTCATACTCCGAGAGTCCGCCATGTTTTTTTGGGCTATTTCAGGAGATCACAGGTGTTCCTCTCACAACGCGTACAATCGATCCGCAACAACTTTTCCACAGCTGAAACATGGCTTTCCTGTCATTTATCTATAAATATTTCCATGGCAATTGTTCTGATGAGCTTTCCTCTTTGCTACGACTTCATGAATTTAAACGTAATACTAGATTGAAGGCTAGGTCTCATCGTTGAAATAGCTAGATGCAACCGTAAGTTCTGTTCTAATAGTTTCTTCTCTCGCACTTCTCACTGTCTTCTGGCTTCCTACTTTTCTGTCAACTACAATTTACAAAAATGTCAATACCACGTCATCTTTTGTCGTTTTGAATCCTGTTCTTTTATTATCCTTTCTCCTCAATAACGTTTTCTAATTTTCTTTCACTGTCAGTAACCTCTTGAGTCTTAGTGGTTTCAACGCCTTGCTTGGGGATGAAATGATTTTTTAAAATTCATTGGCCATTATAAAAATAATATTTCATTTTTTAAATTCTTAGTTTCTTATTAAAAGAAATATTCCCCTAAAATATATTAGCTGTATATAACTCGTCCATAATCATTAATTGCGCAAAGTGAGTATATTTTTTAAAACAACAAAGTATTTCTTTAGAAGTCTGCTGTCCTGAACAGAAAAAGTTAATGCTTCCCTCTGATTAAAAAAAAATCTGACCTGTTCTTTTGAATATTAAGAAATAACAGGAGGAATGTAGGTGTCTTAACCATTACAAATCGAGAATTTCTGTTTTTGTTTAAGTGTTCTCTAGCAAAATAGAACTGTTCACCTCTTCAAACAAATATAATTAATCAATGGTGCTCTATTTCCCTACTTTGCTTTCCGATGTGAACTTGTTTTTCTCAAGCGTTTCTGGGCTCACAACGAGGCTGGTTAATAAACCGTGTGTGGACGCTTTGTTAGAAATGCGTGTCACGTAAAGACATTTTTATATTTCCAAGAATTTAATAATCTTGGCTGAATCTAGCATAAAGTTACAAATACGAGGCACATAGTAAATGTCTTACTTCAGAATAGTAAAAGTCTTCTAGACGTACTCGATTTTACTTCACATCGAAGGACATATAGACACTCTTCTTGGGCCGATGATTATTGATCGTGTCGAGTAGGTTTGATTTTTGTTAGTGCTCCATTATTGTGACCTTGTGCCAAAATAAACTAACGTTAGTAAATATCTATAGAAACACATCCTATACAGTCATTAATGTCGGAAAAATAGTTTTGATGGTATAGTCCTACCTTTCACCCCACCGGGATAATGCATTTTACACCAATAATCACCTATTAACCAATCAGCATCTTAGTTTCAGCAAACTAGACTTTTCATTGGCTCAGACCTCTAAAACAGTAGCAAGTTTAAGCGAAAATATCTTTTCGCGCCTAACTTTTTTGAGCCGATTTTTAGACCCCAAAATCAATAAATAGAGGGTCCAAATCGATTCGAACCAGTCAGAAATTCACCCTGGAGAGATGCCAAACTAATCCACGCTAGTCAAAACTTTGACCAACTACACTTTTCTCGCTCAAACTTCTCTGACTCAACAAACAGCATTTCGCTCTCCCAGGAACAATTGCTTACAATACTAAAGAAAGTGAAATAACACACTACTAAATAAGAAATCGTAAACATTCAATCAAACACCAAATCAACTAAAGGTACACAACTCTTACCAACTTTGGACATTAATTTAAACAAACATACGCATGCGCACTATTGACTGAACTATCACAAAAGACATTTTTGCACACGACCAAACACTTTGTTTAATTTCACACACAAACCTTAGTAACAGTTTCACACACACTGAAACTTGGCATAAACACACTACATAATTCAATTCAACCTTTCACACTTGTCCAACAATATCTGACTTAATTGTGTATGTTAATTTTATATAAATTAATGTTATTGTTAAACTTTTAATTATGTTTTTTTCACTTTGATTTCTCTTGAAAGATTTGCCTTCAATATTCCTGTTTCATAATTTGTTGTGGATGAATGTCTAAGCACACCAACATTACTAACCCTTCTGATAACCTAACCTTCTGATATCTTAAAATACATTCGCCAGTCTGCAACAAAATTGGTAACCCCGACGTTCCTACAAAATTGATAACCCCAACGTTAACAGCAAACAAAATTTGATGACTACCAACGTTTACATCTACATCAACAAAATCGGTAACTACCAACGTTCAAGTCTGCTCCAACCACAGAAATAGTGAAGCTGACGGCGTTAACAAAATTAATGACCGCTGACGTTTGCACCAACTAAATTGGTAAACACGACGTTCAGGACACACAGCACTCTAAAAGGAAAAGTTTTTGCATAGCGAGAACTGATCTAGCGCAAAACAAAAAAAAGGCGCGAAATCTTTTTGCTTTCCCTCCAAAATTACACTGAATCGACATGGCTGAACCGATTCCCCAGACTGAGGCTGCAATAAGACTAGAAATGCCTGCATACAATTCTAACGCACAAACGTGGTTTATACAACTCGATGCGATATTCCAAGCTCGACACATCACATCGCAGCAATCGAAGTTTGCCTTCGTCGTTGAAAAATTACCTGCAGAGGTGGCTGCAGAAGTGGCAGATATTCTCACAAGCCTTCCGACTGACAAGCCATATGAAGTATTCAGGCAAGCCATATTACACCGCACAGGTTGTTCAGAAGAACGTAGAATAAAGGATCTTCTGACTAATTTAACCTTAGGAATTAGCAAACCATCTTAACTCTTGCGTCGAATGCAATCTTTACTCGGCGGCAATGCCATGTCTGACACTGTCCTGAAACAGATTTGGCTGGATAAACTACAGCCTGAAGTTGTACGAATATTAGCCGCGCTCGAAGATGAGGTTGACATCCAGAAGTTAGTGATTGCCGACAAAATATCAAACACCACACCAACTCGGCAAGTCTCCTCTGTAAGCCCGTCAGACGACCTCACTCCGGATTTCAATCAAAGATTACAACTTCTGACATCAGGGCTACAGAAACTTTCTCTACGGCTTGATGAAATTCAAAACAAGACTAGAAGTCGGAGCAATTCAAATGCCCGGCACCAAAATCATAGACCACGTTCAGCGTCGCGTCGCCCCCGTCAACATGGTAAATGCTGGTACCACGAGGTGTTTGGCGCGCGCTAGGAAGTGCCAGCCGCCTTGTGCTTTCCGAAACACATTCCCAACAGACTTACAGGGAAACGACCTGCCTGGCAACCATTGAAGGCGTTGACTGCCAGGGCTGACAATAAAAACCGCCTGTTCTACATTTGTGACCGAAATAGCAACCTTAATTTTTTGGTCGACACCGGTCCACAAGTCAGCGTCGTACCGTTCAAAAATTGCGACAAATCAACAATATCATCCAAGGAAGCTTCATTAAAATTACAGGCCGCCAACGGCACATCGATTAGCACCTATGGCGAGCGAGTCATGTCACTCAACATTGGACTACGAAGGGATTTCGTCTGGACCTTCAAAATCGCCGATGTTGAAATGTCAATCCTAGGCGCAGATCTTTTAGCACATTATGATCTATCCGTTGACTTATCTTCGCGTACGCTTACTGACACACGTACGAATCTACAGCGCCGCGGATTAACATCAAGGTACTCTACAAAGCTTTGATACCCAAAGCAAATGGCTACGAAAAATTACTACAGAAATAAAAATCGTTGTTATCACCATTTACGTATGCAGAGCCTATCAGGCATAATGCCACTCCTACCATAAAAACGACTGGACCCCCAGTTCATGCTCAACCGCGTCGTCTACACCCTAACAAATTGCGGGTAGCTAAGGACGAGTTTGACAATAGGCTCAAACTGGGCATAATCAGACCATCCTCTAGTCCTTACGCTACTCCACTCCACATGGTCCCAAAGGCCGATGCTCACAACTGTCGTCCGTGCGGGGATTACAGGCTACTAAATGCCCAAACCATCCTGGATAAATATCCAATCCTCCACATTAAAGAGTTTGCCCTATCGCTAGAAGGCGCCACGGTTTTCACCAAGTTGGATCTGCGGAAAACATTTTACCAAATTCCGATTGAGCAATCCGACATCCCAAAGACAGCAATAACAACTCCCTTTGGCTTATATGAATTTACCAGAATGCAATTCGGTTTGCGCAACGCAGCTCAGTCATTTCAAAGACTCATTGATGAAGTCTTTCACGGACTATCCTACACCTACGCCTATATCGATGACGTATTAATAGCCAGCAAAACACATGAAGAACATTACGACCATCTTCAAACAGTTTTTTTCAACGCTTACAACATTACGGCTTAAAATTAAACATTGAGAAATGCATATTCGCTGTCCCTAGCCTGACTTTTCTTGGTCACGTAATCGACAAACACGGGTTAACTCCCTTGGACCAAAAAGTAAAAGCTATTACTGATTTTTCCATCACCTTCCACCCTACGTCAACTTAGATTTCTGGGGACTATTAACTATTATCGTCAATTTATCAACAATTGTGCTACCATATTACTACCTCTGACGAATCTCTTATCTAAGCATAAAAAAGAACCCAAAAATTATTTTGCCTGCAGATGAGATGGATTCTTTCAATGCCGCTAAGCAAGCATTACAGAATTGTGTTAAATCGTCTTACATAACATCCTCGGATGACGCAAAACTGACTCTCACCACTGACGCATCGTCTAACACAATCGGCGCAGTCCTCCACCAAGTTATTAACGGAATTGAGAAACCACTGTCATTCTTTTCTCTTAAACTCAACTCGGCACAGATGAAGTATAGTACTTTCTCACGCGAGCTGTTGGCAGTGTACCTGGCCATCAAGCATTATCGTCATATATTAGAAGGACGTGACGTCACAATATTTACCGACCACAAACCGTTGACGTATGCTCTACACGCAAAATCCGAGAATCATAATCCTCGTGACATTCGCTATATGGACTGTTTACCTCGGATATCTGCTACGTCAAAGGCACCAGCAACAGTGGCCGATGTGTTATCTCGTACGACCCTCAATACCATTCAACCTGCTACACACAATTTTGACTCTTTAGCAGACGAACAGCTAAATGATGAATCATTCTCAACCGTCCGATCTGACACTTCCTTACAGATCGAGAAAAGACCACTTCCGTTTACGGATAAATCTGTATACTGTGACGTCAGCACTGGCAATCCACGCCCTTATATACCACCAGCAATGCGACGTCCAATATTCGATCACTTTCATTCTCAAGCTCACCCCGGTGCTAAGGCAACGTTGCGGACCATATCGGACAGATTCGTCTGGCCCGGTATGGCAACTGATATTAAACAGTGGTCCTGCACGTGCCTACGTTGCCAAGCAACCAAGATAGGCAGACACACCAAAGCGCCTGCATCAACTTTTCCTAATCTTGATGAACGATTCACCCACCGACACGCGGATTTGGTCGGTCCACTGGAGCGTACTCACCAATCTTTACTAACTGGACTACCATATTTGGATGCCCTTCGGTAATTACCACCGATAGGGGTCCGCAGTTCCAATCCACACTGTTCAGCGAATTTATTGGGAATTAAGCATATCTCTACCACTGCGTACCACTCTTGTGCCAACGGACTCGTGGAAAGGTTCCACAGAGAGCTTAAATATGCGCTCACAGCATCTACAAACGGCCGCACATGGGTAGACAAACTGCATTTCGTTATGCTCGCTTTGCGTAACACTATCAAACAAGATCTAAAATGCACCAGTGTAGAATTAGTCCTCGGAACACCCTTAACTTTGCCCGGACAAATTTTCAACAATTCCACTGATGATCTCCCTTCCAGTAATTTCGTCAGTGATCTCAAGCAAAAAATGACTGACGTCATTTACACCCCAACACGGGCATATACAAAACCTTATTACGTTCCTGCAGACCTGCACCAGGCAGAGTATGTTTTCCTCCGCAGATATACGGTCCGTAAGCCTCTCACACCTAGTTATACAGGACCATACCCGGTCATTTCTCACACATCAAAGTACTTCGTCATAGACCTTGCGGGGAAACATAACACGGTCAGTATCGACCGGTTGAAGCCTGCATATATACATCATGATGGCAAGCCTTTAACCACTCCTCATCCAGAACCTTCCAGCACACAACCATTTCCAGTAGCTGATTCGGAAGCTACTCCATCTACCCGTACCAGGTCGGGTAGGCACGTTCATTGGCCTGCTAAATTCAAGACATATTTCACATATTAATACTCATAATGCTATGAATATTAATCTGGGTGGGGGGTATTGATGGAATAGTCCATACCTACCTTTCACCCCTCCGGGATAATGCACTTTACACCAATAATCACCTATTAACCAATCAGCATCTTAGTTTCAGCAAACTAGACTTTTCATTGGCTCAGACCTCTAAAACTGTAGCAAGTTTAAGCGAAAATATCTTTTCGCGCCTAACGTTTTTGAGCCGATTTTTAGACCCAAAACTCAATAAACCTTTTGAACTTTTTCAGTTTTTCCTTACCTTTTTATTTGTTTGTAGATATTTGTACATTTTTTGTTCCTTTCGTTTTTGGTTCTTTCCTTTCGCATATTTATACCCTCCCCACATTTTTAGTTTTTATTATCCTTTTAGTTTTGATTTGTTTTTGAATTGCTTATTGTCTTTGGTTGTCCACGTTTTTCTTCCGTTTTTATTTTGTTTGTGTGAAATAATTTTAAAAAAAGGAAGAAAAAAAAGAAGAGAGAACAATTTAAAAGAAAAGAAAAAGAGAAATCTGGTTCGGTTGTGTTGGTGCCGACACCAACATGACCGACCATAATACTGAAACGCCGTTACCAGAACTGGTGTCACCGTTGTCACCAGCGAAAAAGGCCTGGACGGATAATAGGCCGTTGAAAAAAAAAAGGTGCGTTTTATTTAAACCAAAGGACTAAATATAAGGAATCGTTTAGAGAAAATGAGTTCCTCACAATTCAAGATGCATTTGAAGCAGTTAATATAAGCACCATATCCCTGCTGACTTCCGACGTGAAAACCCACAAGTTAATTGGGGTCAACAGGGACACTATGGAGGAGGCCCTTAAGGCATTAAACATCAGCCCCAAGGTCCTGGCACGTAGGACGAATGCCTTATGGGATTTATTATTTCAGACAGAGCAGCAAGCTAAAAGTTTAGCCGGAAGTGTATTAGCAACAAAAAATTTACGGTTGCAAACGGAATATATGGGCACCCGTAGGACAAAAGTCACCGTTCATGGGGTGCCCGTAGACATTTCCGACGACAGGGCCTTCTTCACCAAATTCGGTGAGTTGAATGAAGTAAAGACCCTCATGAGTAAAGCCGGCATAGAAACCGGTGATATGGAGATGCATATCACGTTAAACAGGAAGCAATTTTTGGAAATACCAAATATTCTGATATGTAGGGATAGGAAAATGTTGGTCGTCGTGGAAGGAAGAAGGCCGTGTTGTTGGGCGTGTGGGGCGGCGGGCCATATGGCCAAAGATTGCCCATGTAGAATTAGAAAATCTACAAAGACAGCAGAAACAACAACACCAGCACCAGCAGTTATACAGGCAGAGGAGGAAACCTCAAAAGCAGAAAGTGCTTGGAAGGAGGTGACAAGAAAACAAAAATCACCTCAGGTATCGCCTCCTTCTAAACAAGAAGCGGAGAAACAACAAACAACAGAAAAGCGAGAGGAAAAAAATAAGGAGGTGCGAGCACAAAAGAACGCACAAAAACCCAAAGAGGTGAAGCAACCAAAAAAGGAGCAGCAACAAAAACTGCAACAACAAGAAAGGAAGCAGCAACACGAATGGAGGTGGATACAATGTCTCCACCGCGAACAGCGTCTTAGAAGAGGAAGAACTAGTACAAAGTCACTCTGGCCGGAGAGAGACATGGACAAAAATTACGCTTGAATTTCCTCCAATTGCTCGCAACATTTCCTGACAAAGACATTTTTGCAGGTGGCGGTATATTGGCATTGAAACTTCTTTGAGCCATGGTTTTAATACAATTTCAAAAAAAAAAATCTACTTACAAGTCTGTGAAGAAATCGTTTCTTTCTTTTTTCGAAATTGCGTGTGTGCAATGCGTTGCCTTTTCCTTCGAATGTGGATAAAGTGCTTTCTTTTTTTCTTTTTTTTTAAATATCCCACTTCTGACACCATGTGTTGTTTTGAAAGGTTAGTAATGATAAAACGGAGAAGAACAAAAAGGGAACAAGTGAAGATAAGATATGTTGTTTACTAATTGATTACCATTATAAAAGTGCCCACGTGGCCTAAAAAGGGGGCTTTCGTATTTTCATAGCTAGAAGAGTCTATATTTTTTAAGGGTCCAAGGGATGTAATTTAGATTACACTACATTTTGTGGGTTCCCCTTGAGAGGATGTGGTATTATGGTGGATGGAGGATTGATTGGTGACGGACGAGTTCTTGTGGGGAATGCGGAAATTGTAATGTATGAATGGGTCGTGAATCAGATTAGCTAGGTATAAGATTTGAGGTCCTGACCTCCTCTGCCGACAAGGCTGAATGCTTTGCTCGGAAATTTTCTTTCAATTCAACTCTTGACTCTTCCGGTGTACCCATACCCGATTTCCCTCTCAGAACTGACTCTTCCGGTGTACCCATACCCGATTTCTCCCTCAGAACTGAGGCCCTTTTGAGCGGGTTACACATATCCCCGTGATTGGTATTGGGCATTATCTCTAATTTAGACCCCCACAAGGCTAGTGGTGGAGATGAGATACCAGCTATTGTCCTGAAGAAATGCGCGCCTGAATTGGCGCCCGCCCTCTCTAAATTATACAACTACTGCCTCAAAGAGTCTTGTTTTCCTGACTGCTGGAAGTCCTCATCCAATTTTCCTGTCTTTAAGAACTTTGGCGACCCATCCGAATCTTCTAATTACCGTCCTATGAGTCTCCTACTCCTCTTCGGCAAAGTCTTCAAAGCCCTTATCAACACCGAAGTGGTTAATCACCTTACATCCCATGATCTGCTCTCAGACAAGCAATATGGTTTTCGCTTTGCCCGATCTACAGCTGCTGTGCTTACGGCCATCACTGAATTTGTCTAACAAGCTCTTCATAATAACGGAGAAGCTCGTGCCGTGGCCCTAGACATCTCCAAAGCGTTTGATAGGGTTTGGCATGCCGGCCATCATCGCAGGCTTCAGGGTTATGGTATTACGGGTCGATTGTTCGACCTAATACAATCATTCCTGTCAAACCGTGAATTAAAGATCGTTCTCAACGAACGATGGTGTTCCTCAAGGCTCCATCCTCGGCCCTACTCTGTTCCTTATATTCATAAACGATCTTCCTGACGCCATAGATTCCCAAGTTGGCATTTACGCGGATGACACCACAATTTACTCCTGCCTCAAAAACAAATCTAGTGTCGCTGACAAAATTAACCTGGCAGTTGGTCTCGAAAAGGACCTCTAATCGGTTGTGAACTGAGGCAGGAACTTCAACGCCTCAAAAACAAAACTGCTCTCAATTAATCACCAAAGGGATCCTTCCCTGCATCCCATTAGAATGTCTGAAGCCCAACTTCTCGAGAGCTCCTCCCTGCGGCTGCTCGGTCTCACGCTGTCTGCTGACCTGAGATGGAACAAATACATTGAGTCAATTGCTTCATCCACCGCAAGGAAAGTTGGCTCCCTGTGCCGGTCCAGGAACTTTTTCTCCCCGGAATTGATCCTTCAAATCTACAAATCGATCATTCGCCCATGCATGGATTATTGCTGCCATATATGGTCTGGAGCCCCTTCTGTTTGCCTCGGGGTTCTTGATAAGATCCGGAGACGGGTTTGCAACGTAATTGGCCCTGATCTGTCATCTCGTCTGCAGTCGCTCTCTCACAGACGCGCCGTCGCCTCTCTATGCTTTTTTTACAAATACTTTCACAGTAATTGCTCCGAGGAGCTGCTTTCGCTGGTTCCCAGGCTTCATGAATTCAAGCGTCCTACGAGGCTGGCATCCCACCCCCACTCTTTCACTGTTGAAACTGTTAAATGTAGATGTCTCTTCTACTCCAATAGCTTCATATCTCGCACCTCTCCGCTGTGGAACTCCCTTCCTTATTCCTGTTTCCCTGACAACTATAATCTCCAACTATTCAAATGTAACGCCAATCGACATCTCCAGTTGCCTTGATCTATCCACTATCCTTCTCCACATCCTTTCCTCTAACACTCCTATCTGCTCTCGCTCCAAATCTTCTGTAACCCCTTGCGTGCTAGTGGCTTCCAGCCTTGCTTGGGGTGATAAGCTTAAAAAAAAAAAAAGAAGTTAGTGATGACCCCCCCCCCATTTTTGGCTTTGTGCCGTAATTGTACTTTGCACAATAAATAGTGTCAGAACTTCACACTGATTCGAGTTGATTGTGTGTTTTTTGGTCCAGTGGACGGTCTTTAAATAAACGTTAAGTCTTTGATTTACTTCTTTTTGAACCCTTTTTTATGTTGCATTTGATTTTCAACTTTTAAAAATCCTCTTTTTGTATTGACCCCCCTCCCCTTTTAATTTATTCCGTTCCTTTCGTTTGTCTGGTTTTTTGCAAGACAAAATTATTAATTCCGTTTTTGTTTTATTTACTCCGGACTCTGGTTCGGTTATTTTTGTTGAATTCTATTGTTTAAATATTATTATTTAAGTTTTATTGAAAAATTTTGATTTTTCCAAAAAAAAAAAAAAAAAAAAAAAAAAAAAATTACTGTAAAAGCAAAAAAAAACTGTCGTTCCGTGGTAATAGTGCTTTGCACTATTATGGCGGACTTACAAACAACGGAGTTACAAACACCAGCGATGATAGAGGAAAATGGACCACCCAAAAAGTCGGCCTGGTCGCAAACCAGGCCCACAAAAGACCATGTATATTATGAGAATCTAAGGAAAAAATATGAAGATTACACGAAAGGCAACGAGCTTCTTACTATCCAGGAAGCCTTCGAAGAGGTGAATATCAGAACAATTTCATTGCTAACATCCGACATTAAGAAACGCAATTTGGTTGGTGTTAGCAGCGAAACCATGGAGGAAAGTTTGAAAGCCTTGAACATCAATCCGTATATTTTAGCACGGCGTCCAAGAGCGTTATGGGACTTGCTCATGAAGTCTGAACAAGAGGCCAAAGACTTAGCCGGAAGTGTGTTAACGTCCAAAACACTTCGGCTTCAGACAAAATACATGGGAACGCGGAGAACAAACGTAACTGTGCATGGCGTGCCCATTGACATATCTGAAGACAGAGTGGGGGGCCTTTTTGCCCAATACGGCAAAGTCGAAAAGGTGATGGGAGTGACCGGAAAGTCGGGGATCGCAACGGGGTATGTGATCATCGAGATCACGTTAACACGGAAAAATTTTATCGACATCCCAAACGTACTGATGTGCAGGGAGCAAAGGATGCCCGTTGTCGTCAAGGGACGAAGACCCCTACTGTTGGTCGTGTGGGGTTTCGGGTCACATGGTCAAGGCGTGCCCCGGAAAGAAAGACACACCTCAACCAACAGCAACAGCAGCAGCAACACCAGCAACATCAACAGCAACCACTGGGGCAGAACCCAACAAGGGTCCTGGTGATGGTTGGAAAGAGGTGGTGGCTATGGGGTGGAAACAGAAACCAGACCACCCGTCCCCTCAAAAGGAAGTCCCACCCAGCAGCAGCAACCAAAGCAGCAGCAGCCACTAAAGCAGCAGCTACCAAAGCAGTAGCAGCCGCCAAAACAGCAGCAGCCGCCAAAGGGGTAGCAACCATCAAAGGAGCAACCCAGAGAACAGAAGGAAAAATTGCAGACAAAAAGCTCACCGTCAAAGCAAAAAAAAATCAGAGCAAGACACACCGGAGAAATTGGACAGTGACATGGAAGTGGAGGAAACACCACTAACACGGTCCTCTTCCTTAAAGTGGAATAGGGAAGAAGAGGAAATACCGGTCAATAAAACGCACACTGGACGAAGTAGGGCGGAGAGAGGCAGGATCAGGTCGCTATCCGTCCCTGCCTCGCCAGGAAAAATAGTAATGTAGCGTCAACATCAAGAGGCCTCTCCCCTTCATACACTCGGGTTCCAATCTCTCCTTCCGCTCCCACATCTTCACAAACCCCACCCCCATACCTTCAGACTCGTCACCTCCCCCACCATCCCCTTCTACACCTATCCTACCGCCCTCTTCAACCCCGACACACAATGAAAAAAAAGGCCAAAACTAAAGAAAGAGGATATATGTAAAGTGAACAGGGAGGTTTTGGAAAAGGACCTCTCCTATCGAAAAAGATCCTTATTAGGTCCCTTATTCAAAATATCTTCCGTTGATGGGAAATCAGTGGAGGACTCGAACAATTTTCTAGATGCTGCCGGGGTTATTGCCCCTATCAGATTTCAGCAAACGGCTCGCCCTAGATAGAGCTGAAAAGGTGAAGACGCTTAAGGCTAGTCTTTCCCGGGCGGTGGCTGGGAGGGATCCCCTATAGATAGCCCTAGCTAGGGAGGCTGCGGAGCGTTCGAATAGCGAGCGCTACATGGGCCAGGTAATTAGAAATAGGTTAAGCAAGATGTCTTCCGAAGCCGTGAACATGGGCGCAGAATTGCGCAACGAAGAGATTCGTCGAGGTTTCGATCGTTACATTCGTGAAGTCGAGACTCCGGAGGGGCATACTCTTCGAGCCACTGACGACATGTGTGAGGCGTTTCGGCGGCATTTCGAGAGCCGCTTTACCAAGGAGCCTGGTCTTTGTGAGGACGAGTTTTGCAGCTATTTGGCTGAATTTCTTCGGATTTCGCCGACTGAAGCGGCTAGCTGCGAGGGAGAGATCAGGGACGGCGAGGTCTACGCGGCATTGAAGAAGGTCGGCAGAGGCAAGTCGCCTGGTCTGGATGGTTTTCCCTATGAATTGTACTTGACGCTGTGGCATATCTTTGTCCCGATTTTGACTGTGGTGTTCAACAATTGGTTCCGGCAGGGGTCCCTCCTCGACCGGTTCTCCAGGGGTGTGATCATGCTGTTGAAAAAGGGCAAGGGTGTTGGAGGGAATCTAGATGATCACAGGCCCATAACTCTGCTAAACACAGAGTTAAAGATTTTGGCCAAGATCCTGCAGGAGCGTTTGCAGTTAGTTGCCGAGTTTCTGTTGGGTCCGGAGCAGAATTGTTCTGTGAGGGGCCGAACAATTCAGAGCAATCTGCATCTGATCCGCACGATCATAGAGGGTGTAGAAGACGACGATGAGGCAGCGCTGATCAATTTTGATCAGTCCAAGGCATTTGATAGGATTGACCATCACTACTTTGCTGCTGTCTTGCAGGCCGCCGGATTCGCACACGACTTCTGCCGCTGGATTAGCCTCCTGTATCGCTCCCCCAGTGCTCTGATACAGGTGAACGGGAAGATGTCAGGCGCCTTTGCGATGTCTAGGTCGGTTCGTCAGGGTTGTCCACTGTCGCCCCTACTTTATGCTTTGGCGTTGGAGTTGAGGGACAGGGCGTGCAGTCCGGCCCTACGCGGAATCACCGTTCCTGGAGGGGCTCGAGCAAGGGTTTCTGCGTACGCCGATGACGTATCTGCTGTCGTGTCGTCCCGCAGCGACATTGAGGCGGTACTGAAGGCGCTTGATCGGTACGAAAAGGTGACAGGGGCCAAGATTAACCGCGACAAGTCGTGCGGCTTGCGGTTAGGTGCCTGGAAGGGGGTCGATCTTCCGAGGCCCTTCGGTTGGACGGTCCTGTCCGCATTCTTGGAGTGTGGTTTGGACCCGACTTCCAGCTGGAGAAAGATTGGTCTGAAGTACGAGCAAAGGTCGACTCTGCCGGTCAGACTTGGCGTTATCCGTGAAGGGCAGGGCGGAGGCGTGTGCCATTTACGTTTTATCGATTGTCCGTACTTCCTCTTTGTGACGACCATCGGAAGCCGCTTCGGGAATCGGGTCGACAGAAGAGTCTGTGAAAAACGTCCGTGTCATTGGGTTCATCTCCCTCCCCTCTCATTTTTCATCACAGAATTTTAAGTATTTATTATCATGAAATTTTTATGGCATGGGGCGAGATTTGTAGGTCCCCCCTTGAGAGGATGCGGTATTATGGTGTATGAAGGATTGATTGGTGAATGTTGAGTTTTTATGGTGAATGGGCAAAATTATAATGAGTGAATGGGTCATGAATCGGATTAGCTAGGTATAGGATAGTTAGTTAAGACCAGCCTCAACCCCTCCCCTTTTTCGGCCTTGCGCAATAATTGTATTCTGTACAATAAATAATGTCAGAAATTCACCATGGAGAGATGCCAAACTAACCCACGCTAGTCAAAACTTTGACCAACTACACTTTTCCCACGTAAACTTCTCTGACTCAACAAACAGCATTTCGCTCTCCCAGGAACAATTGCTTACAATACTAAAGAAAGTGAAATAACACACTACTAAATAAGTATTCGTAAACATTCAATCAAACACCAAAACAACTGAAGGTACACAACTCTTACCAACTTTGGACAATAATTTTAAACAAACATACGCATACACACTATTGAGTGAACTATCACAAAAGACATTTTTGTACACGACCAAACACTTTGTTTAATTTCACACACAAACCTTAGTAAGTTTCACACACACTGAAACTTGGCATAAACACACTACATAATTCAATTCAACCTTTCACACGTGTCCAACAATATCTGACTTAATTGTGTATGTTAATTTTATATAAATTAATGTTATTGTTAAACTTTTAATTATGTTGTTTTCACTTTGATTTCTCTTGAAAGATTTGCCTTCAATATTCCTGTTTTATAATTTATTGTGGATGAATGTCTAAGAACACCAACATTACTAACCCTTCTGATAACCTAACTTTCTGATATCTTAAAATACATTCGCCAGTCTGCAACAGTTTGCTGAAAATGGCCTATCAGAAGTAGGAAGAAAAGCTGTAATATTAGGACAATAGCCTTATTTACGTATAAGCGGCTCTGGTTGACAAAGGCGGTACAAAAGAGTTCGAGTTTAATAGGAAGCTGTGTTTGTTTTCTTCGTTTTTTTAAATTATCACAATCTAAAATGAAACAAGACAAATATCAACCGAAAGTGCGAATCTCAAAAATTCATGAAGTACGAATAAAAAGTGTAAAAATCGAAAGAGGAGAAAAAAAATAAATAAATAAAACAAAGATAGGTATATATATATATATATATATATATATATATATATATATATATATACACAGAGAGAGAGAGAGAGAGAGAGAGAGAGAGAGAGAGGGAGAGAGAGAGAAATAGAGAGAAAGAGATTTTAAGTGAAATTAAAATCGATCAGCAGTGGACATTTTTGAAATGTGAAACTATGTTAACAGCCAAATCAATCGTTAAATATCATACTAGTTCAGACATTCTCACCATATTTTGTTTTCTATAATAACGAAGCGTAACGTTAATTATAGGAACAAATCTTAACAGTGAACACCTATATTAAATCTTTTTGAAATGGTAACTCTTCCTGCAATGCCCAGCAGAATTCCGACGAACAATTTTTTGTTTATTCACCTACGCTTTGGAAAAGTTTTCTTAAACTGAAAATGTTTCTTTGAGAATTTATAGAATCGTCCATATTTTCTACTCACCTCCGTAAAAAATATACTCTTACATTAGGATCAGTTTTAACCAATCAACACTTCACATTGCGAAACTTGACTTTTTATTGGTCGAGACGACACCAAAATGTGTATCGATTGTCGAAAATCTATTTTTTCCCGCCAAGCTCGCTGGAGCCTACTTTGACTTCCTAAAACAAATAGGACATATTTCAGTCCAATTCACCTGTCAGTAACTCAGCTTCAGAGAGAATTCACACGAATCCACGCGTGTCACTATTTTGACTTAAGAAACTTTTCGCGCGTCAACTGCTGACACAACCACCAACATCATTCTCTCTCTAAATCCATTACAACTTTCTTAAAAAGTGTTCATTTACACTACCAAATGTAATTTCAACAAATGACAAACAAAAGACAGCCCATGGTAAACAACTCTGGAAGAATAAGAAAAACACATCCTACTTTATTCTCGCATACTTACTACCTAAATTACCTTTTTGATAAATTTTCCTTTCTTATTCTATTTGAACATTTCTTCAACAATTGAACATTCCTAAACTGTAATTCATTAACATACTTAATTCACACTTCGTCAACTTTCATATAACCAAAACACAAGTTTTTTCCAATTGTATTAATTGTATATAAATGTTCGATATTTTCTAATTGAATTCACGACTACCGTTGTTTCTTGTTCAATTTTGCCTTGAGACTTATTCAACTTGTATGTCTATGCTTTATATTGTCGTGATTAATATGAAGATCATGCTTTCACACTCATCATCTTAAAACAAAAAACCTTCTGATTACACACTCATTTCATAGCAATCCCAACAAATTCCTGAAGACGGGAAACATTAATAATTGCTTCCTCTTTTCTTTTCCATTTTGTCATTTAGAAAATAGTCAAAAACATAATTATTGAGGGTCTTAAATCAAATTCCAGTAGTCACTTTAAGTGTGATAGCTATCCTTTTGTCGAAGTCTACTTATCTTTGATTACATACACATAGATAAATAGATAGATGGAACCGCAAAATTGCCTTGTGACGCTAACTTTGTTAATCATCTCTAAATAAATTTGCAAGTATATCATTTTTCTCCGTTGCATAAGAGTTTATAATTCACCGATTTATTTCGTTATCCGAACTAAAAATGTATTGTTAACAGTGCACAGGCCCAGAGACACCAGATTATCTCACAGTGTAAGTGTGTATTTTTAAAGCATTTCTTGAAGCTTTCATTTTAGGTTTCATTCCACGCTATTCCCAATAAGCAGCATTTCAAACAGAATTTTAATTGATTGGAATCTTATTTGTTGGTCCTTATCAATATAGTCTGTAATTTTGTCCATATTGACAATTATGGCAACAAAACATGATTTTCTTTATTAAAAAGAAATCAGAAATAAAATATTCTTTTCTGAAACATTTGAAAAAAATAGCTGAATTGAAGTTTTCTGAATGGAAACAAATATTATTTACTTTTAGTTTTAAATATCACAAAAAATGATCTTTTTTAACACGGAGGAGTGATTTTTTATATACTTAGTGATTTATTGATAGCTCGGGAAAGATATTAGAATAATCAAGAACCTATACTAGCAGCAAACAGCATGCATGCACATAGAGAACGAGTTCAGCGAATATACAAAAATAGGAAGGAGCCTAAGGCAAGGGTGCGTCTTCTCACCAAACTTATTCAACCTATACAGCGAGGCAATTCTGAGAGAACTGGAAACCGTACCAGGATTCAGCATTGGCGGCCACAATTTTAACAACATAAGATACGCAGATGACACAGTACTGATAGCAGACACGGAAAAGAAATTACAAAATCTCCTACAGAAGGTAGCGAAGGAGAGGGAGAAAAAGGACTAAGCATAAACTGCAAGAAGACAGAATGCATGGTCATCAGTAAAAGGAAGAGCTCGAAATGCGATTCACAGGTCGGGAACACTAAAATCAAGCAGGTGCGGAAGTTTAAATATCTGGGAAGCGTTTTAACAGAGGACGGTAAGTGCGACACCTAGATCGATAGACGTATTGGGATGGCCAAGGACGCATTCCAAAAGCTGGGCAAAGTATTGCGAGATAGTACTCTTTTCTTTGTTACCAAAGAAGTCCTGAGCTGTTATGTGACATCTGTCCTCATTTACAGCAGCGAATTTTGGACGATTTTCTCAAAGATGAAGAAGAGACTCTAGGTGACCGAGGTGTGGTTCTACAGAAGGATGCTGAGGATATCATGGACTGAGCGTGTGAGCAACAATAAGGTCTTAGAGAGGATGCAAACAAGGAGGAGGCATATACTTAACATCAGGAAGAGGCAGTTGAAATTTCTAGGACATGTAATGAGAAAGGACGGCTTGGAGAATCTGATACTCAGAGGGAAAGACAGACAAGGGAAAACAACGCATGACATACCTAGCGGGCTTAAGCAAGTGGATGACAGAACATAGCTTGTCGGGAGTAGCAAAGGGACAAAACTTATTGAGGCCTACAAGGGATAGAGTTGAAGTAGGAGAGCCATGATCACCTACGTCCTGACACGGCACATAAAAAGAAAGAAGGAAGGTTGACATAATTGAAAAAAAAAAAAAAAAAATCACATGACGAATACAATGTGAAAATAATTTTTTTAACTACTCAGTAATCTTAAAATATTTTAAGCATTCTAATATTTTAATTAATGTATGTATTTTGGCTTTATACGAAAAAAAAAAAAAACGCTTGTTGAGGAAATATTAAAAAATTAGCAATAAACTTTAAATTTACTAGTTACCTCCCTTAATTTTTTGATAATGTAGTGTACGAACGGCATGTAAAAAAAAATGATACATTTATAGTATACACGCATAAAAAAATTCAAAATCAGTTGTAAAATACTGAATTTTTTAAAAATTAAGCAATACAAAAAAAGAAAAGAAAAAAAAGAGAATTTATCGAAATTTCATAAAATTAAATGAGTGGGGGTAAAAGAAATAAAAAAAAGTTTTTCTAAAAAAGAAACGTTTAATTTCATTCATTTCTAAATAAGTTCTGGGCAGCTACTTTTTGCAAAAATTTCCAAAATCCAAATCAATGTGTTTTTTCACCGTAAAAGGCACTCAAATTTCCGCACAAATTTATAGTCACGCGTTGACCTCAGAAAAAAAAAAATCAAGATTTCAACCAAAATTTCCAATGTTCTACATAGAATAATAATAAAATTACATAAAAAAATCCTTTCATCTTAACAACACACATATTTTGACAATAAAACCTTTTAAAATTATGTTTTAAGCATTTTTTCATCATGTATCCTCTTCTTTAGCGAATTTTTGGAGGTGATTGATATGTCTTTGCTGATAAAGCATATATGTGCATTAAAAATAATAACAAAAATCTTGTGAAAAATTAAGCTTTATTAAAATTTTATTTTTATACCAAGGAATAAAATAAACCATTTAGAAACTATTGTAGTTCTAAAATAAATTAAATATCTAATGAAGATTACACTCGTTATTACTTGCTAACCACCTTTTATTTTACAACATGACAAGACACCAAAGACTCACTCAAGTAAATTAAATAGAATTTTTTATGTTAGAAAGTACTATCTCCTTTCCACAATAATTGACCAATTCCATTGCTTAGAAATGTAAAAATCTGGTCACTTATTGTGGAATGGAAGTAGTAATATTTTTTTCCGGTTTTGCAATCTTAGTCGTAGACAATCAGTCGTGTCTCGATATTTGAACTGGACAGGCTAGGAGTAGATCTCTAGAGATCCACCCGCAAGACAGAATCACCCCATTGCACTAAGAAGAGGTGTCGTGTTAGGAAGTTTGTGGTAATGACCGAAAAATCAAAAAACAAAACAAAAAAAACGAGCTATTTTTGGATGACCCACATTAAATTTAAATCGCCAGTCATGTGCTGTATCCGAGGGGACGGGGGTGTAGACGGTTTACTTTTTAGTACGTTCATGTTTTGTTTTTTTGTTTAGCTTTTCACCCCAGGCAAGGCTGGAAGCCACTAGCACGCAAGGGGTACAGAGGATTTGGAGCGAGAGCAAATAGGAGTGTTAGAGGAAAGGATGTGGAGAAGGATAGAGGATAGATCAAGGCAACTGGAGATGTCGATTGACGTTACACTTGAATAGTTGGAGATCATAGTCATCAGGGAAACAGGAATGAGGAAGGGAGTTTCATAGGCGTGAGGTGCGAGATATGAAGCTATTGGAGTAGAAGAGACGTCTACATTTAACAGTTGCAACAGTGAAACGGTGGGAACGGGATGCCAGCCTCGTAGGACGCTTGAATTCATGGAGCCTGGGAACCAGCGATAGCAGCTCATCGGAGCAATTACCATGGAAGTATTTATAAAAGAGACAGAGAGAGGCGACGGTGCGCCTGTGAGAGAGAGACTGCAGACGAGAAGACAGATCAGGACCAATTACATTGCATACCCGTCTCTGGATCTTATCAAGAACCTTGAGGCAAACAGAAGGGGCTCCAGACCATATATGGCAGCAATACTCTATGCAAGGGCGGATGGTTGCTTTGTAAATTTGGAGGATCGATTCAGGGGAGAAGAATTTCCTGGCCCGGCACAGGGAGCCAACTTTCCTTGCGGTGGATGAAGCAATCGACTCAATGTAGTTGTTCCATCTCAGGTCAGCAGACAGCGTGAGACCGAGCAGCCGCAGAGAGGAGCTCTCGAGAAGTTGAGCTTCAGACATTCTAATGGGATGCAGGGAAGGATCCTTGTGGTGATTAATGGAGAGCAGTTTTGTCTTGGAGGCGTTAAAGTTAACCAGCCATTTCTTGCCCCAGTTGACAACCGATTATGTGTCACGTATTTTGCCCCTTTTAAGTACCCAGTAAATTTTAAAAATTGAAGTACGCAGTGTTTTTTAAAAAAAATTATTTGCATGTACAATAAACAGGTTTTTTTGTATTATAAATAACAAAAATTAGAGTTTACTGCTTTTCAGTCAACAATCTTAACAATCTAAAATTATTAACGTTATAGTTGTGTTTCATTATTTTTACTGAAGTTCACCAAATATAAGGCTCGAGGGTCATTCAAAGTAGTGCATTACTGTTATGGTTATGAATGTGTGATTTAAGTGAAAGAGAAGGCGATAAGAAGAGAAAACAATAATGAGGATAAAGAAGATTGATAATAATTGACCTGTGACATGAAGAAGTTTAGATTCTTGTTTAGATTCTCCTCGCGGGAGTCTGTTTCACAAAGTAGCAGTTCTTGGGGGAAAAAGATAATTTATTTAATGAAAATTTCTTCATACATTTTTTTAAATTGCAAGTAAATGGCTATGTCGGAAATTATTGAAAATAAATTATGTCGGGTCGCAATGTAACATAAGAAAGACATGTCTACACTCTACTGTAACGTTGAATAGGATGTTATTATTATCATAACCAACTGTAAGACGACGAATGAAAGAAAAATACCGTATTGTCAGGGAAGCAGCCATATGCACAAATGCATTCATTTCATTCATAGTGACTTGAAACGAAGCTCACACAGTTTTTTTCCCTAGTGAATAAAAATAGATCTACACGATGTTAGACTTTATTACGTAGAACTGTTTCCACATTAAAACTGATATTAAATTATCAATCAACTGATGTTGGTGAAATTTTCAGTATATATTCATATAAGTACTTGATGTGATTCACAGCTTATCTGTTTTCATTAGAAATGTTTACAATAACTTATGTTTGGGGGTGAGAGATTTTATGTAACTTGAGGGTTGTTCATTATGTGTTAAATATATATTTATATAGTATCGCTATTGAAATTCGAGATCTGTAAAGATTGTTTTGATTCATGATAGAAATATAACCTCAAAAGTGAAACAAAATATCAAAGAAGTTATTGGCTGGTGCAAACACAGCTTTGGAAATTGTGAAAAATTTGAACAGAAATCAGAGAACAATCAAAAACGAAATTGAAAATACTTGCAAGGGAAGAGCAAGAAAAAAACCGGTTTTAAAATCATAAAAAGAGATTCATGAAAAATTTAAAGAGCAATAAGCAAGCAAAGTGGATTGACTAGCAAGAAAATATTTGAAAAAATGTAAATAGAGAGAAAAGGTTTATAATATTAAGAACATTGGTTAGGCAAAAAAGCAATAAAATTACCACCTTCAAACATCCTAAATAGAAAAACATGTACGATAGACAAGGAAGTAGATAAAAAGTGGTCTTTCAATAGCAATTTTTAGTAAATTAATCTCTAGTTATATTGGATGGGCCTGATGTCTGGGCGAAATGGGTTCTTCACAGAACACGAATTGGAAGAAAACTTTGGTGAGGTGGAGTAACGTTGTGCTAGTAATGTAGGTCGTAAAATGATAGGTTCCTTCACATTTAATGATGGTGTCAAGATAACAGTAGATTATTATAAGTTGTTGGACAAGACGTTTTTTGAGTGGTACAGTTCAGAAAGAAAAAGCTTTAAGCTAAAATATATATTCACGCAAGACAATATTTTGCATTCTACAAAACTACTGCCCACATTGCCAAAAAGGTTTCAAGACACCAAATTAATATAATAGCCGCCAGTCTTTCTAGACAAAACACAAAAAGAAAACTTTTGATTAAAAGAAATGTATATGAGAATGAAAAACAATATTCAAGGATCTCTAGGAAGAAATAAAAAAAAAACTACTGGAAATTGAAGCAGTGTAAAAAATTTAAATTGAATGCACGCACGATGGAGTGATGGATAGCGGCTCGGATTGAGGAATCGAAGAGCCGAGTTCGAATTCCAGTCGAATCCATTACATTCACTTACATGCTAATACCCTTGGGAAAGGTATGAATCCTCTTCTTCCCCCCTCACCCAGCTACGGGTAAATAGCAGGACAGACCAAGTTCTATAGCCTTAGATGGCAACTGGTCTACAGCAGAAAGAGAATGGCAACCTACTGCGGTAAAAAATTTGCCTCGACAGTCATGTATCGAAAGATACATGATCACCTAAGCGTGTATCACGCATGGCACATAACTGACTGAATTGAAAATCCGATTATAAAATGTAAAGAAGCCGATATTATCATGTAAAAATAATTTATTCAAGTATATGTATATTGGTTTAATCAAATGTATGTTTCTATGACCTATATATATTTTTAATTAATTCATAAATAAAAATTATACTACTGTTAATTAGTATGAACCACTGAGCAAATTATCAATATTTTTAGTAAGGACAGATATTAAAATCTGAAATTCATGATATATTGATTAGATCTTGAAGATTTTGCCAATAACAGCTGTTCAGTAGCAATGTTATTGTGAAAATATTGATTTGTATAAAATCTGACATTTATATGTCAAGCACTTTCAGGAGGTTAGCAATCATGACTCTCCACAATTTCCTGTCTTTTTCATTAAGTGACTCTTGCTTCTTTACCACCCCCTCTATACATACGATCTTTGTTCTGCCATTCATTATCTCAAACTAGTCAAGCAGGTTACATGTTATTTCTTTTTGCTTCATTTTCCTTGAATATGCTACGTGAGCGTTTAATTCTCCAAGCCTTCTTTTTCTCATTATGATTTCAGCTGTCTCTTTCTGATTGTTCTCTTTAAAATTGCTTCGTTTCTCACACGTCCTAGCCACCGTACTTTCAGCATTTGATGGTAGAACCACATCTCTGTCTTTGCAACTCTCTTTTTCAGCCTGTGAAGAAATTGTCCAACACTCATAGAAGATTAGATATTACACTGCATTCCAGCACTCATTTCTTTGTTCTAACGACATTTTCCGAATCTTCACTACTGATCCTACTTTTGAAAGGATTCTGTCTTTTGCTATGTACCCTCGGATTTCGGTTTTATACTTCCCTTTATCTGATGCTACACGAACCAGATAGTTACATGTCTGCACCTACTCTATTAGGACGTCCCAGATTCGTAACACACAACTTGGATTGTCTCTTTAGCTGACACCCATGCATAGGTTTCTTATAGTTCATGATTAGTTTTTTTTTTTGTTTTTTTTTATTCTATTGCTTACCTCAGGTGATACCAAACCAGATTTTTGGGTCAAATTAACTTATTCTCTCGACGTAAAGTCGTTAATCTAACAAACAACAACTTTTATTGATATTGCCTACTTATTTTCAAATACGCCCACGCATATTTTAAAATAGTCGAAAGCAGAAAAATGCAAAATTTAGTAGCGCTGAGCTTTCATTGATGTAAAGTTATTTATAAACAGCAAACATTTTATTTCAGTGTATGTCAAATCGAATCAATTGCTACAGATGTGCGACTTGACATAGAATAATAGTTAATAATAAACCAGATGAACACATTAAGTAGTAACTTGGATCGTTAGGTATTCCATAATCATTGCCTTTACCAAACCAAGTTAAGCTTAGTAAATAAGAACGGATACAGCTATAACTATTAAAACATACGAAGTAAGATTCGCATTTTGATTGTTCAGTAAATATAATTAGACTATCTCAAAGCACTTTTAATTGGTATGTTGCGACAATTTAGTGTAATTACTCATCTTTTCTGTAATTAACTAAAATTTTCAAGGAATTATTTTTATATACATCATTAATTATATATTTGGCTTGTCTAACAAAACTTATATATGTAGCAAAATATTTTATCTTTAAAAAGTGTGTCGCAAATACAAGTTCATTTAATAAACATATATTACGCACAAGAATGCTTCCTCAGTGATGTTTATTCTAGTTTCGGGCCTCCATGATATCAGATTCTCTTCCATGGACCCAACCGAGAGCGATTATTTCTCGATGGAAAGCTCTAGATTAGATTCTAAGAGGAAGGCAAATGTAATTCAGAATAAAAATGATATCATTTTCAATAAGTCTAGAGTCAACCGTTATCTTCCCACATATTCTCATAAACTATACCTCTTACTCTCTAACCCTCTACCTTGAGTGGCTCTTGGTTCTTGTACAAGTTAAACATCATTGTAAAAACATAAAAGAGATTAAGCTAATCTTAGTAAGTAACTGTAAAACGTATTTCTCATGGGAAAATATGGTGTTTATACAATTAAAGTTCTTTGTAAAATGTAGATTTCTCTTAAAATTTTAAGTCTTTTTTTTTTTAATCATTTCACCCCAAGCAAGGCGACAATACCACTAGGACGCAGGGTTGGGGGGGGGTGTTACAGGGAGTGAAAGAGAATGAGAAAACTTTAGTATGGAAAGGACAATAAAGGAACAGGGTTCAGGAAGACAGAAAATTGCGAATGACGTTGCATTTAATTTTTGAAGAATGTAGGCGGCAGGGAAACAAGACATTGGAAGAGAGTTCTACAATTCTGTTGTCTTCTTATTTGTTATTGTTATTACAGCATTTTGGTGGTTGTGTCCTCCGGCCTTCATAAGGTATATATCAATCTGGGTTCAATCCGTGGGCCGGACAGTGTGTACTTGAACTCAGTGGAAATAGGAAGAGCAATAACTGAGCAGTACTAGAAATAAGAACTAATGACCTA
Source organism: Acanthosepion esculentum (assembly GCA_964036315.1). NCBI lineage: Eukaryota > Metazoa > Mollusca > Cephalopoda > Sepiida > Sepiidae > Acanthosepion > Acanthosepion esculentum. Next base: position 149,737,495 of record OZ038475.1, read on the forward strand.
TTGTAGACATGGGCAGTGGCACGAGTACTGTATATCCCATAGATTAAATAAAGAGTTAAATTTGGAATTCCCTGTAGGTTAACTTGATTGACATATATCTGATGAAGGCCGAAGGGCAAAATAGTGTAAATAATGATAACTCCTCATCCCAGAAATTCAGACAGAAAAAAATCTTATGCTTGTTCAGATTTTAGGAAGTGGGTCAGATAGATAACTTTTCAGCACCTCCTGAGATAAATAATAGAACACAAAAACTTTTAGTCTTCAATTTTGTATAATACTCCTGAGTAGCGTTGGGGGGTCGGAGAAGAAATGCAGGCCCCTGATACTTACCTGGCCCAGGGATCCATCCCTGTGCTGGTGGTATCACGGCTACGACTAGCTTTGACCAGCTTGGACAAGCTATGACTAGCTAAGACCAGCGGCCCGAGTGAAAACACTCGGGTCCCCATGTTAAAAACTGATTCAGTTGTAGGTCAAGTCAATCTCTAATTCTGAGTAGCGTCGCGAAGTCCCAACACATTCAGTTAGTACAGTGTGGTAAATTATGTTTTCGGTTGGCTTACCATCTTATTGTGATATACAGGCATCCCTCGATTAATGGGTATTCGATTAGTGCGCTAAAATGTTTATATACCAAAATTCGATTAGTGAATACATAATACTCGATTAGTGCAGTAAAACATTATTCAGTTTAATCATACTAATTGAAAACTGATTTTTTTTATAGTTACCGATGTACAAAATAGCCGCACCAATCGAGGGATTCCTGTAACTTTCTTTTTCATTGGCATTTTTCTGTCAATAATCCAGCTTACACACAATAATCAGTGATCAATAAAGATTGGCGTTATAATCGAACGGCTGGTCCTTGATAAGTAAGATGTATTCAAACCAGAAAAGTCATTTTATAATAATGTCTTCATTTTGAAACTCTTTCCGCCAGAATAATACAATTTGAATAATTAACTAGATTCATCACCAATCTTATATCTCTAGCAATGAAATCAACACTTTAAAATTTCCTGGGTCAGGTCGTGAAGAAGTATACACCAGATGGATGAAGAGACAGACTGGAATAATAGGGAACAGACAACTACGAGTTCCCTCAGAAGGACACCGGACATGTCAGATATAAAAATCAAAAACGGTATACTCAATCAATAAAAACTTCTGTTCGACACCTTCTGAAGGTTATGAATTACAAGAGGAATCGGAAGGCAGAGACCAAAAATTTGTATTAAAAACAACGAAGACGATAAAACTTGTCTGAATGAAACATTAACATTTTTCAGTTCAATAGACTAAATGTCAGCATTAGTGTACAGATCTATATCTATAAAAATCAATGCTAACAATACATGATTGCAACAATTTCAACTAAATTCATATTTACTTACACAAATTTATGAGAGGGTGGGATAATTTGCATTCGTTGATGCAAACCCTTTGTTTCGAAAAAGAGTTAGCAATCAAAAATATTGGGAATTCATTCTAAGTAGAAAGTGAATTGAAATTCACTGCAGCAAACTGAAAGACGACTTTATCAAAGTTTTTTTTTTTTTTCTTATCGAACGATCAGTCTTCCGGGATAGACAATCCTCTCGAGCATACTGTATCTTTGAGCTTATTAAGACGCACTCTTTTATCCCCTAATCTGGTTGTGTGTCCTATACACCGAAGTTGTTTATATTCTAACACTTTCGCCCCAGCCACTTAACCTCCGACGTCTTACTCTCTGGGTTGAGGTGTCTACTCGGTCTTAACCGAACTTAAGGGAGTGACCGTAGGTCCCCTGAGCATCTGTAGATCATTCGAACGGTCGACTGGTTTCATCCTGCTTCCTGCCCACGTTGTGTTTGGTTTGATCCAGAAAGCAGAAGTGATGTTCATCCATTCACGGTCGACTGAAGATGTAGACACGGCTGGAGAGTCTGTGCTAAGAAATTTAGAATGCACAAATATATATATATATATATATATATATATATATATATATATATATATCTCCGAAGAAAGCCGGACAAACAACTAATCAATGGTTGAATTGTTAATGTCTTTTATATAGCAGAAAAGAATAGTATAGGAAAGAAACGGGTTACAGAAAATAAAATAATTGACGTAAAAACTCATACACTGGATTCTAGAGAGAGAGAGAGGGGGGTGATTAGCTTGTTGTGAAATCGTCTCAGAACGATATACGACTCTTGCGATGGAGAGATAAAGATTTCTGTGCGCGGCTTAAAGTTTATAGTTGCGTTCCTCCTCGGCGGTAGTAACAGTAGTAATTGTTTTTATTTATTTATTCTATTTCGTCTATTCTAACGGGTGTGATTTGGTAATTTGTTTGGGTTATTTTACTTATTTTATTGTCATTTTGTTTATTTATTTTTTTCAATTTTCGATTTTTAAGTAACGTAGTAAAAATTTGTCTTCATGTCTGCGTTTTGGGATGAGCTCGGATCGTTTATTTAATAATTTATTTTGGTTTGGGAAGGTAATGATAGCTATTTTTTCCTCCAAGCAAAGTTTGCAAGTTTTGGATTGGTTGTTGTAGGCTGATGATTATGCACACAAAACATTTTTCACAAATAGTAAATACGCGAACAGCACAATGCTTTCTAAGTATATTTGGGAAATTAAAAACTCGTGGCCTGACGATTGCGTCTAACATGAAACAGCCTGTCGCCTCTAAGTGTGGACTTCAATGTTCACTTTTATATTTACATACGCTCTATCTCTGATATTGAGCACTTTATCCCATTTTTACAAATATGCCCTCCGTAGAAAAATTAATTAAATTTCCAATTGTCAATAAATTTTTCAACAACTTAATAGACACCTATCTCCGTGTTAAAAAACGCATTTATGTGATATTTTAAACTAAAAGTAATATTTGTTTCAAATCAGATTAATTAAAGTTTAAAATCAGGTAATATTTCTCAAGTTCCAGTAAACTATATTTTATTTTTGAAATATTTTTTCATAAAAGAGAATTACATTGTGCTGACAGATACCAAAAATCAGCAATTGTTAGAGATTTAAAAAAAAAGAACTCCTTCCAGTCAATTTAAATTAGTTTTGAAATACAGCAAAGTATTTTGCTTATTGTAAATTTAATCTATTAGCTTAAAATTAAAACTAAATTAAATGCTTCAAGAAAATTTTTTCTTTTTTTTAAATTCATTTTAAATCTTAAGTATTGCGTTTCTGTGGAGATAGATACTTCCAAAGGTACGCTATATATTGTGTGTGTATATGTTATAAACTTCTGCACATTTCTTCAGTGATGTCTTCCCTTTTTAATAAGGCTTGTTGAATTAGAGCTGTTTCTAACCGGTTTCACTTACCACTTCTTTGGCTCTTTCGATGTTTTGCCGTTCAGAATGAACATTTTACATGACTACCACTTACCAAGTAGATAAAGGAAGTTAAAGATTAATTTCTAATGATAAAAATTGCAGCATCGTATCTTACGTATTTGTATCTCAGAAAATTCGTAACTTGAACTTTTGTAAGTTAGGAAGCACCTGTATAAGAACGAAAATAAGCTGCCATTATTCATAATGTGACACACTGCTATATAAATACAATATTTCAATATTAATCACTGGCAGGCTGATAAAGCAAATACAATCCCAAAATATGTTTACATCCGAACAAAATTTAATAGTAACATTTTTGCGACAACAAAGTTCTGAGCTACAGAGTAGAGTATATTTGATAAGGACCATAATGTTTTATATACAGACAACTCATATGACCAAGGAATGAAAATGAAGTTAATTCTTATAAAGACATTTTTAAACGAATTAGGTAAAAATTAGCGTAGGATAACATCACAAATTTAACCTCTGATACATATCTAAACATACATCGGGTCCCACTCTCGGATTTTCACTGACCGGAAGCTTAATTCCACCTTGAGTTTCTATTCTCGTTTGCGACGGTGTGCACAAACCTGTGGATACTCCATTGTACGTTCACAAAGAAAAAAATGTGGTAATTAACGCCACGGGAAGAAATGAAGACTCGAACATTATTCACAATGTATTTCGTTGTTTATTCTGAGATTCAAGAGCACAATCTGCGTGGGTGTAGGTGGGTGACAACTTCTGCCATGTCAGACTAGCGAGTCAACTTTTGCCTTCAAACAAACTGGCTCACTCCTATACCTCTCTGCCTGTCTCTACGACGCGCGACTGACAATTCTCTCTCGACGAACAGCATTTAATCCTACGAACAGAAATCCCCAACGTCCAGTCAAGTGTCACTTGTACCAAAAAGTTTTCATTTATTTCTTTTATTTTATTCCCTTTCGTTCAAATGGATGGTCGCTCTGAGGATAGCATTTCGCAGACTTTACTACACTGCTTATACAGCCTGTTGTAAGGATGCGAATTTGTGCGTTCCACTTACAGCAAAATGCAGTTTAGCACTTATAAAAATACTATTTATAATGTAGTGAACAAAACAAGATCAAGATTTAAAATTCAAATGCTAAGCATTGACTCACTGATTTTGTTAGAAATTAAAAAGACTCGAATTTACAAACTTTGCTTAACACACACGCAAAAGCGAATCCAAAACAAAACTCGTGAAATTTCACACCTTGATGCGAAATGTTTTTGAGCCAATAGAAAACTAGGAAACATTTAAAAACAAAATTCAAATAATCTTCAATTCTCAGAAAAATTATTTTACGGACCTTTTCGCGAGCCAACGCGAAGTTTGTTCGTCGTCCAATGGAAAGGCCCGAATCATATCCGGGAGTGAATTCCCAAATGACCTTTTCAAGCCCCACAAACAAAATAAAAGACGGGCAAGTTCGCCTGTCACCAGAGAGGAGACGAGCTTATTAACACGTCCCTTGATAAACGTCTAGAGATCGCTATTATTATCTTTACCTTTCTCCCTCACCTCTTTTATACTTGATAAACGAACGGAACATTTTAAGACTGAGCGATTACTTCAAAGACATTCCTACCCTACGATAACGCTCATACATACATACATCCACACATACGTTCCTGCCTACGTACACAAACTCATTCTTGCAAGGACTACTACGAACATTTTCACGACCTTGTATCAACCAAAATACATTCATTTTATTTGTAAAGATCTAAATTGATTTATATGTATATAAATTTGTTGTTTCACTTTACAATTTGATTTTCTTGTTTTATACCCCTCTTGTGGTAGGCGATCTAACTAACAAGGCCAAATCAAACTGTTTCAACACTCATACACTTCACTATAACTGATAACACACTATAATAATCTACAACGCTGTTCCAACAATTCATCAATCATCAGTGTCACTTATAACTAAATTAAACATAAAATAAATTACTTTTCTCATCACTTTGGATTGTAGAGATTGGTTCTAAATTTCGAAGACAGGAAAACATGAGAAAAGTATTTTTACAAAGACATGGGATCGAAAAATTAATGAAAGAATATCATATTTTCGCTTTAGTTAAAGACTCAAAATACTGTCGAAGACCATTTATTTGAAACCTGTCTTGAGCCTTTGAATTCAATGTTCTCAGCCAGTACTGACATGGAGGTTTCTTCACACTAGTATACAATTTCTCACGTGATCTCTGCTCAGTCGTAACAATTGCCCCTGAGACTAACAGGTTTCTTGGAAACATATACAGACTTTCACTAAGCACACATCAACATTACTCACGCACAGAACATAGCGGTAATAGTGAAAAATCATCCAATCAATCAAGAACTTCTTTACTATATTCTTCATTCAAAGACGACGAACAGGTAATAATAAATCTTTCGTTATTGTTAGTGCTGCTTCTTGGTTCATGTTATCATTTCTCTATTTCTTTCTACAAACTTACTATCAAGAAGAGCATTCAACTTTATTCGTGTTTCTACCCGTTGGCTTGATACTACAAAACTAAGTGGCGCATCGCCACATCAGACAACTAACCTGGAAATCAAGTCAATATCTTACCAGACGTTATGGTCTAATGACTTAGATCCGAGTTCACAACCTGGTGACCTTGAATAAAACAAGCAGAACTTGATTGACCGCCAACTAAATAGTGAACTACGATTATACAACTATATACAAATAGCAACTCCAACACCTTATGACAATAGACACAGGTAAATTTCACAAATGTCTTATCTAGGTACCCCCAAAGATTCACTCAAAAAATTGAGCATACACGTTGAAAAATTCTCCAAATAAAAATAAAGTTTTGTCATCAAAATCTTTATTATTAAGAAGAAAGAACGAAGAATGTTTTATGTAAAAATATTTTTTTTAATCTTTTTAGAACCTTCGACATTTTGATTAAAAACGTTGTTTTTCTTGCGTCAACGAGTGACCATGAATTAGTCTGGAAAATTTGATTTGGAAATTCTTGCAAAAATCAGATAATTGTCGGATTTTAATTAAACTTTCAGGACTTATTCACAAATGAAATGATTCTATTTTAGAAAATCTTGGTAAAAATATATATATATATTTACATGTTACTCCCCGCCCCAACACTTATTTAATTTTATAAAACTGGGGGTTCTGTAAGATAAAAAAATTGACGTTGATTTCAATTCTCCAAGGATTTTCCTTATAATACAACCAATAAGCGTTACAAAAATGAATTTCTCGAAATTTCATAAAATGTGTATACGGCTTGAAACTAAGATTTTTTTTATTTTAGAAAATTTGAAATCTTATAGCCTTATACACATTTTATGAAATTTCGAGAAATTCATTTTTGTAACGCTTATTGGTTGTATTAGTTATAAGGAAAAATCCTTGGAGAATTTAAATTAGGTACCTCCATGAAATCGCGAAAAAAAAAAAAGAAAAAAAAAGAGCGTCCGTAGCCAAAGACGCCAAACTTGACGAAAACAAAATTTTATCGTTTAATTATGCTATTATGAACACGAAAGACCAAAGTTTTTTTTTTAACTATTTTTAAAATTTTTTTACTTCTTTTTAGAACATTCTAAATTTTGATTAAAAAAACCTTGTTTCTCTTTGTATCACTGGAACTACTAAAATAACATATTTTTAGCAAGTTTTTTTTTTTTGTATGACACACATTAATTTGGAAAATCTTGCAAAAATAAAAATAATTGTCGAAAGTTAATGAAACTTTCAGAAACTATTCATAGATGATGGAAATTATTATAAATATGTTGTTTTTTTTATTAAAGTCATGGCAGAAATATTTTTTTATATTTATTATCCCCCCCATAACTAATTTTATGAAAACTCTAGAAATTCGATTGCATCGGGTTTAGTGATTACAATAGTTAAAAGCACAAGGCTTTGAGGAATGCGAATCACGTTTTTTTAATTGGATTAAAATCAACTCTGAATTGTAACATACAAAACTCAATAAAACAAAGATATTATTTAATTTCAAATGCTTTTATTTGCTTTTAGTTTTTATGAATATAAACAATATTTTCGGAAAGCAAAAAAATTTTGTGATGAGAAATGAATTTTTAATACAATTATTTGTTATTTCTTTAATTATAATAGATTTTTACATTTAAGTTCTTAAAATATTATAAAATTAGTTAAAAGCCGCATGAGGTTTCGTAAGTGTCCTTATGAGATAGATTTTTTTTAGCGCGTTGTAAACAGTATCGTTTTGACTAATCAAAGATCCGCAGTAATTGAGAAATGTAATTTTGTGTTTATAATTGGGCTGTAATTATAAAGTACAAAATATCAACCAGAATTCAATTATTTTTGAGTTAAGCATTGTTCTCCGCTGTTAAGGCCTTTACTTTTGCGAAACACGTCTGGAGAAGGGTATCTACAAGTATCACTATCATCTTATGAAATTTATATGATCGTATTTTTATATTAATCTCAGTTATGACATTTTTCCATGAATGAAATATCAAAATTAATAATAAAATGAATGGAAAAACAAATAACACAGTAAAATGTAATAAATGTACATAAAATTAGAGTATTTTATGTACACTTCTGATAAAATTTCATAAGAAAGGTATCTTTTTAATTTATAGGTAGCTTTCTTATGAAATTCAATCTCACTCTTAACAGTCTTATTTTAATTTCTTTATAATATATTTCCATAAAGCATCGTAAAGGTGAAAGCTAAGTACAAAAAATATATTAGAGCGCTGAAAGTTTTCCTTTAAAATAACGAGGTAAATAATTTGTTCACTTAAATCTAAATAACTTCACTTCTCTCCATCCGTAGAAAGAATATCGTAAGCTATCTAAACGTCATGAAAATGTCTTTCGTCACCTGTCAAGTGACGAGAAAGGTTATGACCTGCTTTGTTTTATTTTCAAATTACATCTTTTCGGCGCAGAAGCTAAGTTAAGCTTGGTTCAAAATATTTTAAATAAACATTATAATTTCTGATTTTCTTAAAATAAGTTTTGAAAAAATGATAATTGATTTTTAAAAGAATTTCAAAGTGAGATTTTCATTTTTTTTATAAAATGGAAAAAAATGATTATCTACCAGTTTTGATGACAAAAAAAAAAAACAAGATTTTTAACGAAAATTTCGGACGTGCTAGGAACGATTAAAAATGTAAAAAAAATATACTCCAAAAATACTTTGATCTTTCCTCTTTAATAATAACATGAACATTTAGACGATAAAATTTTGTTTTCAAGTTTGGCGTCTTTTTCATCATGCTATGCTCTTTTTTAGCGATCTCATGGAGGTACCTAATTTAAATCAACGTCAATTTTTTTTATTTTACAGAACCCCCAGTTTTATAAAATTAAATAAGTGTTGGGGCGGGGGAGTAACAGATGTAAATATATATATATATATCTTACAAATTATTTAATCGAGGAGAGTGTCGTTGGCTTATACATGGAACACGAACTAAATTATTTCTATTTTTATTCTCATATCTGTGAACAGTTTGGTTGAATTAAATCTGTATTGATTTTTATTAGTTGTGGTCGTTGCATTAGACAAGCAAAATCATATATGCAAGCTGTTCGTGACTTTGAAACACAACAAAAAAGAGCACAGAAACATTATCTTTGCGCTGGGGTGATGAGGAAGGCTGGCGATGACCTAAAAACATGCAGCCTTTTATTCTTATACTTGCTAATCCAATTAATGTGGATGACAAATAAAGGAATGGTTGAATCTTTGGAGTTTATAAGCTAACTCAATCTAGTTCCAAAACCAGAATCTGTGTATATATATATATATATATATATATATATATATATATATATATATATATATAACATTTGACACTTTGTGACTGAAAGACTGGAGTCAATTTAAAGCTTAAATTATTAATTTATGGTAATTATAAAAATAAATTTAGACTTCTACAAACTGCTGTTAAAGCACAGTTCACCAGTAATTACGTGTCAAAATACAATGATTGATTTGTTTCAAATGGAAACAAATTTGAACTTAACAAGCAACTTAATGACAGAGGAGCTTATCATAGTATAGTGGTTAACGTCTTGTTTACGTTTTTGAATATTTAACTAATGACGTTCTGCAAGGAATAGTACAGTAGCATTATCTAAAAGAATAATGCATGGTGGGGTGACAAAGGAAAGGTTTAGTTGAGGAACATTATTTTTCTAATAAAAATGAGGACAGACATATTCTGTTTTTAAAGACTGGTTCTCGAAATAAGGGTTGAGGGGCTTAATATATTTGTCTTAAATCCACCTAATGACCATAGACTGCTCAAAAGAAATTAAAAACTAATTTTCAAAAAAAAAAAAATCCTTTCAAACCTTGGAGAATACGTGATAACATTTATGTTTACTGTGAATAAAAAATGGATATCAGTATATATATTTCTAATTATTAGGGAAATCTGAGAAGCGTCTTTGAAGTAAATTCAACTTTATATTATTTGTATAATTAATCAAATATGGAAAGGAATATCGGTCAGTGTTTAAACACGGTTCTTTCTTTTCTTGCTCGACAGAGAAAAAAAAGTTACTTTTGGACAAAATAGTCAGTGGCAATGAAGAATGGACGTATAAAAAGCCCAAATGAAAAAAAATCATGAGTCTCAAACAGAATTTAGTGTGAAAATATTCTGTGATAATTGGGATCACAATTAATAATTTATAGAGATTTGCTGGAACTTGGAAAAACTATTAGCGCTACAGTGAGCAATTGGATCGTTTGAATTATGCATTGTAAGAGAAAAAAACCTTTTCTGAGCAACCAGTGACTTTGCATACGCTCATAGAACTGGGGTGGGAAATTCTTCTACGGTCCTTCGACTTTCGTTCCATGCAACACATATTGCTTGAATAATTTCAATATACAGGAGTTGGACAAAATAATGGAAACACTTGTTAAATTCAAAGAAAATTTATTTAATATGGAGTTGGTCCTCCTTTAGCCATTCTTCCATTAACACCTGCTCTACTCTTTAAGACACGACGGTGGAGGATAGCGGCTCCTAACTTGTCGCTCCAAAATGCACCACAAATGTTTAATAATATTGATATCTGGAGATTGGGGAGGCCACTCCATATGTTCTAGCTCACTTTCATTCTCTTCATACCAATTTTTAACCACTCAAGCGGTATGCATTGGAGCATTATCGTTTTGGAAGATGCAGTCACCATCAGGGGATAAAGTCTGGGCCACTGGATGAACATGATCACCCAAAATGTTCAGGTAATCTTTGCTGTTGATTCTACCATGCAGTGCAACTATTGGACCGAAACATTTCCATCATATAGCGGCCCAAACTATCACTGATCCACCACCATGCTTCACTGTTGGAAGAAGGCAGTCAGGGTTGTAAGCTTCTTTGGGCTGTCTCCACACATAAACTTGCCCTGAAGTTGGGAAAAGAGAAAAACTGGACTCGTCTGAGAATATCACTTGCTTCCATTGGAAGACCAGGCATTGTGATCTCCTCACCACTTCAACCACTTCTGAATGTTGCGAGTAGAGAGAAGAGGTTTCCTTACGGCAGCTCTTCCATATTTAGCCTTATGGAGCTCACGACAAACAGTTTTAGTAGAAACTGAACTATTCAGATGATTATTCAACTCTGCACCACTTCAAAATGTTGCGAGTAGAGAGAAGAGGTTTCCTTACGGCGTCTCTTCCATGATATCCAGCCTTATGGAGCTCACGACGAACAGTTCTAGTAGAAACTGGACTATTCAGATGATTATTCAACTCAGGAGTCACTTTGGCTTCAGTAGTCCGATGATTTTTCGCCACATTGCGTTTCAATGCACGTCGGTTCCTGTCGGTAAGTTTACAAGTCCGGCCCGAATTGCTATGCTTGCTAGAGGTTTTACCCTGTTTCTTGAATTGCGTCATAATTCTTGATATGGTAGCTCTTGAAAAACCAAACAGTTTAGCAACCTTAGTGATCGAGGCTCCTGCCATGCAAGCTCCAAGAATTTACCCATTTTCGAACTCAGAGAGGTCACGCATTTAGCTTAAATTTTTACTAAATTCTAAAAATAAATATATTTAAATTAGATAAATAAACGTATTTACAATAGATATAACCTGCAATTACGAAGTTTTAGTTAAAGTTCTTAATATAATAGGTCTTTTAATTATAGGAGTGGAATTTGCACCTGTTCCAATTATTTTGTCCAACCCCTATATATATATATATATATATATATATATATATATATATATATGTGTGTGTGTGTGTGTGTGTGTGTGTGTGTGTGTGTATGTATATGTGTGTGTGTGTGTGTATAAACTACCAGCATCTTTGACGTACAAAGGTACAACAATTCAGCTCCTAGAACTGAATGGTTAGAATACCTGTACATATGATTTGATAAAAGTTATGAATGCTTGTGCATATCCATTCACACTTTTCGGAAGAAGTGAATAAAGAAAACTGGTGCGCATAATATGCCACAAGGTCTCCAAACAGATCTCTTCAGATTTTTTAATTCAAAGCTGTACTCATAACCAAAGCTGAAGAACCAGGTTTGTCCTACTATTTAACTATAGTTGAGGGGAACAGATGGGTTTTATACCTTTCCCAAAGGTATTTGAATGCAACGGACTCTACTCTGATTTCTCATTCCGAGCTGTGATCGATTAAACTATCCGCACACGCAGACTATATATATATATATGTATATATATCACACAAACTGGAAAATTTCTTTGTTGATGTTGCCACGTCTACACATGCGCTCGAAACGCGAGACGCAGGTAGTTTCAATCTATCCAAATTAATGTTTTCTTTTTCTCTCCATCACCTTTTCCCCTATCTCACACTGTGACAATATAAAACCTACCAAGAATAGTGATATATTGTAAGAGCCTAGATGCAAATTTACCGCGTCTGAACTAGCGATCAAGGCACTTTCCAAACATTTTCGTCTGTGAATTTTCTCTTTTAATCAAAGTAGCATTTCCAATGTAAAATTTGTGGTCCGTTTTGTTAGTGATCAACCAACACCTTTTGTGTATTGTCATTTAAAATGTCCCTTTTGTGTTCATATAGTCTTTTGTTTACACTTCTTGAAAAAGGTGATGTAGGGGGAAAAGAATATAGAAGAATTTGGCTAGATTGAAACAAAAATATTTTGAAACTACTTGCGTCTCTCGTTTCGTGAGCATGCGTAAATGTGGCAACATTAACAAAGCCTAATCCGATGAAACAAGAAATTTTCCGGTTTGTCATATTTTTCTAAATACTGTTTGTTGAAATGTAAAATATACAAAATTATATATTGTTATACATATCTATAACTATATAATATCACTGTATCACACTTTTTCAGTTAAAGGGACACAACTCTCTAACTTTCGATAGCTCATCTTCTTAAATATAATAAATGCGAATGTCAATGTGTCACACATTTTCAAGTTTACTCCTAGCCTAACATATACCATTTTGGGATCAGGCTGACTCCGTGAGCAAATTAAAAACATTCCGGACCAGCAATCCTGAAATTTTGAATTCCCAATTTTTAATTACTGCAATTGTTTTTGCTGATTTTTGTACATGATTTTTTGCAAGGAATTTTTTGTCCGATAATTTTTATAACTTGGAAATAAATTTGAGAATAATCGAAATTAATTCACCAATGAAATAAAAATAATTGTTTGTACGGAAAGTAAGGACCTACGTGCATCAAACTGTCCTTAAATTAAGTGGCGGGAGAAAAATTAACGTTGAACTTTTAAAAAAGGTAAGTTTAAATATTAATGCAATACTTAAATAGACCAATCAATTTAGAGTTATTCTGTAGTTTATTGTTGCCTATCCCATCTACTCCTCCCTAATTATTGTGATGAAGACCCAATTAAGAGCCCTCCACAAGAGCTAGCTTTAAAAGCCACCTTATCAGCAGCATTTAAACTAGTATATAAATATATATATATATATATATATACATATATATATATATATATATAAAAATAAAATGTAACATAGTATATAAATATATATATATATATAAAAATAAAATGTAACACCAGATATATTTGCGTATATGCATAAAGTGTAAGAAGTGGTATGTGCTATGGTATTTTTGTCACAATGTTATCTTAATTACATGCAAAAATTTTTTTTAAAGAAAACTTAAAAGCACGAATTGAAAATATATTATGCTTTACAACTCTCCTGATAACATCAGGTTCAAGAAAGAAAAAAAAATAATAAAATTTTAAAAAATCCATATTGTTGTTGACAGACAGGCAGGCAACTTTATTCCAAGTGTTTGGATTTGTCATCAAGCAACAGTCTTCCTATTGTTCTCCAATGAAGGTAAAATGGGCAAACAAATTGTATTAAATTGAACATGTACTCCACAAAAAGTACTGTGCACTTACAGAAAATATATTTCCTAATATCTGATCATCATTTCTAGTTTGTTATTGTTCATCACCCCATTTTAATCAGGCAAAAATGACTTTTGACTGATGTGCTCAATGTTGTTTTCATAGGCAAATGAACATCTTATTAGTGCGATTAGATAAGACAACTTATAGGACATAAATTAGAATATAAGATTGCAGTCTTCATTGATATATCAGTGACAATAGGTATCATGGGTCCTTTTTAAAAAAATAAACATTTCCAATATGCTCTAAAGTAGTACGAGGAGTGCTGAAAAGTTCATCGACTTATAGTTTTGAATAGTTTCTTAGTTACGTTGATATGTTTTCAGCACTCCCTCATGTTGTAGGTAGCTAGAAATTGCCCATGTGAGAAGCTGAAATGCATGGTGAAAAAGTTAAAAAAAAAAAAAAAAATGAGTTAGAAATATGGAAAATACAGATTTGTTTGGAAACCTCGGGACAGTGAAATAATTATAAACAGATAAAAGCCAACGTTCATGCTAGTGAGTTTTTAGCACAATTATTTTTGTATAATGCACACTTCCCTATATTGATTAAAAAACCTAATGGCTAGACTACATATTATACAGAAGAAATAAATATTAATTTTCTTTGGCCATGTGCATTGGCATATTCAGGAAGGTGTGATGAAATCTGAGGTGTATGGCCCAATTTAACTAATATGTAACAGAGTTTAAAATCACTAACTAAACACTGCATTTGTTCTAAAAAAATATTAGATATTAATCACATTTTTGTTTGTTTCATTGCTGCTCACGTCAAAATAGATATTATGACAGTTCCATCCATGCTGTCAGCAGAGTAGATGCCTTCATCTTCAATGTCATCATCCACAGAGTCATACTGTCCTTCTTCCTAAAAAAATAGGACGCCATAATAGATAAGTTTTCTAGAGTAAACTTATTTCTACAATAAGCTTACCATATTTTTGTGGCCACACTTGTGTTTGCTCTCTAAATGCTGTGTAAATGTGCTTCAAAATATCACAAACTATCTTTTCTTATTTTAAGCCGATACAACCTGGATAAAATTTGAACAAATAATAAATTTAGCTGTTATGAATTCTAAAATGTCAGTACGTATTATACTTGAGAGATGTTTTGCAGCCCAAATCTTATGGTGTGTAATATACACAAATAATTATGGTACTTTTGACACCTACTTTTCAGCTGATGTTTTTTTTTTAATATAATAAGTACTTCATGACTATACAGACGTTCATATTTCATGATGATTTTTTATAGTTTATGCACACATTTTTATAATTTAATATGTATGAATACTTGTCTTGGTTTAGAGATGACATGTTTAGTTGCTAACACAGCACTGGCATATAAATTCATAATGCTGTTTTGTCTAAAACACTCTTGCTGCAAGGAAGAACTGAATTTGATTGTATCAGAAATTATGTTTAGCCAGAGCTGTGATTTATTTATAGGTGTTCTGTGCATGTTTAACTAAATGTCAATGATAAAGAAATATTCAGCCAGATATAAGCCTTTCAAAAAAAAAAAATCAAACATTTGGTTAGGTTTTCAGTACCCCCTTGTTAGTTTGATATTAAATTTCTCAATTTTTTTATTACTTAAACGCGCCCAAGTCTTAATGTCATTGTAAGAATTTGAACAATTTTTGGGCACAGTGTGTTTTATTTTTTAAATTTAGAAATTTTTATTTCATATATTGTTATTTAAACCAGTTAACTGACCGACCTACATTTTGTTTTGAGGCAGTTTCACATTTTTTTGTTTTGTTTTTTTTTTGCATTTTCTTTCAAAAGTTCATTCAAGTCATCAGGTCCAAGGTCTTCCAGAGTATTATTTGTCTGAGCTCAACATCCATTTTCAACAAAGCATTCAGCACACATTTGAGTTTTCTATTTCCTCCTTGTTAACATTGCATCGTTTTTCTGTTGCATATCTCCAGTTGCATGTTTCATGTGCGTGACATACAACTGGAGATTTCATCACGTTATTTCAGACAATTAGCACAGACTTGTGTGTATGCGTCTTCTTTTTGAATAAAAAATCTTTATGCAACATCATTTTAGGGGTTTAGTTTTATTTTTCTATACAGTGAATACCTATACTCTAAAAAAGCCGTTTCGCAACAAATACTGTCTGATTAAGCAGTGAGCAAGTCTGCAATGATTGACCAAAAATTAATTTGGGCTTGTTGTGAGATGTATCTAAAGAGGTATTGATGTGACACTATTTAGCTATGGTAATTGGCTAACTAATTAACCATAGAAATTAAAAACGGGAAATACTTAAGGCGAGAAAGAGCTATATCGACAGACAAACCGAGCGACATTATTGTTTTTTAACAAAAGAAAAATGGGTAAAGATTTTATTTCATTTACGAAGAAAGATATTTTTTTCGCAGATGACAGAAAATTCATAAGAGAAGCCAGGTTTCAGATTCTGTCAGAATTAATTAATGTCATGATGCACCAAGGGAAATGGAATACGGGGAGAAATGACAATCGGACCACACATATGTGATAATAAAATAATTTGGCTTCGGTCAGCTGCATATAGGTAGAAGAAATCAAATTCGGTTATCTATCAGATATTTTTAATATACTCATTCTTGGATTCCAATGAAGAAAGCCAGCCGTTATGAATACAGACCTTGATATGATCATTGTTATTGCTTGTTCAAACTGTTGACCACAGACTTTCTGTCACCGAGAGCGAACATCTGGAAATACAATAATATTAAGACACTTGATTTCAGGTGGAAACGACCACCCAGTTAAAGGTTGAGTAGCAGTGATTAATGAGTTGGTAGAGATTCTGCTAAGTGGATTTTGGGTGGCTCAGGATAAGATAAAAATTTAATTATGGCCACGTGGGATTCATAAGAATAGTTGGCTGATAGAAAAGAAGGAAAGAAAAGAGAAGAGAATTTTTTTTTGTTTGGACGTTAATTGTAAACATGAGGCCAGTCTAGCCACACCCACACTGCCGAAAGATCATTGGCCAAGTGGTAGCATGGGTGATAGGTGGAGGTGAATGTATGAGAAAGATGGAGAAGTTGTTAACGCCCGCTGGGGGGATTGGTATGAGATACTAATATGAGAAAGGAAGAGTCTAGGAGGATAATTCTCCTCCGACCTCTCCTCACAGACGAGGGAGAGAACCCCTCTAAAACAGAAAGTAATTAACTTCCAAAAATGGGAAGTAATAAATTTTTCTGTCCGAAGACAAAGAGAATTCTTGTTGGGAATCAAGAATTATCGAGGGACCCAAACCACGTCCGGCCCCACACCGGGTTTTGGTTGGTGTCCATATAAATGAATGTCCCCGGGTGTTCAGGCAGTTCCAGTTGAGTTGAGTAGTGGTTCCAGTTTGAGTTAGTTCAAGAGACAGCGGGGCTTGGAGAATAGCGCCTCGCAGGAGGTGACCAAGAATTCAATGTCTTCCGACTTTGCTTTCCCACCAAAAGCAAGTTTTAATGAAGATCGACTTAAGATACCAAAAGCAGTTTATTGAAAAGCAACTTAAGATATCAAAACTCTCTTAAACGCAAAAAGTGTCACGAATCCATAGAAGTGGGCTGGGAGAGAGATGCACTCCTGTATTCAACAGATAGATATAAAGATAGTTGTTATTTCTCAACACATTTGAACCTCTTGAGTTTGTTTCATTATTTTTCTTTTACATAAACTTGTGTGGTATCACCTTTACCCCGGATTCAGCTTGCACTATGGCCCAACGCCTGATTGATTTTGTCTACCAAAGATCAAATCACAACGTGGGTAGGTTAGACTAGAGATCAAAGCAGCCACTTTGGTGACCAGACGTTGGATGTGAGCTGTGAACGACAAAGCTGATATCAAATCTAACCAGACACCGGGAGGTCAGTGTCACATATTGGGGCAGTGGTCGACTCTCGAGTGGTTGTGGGTGTCACACAATTGGTACTGCGACCAAGACATCGACCGCAACCACCCAAACCAACCAGGGGTTAGTGTCACAATGACCCAGATAAACAGCATCGTAGCGAAAATAAGTGAAACAAAATTATAAATTTGGCTCAATACAACTGATACTCAAATAACCAGTTAAGTATATTAGAATTTTACTTATTCATTTTGTTTAATGTTCAACTTACAATAATTACTGTTAAGTGTTCTTTCAATTTGCGAGAATATTGAAAAGAAATCACAGCCTTTTATTACTTGGAACAAGAATAAAACTGAACACAAATTGTCAGTAATTTAAAAAAAAAAAAAAATCTGATTTAGTCAAGTGAAATTAATTTTGATTTAACAAATATTAAAAGTGTATTAATTTATTTTAGTCTAGGCTAGAACATGCATCTGAGTAAAGAAAAGATACACTGCTGAATAAAACAATTTATTCCATGAACATGATGTAAGTGATTTCTTTCGTAACCCACATAATTAATGTTGCTTATCAGTTTTGTTTTTAATTTCAGTTTTATATCTGCTGAATAATAAAAGTGTACTTAGAGATTTTTATAACATAGAAAAATCAGACTCTTTACAGCAAAAGGTTTGCTCACAAGAGCAGTCCTTACCACAGATTATTCATTAATGTATATAGGACAATCCTTTCATCGAGCGTAGGCGTGATAATGTTACAAATTATTCACTAGTGTTGAGAGTTCAATCCTCACTGTCCTACCAATGTTCTGTGCCAGACTAAACAGAGCTTAATGAATAATTGTAAAATTTACTGAAAGTATTTCAAATATGCAGTTATCTTTTTTTCTTAATTAAGTAAACTAATAGCAAGCAGTGATGATTAATTGTATCTTCAGATTATTTGATTAAAAGTGGACAAAATAAGAGGAGTTAGACAAAGTAATATTTTTAATGGTCATTATTAAATATTTGCCAGTTTAGCCAAATGAACAGCCTAAAGATTGAAACATTTAAGATTTCATTATGTGAAATGGATTAGTAACAACTTCATCATGAATATAGTCTTCGGTTTCTTCCAATGAATGTTGTTCGTAGTGTTGATTATTTTCAAATGAAACAATTCTCACACTTTTATTTTTATCCATGTTGAAATTTATTCAATAACCATTATCTCTTCATATATATTCTCAATGGGATTGACGTCAAGAGAAGCAGTTTCACAATATTCAGGAACCTAAAATGAAAATTATTAAAATCTTTTAGGCAAGGGTCAAGGCGGTAGGTGCCATAGTGACAGTTAAAGTTACTAGTGTTGCAAGAGACAGAAGTTGTCCATAGATGCAGGTGTGAAGAGGTACAAAATTTCCACTGACTTTTAGTACATGGATTTTGAAACTGGGATGCGGTAGAAATTTCGGAAAGCAATTGGCCTGACATTTACTGGATAAGTGACTAATGGAAAGTAAGATTAGTGCTCATTTATCTTGACCAGTAATTTTCTTTGAAAATTTATTTATCAGCCAATAGTTTATTAGAAACAGACTGTACAGTGCAAGAGCATTGGCAAAAAAGCACTGAAGAATAGCTACTTAAAGAAAAAAAAACCCATATGCCAGACAACACAAAAATCGCAAAGTCAGTAGTTTCTGCATTCCAAGTTCTTTTTTCTAGTTTCTTTTCTAGAATATAATCTTATACTTATAGAAAGTAATTCAAATATATGTTTTCTTTTTTTCAACATGGATTAATTAGTCAAAGAATAAAACCACACTGTATCAATTTTTTTAGCTGGTCTCGTAGACATGTTTTTAAGGCTTATCATTTTGTGGGATTCAAAAACTTAAAGAATAATACTACATTTGTTTACCTACTCTTATGTTTCAATCACACATTTTCAAAGCTTAACATATTTTAGGTATGCAAAATGTAAAGTATAATACCAACACACTTCCTCAAAACCAGCAAACAAATGCTATCTAAATTGATCTAGATTTTATTATCTGAATTCTTACTCATTTTTTTTTTTTTAAGAAAAAGAAAAACTTTAATATAGAATATGATAGAATAGAATATGGTAGAAAAAAAAATTATTTTTCACTTTATGTATGTTTGTGTGCATGTGTTTTGATGTGGGTGATATTTATTCCCCAGACCCATTAGGTATCTTCACGCACTTGTAACAAGGTAATTCTTTCGCAATCATTAGATTAATTTTCTTTGAAATTAATATTTGAATCATACTTAGTGTTTTCAGGTTTTATTACAGTTAAAAGATTTTAAAAATGTCTTCCAAACTTAGTGTCTTAGATCCAAAGCCTTTTCATCACAATACAGATATAAGTGAATAAATACAATTTTTAGCCGACATATATTCAGATGTCATCTGCAGTCTTAGAAGAGAATTTAAAATTATTTGGTTAAGTATCTTGGTATATTTTAAACGTGCTTACTCTCCACCTTTAATTTTAGAACTGGCCTCTATCAGTGTTGTCAGTATTTATTACTTTATTCTTTTAACGGCTTGTGTCAAATGTTGTGCAAATGGAGACAAAAGATGTGTAGCTTTGATGGCAAAGTCAAACAAATTGATGAAAGCTTTCTTTGCTGGAAATGATGATGTAAGTAAACCAAGTTCTATTTTCTTTTATATCAGCAAAGAGATGAAAGAGCAATATTGGGATCAAAAGATTTAATTTGAAGAAAAAACATTGAAGAAACTGTTTTCTATCTTGTTATGAATAATAAACAAGATCCCACTTTATGAGAAACAAATCCACAAAATAGATAACCCCAAATATTCTAATATTGGCTCAACAGTCATAACACATGCACATTGCACAGAAATTGTTAACATTGGAGCACAATGAATTTCAGCATAAAGAAAGTTCAATTGATGCCTAAGACATGTATTCTGGTTCAAATGATGCTTTCCAAATGGTCTAGTGATCAATTATTCCTGGTTGGTGTTTTTCAGTCTTCGTAAAGCAGCGTGTTGCTTGTTTTCTTTTTTTATATCCAATAGACAGGGAATTTTGCTTCTGTTGTTAAAGTAGAAATAAATGAAAAGATATATGCTCATAAAGTATCTTGGAAAGAAAGAAACCGAGTTTCATCTTCATCTTCTAAGTGGCATTGATGAACAAGTGTAGAGGTAAATTCAACAAGAGAGACATTTACTGAATTTTAAACAATTTTCAGCAACTTTAATTTTGTAGTCATACTGTGGTGCAATAATCTGCTTTCTCACACATCCTTAGGAGATAAATAGATTCTTTTTAAGTTAATTTGATTACCAGAGTTTCTTAGGAAATTTGTTTCTAGTCTGTCTCAGTCAATTTAATTGCTAGAGTTTTCAAGATTCCTGTCTCCAGCCCACCTTTGAATTGGCAAACATAAAATTTTGTTAATTATTTTAGATAATCATAAAAGTAGAGTCCTTTGAAAAACTGACTACCCATCCAGCTTTTGGATGATCTACTTTTCCAGAACACAAGTATCCATATAAGTAGAGAGAGGCAGGGAGCCAGAAGTAATTGACCAGTGACCAGTAAGGAATGGACCAGCAAGCAGTGAGGAATCCACAGTCAACTAGATGGTCATTGAATGTAAGGGTCTTCTTTTTTTTGGTCGAAAGTAAGATAGCAGTTCACTGCAACAAAGCCGAAAGAAGACATAGCCATCTGAGAAATTATATTGTTGCTATTTCTTGACCAGTGTCTTGAAAACATTTGTTGTTATTCTTTGTTGAATTGAATCAAAATCAAGGAGACAAACCTGTGAACATAAATAGCCAGGTATATATACCATACAACTGAAGTTGGATGTCATCACATGTTGTGCAATGACAACGATTGGAGTAAAACATCAGAGGACATAACATCAAATGGAGCCCTTGGAAATTGTCTGTTATTATTGCAATTATTATC
This sequence comes from Acanthosepion esculentum, assembly GCA_964036315.1. NCBI lineage: Eukaryota > Metazoa > Mollusca > Cephalopoda > Sepiida > Sepiidae > Acanthosepion > Acanthosepion esculentum. Next base: position 149,759,160 of record OZ038475.1, read on the forward strand.
AAAGTATGATCCAGTTATGGAGATCATTTAGATTGAGCAAGGGGGGAAAAAAGCAGCATTAATTATTAAATATTTTTCTTTTGAATTCCCAAATGATCTTATAATACTAATGGCTTTACATATGCAGTATATAGTCCAGTATAAGCAGCTGGTCTAGATGGTTAGGTCTGTTGACATTAAAAGAAAAAAAAATAGAAGTTAAAAAGCCATTAATTAACTTATTTATTAAAATCTAAGTTAGAGAGTCATTTTTATAGATAAAGGAAAAAGATGCTTTCCATATCGAGAAAGGATTTGGTTGACTATTATTCTCCATGTTATAATAAAGCTGCTGCCATGTTAGGTTATTTATCAGGTATTGGATCAAAAATCCAAAAGCATAAATTGCAACATATTTGAAATTAGTATATGTTCATGCTGTAATTTAGGAAAAAAAAAAAGTTAATGTGGTATAACTGAAGCCATTTATAATTGCTTTGCATATTCAACAACTTGATGAACAAACTGCAGTTGGAACTTACAATTTCTTTCAAGTGTGAATCAGAAATTCTGTAGTGTGCAGTAAAAATTGTACATGGAAAAAAAAAAAAAAAAAAAAAAAAAAAAATGGATGAATTTCTCACTGTTAAAGCATTTAAGTCCGAATTGCAACACAGCTGAAACAAAATGTGGTGCTCATAACATTCCGAGTTATATTTGATATTATTGTAATTTTACAGAAATATTTTATCATTTACAAATTGAATGCTGAAATGACTTCAGGACCAAAAATAAATTTTAGAGAATCAGCTATTGATCTTGTTGTTTTCATGTGAAAAGTGCTGTCAAGGAGCACTTAAAGTGGGCATCAATCAATGTGAAACATGAACACTGGCCATTAAAAGAAAAATATGGCAAAAATGAATGTCGAGTGAAAATGTAGCTGATGCTGGAATGACTGATGAACAGGAAATTTGTTGTCTCATGAAAAATGTTCATTTTTTGATGAAATGATCAAAATATTTTCTCACATATGAGATTTAGATTTCAGCATGTAAAAATATTGTTTCTGGAGATTTCAAAGATGGAAAACTGCCAAAAATTAAGCTGGTTTAGCAAATAGCTATCCAGTTAATATTAATGAACTAGAATTATACAGAGAACTTAAATACTTGAATGTTGATAAAAAAAAAATATACAGGCCAATTTTCTAGAACCAAAAGTTGGAGTTGATTTGCTACATTTTCAATTAAATATGGTGAAGATATTTTCTCAAATTTAACAATTACTTTCATTTTGCAGATTTTGTTAGCAATTGGGCTTTCTGTTGCTAATTGCAAAAAGTTAGGTACCACCAATAATTTGTTAAAAATCAGTATAGCATAATGATAAAAGGTCCCAAACTTAATAAAAACAAAATTTTATCATCTAAATGTTTATGTTATTATTAAGAAGAAAGAACAAAGTATTTCTTAATTATTTTAAAAAATATTTTCCTTCTTTCTAACACATTTTTAATTTGGGTCAAAAATCTCATTTTTTTTTTTTTGTCAACTTTATACTACTTGTGGTAATGACCATTTTAGTGTAAGTTTCCAGGGGGGGGAAACCCATTAATTTGGAAGTTCTTGCAAAAAATCAAATAATTGTCTGATTTTAATGAAACTTTCAAGACTTATTCAAAAATGAATGAATTTATTTTTGAAATTTTTATTTTTAGAAAATCTTGGTAAAAAAAAAATTTTTTTTTAAAGTTGGGGGGGGGGGTAACATATGTCAAGCAGCTTGTCTGCTAAAGCTTTATACAGTTACTATTTCAGCATCCAAAGTTGAAGATGACTCATGGGTGCAGAATAGTGTTCTTCATTCTGTAAGTTCCTTTAGCCTCTCAAGGAGGTGTGATATGCTGTCTTTTGTTCTTTTTTTTTTCCCATGGCTTTTGCATTGATTGTCTGCTAATAATGACTGAAAAGAGCTACACTGGAAGGAATCACAAAATTTCTGATCAAAGGGTAGTATAAAAATAGTATGTATGTGCATGAAATGCGATTTCATTTCTATTTTATCTTACATGCTGGAGTGTATGAAAGGTTCTACATTGGCAGGGCATGATGGAGACTCTTTCCACTATTCTGCAAATTCAAATGTGTAGATTTTATTCTCATAAAAGTTTAATTTGCATCGGTATTTAAAAGAATCAGTTTTGTCACATCAATGAGTGGAAAAACAAGCATAGAATACTGACCAGAAACCGATTTGAGCTTAGCTGGTCTTAGCTCAGTCCTGAATTGGTCATCAATCACTGACCTACAATGCACAGCTGGTTATCTACTTTTTTGTGAGGTGAAAGAACAGATAAGATTCATTCATCTAAATCGATATTTTTATTGATTACAATCAGAAAACTTGTCTCTGTACTTATCTTAACCTATGTAAAGACAAAAAAAAGATATATTGGATTTTTAATGGCCCTAGCACTTCTCTACTCTGCAAGGTGGACTTTCTATAACTTCAGCAGATTTGTATAGATAACTAAACTGCTTACCCACGCCATAAGTTCAAACTCATTTCTCTGACCAGAGAAGTAATGGCCCAAATGATAACCATTTCCAAAATATTTAATTCTATAAAAACTTATTATTTTGTACATATTAATTCCATTTGAATAGTAAACTTTTATGATGATGTGCAGTAAAGTACTCAATCTGATCAAAAAGGGACTCCTTAAGAATTTCAATGTTTGGTCAGATTTTGCTCAGTGGATTGGGCCAAGAACTTTACAGAACATTCCTTATATCATTACTAATTTTTTTTTTTTTTTAGGCAGTATAGGTGACCCTAACTGTTAACAGCATAGGAATTGGCAATTTGAGTTTACATTCCGTTAAAGGCGGTGTATTTGTATTAATGTCCTTAAGAATGGCATCAAACTACTTTTCTCTCTCCCCACCATGCAAGCTAAGAGTAAAGTAGCAGGGTAATCTAGGCTCTTTAGCTTTAAGTGGCAACCAGTCTAGGAATTCTGAATTCAAAACCAGGAGTGGAATCTACTCCTTATTCCAGCAATATGTAAAAATAGCAAAAAGTAAGAGGAGCTTGCAATCCTGTTCCATAAAAAAAACTACTTGTTGAATCTGATTGGCACAAACTGAAAAACCAATCAGATCCAGGATTTCATTTTTAAAATATTAAAATTAATTACCATATACATATAACTAGAATAATCAGTAATGTTAGTTTCCTTATTGAAGAAGTCACTTTCCAAAAGTTCTTTAAGACAGAAAATTTTAAACAGGTGTTAAAAAATATACTTCTGCTCATCCTGTCCCTAAATTGTTAGATATGATTTTAATACTTACTAGACAAACCTATAACCCAAACCCATTAGGTCACACTTAGAAAGGAAACAGAACAGATTACCATTGAGTTTGCTCCCTCGCAGCTCTGTAAATAAATGGAGGAAATCCCTCACTAATTAACATTTAAGTCATCATAGCTTTTATTTCAGAATTCACATGAATGGAATCCCTCAAAATATTATTCAGTAGCAAATCGTCCAAATTTTCTTTTATTCTAGTGCAGTTTAGGGTTACTTTAATTCAATTTATTCAGTTATAATGCATTGTTTTGGTTACATAAAAAAACATACAAGACAATTCTAACTTAATATTATATTTATTTAATAACATTGCTAGTGGGAATATAACAGATTTTACAAAAAATAAAACTAATTTTTTTATCAACATTAGTAGTTCAACTCTTATGTAATTAGAATAATTAAACAAAAGAACACATATCATTTATTTATCAAGTTGTCATTTGTGGAATTTTAAATTTCTTAACTGATTTCTAGAAGAAAGAGCACCCCCCCACCGAGTGATTTCCATCATTGTTATTTTGTGATAATAAAACCCAGTTCTGAAATAAAAAGTCAAAGCTTCTCTTTATAACACGGAACGAATGACAAACTCACAAGTACATTACTCTGTAAAAGGTTGAATATAAACAATAGCATAATATCTACTTGAGTCATTTAGTGGTGAATAGCACTTTTTGGCGCTTATACTTTTGAGAAAAGAAATGTTTATATAAGCAAATAAGTTTTATTGCTTTTTGAAGCATGCAAAAAATATTCTATTTTGGTAGGCCTTTATAATAAACAAAGTCATCAAATAATCTAAAAGAGACTAGTGCTTTTTCATTTTTTCAAATGCTAATTAGTTTTGATTTATTTACAGAAATAAATTCTCTGGCATGAAATGGTTTTCTTATTCTAAAAAAAAACAAAAAAAATCTCCCCCTTCCACTATGGATGGAACTTTTGATGGGGTTTAAATTCATATTCCTTAAGACTTTGAGAATGAAGACACATTACTGATTTGAATACAGAGACCAACTACCAGCCAAAATTGTTCATCTCAAACATTGTTGGTTCTATTCTTTCAATTTTATTACATGATTCAATATAAAAATAGTGACAAAACATAGATTTAGATGATTACACAAGTTTGCTGAAGAGTTGAATATCTTCACAACTAAACTTTGACATTTTATTTTAATCAATTTTTAACAGTATTTCAGTAAATGGGAAGGACAAAATAAGAGATATGTCATGAAGAGATTGCAGAATTTATTTGACATTTTCATGAATTTGGCTAGTTTATTATTTACAATGAAATATGTTTTTATATAATAATGTTAGAAGTACTATATAATAGTGATATGTAGATGAGAAACTGAAACATCAAATGAAACTAAGTTATCATTCCTATAAAGTGATGATGGGAATTTCATACAGGAAGTATTGGTTAAAATAAAATAGCTTTCTTCAAACTAGCCAGATAAGGTAGGACAACTTAAAATAGTGCAATAAAAAATTAAACAGCATTCCGTTTTGGTGAATAAAAAGATTATCATTTTGCTTTGGTATATGCTCCTTAATTTTATTAAAAAAATGTCATTACTAAGACATAATCAGTTGAAGACAGAGATTGCTCATTTACCTTAGCTCTCACTTGACAACTACTCTTTTTAAATATCTTGGTCACTTCCTTACAGACAACTAGTCCAATTTAAAAAAAAGAAAAAAAAAAGAAAAAAAAGTGTCAAATGGATTTCTCAGTTTGCTGAATGAAGAATTAAGACGGATACTAATAACTTGTAATCAAAGTGGAATAAATGTAAAGACCAATAGATAATATTTTGATTGAATAAATAAATTTTTCTATAACTTTATTTGGTTTAAATAAATTTATTTTATGTTGAACAATATTAGAAAGTTTTGATTCAAAGTTATGAATATAGTATTTTAAAAACAAAATGTCTGAATTAATAAATGCAATGTGAGCAAATACATAGTTAAAACTTTGCAGAATTATTCCATTAGATCAAGGAAGATAAGAATTATCACAGCAAATATTATTGTCTTGAGAAAAAAACAACACCACTCAAGAGTAGATGGAGGTATGTCTGCATAGTTGCACTCACTGTTTTTAACTGGAAACAAACAGGAATATATTCCGAAATAGTTGATTAATTCAAAATAGCTGAAATAATATTCCCAGGAATGTGCAAACACACACAGAAAAAGAAAAAAGAAAATAATGAATTTAATTTTAATTTCCATACAGGATATGTAGTCTGTATCACATGAAACTGTAATATTAGATTTTGTTTGAGTAATATGACTAAATGCTGGTTAACTTAAATGAAAAAACAAAAACAAAAAAAAAAAATCTATCAACTCATCAATGTTGTTAAACAGATTAAAAAGCTTCAGCTTTATACAATTCTATTTATTTTAACATTAACTCCTAACCAAATCAATTTGTTCCAGATATTTAATTTGAGTATATTTTTGTTTTATAATTATGTATTATAGTAATCTTAAATATATTTTTTCTTTTTAACTTTTTATTAATTTTCTTTTGTATAAACATACACAGCCTATTAAAAATTCCTAAATACACAAGGCAAGCATTCATAATTTGCCAGATTTTATCCCTAAAGTGAGAATGCTGTTGCATAAAAACAAATATATGGAGAATAACTGGAGAATATTTTTTTACCATTTTAAAACAGCCTTAAAAATCTCACAATTTAACTCAGAAATATTAAAAATTTTAACTTATTGATGCAGCTAGACATAAGAAATTCAACAGAGACTCATTCTTTACTTTAAAATATAACAGAATGACCATTTCCTTTAGTTCAAAGCCAACAATTATTTCATGAATAATTTAACTCATGATGTCCTAAAAGAATAAATATAAAATGTACCTATACTCAAGAGGCTTTATTTGGATGATAGCTGGCAAAATGTTGCAAAACCAGAATGCATTAAAAGAAATCTTAACTAGAGCAGGACACTAGAAATCAGTATTTATTAAACATATATGGCATAGGACCACAACTGACACCCAGTAAGAATTGAAGTCTTTTGAGTAGCAATAGTCAAGTAAGCTGGTTTACTAAGTGCTATTTCACAAAATAAAGTTTATAATATAAATATGCCATGATAGAAAAACATCATTTTATTGTCTCAAGTTTGATATTTTAAAAATTATATAAAATTAACAAGGCTAATACAAAATCATTTTTGGGATGGCGGGTATTTCAGTTTATTTAATAAACTGAAATACCCGCCATCCCAAAAATGATTTTGTATTAGCCTTGTTAAAATCAAATGTGAAATCAAAAAATAACTTTCCCCCCCCCCTCCACACTATTTTTTTCTTTGTTTTTTTAGGAAAACATATGTAATAAGAATTTTAAAAAAAATCTACAATGCCCAATCTATATTCTAACAATAATTGCAATTATGAAGTTCTTATCAGGTAGATTCATGAAGGTCATTGTTAATGGCTATTCCTCTGAAGCCCAGGAGATCAAGTCAGGTATACCCCAAGGCTCTCTCCTTGTTCATACCTTCATTCGGCTTTATATTATCAATCTACCTAAGAACTTAAACCGTTAGTAAATATCTATGTAGATGGCATCACAGTTTATCGGTGCACCTCCAAGATTTTTGTGCTCTTTTTAAAATCTAAAAATGCCCCGATAACTATGCTAAAAATAATGATAAAAACAGACAGTGCTGTCAAAGTGTAAAAAAAGCCATATTTGCTATATGAGAGATTAAAAAGAGAAATCATGACATCTATGAGAAAATAGAAACATCTTTGTTATTTGGATGAGGCTATTAAAACAATGTTGAATTCTACTGCTAGAGTTAAGTTTAAGTTGTATCCAAAAGCTGTCAAAGTGATTTGTATGAAAATAAACTTGCAAGGATCAACAACAGCAGGTGTTGCACAATTTTAAGAGTGTTAGTTTTCAGGCAAGAAGCTCGGATTTCTATTGATAACAAACACTGATTATTTAATATTCAATGAAGAGAAAGCAAACAGAAATCTGGGTAAATAAATATTACTTCCTACAAGTAATATATATACAAGGTGGTACTGGAAAGTTCTCAAAACCCACTTCCTAAAATTTTACCAAGCATCAGATTATTTTTTGAAAGATGTCCGATATTAGGACAAGAACTTTTTAGCACCCTCAAATAGAAGCTTAGTAAAAATTTGAATTTAATATGTATATGAGGAAGTGCTGAAAAATTCTTTGCCCAATCAAAAAGATTTTGAAAAATTCTGTTAGGTTATATTTTGGGAACTTCCTTCTTGTAAAAATATACATTTACTAAGTTTATTTTTTCACAAAAACACAAGTGTTTAGACAATCAATAAGGATGGATCTCATTACTAGTAATTTGCAATACTAACTTACTAACTACACTTTTCAGTAGACACCCAGTAAATATAAATATGCAAAAATATGTGCTTACATAAGCATATTTTGTTTAATACTACTGATGATGAAACAAACTATACTAACAAGGATTTACAAAATTTGGTAACTATTTCCCTTGAGTAGGCATTGTGTATGTGTGTGTGTATAATATATATATATATATATATAAAATGGTGACTGAGGTCAACACCCACCGATGACAGTCTGTTTCATGCTTAAACGTAATTTTCAGGCCTGAAGATTGTGTTCAAGCACGAAAGAGACTACTGTTGCGACTGGGTGTTGATTTAAATGACAACTTTTATATTTATATGTGCTTTATCCCTGATATTGAAGTACCAAATTTTGCAAAATATTAGGAGAATCTGAATAGTGTTCTTGTCTATGAAATAACAACCCATCATTATGACAACAGCAAAGGTTATATAAAATTAAATATGCCAAAAATTTCTTTTACTGCAGTCCTTCTCTGGAGGTAAAGCTTAAAGATTTAATCCTATATTTTGCCGATTTTAGGCAAAGACATGTCCTATAAAAAATTATTTTAGACAAACTATTGAGAAGTGACTACATTTATATTTCTCTTTCCCGTCATTCTAAACTATCAACTGAGAGAACGTGAACAACTTTATTCAAACTTATAGTACTGCATGATTAGTAACTACATTATTTATGTGTGTATTTCTGGCAAACTTATAATGTATATAGCAATGAATTGTAGATATATGAAAAGCTATTAACTTTCAATGAAAAGGAGCAAATCTTTTTAACCATAGCTGCATAAACAAATTCCTTCATGTCTAGAGTTTGATCAATAATATGTTAAGTACTACAAAGGCCTGTAAGTGATTTTAAATCTAAAGGGAGTCCTGCATATGTATATATATGTATTAATAAGGAATACAGAATCCTTGAAAATCCATCTGGTTATAATTTATTTCATGGACTTACAACCATCTCTTCAGATCAGCATTTTGTTAATAAATGGAATTCAATTTCTCCAGACGCAAGAAAAAGGAAAAAAGAGAAAAAGTTTTAATATTAAAAAAGGAAGAAAAAACAAAAATTTCAATATAAGGTTTGGGGGCGAGAAAGAGAGAGAGAGATAGGGAGTGGAGAGGGAAGGAAAGAATTATCCCTACTAATTGTGTGTGTGTGTGTGTGTTTTATTTTATTAAGCATTAATGTCATTTTCCCCACAAATCTTTAAAGGAAGCTTCATGCATGATAAATTTCTCCAATATAAGAGCAATAACTTGAATAAAAATATGCAACTGGAAACTTTAGTATTTACCCAATATATACATTCTAACTTCTGTTTTATCTCATTGAAGATGGCTGTTTGGTATTAATATCAAGTGAACTTCATTGTACAGATCATATTGCTATTGAATTAATGATAGCTGTGTTATAGCAATGGCAATGTGACAACAGAATTTGTCATACACATATACATTTCTTTTTTTAAATTATTTCACGCCATGCAAGGTGATAAGAAACATTAAGATACGAAGGATTACTGAAAGAGAATGAAAAAAACGTTATTGAGGCGAAAGGACAATAAAAGAACAGCATTCAAAGACACAGATGATGATGATTGATGTTGCCTTTACATTTTTTTGAAGATTGTAGTTGACAGAAAAGTAAGAAGCCAAAAGTGAGTTTAACAAGTGAAAGGTGTGTGTGAAGAAACTATTAAATTACAACAGTGACTTCAAGATGTGAGAATTTCAAGGCAACCATCTGCTATATAGAAATAAGAAAAAAAAAAAAAACAACTTTTGGGATCAAGTAATACATGACCAGAAGGTAGGGAATTCCTGTCATGAGCAAAGAAAGAGTTAGAGAGTATCAAAAAGAAGGGATGCACAGTCAGAGAAAGATAGAGTTCTCGGTCGGTTAGTCTGTCATGAGAGAAGGCAGAAGCAGCATTCCCAAGTGTCACGTGCCTATCCCCAGATGGTGCGAGGAGAACTGATTCATGAATAAAGAACTGTTTATAGCAACCAGCAAATTTCTTGTCTTTCTCGAGCAATATATCAAGATGGCCATATTAAAAAAAATTTTTCTTCCCACATGATATCTTGCTTTCAGCTTCTTTGTTGAATGTATACCGAGCCATTACCAGTTTTATTCACACCAACACAAACTGGAATCAAACAAATACTTGGAACAGAAGCTGGCTGGTTGGTGAAATATTGACATACCACCAAATTTGGTCTCTGATGTTATGGGTTAATAAATTAGGAGGTATTACTTTCAAAGCAACCATTGTAGTTAAACTTTGAATGGCAGCAAGCATTTTCAGCAGTTTCAAGTGACTCATGAAATCAACACAAATACAAGAGGATATTAACACTAGTAAGAACATTACTGTACAAATGTTATCTTCTGTATGAAATTAAACTTGGAGCAAAAGCAGCCCATAGAATTAATGTAGTATTTAGTGAAATAAATGTATCTTAGAAATTATAGCTGATAAGCATTGAGGAAGACAAACTGAGAACTTGTGTTAAATCTAATATGCATGTCAGATAAATCATGGTTTGACATGAGTAATTAAATATGTACTTCATTAAGAAAAGATTTCTGAATTTAATTTTCCTGATTAATTTTAAATTTTTTTTTCTACTTCATTTAAAACAATTTTAGTTATCTTATGTTCATACTAAATAACGGTAAACATTATTCATCTTGCTAAGAATTAAGTGTGTGAAAAAAGTTTCTAGCATTTTTTTTTTTAAAAGTCAGACTGAATACACAATAAAAACCTGTCTTAATAATAATAAAAAACATGGAAACTTTTGCAAACACTAAACAAACTGGAAAAGACCTGTTAATTTTGTATCAAGAACATTAATGGCATTATATATATAATTCTTTTGCAGCCTTTTTCCTGAATAAATATAATATCTATTTTTGTTGATTAAATGCAAAATCACTCAAATCAAATTATTTCATAATCTAATAGCTCATTGAGGTACGTTTCACAGCATTTCTTAGGGAAATGAAGATTACTTAGTGGTATTGCAACCATTTTCAATCTCCCAAGACTCAAACCCAATTGGGGTGGGGGGAATTTTTTTCAAACAGCATCAAAATAAAGTCCTAGTTGAAACTAAAAAAAACAACAGCAAATTATTCATAAACATTTTCCACCCAATCAGAAGCACTGCTTGGGACCATTTATGAGATTTCTTGAATACAGACTTTCAGTTAAGATTATCTAAAGTGACAATAGTCCCTAAGGTTAACAATTTTCCTTAAAATCATTCACACTCACTAATCACATATATTTTCCATGCTGTTAACCACTAGGCCAATTCTATACATGCTATCATAATCATAAAACCTTAATATTTGTGTTATATTAACCATTTTGACCATATAATGAACACTTTAAATTACATAAGACATAATGGTTTTAGAAATAAAATTAAGAGTCTTTTCGAAATATTTGATTAAAACACTCTTCCTTGGTCTTTTGAAGTGTAGCAGAAGTTTATCACCGTTTAAGATTGGGTTTTCATGTTCGTTCTAAAGCCTTTTCTTTCTCTTTCACTTCTGGTGGCCCTTGCATCTTGGTGGCATTATCTACTTGCTTGAGTGAGTGGCTCTTACTCTTTAACCCTCTACCGCGAGTGGTTATTGGACCTTGTACAGAGTGAACATCATTGTTGTAAACATCATTGTAAATATATATTAAAATAAAGTTGATTAGAAGATTTCAACATTTTAAGGTAATACACACACACACACACACACACACACACACACACAAAGAGAGACAGAAACATACATGCCAAGACTTTAATTTTTTTCACTTGCAACTGCTTTTGTTCAGACAAAATTAGAACCAAGTTAAATTATATTAACACTAATTTATTGCTGTATGTCAATACAAAAAGAAATTTCACAGAATGAAAAGGAATGTATCTTATCAGGAATTAATGAGTACTATGCTGGGTCCTTATTGGCATTTTACCAGGCAATTGGGTTACTTGGTGATACCCATTTCTCCTCCAAGTTACAGGCAACAGGTTGTACCAGTTATATGACAGTAATAACACTGAGTAATATCTGACCTACCCAATAAGATAGGTCAGATAGAGAATAGAAAAAAAAAAGTTTTGTTCATTGACAACTAAAGTGTTTTTATCTAATTCACTCTACTTTTACAGTTGGTTTGCCATACAAGTCAAATATATTATTTATGGGGAGGTGACCTGTATCACCTCTGTCCTAAAATGGAGTTGCATTTTGAAGCATATCTACCACAGATAATGAGGTACTACTATTTACAAAATAACAGTGATCAATATGAGAATAAAATTAAACAATTTAGGAGATAGACTTATACAAACAGGGATACTGTTTTAATAAAAATGTCTTGATAAAAGAAAATACAGTTGTCTTTTTTCAAAAAAAAAAAAAAAAAAAAAAAAATCTATAACTGTAAAAATTTTTTTGGGTAAGTATTAACGGTTTTTATTTAAAAGAAAATAAGTGCAAAAGATGAAAAAGCAAATGACATCAGCACAAGCTTCATTTTAGGAGTAGGTAGGAGTGCCACTAGCATGCAAGGGGCTACAGAGGATTGAGAACAAGAGTAAAGAGGCGTGTTTGAGGAAAGGATCCAGAGAAGGACAGGGAACAAGCTCAGGGTGTCAGATGTTGATCGACATTACACTTGAGTATTTGAAGATTATAGTCATCTGGGAAGCAAGTAAGGGGAAGGGAGTTCCACAGACGGGAAGTGAGGAAGAAGAAGCTGTTTGAGAAGAAGAGACAGTTACATTTAACCGTTTTGACAGTGAAATGGTGGGGACAGAGATGCCAGCCAGGTAGCTCGTTTAAATTCATGTAGTCTGGGAACCAGCAAAAGTAGCTCGTCGGAACAGTTGCCATGAAAATATTTATAGAAGAGACAGAGGGAGGCCACAGCACGTTTGTAGGATAGCGATTATAGACTAAATGCCAGATCAGGACTTATCATCTTGCATATTCGTCTTTGGATTTTGTCAAGGACCTCGAGATGTACAGCAGGAGCACCAGACCATAAATGACAGCAATATTCCATGCAAGGACAAATGGTTGATTTATAGATTTGAAGGATAGACGAGAAAAACTTTCTAGCACAACACAGAGAGCAAACTTTCCTTGCAGTAGATGAAGCTATTGGTTCAATGCATTTATTCCACATCATGTCAGTGGACAGCGCAAGACCAAACAGAAGTAACGAGGCACTCTCAAGGAGTTGGGAATCAGTCATTCTGATGGGAGGCAGGAAGGGTTCTCTGTGGTGGGTAAAGGAGAGCAGTTTTGTTTTGGAGGCATTAAAGTTTACAAGCCATTTCCTGCCCCAGTCAATCACAGATTGGAGGCCCTTTTCGAGATCAGAAGCCAGGTTAGTTTTGTCAACGATACTAGATTTACTATTGAGGCAGGAGTAAATAGTGGTGTCGTCCACGTAGATGTCAACTTGGGAACTGATGACATCGGGCAGGTCATTGATGAAGATCAGGAACAGTGTAGGGCCCAAGATAGAGCCTTGGGGCATACCAGCATTTGTGATAAAGGAGCCAGAGGAGAACCCGTTTAGGACAACCTTCATTTCACGGTTTGACAGGAATGATTGTATTAAATAAATAATCATCTTGTAATGCCGTATCCCTGAAGCTTACGAAGAAGGCCAGCATGCCAAACCCTATCAAATGCTTTAGAGATGTCTAGAGCCACAGCTTGAGCTTCTCCATTATTGTTGAGTGTTTGGTATACAAATACAAATTCAGTTATGGCCGTGAGCACATCAGCAGTAGATTGGGCAAAGCGGAAACCATATTGCTTGTCAGAGAGCAGATTATGTGAAGTAAGGTGCTTAACCACTTCGGTGTTGATTAAAGCCTCAAAGACTTTACCAAAGAGTGGAAGGAAACTGATAGGACAATCATTAGATGGGTCAGAAGGGTCACCAGAGCTTTTAAAACAGGCACAACAGATGAGGACTTAGGCTGGAAAGCAAGAGTTAGTAAGGCAGTAGTTGTAAAGTTTAGAAAGGACAGGAGCCAATTCAGGAGCACATTTCTTCAGGAGAATAGCTGGTATCCCGTACTCACCACTAGCCTTATGGGAATCTAATTTAGAGATGATGTCCAACACCATCGTTGCATCTCACTCAGTAGAGCCTCAGTTCTAGAGGGAAAATCTGGTGTGGGTCCACCAGATGAGTCTAGCATTGAATTGGATAAGAATTTACGAGCAAAACATTCAGCCTTATCAGCTGAGGAGGTCAGGACCGCAAATTGGTTGAATAAAGGGGGTATTGAGGGTTTGCTGTTGTTCAGCACGCTTTTGCAGGGCTGCCCATAATCTTTTGAATCAAACTTGCGAGACGCAATACGTTGATTCATTCTTTTGGCAAGGAGTAACTTTGCTTCTTTGAGGACATGCTTGCACTTGTTACGAGCAGTGACAAAGAGACGTCTGTTGTAATCAAACAGGTCTCTACAGTATAGTTGGAAGTAGTGATTCCTGTGGGCAATAGCTGCTGCACAAGCAGCCGAGAATCAAGGGGATGAATGCGAATTCACTTTCTATTTTCTTGTAGGGATGAAAGCCTCAATTCTAGCTTGATTCATTAATTTCTTATGGCTTATCAACCCTTTGCAGGTTATTTAACGCAAAAAATACTTTTAGATTATAAGAATTTTTTTTAGATAATAATTTAGTGATACAATTTTTACTAATTAACCCATAGCTGGGGGAGAAGCGGAATTCATACCTTTCCCAATGGCATGTGTGCATAAATTAATATAATGAACCCAAATGAAATTGGAACTTGGCTCTCCAATTAACAATTCCAAGCTATTATATCATCCACACATCCAAACTTACAGCACCTGATATTCCCAAGTAGTCACCCATCTAGGTACTGACCAGGCTCAATGCTGCTTAACTTCAGTATTTCAACATGATGTGGCCATAAGCCTGCAAAATTACAGATGCAGTCAGACCTGGAGACTGAGTGAGTGAAGATTAAAGTGAAAATAATTGGAAAATTACAAGGATATCAGCAGGAAACTGAGAAAACTACATATGTTTATGGTCATGCCCATAATAATTAAAGCACTTGAAACTATACTAGATTACTAGAATAAAGATCAGATGAAACAGAAATTTAAGACAGAATTAAGGTTGTCCAGCCGACAATGGGGCTGAAGTCTGCAAAATTAGTGAGAAAGGTGCTGGAGATTCACTATCACTTAATGTACAGTGATAATCTATAAGACATTTGAAAAAATACAAATCAGGCAAAATACATGAAATAATAACAATATCTTGAATATTGTTGAATGTAATGGTTGTATAAAAACTTTCATTTTATCACTATACACTTTGTCTTCCTTAGATATTTCTTTTCCACCTCCATTCCATCTCTTTTCACACAGAAAACATTGGGAAGATCCTCCCAAGCAACATACATTGTCTACTGTAATATCTGCTACATGATTCATGGCAAGCTTTATCTGTTCTTTAATGTTGAAAGACTGGTTTTATATAACAAAGATTAAATTATCTAAGGAGACAAATTAAGTAAAGATTAATAATATCAAAAAAAGAAGGTAATATGAGTGGATCCAGATAAGCTGTTTTCTTAATTGGTAACATGGAAATTGCAACACTGAAATTGAAGGCACTTTGGGATAATGAAAGATACCATCTAAGCAAAGTATTAAGAAATAGAAAATATTTGTTAGAAATAAAGAGAAGAGTACTGAATTGTTGCATAATATCAGTCCTCCTATATGGCACTGAATGTTGGATAATCTCCTCACATATGAAGAAGAGAGACTTGAAGCAACAGAAATGTGGTTCTACAGAAGGGTACTGAAAATGCCGTGGACTGAACATGTGATCAACAACAAAGTTCTACAGAAAATTGAAACAAAAAGGAAACAACATCAAGAAGAGGGCACATAATGAGAAAAGAGAGCTTGGAAAATTTGGTACTCAAAGGACAGATGGAAGACAAGAGAGATAAAGGAAAATATGCATAACCTACCTGGTGAGCTTGACGTAATGGATGACATAACAGAGTTTGCAAGAGATGGCAAAAAGACAAAATTTACTGAGAGGTACAAAGGACAAGATGTTGTGGAGATCCATGATCACCAACGTGCTGAAGCAACATGGCACATAGAACATTTAATTAAGCAAAATATAACTGTCAAATAAAATTCATGAATACAGAGCAAAATTTATTAAATCAGAGAGACTAATGTCAGAAAGAAATCAAGTGCTCATTTGATTCTTCTTCTAGGTGCTATGTCTCTTCAGCATGTAGGCAACCATGGCTCTCCACAACTTCCTTATAGCTCTAAGCCAGTGGTTCCCAAACTTTTTTTCTCTGGGCTGCATTTTTGGAAATTTTGTGCATTAAAAAGTACATTTAAAAATAAAGAACAAAGAGAGGGTTAAAAGAGATTGCTACAGATTTGAAGTCAGAACATTATTGATAACTCTTTCCTCCAATTTGCGAACCCTAGTTACTATATTCTTAATACTTGATATAATGCAAAAATATCACAATGATAAAAATCGGTCAATAACTATTTCTACTGGGACTCATGCATGCAATCACAAGTAATCCATAATAATATTTTAAATTCTGAAATCTCATTTATTTTTGGCATATGAATTTTTTGAAACTGTTTGACATTGTCTTTCAATCATTCCGCCTATCCACTTCTGCCGCATCAATGAGGCATGCTGCACCATTTGGGAACCACCGCTCTAAGCAATGCTTGTCCGCTTATTATCTCTCCTAGTCTATGCTCTGCTATTCATTTACATAAGCTTCTTATGTAGGTTTACTCACTGTTTCTCTTGCCTTCAACATCCTGTGATGTCAAATTCTCAAAGCCTTCTTTTTTTATTATGTGTCCCTGTAATTTCAACTCTCTTCCTGATTCTAAATGTTTTAAGGAAAAGGGGGGAAAAAAACAACTAAAAACTTCATCATTGCTCACATATTCCATCCATATTTACAGTATCCTTCTGATGAATTACAAGCCTCAAGTCTCGTCTTCATCTGTGAGAGAAATCGTCAGTATTCACTGCCGTATAGAAGGGTTGATATTGTATAGCAGTTCAGCACTTTTTCCATTATTCATTAACGGTTTTAAAAATCTTTTTAACAGAAACTTTGAGCAGTCTTGTAATTCAGAACAAAAAGCAAGACAGACACAACACCGAGTGAAGTTGTAACGGCTTCAGAGTCACACTTATGATTCATGGGAACCAATTGTAACTATACCCTTCCTGGTTGTCAGAGATGTCTAGTACTGCGGGGGCTGTGATTAGTTGATCATAGGGAGGCCAAAATCGATTCGTCGCAGGTATCCTTGTGTTGGGCTGGTGCAAGCAGAGCAAAGTCATACAGTAAAGTAGGAGAAAAACAACACTTGAAATAATATTGACTATTTTTATATTGAGTACTGTGTACAATGGTTTATTAATAGTTGTTAGGGTCTAGGTGTTAGCATATAGGTGTTTGTAAACAGAACCCGTTCCCAAATCGGACACAACACTTGGTTAAGCTGGTAAGGTTTGGCTTGTGGGGTTAGTGAAGTTTATTTAGCTTATTTGGTTAGTTTTGATCAAGGCTGCTGTTGGATGTTCATGTCGGCAGATAGTCATGTGTGTTGTCTTGCGCTAGGCAACTGGAACAGAGTCTCAGGACAATCTCTCTCCCGTCCCTCTAAATTCTTTTCATGCATTCGTATTTATTGATGACTGCCAAAAACTGTTGGGGAATTGGTATTTCCTCCACCTGTCATCTTCATTGTTTGTGGTCCTGAGAAATTAATTATTTCTCAATTTGGAAGTCTCCCCATGCCACTTTTCTTGGGTAATGGCTGTAGGCATTATTCTGCCCACAGTGGCTGCTTCCTCCTCTTAGCATCTCTCACTAATGCTCCTCAGTGTGCGTGGGCAGCTCCTTCACCCTCTTTGGTGTTTCATCTGTGCCTGCAGTATGTTTTTTAAACTAATGTTCACAAAATACAAGGCCCAAGAGCTATTCAAAGTAGAAGGTTAATGTATAGTGGTATGAGCATAAGAAAAGACAAGAAGTGTGGTTTATGAGGTTATGTAGAAAGATAACATTTAACCCTAGACTTGAAGAGATTAAGATTGTAGTGATTCGAGGAAAACATTCTGCCAGAATTTTGTTCCACAAATCAGTAGTTCTTGGAACTTCTTCTTTACTAATGGAATATGAAGGTGCAAAGGTTATCAACATGGAGAACAAAATTCAAATTCTGACGGAAGCTGTTTATGCTCACTTTGTAATAATACCCAGTGAAAATTTACATCTACCTAGACTGTATCTAATTTCTAGATATCTTGACAAAAAAAACTCATTGCTGGTAAAGAATAATGGATAACAGATGAAATGCGAGTGAGCAAACCACTCTCCCATAATTTCTTGCCCAGGCAGTAATAACTACTATGTCTATAGTTAACCATGACAGAACCCAATTTATATCTGAGGGTCACGATGAAAGTAATATATTCTATTTTATTATGTTGACACAAATTCAAAAAACAGTAGAGGTAAAACCTTCCAACCTATAATTTTCTTTGCCTGGTTTTATATAACAACTGTGCAACAGTCTGTCAAAATAGCATCTGACATGAAAGTGTATATGAAAAATAGGTGTATTATTGAATTCATTGATGTGGGGCACAAGGGGTAATATGTTTCAGTAGTGATAACAACAATGTGTATGACAAAGCCTGCACAGTTGTCAAACCAAACAGGCAGATTACAACCAGATAACTATGTACAAAGCTGAATGATGGCTTTAATGCATTGGAAATTATGTAGGTAACATTAGAATATCACTTGCGCCAGCTGAGTCATATGGATATTTGCACAAGAACAGAAAGACTAACAAATGCAAGCCTGTCAAGACCTGTTGAAGATGACTGTTTTCTAGACTGCATCATCAAGCCAGAATCAAACCATAGTGGCAACATGCAAAAAAAAAAAAAAAAAAAAAAAAAAAAAAAAAGAGGTTAAAGATAGAGCTATGAGCAGGTGAAGTGAGATGCACTGACTTTTGGGATAGGAAAGCTGATGAGTTTAAGTTCATAAAATTATTAATCCCTATATTTAGGTGACACAAAACCAGA
Organism: Acanthosepion esculentum; assembly: GCA_964036315.1. Taxonomy (NCBI): domain Eukaryota; kingdom Metazoa; phylum Mollusca; class Cephalopoda; order Sepiida; family Sepiidae; genus Acanthosepion; species Acanthosepion esculentum. The sequence goes on from OZ038475.1 coordinate 149,778,150, forward strand.
TCTGTTAGTATTTAGTATTGGTCCCAAACAAAAGTACAGTTTAATTTTCTCACCAGACTTGTACACTGATAATGTGACTTAACATGTCAGCTGATTTCAAAATAAAGTATTTTCCAAGTAATCAATTCAATACATGTAAAATACAAGATATCAATTAAGTATTTCTACTATAAATAGAACATTACACCAAAATCTGATTTCCAAAAGTAAATTTTAATTCAAACAAAGTTAATTAATAAAGTCTATTATTGCATTTGTAAAATCCATGATATCCCAAATTTACAAGCGACTATAAAATATGCAGAAATATAGGATACTGCTTCTTTGTACCAGAATTTGAATAGTAAATGCTACAAACCTAAAGGTCCAATGAACAAACTCTTTATGTTCTCTTGAGTGAAGTATTTTTCATGTTTTGGATTAAGATGTAAATTATTATTTTGCCCTTTTGTAATTTTGACACAAGTCATTAGCCACTGACCTATTGTATGGTTTACATCAGTGGACAGGACTCTCTCTTATAATATTCCACAGGTTGTGTCTTCCAGTAACTTTTAAAAAAAGAAAAGCATCCAATCATACATCTCTTTTGGGAGTTGTCTGAATTTATTGGTTACTTGTATTTTTAAAATATTTTATAGGGTATCCAAGTAAAGATAAACATGATTTTGTGTTGTTATGCCCCATGAGTCCAAAATCTCCCATTGAAATGATTAAGCAAATCACAAAATAAACATTGTTTGGGGACTGAAGTCAGTTTCAGAATGGATCAGTCTCTTTTGATGATCTGGATCTCCAAGATAAACTTGGTTTTGGTCACAAGTTATCAGTAGACAATGAAGAACTAAGATTAGTCGTGAAGGCTCAACCAGAAGCAAACACTGGGAACAAACCTGAAGCTGGCTCATACATAGGTCACAACGTACTTTGCACAAATTGGCAGAGTGAAGCAGTAGCAGAAGTGGGTACTCCATAAACTGAATGATGATCAGCAACTTTCATGGTTGCTGCAATTTTTATGTTCATTTAAACATGTGGTTTAATTTACAAATGACACCAGGAGGTGTCATTTTTAAACCTCCCCCCCAATGTATCTAAACTATAATTATAAACTATAATTTTGGAAAATGAAAATTTGACTGAAATACGTTGGTAACTTTCCAATTTTTCATTCAAAATCAAGATACAAACTTTGTCACAATATATATATATATATATATATATATATATATATATATAAAAAGAAGGCATCATATTAAACTGACACCAACAGGATATGAGTTCAAGTAAAAAAAAAAAGAAAATGACAGACACTTTTTGATTGTATGCTTACTGTTGATAAAAAATGTTTTCTCTATGGTAATTAGAAACATGGCTGTCTTTGGGTCAGTAAACATGCTCCCTGCTAAAAATCACAAAAGAAATTTCTCTTAACCATTTGGTGGTGCTACTGCTGCAATAGAATAATCCATTACAGCTTCCTGCAACCTAGTCAGACTATCACAGTAGAATCCTTTTGCTAGGATTTGGAAATGATTCATCAACATTTGCAAATATTTTGTTTAGCAGTGATGATGAGGAACAGACCTATCTTGCTGTTCAATAACACATCATGTCATAAAACATCTATCAAAAACTGATACAGTTAGGTATAAAAGTTCTGTATCATCTTACAGATTCAAAAAACAAATAGTTTCCTAACAATTACCATTTTAGATGCATGTCTACATATCAGCAAATGTACATCAATACAAAGCAAATTGAAAATACTTTCCCGTAGTTGGCCAACTACTGTGTCCTTGATGATTTTTTTTTTTGTAATGGAACATATTCACTACTGAATTGTTGACAATATTGAATTGATTCTAATGGTGCTTACTTTGACTAACAAATTTCAACATATGAGGGTCAAGCAACTCAGTTCCGAGAAACCGACAGCCAGATTAACCATACATATCATTTTATTCTAGTGGTGAAGGCTTGTGCAGAACCAACCACACTTTTTGGAAGAGTGGAATACAGAGAACTGGTGCACAATGTGTCACAAGGTCTCCAAAAAATTCTCCACAGCATTTTGAATTCAGAGTTGTCCTTCTCCTAGACCAGTTGCCACCCAAGGCTATAGAACCCAGTCTGTCCTGTTATTTACCCATAGCTGGGGGGGGAAGAGGAGGAAACATACCTTTCCCAAGGGTATTAACATATAAGTGAATGCAATGAATTCAAGTGAAATTCAAACTCAGCTCTACATTTCCTTAATCCAAGCTGGTATTCCTTACTCCACAGTACATATATAAGAATTAATGAATTTATTTTTAATCCGACATTTTTATTACTTTAAAAAACATTAGTATAATGAATATTTGTGTCTGAAATAGATGCCTTATTTTTATTTCAAGCAGTCTGTTGGCCTGTGCATTTGAGAAATTTTGATAAAAAAAATACCTGCCAGAGAGAACATGTTTAAGATTTCTGGAATGCACAGGTCAATAAAAGTAACTCCATTAATTCTTTAGAAATTGGTTTGTTTACATTTTGGATATGAAACTGAGCAGATATAGGCATTTCGAGAAAAATATCTGAATGAGGAAGTGTTTATTTTTTAAAAGGGAAAATAGAGCTTTGCTCAACTATGATGCTCTCTGTAGCCAAGTGGTAAAGCATATCAAATCAAATGGTTGTTTCTCCTACAACAGGGATTCATTTTCAATTTCTGCTGGAGAGCACATTTTCTTTATTAAAATCTCTAGAATGCACAGGCCAATAGATGTAATACAGACTGTTTAAAATAAAAATAAAAATGTGCTATCTATTACAAGTTTGAGTGCCCACCATAAAACATTTGAAGTAATATAAGCAAAATTAGTGAGATCTTATGAATTTTACTAGATTTTCTAAGTTTCACATTGTTAGCCATGGTACTGAAACTCCAAGAAATATTGTTGCAATTAAAAATTATAATTACAGAATGTGTGCAAAGTTTACAAAGGCAAGTGTTAAAAAAAAAGTTTCATACAATACAATACTTTGACAATATCAAAGAGAATATTAATGTGAAATGGCTGCTCCATATTCTGAAATTCATTCTAGAAGACATTCATTGACTTTGTGATCTGTTGTATTTCTTCATATAAAACAAACTGCACATTAGCCAAGGAACAGCTTTCCAAAGTATATTTTTGCTGGTACACTGTTAGTACACATGGTAATTCACATTAATGTGATTCTGCTCCACTTCTTCGTATTCCCACAGGATCTCAGAGTCAATATCACAGCCAACATCACAGTGCTAGCCATAGAGTTAAACTTTGGATTAAACAGGTGGCTGTAGGTGTTGCAGCAAAACGTACACCATATAGCCCATGGGATTCAAAGAATTTTCCTGATCAAATAATCCCTACCAGTATGTGTTCTTGTAGCACTTCCAAATTGAATCCTCTGGACTACTACATCTGGTTGGTCACTGTCTTGATGAGTTATCATCAAGGCAGAGACCAACCAGTGGATCATCAATACAAAGGGCTCTCGAGACAGCAGCATCATAGTCCCAATGGCCAATATAAACATGAACTGCATGATTCAGAATATTAACATGCTTCTAGGCTAGAGATACTTTTATTGAATAATTTTGTTTTTCTAAGTGTAACATATGCACAAACTTTTGTGTAAATAAATCTTTCTATTGGATACCTTTGTTTTTGTTTAAATTATATTTTGATCTCAATTATCTGACACACCCAGTATATAATACTCTCTCTCATATATATATATATATATATATATATATATATATATATATATATATATATATATATATATATATATATATATGAGTATAGAAAACACCATCACTTTATAAGACATCAGAAGTGTTGAAACAAAATGCCTATTTTTATATCTGTCTATATTTCTGAGATGAGGTGTTATGTACACTATTTACATTATTCAAACTATTGTCCTCATCTTTGTTGCCATATTTATCACGTTTCGGCTGAAGACATTAAGTTTATAATACCCAGAGATTCATACACAGATGTCCTCAAGGACACATGGCACAGTGGATAAAGGCATTAGTTAGATCCAGTGACAGGACCCAAAAAGTGTGAGTTCAATACATGGTTATGGCAGTGGAGAACTTGAAGAGGGGAATTAACAGGAGATAACCGATATCTGACATCCATTAGACATGGTACGTGGAACTAGAACAGTCTACCCCAATGAACAAAATAAAGGGTTCAGTTCAACATTCCAACCACCTGAAGAGGACAATTTTAGTAGTAATGTTATAACATTTATTTAATAATTTTTGAATAAATACTATTTGCTCTACTCTGTATTGAGCCCTCTTTTAAGAATAGTGTTTTTGGTTATTGGAATTTTATTCCGTCAAAACCAATTCTATACTTGTGTGTGTGTGTGTGTGTGTGTGTGTGTATATATATATATACATAAATATACATACACACACACACACACACACACACACACACACACACACACACACACAAGCTGGTATTGAAAATTTCTTGGGCCAATCCACTTCCCAAAATTTGACCAAATCCAAATGATCAGAATTTCTTTTAGAATCATATCAAATGAACAACAGCTGTGAGAGTGGTTCCACTCCGCCTTTGCTTTCTCTATCTAGACTATCAAAAGTAGAAACAAAATGTGTCAATGAAAAAAATTAAAAATATCTATGTGCTCATTTCATTTGATTTTCCTGATGAATATCTTTGAAAGGAGATGTGACAATTTAACTGCCAGAATGATTGCAGTGTATCACTTGAGTAATTATTCAGACAGACATTTGTAACTAAGCTAATTTGGACAAGTTCCAAACCCTGTTTTCTTGAGATGCAGATGTGTCTTTTGCTGTAACCAAGCAATAGAGGAAGCTGTACATGTCCATGCTATACTGTCGTTAGAAAATGAGTGAATGGAATCTAGATCTTTGGATTAACATCAGATTGTGTGAAAAATAGTAAAGGTGTGAGTGAAATGTTAAAAATGGCTATGGTGAACATGTTATAAAGAAACAGAGTATTTTGAATGGCATAGGTATTTCTAGAAAGACCTAGATGTGCATGAAGAAGTGGACAGCTAAAAACAAAGAGATGCAAATGTAGACAGAGTGTGAACCTTGACGTTCTCAAATCAAAGGTGAAGTGTACAATTGATGGAAGAACTGAATAGGGAAACGGTGAAGCCTATTCTAACAGAGTATTTGAAAATGCAAAAAATGTCTTCAAAGATGAGGCCTTAAATCTTGACTGATGAATAGAAAAAAAAAAATCTCATTTCATCAGATCTTTTGAATAATGCAGAGATGTTTGACAGGTTCATTACCACTGATGAAATGCAGTGTTTTCAATAAAACCTGAAAACAAAATACCAGAGTATGCCATGGAAAACAATTTATCTCAGGTAAAAACAAACATACACAGCTCACTGTAATTGAAGATAATGCTGTGTTTCTTTGATTATAATAGGGATTATTTACAACAAATTCTTACAAGGACAAAATTTCAATGAAGAATGTTTATTTGAAAGTGCTGAAAGGGTTACAAGAATCATTTTGGAGGAAAAGACCTGAACTCTGGCTTAACAAGTGTATTCTTTACCAAGAAAATGCCCCTTTAAAAATTCACAGCTTAGCTATCCATTTTATTCAATAGACTGATTTTTAGGGTTATTCTCAAAATGGAAAAATGTGCTGAAGGGACAAATATTTGAAGACATCTGATATCCAGCAATATGTGGCTATATTACTGAAAGATATTTTGAAAAACAAGTTCAAAGAATGCTTTCAGCAATGGCACCATCATTTTACAAGAGGAGTACTTTGAAGGTGACAAAAGCCAATAGTGAGCCTGTAAGTAAACTTCACTTTCAGTGCCATTTGGGGAATTAAATTGTCACACCTCATGTAATGCATGTATACACACACAATTGCACATTAACACCTATGTCAAGAAAATTTTCAGGATATATTTATAGTCACATGATAAATATGCCATAAGATTTTTATGGCTTCCATTTCTATTTGAAATATTTAAAATAAGATTCTTTTGTGACATGAAATTTTATAAAATTTGAAGGTTGTTAATCATATTTTAAATTATATTGAAACCTCATATTAAACAACCAATGTTGATAAAATCTTCATGATTTCCTTACACAAGCAATATATCTTGAGTTTTTCATCTAATAATATCTTTCTTCACATAAATACTGATAACTTGCTTTGGGGATATCAGATTTTATTATGCAATCAAACTTCAATATAAATTTTAACTAACTCAATCCAAAATCAGCAACGCCACAAATATATATTGATTGATACAATATTCTATATAACTGATTAAATTATTATAATACCTGTTAATATGGGTTCCCTGACATTCTATAACTTTTATGCTATTTTGACTTTAACCATTTTTTTTTTACTTCATAGAAATCTTACTCAAATTTAATATATATATATATATATATATATATATATATAAAAGTGAACATAGAAGTCAACACTTAGAGCGACAGTGTTTCATGCTAGATGCAATCATCAGGCTTGACGATTGCATCTAGCATGAAACAGACTGTCGCCTCTAAGTGTTGACTTCTATGTTCACTTTTATTTTTACACACGCTCTATCTCTGATATTGAGCACTTTATCCCATAAATATAGCAAACTTTATGACTATATTTCTATATATATATATATAGATATATGAGAAAGACAAACATACACACACATTTCATTTTCTTGTTAGGTTGGAAAGAATTTAATAAAAATGGAGACATAATGAAAAGTATCTTATGAATATGTTTAAAATATAAAGTGATAATTAATGTATAATGCTAGCTATGACATACAGATAAAAAAACATGAAAATTCATAAAATTGCTTGGAGAACTCAGAAACACAAAAATTAATGAAAAATTTAATGTGTGTAATAACTCTAAGAGATCAAAAGAGGTTAACATGTATTATAGAATAGACCAATAAAAGAGATATAATAGAATTGACTGAATGAAAAAAATAGAAGTGGACAGGAAGCATAACAAGAAAAAGTAGCTTTTGCCCCATCTACCTTTTCTTGTTATGCAAGGTGGAGAGCTAATGTGATCATGCAACAAATATCAAATCAACTCACCTTCCAGATTTGCAATTAAATGATTTTGAAAGTAATGTATTAAAATAGAGAACACATGTCTATGACACAAAGAAGCAAATAAAATTTTTATCTGGGAGAGAGGTAATGTTATCAAAATACAACAAAGTCATTACAAAATCCATGATCCTTTTTGACATGCTGACCAAATCAGAACAAGAGATATTTATAAATTTCTAACTAATACTTAGCTTCATGTAGAATTTTAGAAAAAAAAAAAAAAAATGCAAGTCATATATTAATTTTCGAATCTTAACTGATATTGCCATGAATACAGATTTTATCAGTCACTCAAGTGATTTAACTTTGGATTGCTAAAATCAATTTAAACTATTAAAAACAAAGAAATTAAGTTCATTAAACTTGGTATCAAATATTAAGCTTTTACTCTTTGAGAAATGAAAGATTTTTAGTATTAATAATAGCAAACAAATGGATATTGCATATGAAATACATTCAAATGTAGTACATATGCATTCTAGAGATGAAAACCAACACTATACATAAGTGATTCACCTCATTAATTCCTGTGTGAGAATGTCATAAGTATTAACTACACTGCAAAGAAACAATGTTCTCTAATACAAATTACACTGGCTATTTTTATATAAATAAAGATATTTTACAAATAAAAACTCAGATTTCAAAATAAGCTTTCCTTTTTTAAACTTGTAGCCATAATGTTAAAAAAAAGTATTTTGTGATATCTTGACTGTTATAGAATAGAAATTAAATATCAGATGATAGATTCTTGAGATCTAATTATTTATACAATAATAATTTCATTAACAAGACAATTTCTATGTTTCAGAGTTTAATAAAAAGGCACATGTGGTTCATATTCAAGCAAAATGCATACAAAACTAAGCCATTTTAATGTTTGTTTAATACAAAATTAATTTGCTTTTAATGTTGTCAGTGAAAATGAAAAATGGCATAAAAAGCAGGGAATTTATATATATATATATATATATATATATATATATATATATGTATGTGTGTGTGTGTGTGTGTGCAGCATATCTTCATTCAAGCATGTTTGGTTGAATAAACCAGGTATATTATGTCTATTTTTACTTTAATCCTCTCATATTCATGGATCAATCAGTTGTTAAACTGATTAAGAAAGATGCCATAGTTTTGGTTATTTCTTTTATTTTCCCCAAGTACTCTCAATCTCATCCAAGATCATTTTATGGGGTGAATTGCTAAAACATAAATTAATTTTTAAATTGACTATAATGGAGCACATTTCATGCACATTTACAAAAACAAAATTTCACAACTATTAATTTTTGTTCTAGAAATTCATCCCTGAAAATGATCTTGGATGAGATTGAGAGTACTTGGGGAAAATAAAAGAAATGACCAAAACTATGGCATCTTTCTTAATCAGTTTAATAACAACACTAAGAAATTGATCCAGGAATTTGAGAGGATTAAAATAAAATAGAACATAATATGTCTAGATTATTCGACCAAACACACACATATATATATATATATATATATATATATATATATATATATATATATATATATATATAAAAACCCAATCACTTACTCAAGCTAAGTTCTTTCACTTCACAAAAGTAAAATGAGAACCCACACACAGACAAGGAGAAAAAGAATAAGACCAAAAATAATTTTCAAGAAAAATAAAATGTTTTCTTCTGTTATCATTACACACAATTGCAATATGTAGTCACTTTTTTCCAACAAGAATAGTTTTCATTTCAATACAATTGTCTTTTTTTTCTCCATGAATTAAAACAAATCCACTGGAAGATATTTTAACTTTTTAAAAGTTTATTATGCCCCTTTTCTTTTCAGTTAACACGAATAATCACCCCTAAAGAAATAGGGCAGAGGGTAATTTTGCAACAGTATTAAGCGAGATGAATTAAGGAGGGATTTTTTTTTTTTTTTTTTTTTTTTTTAAATCACCAGGAATTGTTGTCATATTCTAAACAAGTACGTTATTCTCCCCAATCACCTCGCCGATTGGGCATGCGAAGTAGTACCTCTCGTCGTCGTTCATAATATTCAGGTGGAGGTCGGATGTAAGGGTCTAGGTCATGATGGCCGCTGCTGCTGTTGTTGTTGTTGTGACTGTTGTTGTTGTTGTTGTTATAGTTATATTGAGACAAAGATGATAGGGATGAGAGCAGAGAAGGTATCACGGACTCGGAGGTCCCCAGCAGTGGCGGTAGAGGCGCCCGTCTTTCGTAGGCACTCGGGTAAGGTCTGTAGCGTGTAGGAGGTGGTGGAGGCGGCGGATAACTGTCATAGTAGGGGTCATTCCGGGAATGTTCTCTGTCCATATCTCTGCTTAAACCGATATAGGTATTGTTGTTTCGGCGACCACTATTACTGCTACCACTGTTGTGATAGTGGCTACTACTATTATTACTGCTGTAGGCATTGCTATTTCGTTCATAATACAATGATGATGATGATGATGATAACGGTTCCCGGTAAGAATCTCTGAAAGAGTCATTTCGATAACCATTGGGACCACCGAGGAGACTACTTTGCAAAAAGCTTCCACTGCTGCCAGAGCTTCCACCATTCATGTAAGGGCCTCGGTTTCCGCGCAAAAACTGACCTCTGTTTTCAGATTTATTGCTATGATCATTATTATTATTATTATTATTATTATTATTCAATGAAGGGTTTCGACTCGGTCCCTTTGAACAATCCTTCGACCAGTGTCCGGATTTGCCACACCTGTAACAAACACTCTTACTACCCATACCGGGTTTGTGGCGCACCCTGCTATATGACAGTTCTACTTTTAATGTTACTCCGTCCCATTTTGTGTCGTTAAGCGCGTCGACCGCCGATTTAGCATCCTCACCATCAGCAAAATGCACAAAACCATAATTTTTTACGATGTCACACTCAACTACTTTGCCATGTTTTTCGAATAAAGAGCGAAAAGCTTCCAAACCGCAATTTTCAGGCAAATTGCCTACATACACCTTGGTTTGAAAATTCATCTTTTCTTTAATAAAATTATTATTATTATTAGGAGTAGCAGTAATTAAAACAAATATCACTACTCATTAAAAAAAAAAAAACAACCAAAAAACTTGTACACTCGACTAATAAACAGTCTTCCTCTGATCAAATACACGATTTTTATTACTAACAAAAACAGTAATTATAACAATTAGTAATTATTATTACTAACTCATAAAAGGCCCAACTCAATTGGATATTATTATGATTAATTCAGATAGACAAGACGGATGTCGTAGCAGAAGCCAAGGTCTTTTACAGTCATTTCAACCCACTTGAATAGAGATTGAGATGCGTAATTGCGAAATGAGACGTTTATTATAAGAAATTTGGAAATAGTAACAGGTAAAAATCATTAATGGTAATTAGTGTTGTAATAAGGAAATTCGTTTTTCTTTTTCCACCCCAATATTTTTTCTCGTCAATTTCTAATAATTTCATTTATAGCTTTTGTTTCGCGTAGGTTTTTTTTTTTTTTTTAATTTTTTTTTAATTTTCTGATTGCAGTGCGGATGAGGTTTTCATAATTTGTCGTCGTAAAAACCGAATCGAAATTGTTGCAAATCTGTAAAAGAAAAACAGTCTTAAACAGGCTGGACTCTAAAAAGAAGAAACAAATTTTAAAAAATGAATTTTAGTTAGACCGATTCATAGTGTTTTTTTTTTTGTTTTTTTTTTTATTGGTTTCTCTTTTCTTTTTTAAATTTTGAATCTGATAAAAACGAAAAAAGTCTCATCTTGCGAGTCAAAATATTTTAAGTCTTCTAATTCCAAGTTTGCATAAATCAAGTAAGTTTTAAAAGAAATATAAAAAAGAAAACACGCAGTTTTAAAAGCAGAATTTGAAAATAAACTAAAGAACTTTCCCAAGGTATTTTTGTTTGTTTTTTTAGCCTTTTTAAAAGATTAATTACGTGAGCAAACTATTTTTTTAATCCAGCAGTTTTTATTTCAGATTTTTCAATATTAGAAAATAAAATATTTCAACAAAGTGAATTAATTAAAATGTTTTTTTGTACAAAGTTCTCTTAAAAAATTAAATACAATGCTATGTTTGAATATGAGCCATTAAATAAAAATATTTTTCTTTTTATGAAGAAAATAAAATTATTTAAACATTTTTTTCTTTTTTAGAAACCAGTTCTAAGTTCAGAAGTAAATAGACGAAATTTGAAAAAAAAAGTGAAAGTACTCATTAAATAATAAGTTAAGGATTCTATTTTTATTTCAATCAATTTTACTTTCCGTTTAAAAAAAATCAATCGATTTTAATTTTTAATTACTCGATTTTGTTTTAGCTTATGATCAAACAAACTCTTTTCGTCAACAAAACAAACTTTCTTTTTTAAATCTTGTCTTAATTTTAAGATATTTTTTAACGAAACACAGATAAATACTTTTCAGAAAATTAATGAAGATCATGAAAACCTTGAATGAAATGTTTTCATTAGTATTTTAATTTTGTTTGTTTATTCAAAGAATAATACACTTTTCTTTTCTTTTCTTCAATACGGCGGGATTTTAAAAAAAATTATAATCCGGTCATGTTGGGTTAGTAGACTTACTAAAGGTGTTGTATTATAATTATTATTAAAAAAAAGATAAATAAATGTATTTTATGTACATACGGTTGGAATTGCAGGTGGATGGTAATATTAACCTCACAATTGGTAGTAAAATTGTCGTGTTTTTATTCCTTGTTCAATCTCCTTACTTGTCTGCAGCCTTCCTACGAGAACAGAAACTGTTTGAAAACCTTTTTGTATTATGCGTATGTACAACTCTCGATTAATAAATGCTCCCCTCAACATCCGCCGCATTGGTTTTCTTCTTTCTTTCTGTCTTTCTTTTTGTCTTTCCTTTTTTTTTAAACTTAAAAAAATAACAAACTGCTCCCCGATAGTAGGCTTGAATTTTACTCCTGCTTATAAAATATATTCTATTTTTATTCTCTTCTCAATAAATAAGTAGGTAGTGATGCGTGTGTGTGTATATATATATATATATATATATATATATATATATATATATATATATATATATATATATATATAAAGTTATTAATTATTGATACATGGAAAGAAATAACTCATGTAACTTGTAACATTTAATTTTAATTTAAGTTTTTCAGGTCATCTTTTAAAGTTTATAAAAGATGACCTGAAAAATGAAAGTAAAAACTAAAACTGGTTAGCAACTAAAAAGAACGAAAGAAAAAAGCAATGATAAATTTGATAAAAAAAACGAAAATGACACTTCATATTTTTTTTATAAGATCAAAGTATGGTACCTGTAGTGTAGTCAAGTGTAGTATTTAACAAAGATTCATGTTTTAAAAAATTTCATGCTAAATTTATTCTAGGACCAAAATCTAATTAGCAAAAATAAATGATGTCTCTACATATGGTGTGATTTTTTTTTTAAATCGATTCACCCCAAGGCACTTATCAAAAATAATAATGCTACATATCAAAAAACGAACAGTAGCTTTTTTGTTGAGTATTTCATTTGTGACAGGTTTTTAACACAAAATATTACAATTTCAAAATAAATTTTATACTATTTTTGTTACTTTGTATTGTTTGGCCACATTAAATTTGAATGTTTTTATTTAGTTTAGTTTCATTATTTTGGATATTTCATTTCTACTTTTAATAAAGAAAAAGAAAATGGAATAATAAAAAAAAAACTATTTTTTATTGATACCTAGAATCATACTGTTTGTTGTACTCGTAAATAAACTTTTAATTCAGCTTCTCTTTCAAAATGTCTAGTTAAAAGTTCTAGCTTTCTATATTCTCCAAGCAAATAAACATAAAGGTTTAAAAACCTCATAAAATACTAATATATATTTTTTTCTTTATTTTAGCATGAACATTTCAGATAATTTATGGCAAACAATTGTATTTGTTAATGGCTAATCAGTAAAGATTTTTTTTAAATAAAAACATTCATTCCTGATTAATTTATTTATTGAAATTAAATTTTATCTCTTGTTTAAAAAATTCACAGTCATAAAAGTTAACCAATAAAATCCTGTTGCTAAGAACAGCTAAAAAAATAATGCTATTTGGAACAACAATGTAAAAAAAAAAAGAAAGAAAAACTCAAGCTGTGATAGCCCCTTTATCTAAATTTTGTTTTAACTTCTGAATAATTGTTGACATAGAGGTGAGATGATATTTTCAACCCAATTACTTAAAGAGCAATCAGTTACACTCAGATAACATCGGAATGTAAAGCTATCAACTTAGTGAGCTATTGAATCAGTGGGCTATTTAATAAATTTACATATAGACTCATGGATGTGCATGAAGCATAAGACTAAATGGTATGGAAAGTGAAATCAAAGTGAGTTCAAATTCAGGATGAGCCTGTTGTATTCACTTTAAATGCCATTGGGTAAATCCATATTTTCTCTTCATAGCTATGGGTTAAATAGTAGGGTAAACTTGGCTCTCTAGCATTAGGTGGCAACAAGTGGAAGAGACGGGAAAAAAGAGTCAAAACCATTGAAAAGACAATGGGAAACCATTGTACTGTTTTTTCCCAGCAACTCTGTCTGTGGAGAGCTATGAAAGGACAAGGCATTTAAAAGTATATATATATAATTATTATGACCAATGTTCGTTGTCAAGTGTTTTGAATTCTCATATACTTGTATTTTGATTGGTAATTCCAGCTTATGTAACAGTGTTTCCCCTAGCAACGGGTGTTTAATTGATTTGAACCTTTTAAAACCCTTTATTCTACATTCAATACCATCACTTGATAAGACACCAGAAGTGTTGAAACAAAATGGCTACTTTTGTAGTGATTTTATAACATATTTAACTTATGTTATAATTTTCGAATAAATAATCATATATATATATATATATATATATATATATATATATATATATAATATAAAAGGCTCAAATATATTATATTCTTACTCTGTCCTGGACATTGAGTTCTACCTGGATTCTATCCTCTTGGAAATTTATTTATAAATTTATTTATGACGATTGCACTAGCATGAAACAGACTGTCGCCTCTAAGTGCTAACTTCCATGTCCACTTTTATATTTACACACGCTCTATCTCTGATATTGAGCACTTTATCCCATAAATATAGCACACTTTAAGACTATATTTCTTCATATAAATATATATATATATATTTATATATTTTATATATCAGGTCATCCCATAAGTTCTGTCCGAATTTTGAATAAAGAAACCAAATGACCAAATGTTACATTTAATTACAGATTCAATCAACAATGTATTTTCCCTGATTATCTATGACTTCCTTCCATCTATTAACAAGCTTACTAATTACATTACTGAAAAATTCTTTTGGCTTTGATTCGAAGAACTCGCAAATGTCAGTTTTAACCGCTTCCTGTGTTACAAAAGCTGTTTCTTCCAAATGATTCTGTAAGCTACGAAACAAATGGTAGTCTGAAGGAGCAAGGTCGGGAGAATAAGGTGGATGAGGAATTTTCTCCCAACCAAGTTCTTCGATCTTTTGTGACGTGATTCTTGCTGTGTGTGGTCGTGCATTGTCCTGATGAAACATCACCCGTTTTCGATTCACTAGAGAAGGTCTTTTTTTCCTCAAAGCTTGTTCAAACGCTCTAATTGCTGACAGTATATTTAAGCATTAATTGTTGCATTAGGTGGTAAGAATTCAAAGTGGATTATTCCTTGGCAATCCCACCAGATTGAAAGAAGAACTTTTTGCCCATGAATTTCCCTTCTTGGCTGTGGCTGGGGTCCTTCTCCTTTACCAAGCCACTGTCTACAATGCTTAACATTTCGATAAAAGATCCATTTTTCGTCGCCAGTCACAAGTCTATCCACAAAAGGTGAAACAAGTTGGCGAGAATGAAGAGAAGAGCAGATGTCAACTCGGGATTTGAGGTTGTTTTCAGACAAATTCATGAGGCACCCATTTTCCAAGTTTAGGAACTTTTCCAAGTTGTTGAAGATGGCGATGAAGAGTTGTATGGTTTGAACTGAGAACCACTGCCAATTCCTCAACTGATAAAGCAGGATTTTCTTCAAGGGCTGCTTCAAGAAGCTTTTTATCAAACTCAACTGAACATCCGGTTCGATCTTCATCTTCAAGGGTGAAATCTCCACCTTTGAATTTTGCAAACCATCTTCTGCAAGTTCTTTCATTCACACATTCCTCTCCATAAACTGAGTGAATGTTTCTAGCTGCTTCGGCTGCTAAGTTTCCTTTCTTGAACTCATAAAGCATTTTGTGCCTCAAATGATTCTTGGGTACTTCCATGTTAGCAGGGTTTTAATCAAACAAAATTTAATTTTATTGTTCTCTGAAATAAAATTTGATCAGTTTAAATGCATCTAAACATAAAAATAATGTTCAGCTCCATTAGACATTATAAAATACTCTTTAAATTTTGTTCATTTTAACAAAAAGTTAAAATTTGGACAGAACCTATGGGATGACCTAATATATGTATATATATATTGACCACTAATATTATCAATATACATATGTGTGTGTGTGTGTGTGAATAAAGACAAAAAGAAAGCTATTCTTTATTAATGGATTTCATCCTCTGATGGATTTTCCAAAATTGAAAAAAAGGATGTCATTTTTAATGTGTTTATAAACAAGTAAAAACACTGTTAGGTTTTTCAAAATTTTAAAATTTAAGAACACTCAAAAATATTTTTAAGGCTAATAGTCAAAATCAAGATAAACTATTGGGCATTAAATTACATCACTTCGAATCCTCCATAGTTTACCTTGACTTTCACAGCATTCAATAATGAACATGATCGATTTATTTGTTTTTTATTTATATAGCTTATCACATTTTGCAGATTATTTAAAGCCAAGGAATATATTTAGATTGTAAAAATTATTGGAGGATAATAATGATTTACTCAGACAAGCCCAACTAACCACCTGCACATCCATGTTTCCCTTGCCTGGTATTCGCAAGTAGTCACCCATCTAGGTACTGACCAATCTCAACATTACTTAACTTAGGTGATCATACAAGAACTGGTGTTTCAACGTGATATAATCTAAAGTCGTGATGAACAAGAGTTACATGGCTTGTAACATACATCACTGGTAGTACTGTTGAAACATATCATCCACTAGCTATCAGTGCTCACATCCACTGTATGATCTCTATAAACATTCAGCATGTATCAACAAATGTCTATGATTTAATTTTTTTCATATGGATGAATTTAATGATACACCCTCAGCTTCACATGTACTTCCATGTTAAATACCATTTTATCAGTCTATCTCACAGCTGCTATTTGTAACAAAACAAAATAAATTATGCATTATTAGTAGAAAGATTCAACCATTACTGCCAGATTCACAACATCAGCATCTGATGTCATTGACCAATACAATAAAATAGGAGGCATTACCTTTGGATTGACCGTCATAATTTTGTCATTCATTTTCTTGTACTCCAATGACTGAGTGGTTAAAATATTAGTGTTCTGACCATATGACCCAGATTTGGATCTCATAATGGTTCATTTTTCAAGGAGGTGACTTCTTGATAATATTGGACTGTGGAGACTGTCCATTAGGAAGTGTCTGAAAGTTTTGTTGGATTGACCCAAGCCTTGTAAATGAAACTGGTTAGGCAAAACATTTTGGAAGCCGTTGTTGGTTGTACTGGCATCAAGTCACAAGTCACCATGATCAAAGATTCAAGTGTACTGGTTTTGTTCAACTACCAATCACTCCAAATTATGTGGTCTCTACTAGAAACTATAACTAAACTCTGTTCAGCATAGTTGAAGTATAAACTACAGGTTGACTCAGTAGGTGTTGAAGAAACATTGATGTTCCTGATCAAGTGTCTACAACAGAGATTAACTGGCAACTCTTGTAGACTCCTTAGTTTCTGTAGACTAATAAATGCCTATTACAGTAATTTTATAGTGCTTTAATTTGTCAACTGTAAATATGATGATTAAGGAATGTGCTTTTAATGTTTTACAGTTTGACAAATTCATTTTCTCCATTGATATTCTTCAGCATCTTCACTATTATTCTATTTGTATCCATGACTATTGTGCTTCTCTAGATAGGATGACTTTCAGGCTGGGATCAGAGTGAAGTACCTGTTCTCTCTTCACCTTAAAGTTGTAAGGGATGCCTAATCCGAAGAATTCCAACCCTGTTGTGCTAAAAAGGAAGGTTTGTTGGATACTGATGCCCATGTGAAAGTAGTAGTCATGGAAACTGGGCAATTTTTGGTATTGGTATACTTATGGGCACCCAACATTAAATCAACCTTGTGTCACATTCTCTCATTGTAGGAGGTGGGTAAATAGCACCTCAGAGAATGCACAACCTATCCTTCTTGCTGGGATCAAAGTGTAGTATCTGTTCCCTCTTGCTATAAGGAATGCTTGGTCTTGAGGATTTCAAATATGTGGCAGCACCTTTCTCATTGCACTAAAGAAGAGGGATTAGTAGTTGGAGGGACTGGGCATTCTTGGCTTTTATGAATGACACCCCACATTAACAAAAACAACTTTGTGTCACATTCTACAATCATTGAGAGGTTGATAAATACATTAGACTGGGATCAAAGTGTAGTTGCTGTTCCAATTCCTATCTTCCATGTTTCTACTGTCAGGCAATCCATGAAGGAAGCTAAGTTTTGAGGATTCCAACTGCAGCAACAACTTCCTCATTGTACTAAAGTGGGAGGATTGGAGTATGCTAACATCTGCATGTCAACAGTAGTTGTTGGGGCTGTGCTATTTTTGTCCTTGGCCTATAAACGTGTATGGGCGATGTGTCACATCCTACCCCAATAAGGAGTTAGGCAAATGCAGAATCAGATTCTAGATTCTGTTCACTCCCTGACTCTTTTAAAGCTGATATCAGTTAATGCTTTCTGACGGAAAAAACATACATAATAATATTGAATTTGAGAAAAGCAAGGGATATGTGAGAATTAAGAGAGCCATAGAAAAATAAAAAGGAAACCAGGTGAAAGGGAAAAATAAAATAAAAGAGATAAAGAAAGACATAGAGAAACATATTTACTCTTCCCCATGAGAGCATTTTGCAGCAGTCAAAAAAGTAATAATAATAATCGGTTGGTGAAAGGTCAGGTGAAGATGGTGGACAGAGTAGAACAGACCAAATGAGTTCCAAAATATTTCCTGTGTTATTCTTGCTGTATATAGCTTTGCATTGCCATGAAAGAGAACAACATTCTTCTTTTAATCCACTGTGTACACTGTCACTGCCATGCAAAAACCAAGGAAACTTAGTGCATTCAAAAATGTTTCTTGACTACCACTAATGATTTGTAGTTAGAACGATATATTCATCATTACAGTTAGTTCCTCAAAACGGACTTGTTAGTCAACCTAGATTACTATATATTTGCTTACATAGTGTTTGACATTGTGTGAGACTGAGCAAAAATATGATTTTATGTTTCAGGAGTGATTTCCTATTGCTCAGTGTTACCTTTAACGTTAAAAAAACCTGTTTACTTAGATTTAAAATTAGATTTTTTTCTTTCTTTGAAACAAAACAGGATAAGCAACCAACTATAAGAAACAGACCTTGTCCAATAACTGATTTACTCTGCGTAACATTTCAGCTTCATATGTTATGCCAAACTAGTTTTCATAAAGTAAGCATAAAATTAATGTCTCATGTGTTAATTTTCATGCATCAACAGAAATGTGTCACATCAGTTAGAGAGTCAAATGGGCTAATGGGGGTGCTAGGAAAGAGGGAAGATTTCCAGTTTGCAGTTCCCCATTATAGGCATTAATATAATGGTGATATACTAAAACCTTAATGCAACAGACAGAAGAACCAGAATAGTTCAAATAAAGGAATGACAAACATCTCAAAGAGATTTTATATACCGCTCTATCATGCAAAAAATTATACACAAATGTCACATTGAAACACTGGTTCCTGTACAATCACTGAAGTTAAGCAATGTCAAGACTTCTCAGTACTTAGATGGGTGACCACCTGCGAATACCAGGTGCTGTAAGCATGGATATGCGGATGGTGTAATGGTTTGAAATTCTTAATCGGAGAGCTGAGTTCCAATTCCCATTGGATTTGTTATATTTACTTATGTAGGAAAAGTATGAATCTACCTCTTCTTCCCTGCTATGAGGTAATTAGTAAAACTTGTATCATAACTAAACCATTATTATCTTAAAAATATTTCTTACAATCTAAAAATATTTTCTGGCTTTAAATATACTACAAAGGGTTGAAAAGTCATAGGAAATGAATGAATCAATCAAAAAACATATGTATATATCTATCACTATTTGAAAAATTATAACACATATCAATACAACAAGTAGTATGAACAGGGGAAAAGGTGAAAGAGTGTTAGTTGTAATAATTCCCAAAGGGAAAACTATCAGGCTGGTGGTTTCCTCTATATTTTGGGTGGGCTCATGTAAATTCCTCTGTTCATCCTACAGCTGTAGGCAAGTGAGGACATCTATAGTCTTAGCAGTAGCAACTGAGGTTCATCACCCCACAAGCTGATGTCACTCACCAACTGCCACATGACTCTCATGAATTCATTTTATCCAAAGGGAGATAATTGTCCTTTGCATCCCTACAGGACAAAAATGTCACCATTAAGTTGGAGTATTTAATCAATTTGAGAAAGCAAATTAAGCACAGATTCTATGTAATAATATTAATAATAATAATAATAATAATAATAATAATAATAATAATAATAAAGCATGGTGGAGTAATGGATAGCAGCCTGGATTGAGGAATCAGAGAGCTGAGTTTGAATTCCAGTCAAATCTATTACCTTCACTTACATAATAATACTCTTAGGAAAGGTGTGAATCCTCTTCTTCTCCCTCCAGCTATAGGTAAATAACAGGACAGACTGGGTTCTATAGCCTTGGATGGCAACTAGTATAGGAGAAGGACAACTCTAAATTCAAAACCTGGGGAGAGTTGTTTGGGGACCCTGTGGCATGTAGTGCACCAAGTCTTTGTATTCGACCCTTCAAAAAGTGTGGATAGTCCTACACAAAGCCTTCACCACTATAATCAAATCTCATGTGCTGGTGTCAGGCTGTCAGTTTCCTAGGAACTGATCATATGTCGAAAATCGACAGGAGAGTTGAGTATAATAATAAAACCAAAAACCTCTCTTCTGATAGATGTTACAGCCCCAGCTGATAAAAACACATCTTTGAAAACATTTGAGAAACTAAGTAAATACAAGGACCTTGGGATAGAAATAAGTAGAATCTGGCATCAAAAAACAACAACATTGCCTGTTATTTGGGGTTTTGGGGATTATATCAAAAGGAGAAAATATTTATGTGGATCAATATATAAACTGCAGAAAATCATACTCATCGATACTTGTCTAGATTTCTTTCCATGCAGTGACTACAATGACATTTTTTCTTTCAGATTGCTTGCTACCTCATTTGTTTCCATCTGAAAGCAAAAGATTGTCTCTTAAAGTCTCTGGTTGGGAATTAAGGGCAACTCATACTACTCAAAACAAAGGTGAAACACAATAATAATAATAATAAGATCAAAGATAACATTGATCATAAAAAACATATTAAATATTAATAATTAGATGCATATATAGTAATTGTTTTCGTTTATGTGAGGAGGAGAAGGCAAAGAATTAATTGTTATCTTTACTTAATTTTACTTTTAGTTAAATATTCAATAAGTATTTAACCTTTACAAGAAAATGCAGACCAACATAAATTACTTTTATCATAAGTGTTTTCATTTAGTTAAGGAGAGAAGGTAATGAATCAGTTGTTATCTTTACTTAATTTTACATTTCGTTTAATATTTAGGAATATTGAACATAGAACAAAATGCAGAATATAATTGTTAAAAGAACATCTTGCTCAACAAACAGAGTGACAACATTTTGCCAAAAAACTGAAAAATGTTCCCTGAGGAGAAATTTCAAAAAACTTAAATACTGCCTAATGGTTAAATTCACTTTAGCAGGAAGGAAAATAAGCCACTGCCACTGCTTAAAACATTCATTAACCTACAGAGTAGGAATCTAATTTGTTAGCCAAGGATGGTGAGTTTAATCCTAGGTATGAGTCAACATAATTAACAGCTCTTCTCCTTTTCACTTTTTCATGTAGACTATAGTCGCAGCTTATTTATCACATGTTTTAATGTACACTTTTTGTTATTATTTTTCAGGAAGGGAGTTTCTAGGCTCACATACATGATCCAGAATCATGTTAGAGAGGACACTTCTCTTAGTTATGCAATCTGCAACTTGTCTTGAGCCGGAAATCCATTCAAGTTTATTTGTTACCTATTGTTCATTTCATGAATAATTGCAGTTTTGATTCTCAGCCTTTTATCCAATATTTGAGTAGATGAATGAACAGACTCATATAGGCCTGCATTGTCAGTTTTACATATTACTGGAAGATTTTCTGGTTTGTCTTCAATGCATAAAGGTTCTAGAAGATATTTTCTATAAAACATGCAGGCTTCCATAATATCAATCATAGCAAGTGTGTCTGCTGCCTGCATCCTTTTCACAACTCTCTTGACTCTATGAGATTGCTAAGAAATAGGAACATAAATATCGTTGCCTCTCACAAGAACGACAATGTATCCTATTTGAGATCCTCTATCATTAAGTCCAGCAAATCCTGCATCACTATATGCTACCAGTTTCATTCTTGTAAGATTGCCTAAGTTAGGTATTAAGTCTGAGGAGATTTTCTTAGCTTTTCTAGCTGGTTTATTTACCAGTGATGTACTCTCCACCTTCCTATGTTTTAAATATGATGTCAGATCACTTATCTCATAACATAAATCAGGCTGTGGCTAGCCAATTTAGCTTTCCTATTGAGCTTCTACATAATTTGAGCTTGTCATCTGACAAAATTGAGTTTGAATTATATTCAGTCTTTGTAAGTATCATAGGGATTGACATGACAAAATCATTTTGACTAATTATTATAAACTCTTTTCGCTGACAAATGTTAAGACCAAGATATTTGAAACTTGAACTTTCCTCTGATCTGACTGCTGCAAGTTAAAATGAACATAAGACTAGATGACTGTTAGTATAGGTTTTAATACCAAACAAATATACATGGAGGTCTTTTCAGGATTCTTTTGCTTAACGGGAAGGGGGAATAATTAGATGTCTCTTTGTAGTACAGTATAGTATCAGACAGGGGTAGAAATAATCTAAGGGGAGGTGATAATTTAATTTACAACATTTTCCCCTTCAAGAAGTATTAAAAGGAGAGGGGAATTGTTATTCTTCTATTCAGTTATAAAGTCTCTGAATTTGTAATGAATTCTTCATTTTCTAGTTGACTTTCACACAGATTTAGTGGTTTTTTCTTCTTCAGCATGGACTTCACTGGGAGTTTCAGTTTCTTTATGTTAAGGATGTAGAGTCCTTCCTGTGAAGATATTGTACTGGGCTATATCTTCAACCATTTTTTAAATATTGGGCATAGGGTAAGCATCAAGTTCTGTGAATCTATTTATGATGTTGCTGTAATCAATTACCATTCTTTTTTGGTGATTTTCATTTGATGTTACAAGTACTAGGCTCACCAAGGAGATGCTGAGGGATCTACTGTGCCTTCTTCCAACATTCTAGTAGTTTCTTCCTTTATGAATTTACTATCAGCGATAGTATGATGATGTGACTTAGTGATGATTAGAGTTGTATTAATAGAGAAATAGAAAAAGAGTAGGGGTGGTGGAATGTCTATGGAAGGGAAGTGGTTATTATTCGTGACTGTTCCAATAACAAGTTCATACCTGGGTCCATCAAATCTCAAGGTCACTTTGTTATATTTTTTCAGTATGTCCTTTCCTATGATGGTATCAATGA
The DNA here is from genome assembly GCA_964036315.1 of Acanthosepion esculentum. Classification (NCBI taxonomy): domain Eukaryota; kingdom Metazoa; phylum Mollusca; class Cephalopoda; order Sepiida; family Sepiidae; genus Acanthosepion; species Acanthosepion esculentum. The sequence goes on from OZ038475.1 coordinate 149,801,249, forward strand.
ATAGATTTTTAATTGCTTCCACTATCACACCAGAATGTGTCTTGTTGTTTAGGTTGATATCAACTACTGATTCACCAACAATTTTTGTATGTTGGTTAAGGTCTGTCAGGACTATTGTCTTTTGTTTTGCTATGATAAAAAGCTTTAATTTTTTTGCCATACTTTTGCTGATAAAGTTCCCAGAATCTACCATGGCGTTGACGTTTCTATTTATATTGCATTTGGTAATATTCTTTGTTTTCATTCTTAGTCATGCAAGACTGGGAGAGTCTGTATTGTATAGTGCAGCGGATAATGAAGACCTGCATACTTTTGCTCAATGCTTTTTTTTAAGCATTTTTTGAAATCGGCATTATATACTGGATATAGGTGATGTGCATGACGTGGGTTTCCACAAAAGAAGCAAATCTCCTTAGGCTTAGAATCTTTTTGTATGCTGACTACACTGGCGTTTTCCTCTGAAGAAATTATGGGGGCAGGAATTGTATTCCTTTGTTCATAAAACACAGATTGTTTTTCTGCTTGTTCCAGTGATCTGGCCATTTCATATGCTTCTTTAAGAGTCAGTGAGTATTTTCAAGTAGTTGCTATTGGATTGATGTGGAGGTGATGCCATTGATAAACACATCTGCATATACTGATTTTGTTTTCTTTGGCATTTACTGCTTGAAAGTCACACATTTTAGCCAGAATCTCCAGTTGTTGCATGAAAATGTTTATCGTGTGGGCTAGTTGCTGCTTCAGGGCAATTAACTGGTGTCTGTTGTACACAATGTTCGTGGGCTTGAAGTAAGCAACTTTAAGCGCTTTCATGGCAGAATTGTAATCATTTGAGTCACTAATTTTTTGAAAACTTCTGCTGATATATTGTTTATGAGAACGAATTAATTCTTTGGTTGTTTTAAGCCTCGCCAGTGCTGTTAGCAGTATGTAGAAAGTTAGTGAATGTGAGTCTCCAGTGCTTAAATAATTTCTCTGAGTTAGGAGTTGTAGGCTTGATAGCAAATCTTTCAGGGCACAGTAATCTGTCCATTACCATTGTGATTATTTTTGTTCAGTTTTAAATTGCTGCAAGTTAAAATGAACATAAGAAAAGAAGACACTTAGTATAGTTTTTAATACCAAACAAATACACATGTTTTGTACAAACAAACATGTAGGTCATTTTCAGGAGTCTTTCACTTAACGGGAAGGGGGAATAATTAGATGTCTCTTTGCGGAACAGTATAGTATAAGACAGGGGTAGGAATGATCTAAGGGGAGGTGATAATTTAATTTACAACACTGACCATAAAGTCTTGCTTGATTTTCTTCATCACATTTTCTTTAAATTTTTCTGTGACTGCTCGGAAGAATTCACCCACATGAGTCAATAAGATTCCATTAATCTTATTAACATAGTACCATGTAAAGACAGCTGGGCGATACTTAGATGGGCAGTTTCCCAGTTTCATTAGTTCTTCTCTAACTAATAAATACCATTTTTGAGAAGCATCATTCATTCCATATACACATTTATTTAACTTTCTTATATAACATTCAGGAACTTCAACTTCTAGAGGAGGTTTTAGAAAGACTGCCTTTTTTAAATTACTTCCCTTGCAAAAATGCTGTCTTGATATGCATAGAATGACTTGTCCACCTCAAAGCCACAATGATAGGATAATTTGTAGGCTCTCCTTTGAGCAAGTAGGTGAGCCACTTCTGAGTTATCATCTTGGAATCCTTTTGCAACTAGTCTGGCCTTTATTTTAATTCCATCTTTTGTCTCGTTTTGGTGCAAATTCATCCTGTTGTAATTGTATTTTGGCTCTAGTTTAATACAACAGAATACACTTTGTTTTCAGCCCAGCTATATAATTCCATTGTTTTAGCATCAGTATATTCTACAATATTGACTATTGAAAGTAAGCTAATTTCCTCATCTAAAAAATCCTTTTCAAGAGGGTTGTTCTCACAAGTCTTCTGATAGATTCTTTTTTATAGTTAAGAAAGTCTTTCCACTACCACATTTTTTCCCAAGTCAAGCCAAAATGGGTCTTTTCATGCGACACATACATTTATATAATAAATGTGAATGTCAGTGTGTCACTGTGTCACATTTTTTCAGCTTTACTCCTAGAAGTTGTAGCCCAAAATATACCATTTTGGAATCAGGATGACTCTGTGAACAGATTAAAACATTCTGGGCCAGATCCAGACTCACAATCCTGAAATTTTGGATTCCCAAGTTTTCATTACTGCGATTGTTTTCAGATTCTGCCATCTTGGCTTCTTCTGATAAAAACAATTAAAGGGACATAACTCTCTAACTTTCAATAGCTCATATTCAAGTGAAAAAGTTACTGTTCCTAAATTGCAGTGTTTCAAAATAAAATTGTCCGTGTTTTCAACTTTGTTCCTAGAGGTTGTAGCCTAACATATACCATTTTGGAATTAGGCCGACTCTGTGAGCAAATTAAAAACATTCTGGACCAGATCTGGACCTGAAATCCTGAAATTTTTCCAAAGTTTTCATTACTGCAATTATTTTTGGTGATTTTTTTAATGTAATATTTTGCAACAAATTTTTGTATGATAACAATTCTTATAACTTGAAAATAATTTGGGAATAATTGAAAAAATTTATAAAATTCAGCAAAAGTCACCCATGAAATAAAGATAATTGTTTGTATGGAAAGTAAGGACCTACATACATCAAACTGTCTTTAAATTAAGTGGCAGCAGAAGAATTATTGTTGAACTTTTAAAAGGTAAGTTTAGATAATAATGCAATACTTAAATGCAGCAATCAATTTTGAGTTCTTCTGTAGTTTATTGTTGCCCATCACATCTACTCCTCCCTACCTATTGTGAGGAATACCCAATCAAGAGCCCTCTGCAGGAGCTGGCTTAAATGCTGGCTGATAGGGTGGATTTAAACTAGTTTAAAATATTTTTGTTTTTGCCAGTAGCCTTTTCAACATGGCTGATAACTTTCATTTTCTTCCAAGAAGGATCATTATCTGATGCCATTTTGCATATTATCTCTTGCCCTATTCTTGATAAAATTACATTATCTGCCTTCACATATGTTTTTGATGGCTGTCCATCCAAACTTTTGGGGGATCCTGACTTCTACTCAGTTCATGAGTTTTTGCATTATCACTCATGGAAGGACTAATATTTTTTCCATCAAGTGAACCATCCACAACATCTTTAAAATCTGTACTTTGACTATCTTAGTCTACCCATGAATCAGCTTTCAAATTTACTATGTTGGATGGTTTTTCATCTGTTTCTGGTGCATTCAATTCTTCATCAAAATCATTTTTATACATTTGCAGGTGACATGATTGGACTCTAACATAGCTTCCTCCATACTTGACTGACACCTGCTCGTTTTCAGTTCTTATAACTGTTCCTGGTTCCATCCAATGCTTTGATTCATTTCTCTTAAAATATACAAAATTTCTGTTTCTATATTTAATAGCAGTAATGGGTTTCACCTTTTGGTGCAAAGCTCTTTTAATTTCTTTTAGATGAATCCACCTTTCTTGCTGCATGCATAGCATTTAAGTTGTTAGCTATGGATTCACTTGATGTAACACCTTTTAAAGCTGGGGGGGGTTATATCAGAACAGAAGGCACATTAGGATTTTGTCCAAATACCAGTTGATATGGATTATAACCATTGACATTATGCAAAGTATTTTTGGAGGTCAGTGACCAAGCAATGGCAAGTTCTAAGCTGCAACTAGTGTCTTCCATAGTTCTGAGTACCATTTCATTAAGTATAGCATTGTGGTGCTCATTTAATCCAATGCTACGTGAACTTTGTACTGGTGTAGCTCATACAATAATATTTAAATTCTGAGCCATGACTCTGAAACCTTGATTATCAAATTCTTGCCAATTATCAGTCAGAAAACTAGAAGAAGGTCCAAAATATGCAATCCAGAACTGACATACAGAGATGACACCTTCATACTCTGGCCACACCAGGAAAAGGTCCAGCAACTACTGGACCATGTGATCTGAATAAGAGCATTGATACAGTTCCCAATGGAAACAGAAAACAACATCAATCTAGCATTCCTGGATGTACTAATATCTTGAACAAGCATAGGTTCAAGACATCCATATACCGCAAACCAACACTCACTTCAACTCCCACCACCCATACAGTGTAAAGAAAGGAATTGTCCACTGCCTACAACATCAAGCAAAAGTTATGTGGCAACCTGATACATATGAACAAGAAATAGTCAGTATAAGCAGTACCTACAACATAATAACTATCCTGTATACATTACAGCAGCTTCCACAAACTGGGATAGAAGGGTACAAGAGGATAACAACACTCAGAAAACAGCCTTGGTCTGCCTACCCTATGTGAAGGGATTATAAACAAAAATACAAAAGATCTGTGGCCCATATAACATCAGGATAACATTCAAAAGTGGTTCAACACTTTGCAGACACCTCTTCTGAGTAAGACTTCCCATAGGGGAAAACATGATTAGTGCGTACACCATCCCATGCAGCTGTGGCAAGAAATATAAAGGAGAAACAGGCTGCCCTCTTAAGATAAGACTGCATGAACGCCATAAAGCTGTAATATGAAAGGAAATAATAAAAAATCAGGCATGGCTGACCATATATGGAGGGAAAAGGGAGATAACCATAATCTGTGGGATATGGTTCAGATAATAGAGAACATCACAGGAAATATAAAAACTTAAGGAATCAGCACATATGTTATATATATATATATATATAAAGTTGTAGCCTTTGTCTGTCTGTTTGCTTGTTATCGAACTCCTCCTATGGTTTTGGAGATAGACCCCCATAGCCATATATATTCTGAAACTACATTACCCATGGTACTTGGATAAGTATATTTCATTTTGATCAAAGGAGGTCTTCATGAGTTACAAACCCACCACTGAAATTTTTTTCCCTTTGATTTAAATTAAATTTAAATTTGAACAAAGGAATGACTCCTATACAAAATATAGAAGAAGAAAGCCAGAAGATGGAGGTCACACTGGCAAAATCAAAATAAGACAATATGGAGATCAAGTTGTGCAAGAAATCACCAATTAGTGGGTGGCTTTGCAATAAATATTTGTTGCGGCAATTCAACTGTCACAGCAAGTTGAAATCTGCTCATCAATTCATTCAATCAAGTATTGCATCAAATACATATCAAAGGGGTCAGATCAAGCTGTTTTTGAACACCCTCCTCTACTGAAATATTTTTCCCTTTGATTTAAATTAAATCTAAATTTGAACAAGGGAATGATGCCTATCCAAAATACAGAAGGAGAAAGTCAGAAGATGGAGGTCACATCAGCAAGATCATTGAGTAATATCGAAATGCATCATTTTTCTCCACAAATTATAACAATGATTCAAAATCAAACATCATTTTCTTACAAAAAATGTGTGACACGCATCAAAGCACAGGTAATTCAGCTAGTTAGGTTTATAAGTTCCAAAAATTCACTCATGGCTCAGTGGATAAAAGCGTTGGTTGAAGTAATCCAGTAATTTGACCCAAAGAGTTGTGAGTTCAATACCTGTCCACAGGAGAGGTGAACAAAAATTTGGAGAGTTGTGTTACAAAAGGGAATTAACTGAAACTGAGACATCCAGAAAAGGCATGGCATGTGGAATTAGAACAATCTACCCTGTGGACGAAATAATGGGTTTGGTTTGAAATTCAGATGTATGTCATCTGAAGAAGGTTGGAGCATACATAGCCGAAATGTTGTGAATATGGCAATAAAGATGAGAACAGCAGTTTGAATAATGTAAATAGTGTAAATAGTTATAAGACAGTTGCAAAATTCCTTAAATATTGCTCTTATTTTTTGTCAATATGGATAAACTAATAATAATATTAATTTTGTATATCAATTAACTGTGCTGAATATATTCCTGTAGAAATTAATTTTCAATATCATTTATGGTTTTCAGAAAATCTTCCATTCAAATGATTACTATTTTATATTTTTTAAGTTACAACATTTCTTTTTTCATAGGCTTTCAGATGATCATATTTAATTTCTAAGATATGTTTTATCTTGTCTTTCACTAGAGTGTGACTTGTTCATTGTTGAATGATTTTAACCATGCTCATAATGAACCTGCCTTCGAGTTTCAAGCCTGGTGGTATTAAAACTTTTTTCATCATCTACAGAAAAATGTTAAATGGTTGGGGAACCAAATGTGACTGTCTGGTAATTTGACACTCTAATGAAGGAGGGGATACATCACATCAGAATTGAACTATCATCTTCAAAGAACCTACAAAAAAAAGGAGACATGCTTGATTAATTATTTATATTATTTATATTTGGGCTATTGTCTTCATCTTTATTGTTGTTATCATAACATTTTGGCTGTTGTGCCCTCATTAGTTGTAGAAGTTACTATCTATTGGTAACCTGCAGAGAATTCTGAACTGAATCATTCATTTAATCTACAGTAGATCCACTGCCCATGTCTAGGGATATCATTTAGTACTGCTCAGTTATTGCTTGAGTCCAAGGATTGAATTCCCAACCACTATGTTACCAAATTCCCGAACCAACGCTTTAATCCACTAGGCCATTATCTTGTAGGACAATATGCTGTAGTGAACTTGGAGCCTTAAACCTAACCTACCTGCTGATTAATGCTACAACTGCTGCTGTTGGGGCTACTGCTTGTCATGTTTTGATTGCTGCTACTGTTGTTGAGGACTTACTGTCATTTGTCTTTCTTTATTAGCAGTTCCTTTATTGTATGCTAGGCCTACTAAGGAGGTCCTTATAACCTAGCATATGTGCTATTCTTTCTCTCCAGCATTCTTTATTCTCCTGTATTTTCACTTCATTCCACAGGGGCTGATGGACCCTTTCCCTCCATATATGATCAGCCATGCCCAACTTCATTGTCTTACTAATCACTATGGCTTTTTGATGTTCCTTCAGCTTTATTTTTAGGAGGCAACCTGTTTCTCTTTTATTTTCTCTGCTACAACAGCAAGGAATTGAGTACCTGAAATTCTTCGTCCTGTTCTCCCCAGTGTTAGTTTTTACTCAGCAGAGATTTCTCTGTAGCATGGAATTGCTTTTGCATATTGTCTTGATGTTTTCTTGACCACAGTTCTTCTGAATCTTTTCCAACAAGGCCTTGACATAAGGTAGACAGACCATGGCACTTTTCTGGGCTTCTTTTGTTTCCACCTGTAGATGTTGATGTTATGTTTGCAGGGTAGTTGTTATTTTGAAAAGTATGTATGATGCTGATCATTTTTTGTCGGTATGTGTCTGTGATTTTTGCTCAGTGTTGTAATGATCCTTTTCTTCACATTGTATGGATGGTGGGAATTGAAGTTGAATTATTGTCCAGTGATGGTTGGCTTGTGATATACAGATGTTTTGAACCCATTCTCTGTGGGAATTATTAGTACATCCAAGAAGGCTACCTAATTATTATTCTCTTCTTCATTGTGAATTAGATTGAAGTTATTGAGTTCATATAGTCCAGCAGTATTTGTACAGCTTCATTGACAACATATTTGCATGAATCTGACCACCATAAAAAACAACCCTTACTTCTTTTATACCCAACCACCCTTGCCCACAATCTCTCACTGCTGGCTTGTGTCTGCCACTACCAGTGTTTAATCCCTCACCCTACACCTCAATTTCTCAACTCATTTACCTCATCTTGTGTTCCCAATAGGTAAGTTTTTTTTAAATTTTCAATTTACACTACCCACACAGATGATTTGATTATAGTGGTGAAGTCATGTGTTGAAACAACCATACTTTTCAGAAGTACTGTTTCATTCAATTCAAGCTACTTGCCTTGAAAAAGGCATGAATCCATCTTCTGGCTCCAGGTTAAAAGGCAGGACAGACTGTAATATTTTGCCTTGGTAGCAGCCAGTCTAGGAAAAGGAAAATTATGAATTCACATCTAAGGAGGAAACTGTACTACAAAGCTTGGTAATGTACTATTTTTCTGTTGTCATTTCTCACCCCACAAAAAAATATGTGGTTGATTCTACAAAAGACTTCATTACTGTAATCGAATTGTCTGTAGGTGGTCTAGTGGTTCAATTCTAAACTGTACTGTTGTGCTTTTATATGTAAAAATCAATGGGAGTGTCCACTAATATATATATATATATATATATATATATATATATATATATATATAGAGAGAGAGAGAGAGAGAGAGAGAGAGAGGGAGAGAGAGAGTGTGATGGATAAATTATCATCTAAATTACACAAAAATGAAAATAACACTGATATCTCATTTTAACAGATATATTTACCAAATCTACACAGAAATATCTTGACATACTAAAGAGTAAATTTATTCAATAAAATCGCCTATGGCTTTAACTATGGCTTCCAGATGAATTTGGAATCTCCTGCATCTTTTATGGATGGTCTCCTTGTTTAAGTTGGTGAATGCTGCCATAATCTTTGTCTTCAGTTCATCTTGGTGTTACAAGGAGTTTTGTCAGTCTCTTGCTCAACTGCACCCCACATGTAATAATCAAGGAGGTTGCAGCCTGGGGGCTTAGGTGGCCAGATGTAAGGGGTGATGTGATTGCAGAAATTGTCTGACAGCCATGACTATGTTGTCCTGTTTGTGTGACATGGTGCAGAGTCCTGTTGCCACTCTCCTGACCCAGGGCAGCACTATCTCCTCAAGGTACTTGGTGTAGGCCTCCATGTTGAGGAAGTGTGGGAAGATGAATGGAGGCATAATGTTACCATGACTAGTGATCACTTCAAACACCTTCGTAATCACCATTAGACTCATCCAACTCTTTCTGAATCCTTTATACTGTCCTCAGATTGATACCCAAACACTCTGAAATATTCATATTGGAGCTTTTGATGTGAATGCCAAGCAGTACAGCATGGTGTTTCCAAATTTCTGGCAGAGTGAATTGTGTCATGGTGTTCTTTTTCTCACAACTGACCCTACTATAGTGTGCAGTTGACAAAATCAAAAACAAACAACAATCCTGCTCGAAATTAAAAATATAAAACGGTAAAAATTTACCCATCGCATCCTCTGTGTTTGTATATATATATATATATATATATATATATATATATATATATATATATATATATATATATATATTTGTGCAGCAATACATCTTTTATACAAGTTTCATTAAAAACGACTGAGTAGGTACTGTGGTTAAGTTTTTTATTTAATTTTTCTTGTGTTATAATTTTTTTTTCTCTGGACATCAATTATGTAGAAATTGTCTGAATGTTCTGTATGTCCAAGCACTTTCAGCTGTACTTTTAGCCATTATGAAGGTTGATTTTTTTTTAACTTTTAACTGAATGTATGGATTGTTTTATGTATGTATCTAGAGTTATAGAAATGTTTTATTTTCTAAACACAGTCAACACATTGTGGCCGTGTTCATAGTTAATACTATTCAGTGTTGGCTTTTTCTTTTTTATTAATAATGCCTCCATTTTTTTTAGCCTTTTTGTACACATGGAAGAGGCTAATATATTTGTTTTATCAATGAGTATGTTATGGATAGAGTTTGTTAGGTTTCCATTGGTATCTAAATAAGTCCTAACTGAGCTATGGTCAGAGAGATGTAATGCAAATTTTCTTGTTTGGCATGTTGTAGTATATCAAATATAATTCTTTATGAATTTGGATTGATCAGGAACACAGTTCCTTAATGGACATGTGAATTTGTAAGTTATATATATATATATATATATATATATATATATAGTGACATTGACACTGGCGTCAAGTTTCAATTTCGGTCATCCGGTGGCTTATTTAACCATCAACGGTTTAAAGCCAAAACTCTTCTCCGCACCGAAATTATCCGCGATTTGCTCTTCGCCGATGATGCTGCTCTGGTTCCCACATCCTTCGAAGAAGCCCAGGCTCTTCTTGATCGTTTTTCTGCCGCGTGCAAAGCCTTTGGACTGACAATTAGCATAAGGAAGACTGAGGTAGTACATCAACCACGCCCTACGCCGAAACAAGTTGAAGGTGTAAGGCAAAATCCACCGGAGTACAGATTTCCTGAGCGTAAATTGAAAGTCGATGGTCATGATTTAAATTATGTCAAGTCCTTTCCTTACCTTGGTAGCAAAGTGAACCAAAGCGGTTCTCTTGACGATGAAATTGTTCACAGAATTGCCAAAGCCACTTGCACCTTTGGAAATCTTCGCCATCGCTTGTGGGACGAAAGGGGTATTCGTCTGGACACAAAAATCCTTGTTTACCGTGCTGTTGTTCTTTCCATTCTTCTTTATGGCTCTGAGTCCTGGACTCCGTACAGACATCACATTCATCAGTTAGACGTATTTCATAAAAGCTGTCTACGCTCCATTTGTGGTCTTAGCCTCCGCGACAAGGTTTCAAATGCTGAATTGTTCACTAAATGTAAAATATCTGGAATCGAATCATTCCTTATCCAATCCCAATTGCGGTGGGCTGGTCATGTCTTGAGGATGCCTGATGACAGAATTCCGAAGATTGCGATGTACAGTCAGCTGGCAGATGGGAAAAGGAATGTGGGACGGCCTTGGCTTAGGTACAAGGACAAGTTGAAGAGTAACCTGTCTGCAGTGAACATACCATATGGGAGTCTTGAAAATGTAGTTGGTGACCGCAAAGAATGGAGATCACGGTGTTTTGAAGGTCTCAGGAAGTTTCAATCTGAAAGCATAAACAAACTGAAAGAAAACCGAGAAAGAGCCAAACGATTAGCAGCGGCACTACTATCTGCAGCAGTTAATCCACATTCATGTTCTATTTGCGGCCTTGTTTGCAAATCCCTTGCTGGACTAAAAAGTCATCAGAGGCAAAAACATAAATGAGTTTTATAAATATAAGTTGTCTGAACCTCATACGTCGAAATCGACGGGAGAGTCCATCATATATATATATATATATATATATATATATATATATATATATATATATATATAGAGAGAGAGAGAGAGAGAGATAGAGAGAGAGACACACACACACAATGACAGAGAGACAAGGACAGAGAGATGCTGAATTTTATATAAGTGGATTCTGAACTAGAAAATGATAGTAACCCTTGTTACAAATATTATCCATTGAATTCTACTGAGTAGTAGAAGTTTTTCCCTCATTTAAAATTTCATATCAGAAGGGAGTGAATTGTATTGTTCAGGTCTTCAGTGATCTTGTATTGTTACTATGGCAATAGTTGGACAATAATAATGTTGGAGGCTGATTATAGACATCTTCAATTCATATTATTTTCTATTTTTTACTGTTAAACAAGGAGAAATTCATAAATTATTCCCATCTCTTTTTAGTAGCTATTTGAGAACAAAATGAAGTAGATAATAGGATTATTTTAGTGGTATTTTCTCTTCGTCATCTCGTCATTGTTATGTATATTGGCAAGTTTAAGCCTGAGTCTCCATGTCAGCATTTCAATATTATTTTTATATTTTGTATGCATATTCATATATGTTAATATTCAGTATACAGATTTTAAAAAAATACTATGTCCCTTTATGACATAGGTGATCACAACCCTCCACGTTTTCCTTTTTTATTATCTGTGGATTGACTTGATATCTTCGGAATGATAATGGAGTGATTTTTCTATTGCCTTCTTCATGGACTGGAATTCAAAGTTTTCCTTAACTCAGTCTACCCTGCTGTTTAACCCATAGCTGGAGAGAGAGAAGAAACAGATTTCATGCCTTTTCTCAAAGATATTTGGGCAAAAGAGAATGGAACAGACTAGGTTGAAATTTGAACTTGCTGATTCCACTTTCTGTGCCAGTATCTGTTATATTACCTGCACATTCATACATATTAGCATATTTGTAATATCTGTGATAATATAGTTGTAAAATATTCACAACTGGTTGTATCATCTAAAAAAAGTTAAATACATTTAATTTTCAGCTTAATCTGAATCATTTTCTTTAACTCATTGAACCCATAATAAAGTCTACCTGAACAACACACCAATGTCTAATCAACAAAAATAGTCAATAATCTTTTCAAAATAGATTTTCACCTGTCAGTGGATCCAGCCTAGTGGATTCAAGTTGTATCTCTGGGTTAAGATTTCTTGCTGGCCGGTCTGGCTACATAGGAATGTTGGACTTTAATGGAGTCCAAAGAAGGTAAAGAAAACAAACAAGACTGATATACATGTATGCAAACAAATATATATTAATAACAAATTACAATGACATGAAAGGTTACAGAGTGTTGTATGGAGAAGTTATGGTGAGTGTCCATACGAACGCGTATATTGTTTTTAGCGTGTTCCCAGAATATGGGAAACGCTGTATGTGTGAGAGGTCACATATTGGAATAAGTAAAAAAAAAGAGAAAGTTTTTTTTACTTCGCCTCACGCGCGAGGTTGCGGCCCGAGGCCTGAGTCGAGACAGCTGGCCGCACGTGTGCGTAAGCCGTAAAAAGAGGAAGAGGCGAAAGGTCAGCCAGTATTTATACTCGTGGGAGAGAGACCCCTGTTGAAGGATTAAGGAAATGAGGAGGAGCTAACTGTGACAAAGTATTTGATTGTGAATTTGGTGATATAGTAATTATGATTTCAATCCCTGGGCTGGGTAGTGTGCATTTGGACACACTAGAAATGGAGTAAGTAATAACTTTGCAGTAGTAAATAAAAACTAAATAGATATCCCTAGGCATGGTCAGTAAAATGAACTTACACTTATTATGTCACTGAATTCACTAACTAGTGTTTAGTAACAGAAGAGTGTTATAAATTGTAAAGGGATTTGATAGCATACTTTCAAAAGAAATGAATTCAACACATATGTTGGTTTACACTATTTACATCGTTTGGACAGTTGTCCTCGTCTTTATAGCTATATTCACAAAGTTTTGGTCATGATACACACTGAGCTCATTAAATGGCCAAAATGTGAATATGGCAATAAAGATGAGGACAACAGTCTGAACAATGTAAATAGCGTAAATAGTTACAATACCACATCTCAGAAATATAGACAGACTTATGTGGGGTTTCAATATATATATTTATTTAAAGATAACAACTCAGACAAAAGGAAAGACAAAACATTTATATGATTTGCTGTAATGCATGTGTATTTCATTTAGTTGAAATTAAAAAGTCTGCTTGGAGAAAGAAATATCCCTGTGGATGTGCCCTGTCTCGTCACCATTACATCCTGTAAATGAGTAGAGCAAAAGAAAGAAAGAGTTTTAGTGTCCTTTCCTATAATACTACTTATTACCACATCATCTAATATAAAAGGATTCTTTTCAGGGAGTAAGTGGGAGAAGAGAGAATGTCACCTCTCTTATCCTGAATATTGAATAAGGTGCATGCAAACACAAACAAGACATGAAACTCCATTGTGAAATTTGAAAGAAACAAACAATTATTACATTAACATAAAATAATAGAACAGAATACAAGTTTTACAAATAAGTTTGCACAAAATTTTCCTTTTGTGCACCTTTTTAAAGGCAAGGTAACCAATTCAAAAAAACAGAAATATGGCCCATAAAAAAGATAAATTATTCAACAAACATTCAATAATTGAAAAATCTTGAGAAGGTACTGTTGGGGAAAGATTCCATGGGTCACCATTTGTTGAATAAAAAAAAAATGAGAGAAAATGCTGCATGTTCAGATAAAATGATAATATTTATTTAAATGTAATATACAAATTTTAACTGTACATATGAAATGAAAGTTAGAAAGTTCTTCTCTTTGACTGTAAGGAAATGAACATAAATAGTCTTTCAGTGAGGAAGAGAGGAAGTGGAATTGGGAAAGAAGGTCAAAGGGAGTCTGCTGTTGCTTTGAAAGATAGAACAACATGGTTGACTTGTGTCTCTTTACTGCTGTCAGTTGTTCTGCTGAGTTGAATGAATGTTTGGTTCTTATGGCCTCGTGTAAGTTTATAGGATACAAATCCTATATCATTCCAACAAATAACTGAAAAACACAAAGTAGATTTGCACACCCGCAAAACGATTAAAAACAGATTTCGCAATAAGGTGTGAAATTAATTTTCTGACCAATGAAAGGAGGCGATTTGCTAAACTGAGAAAAAAATAACGATCCAGTATGAAAAAAAAAGTCAGCTATAAATAGAGAGACTCAAGTCAATCACCAGTCAGAAGGGCGCAGAGATCAAAGAAGACAGAGGACTGACAATCAGGTCCGTCACTGACTCAACCTGACACTAAGAGCAGAAAGTGGGGTAGGAAAGGAAAACAACAACAACAACAACAAATTTACAACTGACTCCAAAACAATTCAACCGTGACCACCGAGAGACAAGGCCAGTTCCATTTCGTTGTTGACAAATGTGACGTCATCACATTGAGTCCGACTATCAAGGAGCGTGTCTGTTTTGTGTAGCAGATACTTTACGGCGGCATTTTTAAATTACTTATTAATATTTTCTTTTAAATATTGAATTAATTTAAAACAAAAAACAATGCCTTATAGATGCATTGTACCAAATTGCAAAGGGAATTATAAAAACGGCCCTAAAATACATGTATTTTCTTTAACTAAAGATAAAGAATTATCTGATGTTTGGATTCGTACAATCAGAAGAGATCATTTTTATCTACTAAATTCAGCAGAGTGAGTATTTTTTGTATTAAAAAATAAGTAAATTTTATGGAAACTTTAATGATAAAATTAATACCATGTCTTTGTAATTCATAACATAAAGTTAATAAGACATAAATCTAGCGAGAAAGTTTAGAGAGAGAGACATTCATTCTCGTACGTGTTGTTTTTAAAATCTAAAATCTCGTTTTTTTAAGAAATAAACTTTAAAGAAATTTTCGACATAAATTCATTCATGAATTTTTAAAGGAATATTTTATATACATAAAAAATAATTTTAACGATTTTTTAGAATTGTTTTATTCGTGACTAAATGAAACTTTAATTGAATTGAATTTTATGTCTGTAATTCACAACACATTTTAAAACAGCTTTGTTTTAAAAAGTTATTAAACTCAATTGAAACTTTGAGGATTAAAATAATTTTATATCTTTATAAATTCCATAATAATAATGATCTAGAAGGGAAATTAAATTTCCTTGATAGAAATTACTGGAGTTTTATTAGGCAGCAAGAGACACTTATTATATTCAGCATCATCAAATCTCCATATCCAAAAATCTATCTGTCTCTTGTAATTGAATCTGATTTTGCAGTACATGTTATTTTGTAGAAATGTGGAAATAGATTCAATAGGGGATTATAAGATTTCTAAACACGTAACTGATCAAAATACTCTTGAAATTCCGATAGAAAACATGAAAAAAATGTACACAGAACAACAGCAACCTGAACCTCAAAATATGAGTTTTATATTAAAATTGGTAATGTCATTTCTACTATTGGTGCAAGAAGAATCAAACATATTAATGCACTCAAATTTATATATGAGCAGCTAAATTTAATGACACAAAATAAGCTTGATTATTCAACAGAAATGATGATATTTTCTTCATTGTTATATAACTGCTCCCCTAAAGGGGACAGATTGTTAAAAGACAGCAAAAATATAATTTTACCTAGCTATTCAACCATTAAAAGATTAACCTTATCAACATATATGAATCCTTTGATTGAGCAACATGATAACAATTTTCTTATGTATATTAAAAATAAATTTAAGCTCCTAGTGCAGGACATCACAGTATCTTTACTTGTTGATGAAATTCATCTAAAACCTTATTTAGATTATAAGGGTGGTAATATTGTTGGCTTATCTGATAACAGCAGTGAAGCTGCAACAAGTGCTTTTGCTTTCAGGATTAGCAGTGTATTCTCACAATATAAAATGTTGTGCATGTTATGCCAACTAAATGTCTTAAAGCTGAGAAGTTATTTGACATAGTTAAACATAATAATTGGTTTAGAGGAGATAGGCTTTCAAGTATTATCAATCATAACAGATAATAATGCTATAAATAAAAAAGCTATATCTTTCTTTTGCAGTTCTCCAAAGCTTTCCATTGTATATCCACCCCCAGTTATAAAGTCTCTACCTCTTTTCTTCCTTTTTGACTCAGTCCATATATTAAAATGCATTAGAAACAATTGGCTTAGTCAAAAAGATGCAAATAAATGCATGCTGTTCCCCAAATTTTGTCATGATGGAAATCATGAATTAGATAGTATCCAAAGTGCCACATTTTCTACCTTACAGAAACTTCATGCCTTAGAATTTCAGTCAATTTTAAAATATTGTTATAAATTAACCTCAAAGGCACTTTCTCCTACTAATCTTGAAAGGCAAAATGCTAATTTAGTTCTGCAAATTTTTAATGAATACACTATTCAAGGATTATTGATCTTAGGAAAACAGAAATATTTGCCTAATTTTGCAGAATATATAAACATATTTTATATTTGGTGGACAATAATGAATGTTAAAATGCCATATAAAGGTTGTCGCCTTAGAAATAAATACTGCAATCCACTTAGAATGAATGAAGAAAATTTTAGATTTCTCTCTGTATTCTGTGACTGGTTAGAATCTTGGAATAGCATTTCTGGAAGAAATGGCAAATTAACAAAGGAAAACTTCAATGCTTTGCATCATACAACCTATGCATTTCTAGAACTGACCAAGTATTGCATAGAAGAACTGAAAATGCTATACATATTACCAGGCAAATTTCAAACTGATCACCTTGAAGCAAGGTTTGGTCAATATCAACAACTTACTGGGGATCAGTATAATATCTCGATATGGCAAGTGTTTGAGTGTGAAAAAATTATTAGAATGCAATCAGTTTTAAAATTAAACTTATTTAATCATCAATGCATTAAAATTGATTTAAAGAGTTTACAAGAACCAAACTGGGATGAAGTGACAGAGGAGGAAAAGTTATATATATATAAATATAGAATTGATGTTAAAGAGGATGATGTAAATAATTGTAGAGAAGTTCTACCTGTAATACTATACTTAGCAAGTTATTGGTGTAATGCAGTTTTTAAGAAAATTAAATGCAATAGCTGCAAAGATTTAATATCTGGAAGTGTAAGAGATAATGTGGAAGAAATACCTGAAATAAGCAGCTATTTTCAGGGGATTAATAGAGGTTCTCTCTTATAACCTAATGATAAAACTATAAATTTTGTTCTGAATAATTATGTAGTCATTGATAAGCTGATAAAAAATCATTCTTTTCTTCATTCAGTAAATCAAAGAAAAATAAAATAAGGCATGCATATAACATTGAATGTTTTTTGCAGATTATGAGGTTCTTTTTTATGTTGACACTTGGGATGAGGGTCACAATATGGAAAAAATACAAAGAATGTTTGTCTGGAGCTCTACAAATGCTCTTTTAAATAATTTTTGTTCTAGGGAAAATAATAATATTACAAGTAACAAGTTAAGCAGAAAAAGAAAACTTCATTCAGCTAAATTTTGTATCAGTAACCCATTTTTCTGAAAGTATTATTTGATTTTTAAATCTATTTATTGTTTGTTTCTAATGTATTTTCTTGTTTGTGTTTTTGTTTCTTGTTTATGTTTAATTGTTTTATTTATTTATCATAATTATTTTATTTATTCATCATTTAATTATAATTTGCTTATTTAATTATTGTTTGTTCCCTAATTCATAATTCAGTTGTTACTGTAATAATCTCTTAATGATTACAAAAATTATAACTTCACAGAATAATTATTAAAATTGAAATAAAAACATGCAATTTAAAACAATGCTGATTATGATTTATAAAAAATGTTCAAATGTGAAACAATTGAAATCATGAATGAATTTCATTCTTAAAATTAATTGTCTGTAACCTACTTTTCTATAAGTATTATTTGAATTTTAAATCTCTTTTTTGTATCAAATTTATTTACTTTCATGTATTTAGTTTATTTGTTTCTTATTTATATTTTAATCGTTTATTTATCATTTACATGTAATTTGCTCGTCTATTTATTTAATTTTTTGTTTGTTTCCTAATTCATAATTGAGTTGTTGCTGTCCGAGTGTATATGAATATAATAATCATTAATAATTACGATATTGTAACTTTACAGAATAATTACTAAAATTAAGATAGAAACATGCAAATTAAAACAATACTGATAATGATTTAAAAAATGTTTTCAAATTTGAAACAAATAAAATAATGAACGAATTTCAGTCTTTAAAATTTAATGAAATCTAACATGATGTTTAATTTCTTTAACAAAACATTCAGCAACATTTTTTTTTCTTATCGGTTATTTAAAAAAAATTAATATGAAATAAAGTTCTGTATAAAATCCAATTCTGTTTATTTGTTTTGTAAAACAACGTATTTTTTTAAAGTTTTCTAAAACCAATTTTTTTCTTACAATTATTCGTTACATTATGATTACTGTCTGTTTCACTGCATGGACTACTTTTGTGACGTCACTACCGAATAGGCCTTGTTCTCTCGGTGGTCACGATTCAACCCAATAAGTACATTTTCCTCTTATCTTTTATTTCTCATTCACACTCTTTATTAACTTAAATTGATTGCCCCTTTTTCCTTTCCCCTTACCCGGCGGATACAACAAAAACAAAAGAAACAGACATTACTCTACTACTCCATTGAAAGACAGCGAACACATAGACATTTTTTGTTCAAATCACATTTGCTTCTTAAGCAAACTAAAAAGCATTAATCTTTTTTACTCTATTCAAACAAGATGTAAAAATATACAAATTTGTTTATTCTGCATGAATGTCATTAAATATACAATATTCTATTTTTCTACAAACATTCCTTATCGTGTTGTCTTTTCTTGAAATTTGCGTTGTATTTTATGGACAGTGTATCTCGCATTAAATTCTCCTTTTAATCCGGGTATGCTGTACCCCACAAGTTCCAGAAGCCAGTGTTTATTTATTGTCATTTGCTCCTTTGATTTGATATTGTTCACTTCCATTTACTCTACAGTACAATACAATTCTTTTTTTTAAAAAGGTTCAAAATACACATTCTTTTAAAAAAGATACACTTACTTACTTAATTGAAAGTTGGAACCGAGAAGACACTGGAACTTAAACATGTTTATCCCGTTTTTTTTTAACACAGTTCAATTATTAATTTAAGAAATTTTTTGCTTCTTACTTCTTCTATAAGAAATAGCCTAATTCATCCATTGGTCACAGAATTGCTTTCCCTTCTTATATCTTGTAACCTTTTGTATTTTTGCAACTTCTTGTACCTTCTTAAATTTTGTGCTTCATCTTTTATATAGTCCTAGAATAGACTCCACGAGGATCTCAAATTTTAAATTTGCCCGGACTAATGATTAGTCAAAAAATCCAAAGTTGTATATCTTATTTAAATTTGAAAATTAAATCACAAACTGTTCACCTTTGACTGACTTATTTTTGGTAGTTCTTTGAAGCCATTTTATTTTTAGAAAATTTAAAATGTTTCACATCAAATTTATAAGTTAATTTTTATTAACTGTTTGGCTTTCTTTTAATTTTTTTAAAACACTTCTCTTAAAAGTATGTTTTATAAACAAACAACAAACTTAGACTGTTATATTTATTTTTTATCTACACTTTTTTATTTAATTTACATTTTTTTATATTCTCCTCTCAAGAGAAACCTCAGTAAACAAACTTAGTGTATTGCATTATTTTTAATTATTTTATTTTCACCATTTAATTATTTTACATTACTTATAAAAAATTCTTATAAGTGAGCATTAAGGGGAGTACCCTGACAGACAAGGGGAGTAATCCCACTTCTTTAATCCTCTTGGCCATTATTCCTGAAGATGAAGATATTAGTCCAACTATAAATGAGCTCAAGGTAGTTAAAAATAAAAAAAACAAACCCTGTTTCCTTTAGATATTTTATGTAAAGCCTTGAGTAATGCGTTTAGCTAGCAGAGAAATGACTGGTATTTTGGGGAGTTCTTTTTTTTTTTTTTTTTTTTTAAATATCTTCAAAGACTTTTTGATTGATATGTTTTTTTACAGTTTATCAATTCTTTGATGCTTATTTAAAATTGAAACATATTTTGGTTTGTAAGAATAATTCTATTATTTCTTTTTTGCAAGTGAATATTGCATTAAACATTTTTCAAGAATAACAATAATTTTTTCAGATACAAGACCTACTATTTAACCCATAGATGAGGAGGAGGATATGGATTCATGCTTTTCCTAAGGATATAAGCACATAAGCGAATTTAATTAACCCGACTGGAATTTAAACTCAGATAATGTCTTATGAAGAAAGATCATTCAGTTCGACATCTGTCCATTACACTACCTGTGTATCAATTGCAAAGGGATTTAAATTTAGTTTACATATAAATTAAGTAAACTGTAACTTATCTTCATTAGTTCACTGGAGACAAAGACTGGTTTGGTAAGAATGCTGAAAAATTATAGGAAAATATGAGGGGAAAATGGCACTCATTTCAAGAGAATTTTGATATTTTTAAAAAATAATTTTTTAAATTCTTGACAATATAAATTTGCCTACATTCATGTTAAAAATAATTAAAACAGACAGAGAAAGAGAGAGAGAGAGGGGAGGGGGAGTAAGTATATAAATAAAAAAAAAATCATTCAAATGGTTATTTTTTTTTAACAGGAAAGCACCAACACATCTGAAAGAAAACATGAAACTAAAGTAAACCTATACAAAATTACGTGTAATATTCAGTGTGTTTTTATTTTAGTATATTCTGTATTTTAATTTGCCATTATTCGACATCACGAAAATATAAATCTTTTTCTAGTGTCTGTTATCCATTACTTAGTGAAAAATGTATCTCTGAAGCATATGAAGTGAGATAACTAACTTGTACAAAGAACTCATGTTTCTATGACGAAGAGCGCAGCCGCTTTGTGACGTAGTACGCACCCGCCAGATACAGTCGATTCTATTATTGTCATCCATGATTATTGGAAGATTGCTCCTGGCCGGAGAAAAACACAACTGGAAAAAAGTAACTTGGTGGATCCAACGGACAAAAGCGTTACAAGACGACACATTTAAAAGAAAAAGGCATGCCTCCGAAAATGAAATTTGCTGAAGGTATATGCTTACTTATAAAAATCGTATGTAAAAGCCGCTGTCTGAGATGATGGATAAAAAAAAGAAAATATGTTTTAAGTTTTTTTAACATTTTTCTTTTTTGTATAAATAAAATAAATCTCGCCATTTCCATATATCTTTTCTGTTCCTTCTTTCTAATAATAACTACATATCAGAAAAGTACATTGATGCCTTTTAGAAATATATTGAATTCGCAGGCAATTTTCGCCATGTCTATTTCTGGTGTGTTAATTTCTACGACTAGATAACTGAACATGAAGCTACATTTTATTTTTAATGGTCGCACCAATTTCGTCCAGGTAAATCGTTAATAAGTCGAAACGAGGAAATCCGTTATCTTAACTTATTTTGTTTATTTTTTTTTATTAAGATTTAAAAAAACATTTTTTATGATTAATTCGAAATGAACACAACAAAGAAAATCTCAATTTTTTAACCAGAAGCCTCGTTTGGTTGTAACAATAACAAGAAAAATGTTTCTTTTAATTGTAATTAATTGATGTGATGAAACTTATATTTTTAATTTGAATTAAATGAAATGTAGTTGAATATCAAAAAAAAAAAAATACTATTATTCCTATGTAACGAATTTTGTAGAAAATAAATACTCTTTGAAACCTGTTCAGATACCAAAATCAAAGCAATTATCCGTTCGTTGTGCCTTAATGCTGAATGAACTTGTCTAGCGCAGACCATTACTCTGTGAGTTCAATCCTTACTGGGTGCTGCACACTTATGTCCCTCTGCCAGATTAAGCGAAGTAAACACTCAAAAAAAAGTGTTCGTTGTGACCTTGTGGGTAATGGTTAGGTAATCTGTTCAAGTAGTACGTTCATCCCTTACTGGCTATCATATACTTGTGGCCTTGTGCCAAACTAAGCTGTATAATAACAAAATAAATAGCAAGTTAGACCTTTACAATTGAAGTGAATATATCAATTCATTCATACCTTGGTGCCTCACACTTTTGTGTCTTTTGCTTTTGTACTGTACTAAGGCGTTTAGCTTGCCACGAAGTAGTAATTGTTAACGAGTTCGTCTTTCAGATTATGACTTGTAGTTTTCAATCATTCCTGGGTACTCAACAGTTGTAACCTTGTGTCAGACCCGAATAATATTTACGATGAATGCTGAAAAGTTTTAGAGACGACTCTGTTCCCAACTGACAAGACCACTTTTTCGGTACCTTCTCTTAAATCAAACCATAAAGATATTCTTCTTCACTCTCTCCCATGATTCAAAAGTTTTTTTTTTCCGTTTTCATGAAAATGTTCACAATAATTTCATTATGGTTGAAAGTAGCAATCAGAATATTAGCTAATTTCCAAAGTGGGGGAAAAACTGATTTAAAAGCGAGGGTACTACTGACTAATAAAAATATACTTGCCTCATTTCATTTCTTTTTTTTTTCCATGTCTTTTCTAGAAATGACTTCATTACTAAGAAAAAAAAAATTATATAAAATGTTTTTTCAAAAATATTTTTATTCACTTGTATTTATCATGTTTCTGGTTTTCTGCAAGAATTTTTTAAACAATAACGTGCTGTCAATTGTTTATGAAAGGTTACAATAGGAATTAATGGTCAGTTTAGAGATGTAACAAGTTGAAAATCATCAGGGATGCTTCTTATTGGAACAGAAAGTGCCATCTCTGAATTTGACAAATTTTAGTTAAGTAAACTGAATGAGCTATATGTGTGTATACAATACGTGTAATTTTGTAATGTCCATTATTCCATGCTGCAAATTTTGGGACTAGTATATTTTTTTATCTTTGAACAGTTTCGATAATTATTATAAAATTTTTGACAATATACACTTTATGCATTAGTTGCTAATCATAAGTTTGATTATAATATTGACTTAAGAATGCATTTTTGATTAAGAAATATTTATTAAGGCAAAATTGTATTGAATGTGCACTAATTTCAGAAATTTAATATCCAATCTCGTACGACATATCTCTTTTCTTTGCAAAACTAATGCTGATAAAATGTGGGATAATTAAAAACAAAAGCAATAATAAGGCTAAGTTAAACATCTACAAATCCAACAGATGTCACAATTTAAATTGAATAAAAGTGTTATTAGTCTGAAGAAGTTTTTCTTGGAACAGAACATGCCATTAACAAGTTTTTTTTTTTTTCATCTTTTCAATCACTATTAGTCTGATTTTTATTTATTTAAGCGTTTGTTAACAGAAACATTAAAGTGTAAAGGGATTTAACATAAAAACTAGCAATTTTATCTGTTATGTTTATTCCCCTTAGTTTTTCAATCAGGTTGCCTGAATTTTTAACAGGTGATGGTCTCATTGTTCCAAGGAAAGGTGTTAAATTTTTTTTCATGTCTTTCACCAGTTTGTGGGGAGTGCTACCAATGCCTGATATAATGGAGAACATCAGAATGCCTACTTTGTGGGTTTTAGGGAGACCATAAAGTTTTGATATTATAGAAACAGAAATTTAATAGTGCTTAGAAAACTAATTAATAATGAAAACAAATCCTGGCATAAACTTATAGAATATCATTCTAGAATACTGAAACTTACCTAAAACCCACAAAGTGGGGATTTCTTTTCATTATTAGCTTTCTAATCACAATTAAATTTCTGTGTTTCCATTATACCCAAACTTTATGGTTTATCTAAAATGCATAAAGCAGGTATTCTGATGTGCCCTATTATATCAGGTATTGATAGAAGCTCTCCACAAACTGATGAATGCCATAACCAAACTTTTAACACCTCATTGGAACAATCAGTCCATCACATGTTAAAAATTCAGGCAACACAGAAATTTACGGTTAGACAGAAGAATATTTATGAGTGTTCTTAAATTTAAAAGTTTTTTGAAAATCTGATGATAGAGTTTATATGTTGACAAATATACATCTATGTGATAACTAATAGATAGCAGTCACTAAAGTTTTTTTTTCTTTTTAATTTTATGGTTCCCCTGCATAATTTAAAATGGTGGAAATTTGAACAAATTTAGATCTGTTGTCAAATCATTTTTTTTTATATTGTATGTGTACATATACTTGGATATTTCCATTCTTGCAAGTGTTCAAGTGTTGGCAGATTGTATCTTTTCTATTTTTTGTTTACATTTGATGAGACTGAGGTGTTCTTTTTTTTTTTTTAAAACCTTCACAAGAGCAGCAGTTGATTGGTTACGTATGGCACATAATATATTTCCCTAGAAAAAGAAAGTTATTTTTATTTATTTTTAATCATATCACCCCATGCAAGGTAGTAAAGCTACCAAGACACAAGAGGTTACTGAGTGTGAAAGAATAAGAAAAAAAATGAAACATTATTAAGGAGTGAGAACAATAGAAGAGTAATCAAGAAGACAGTTGGTAAAGATTGACATTGCATTTAAATTTTTGAAAATCAAAATTGGGTGGAAAGCATGGAGCTGGGAGAAAGTCCCACAAGTGAGAATTGTGAGAAAATAAACTGTTGGCATAGAACGTACGTTTACATCTAACCAATTCAACTGTGAATTGATAAGACTGTGAAAGCAATCTAGTACTGCTCTTAAATTAATAAAATCTAGGTACAATAGTGAAGTGTTCATCTAAACAATTACCATGAAAGTGTTTATTGAAAGGGCACAAGGAAGTTACATCACAGCAGTGAAAAAGTGACTGAAGCTGAAATGCTAGGTCAGGACCAATAATATTGCTGATTATTCTTTGGATTTTATCAAGAATCTATAAACATATAGCAGGAGCACCGTACCATATGTGACAGCAATATTCAAAGCATGGATGAATGATAGAATTATACATGTAAGATAGATTCAAGAGAGAAAAATTGTCTAGCACAACACAGTGAATCAACTTTCTTAGCAGCAGATCTAGCAATAGATTCAGTGTAGTTTTTCCACTTCATTGTTATTAGCCCAAATTCAGAACGAGTCACTCTCCTGGAGGTTAGTATCAGCCATGTTGATGGAAAGCAGGAAGGACTCTTTAAGATGATTACTAGTAAGAAATTTTGTTTTGGAGGCATTAAAATTAACAATCCATTCCTTGTCCTCGTTAACAACCTGTCAATTTGACTTTATAGAACTAATCAGAATTACTATTGAGACAGGTGTAAATGGTTTTGTCATCAGCATAGATACCAAATTGAGAACTTGTCATCATAAAGGTCATTGATGAAAATTAAGAACAAAGTAGGCCTAAGGATATATCCCTCGAGGACACCTGCATTAGTACAAAAAGATCAAGAAGAGTGGCCATTCAGGACCACTTTCATTTTGTGAGTTGATAAGAAAGACTGAATCAGTTTTTATGTTAAAGAGTGTATATTTTATAAATTTAAATTTAGTGCTTCTAGTTAAAGTGATTATATTTTATTTTGTTAATGTAAAATTTGTCTTTAAAAGTATCACATTTTAGAATTTTAGTTTAATGAATATATCATCAGAGTATATGTAAAATAATTGTTTTTAAAATTGAGGCATATCAAATTTTTAAGGCCTTTATATTAAAGTTTTTGTAAATATAATTTTTATGATGATCCTTTTATGTCTTGAAGAGTTTGGAAATAGGCTTTTAGATAATAAAAAAAGTCTTCAAATATTACATCGATAAGAGAAATTTTAAATTTACAATATTTATTTTTTTAATTCATTCAGACAAAAAAAAACAATCTTACGAACATTTTTGTTAATCTGTTTCCATTTATATTTTATTTACTGTTAAAATAGATTTATTAAATGAAAAACCTATTTATTATCTACCACAGTAATTTTGGCCTCTGGTGATTGTTGATAGTCATAAAGATTAAAAAATGTTCATTTTCTTAAAAAAAAAACAAATTTTGCAAAAATAATTAGCAGCTGATTACCAGTATTAAGGGAATAAATCTTAAACATTTTTATCAATTCTTTTCACCTTTGAAACCTATGAAGGAAATTTCTATCATTAATACTTTCCTTGAAAATTGCACCATCAAACAATAAATTTTAAAAAAACTTGAAGCTTTTGAGCAAGATCCTAAAATAAAAAATTTTTATATCCCAACTTTTAACAATATAAAAACATTTAAACTCCAGGTGCATTTATTAAGATGTGATTTTTATGAAAGTAAATTTTCTCTGCATCATTTTAATTTCTAGAATGAAAACAAAGTATGTCATGTCTCATCACAGGTGAGGAGGGGGGGAGAAAGAAAAGAATTCATCATCAATAAAATAAATTAGTTTAATTTTATTCCCATATAACATTCACACTTGTATAGATTATTTTTTTTACTTAGCAAAGCTACTAAGTTTGGATAAATACAAATAAGTAAAGATTAATTCTAAATTAAGAAAGATTTAATTTAATGATGCTTGTTTTAATTTTATTTTGGTTGTTCATTTTTAACATTTCAGTATATTAACTACATGGAACTAGTTGACAAGATATCTTGTGATAAATTTCCTTTTATGGAACAGCTGACAAGATATTTCACTATAATGACACACATTGATGTTGATTGTATATAGAAATGTCAGGATGAAAAAGTTTTCAATAAAATTTTTTTTTTTCAGTTTTTTCAAACAAAATAATGGATGAAGGAGAGTGAATCTGTAAACCCCTTTTTAAATACAGAAAATATTGTTAATCTCTTTTGTAAAGTAATTTACCATATTTTGCTGCTTGTAAGGCACATTTTTTTCCTATAAAATATCTACAAAAACCACTCTGCATCCTGTAAATTAAAGGTTGGTGATGGGGTTAACTTCTCTTCTAATTATTATATCTAAATAGTTACCATAAATTTGATATTTCTTCTTGGTTTGGGATGAATTTGACATGATTAGTCAGGTTTTCATGCTGAAATAGGCTATTCAATGCATACAAATGGGGATAGTGGGGGAGGTGGCTATGAAGTACAAGGAAAACTTTTTTTCAGATTTCTTCCTTCCAAATTTGTGGCGGGGGGCATCCAATACTTTGGAGTGTCTATAAAAGCTGCAATTCGCATTTATTCATAATTGTGTAACTCATTAGCTAAACTCTCTCATCAAAGTGTACTTGTTTTTGTTTTAACATTTGTTACATTACAGAGTTTGAAAGTTCAGCTCTTTATTTTTCTCCCATTATTAAAATGATGACAATGGCTTTGTATGTATGGTTGGTAAGGTTGGAGATCACATAAACATTTTATTTTATTTCATCTCAAAATCAATTCAATCACTTTTATATGAAATTGTTATCAATGTTTATTTTTCACTATGTATGATATTGATCATAATTTTACATGCTTAATTTTTTTCTCTACAGGAGAAAGGGTGTTGTGTTATCATGGTCCTCTTCTGTATGAAGCCAAAGTAAGTTTGTCTTTCCCAGTTTATTTTCCTTGCAATTATCACAGGCTTAACATTCGTTTTATGTACAAATTTGTAAATTGTTAGAGATTATAATATGCTCTTATGTTTCTAAAATGAGTGTTTCATTTAGGCACACATAAGGACTTGCCTATTGTGTTAATAAAGTGCATTTCTGTTACTACACTCTGAAAGTACCTTGCTTTTGTATCTGTCTATATTTTTGAGATGAGGTATTATGTACATTATTTACATTATTTGGACTATTGTCCTCATCTTTGTCGCCATATTTATTACAGTGTTTCGGCCGTTGTACTCTCTGGCCTTCGTCAGGTGGTTGGAATGTCGAACTGAACCCTTTATTTCGCTCACTGGGGTAGACTGTTTTACTTTATTTTATTGTCAGATAACTTGACAAATATCTTGTTACTAACATATCATGATGGTTGATATAGAATAGTGTGTATGAGTGAGAATTTGGGCAAACCGTTCTCTCGTAACTATTTTTTTTGCTCAAGTAATTTTTTTCTGATTGAATACTGTTAATTTCTAAAATTTCCTACCAAATTGATTGTATAAGTCTATTTTAAATTAATATTGGCAATTGTTCATTACCTTTTAAGTTAATTCTAATAAATGTATATTTCACTGATAGGAATTACATTTTGTTTGTCCTATTTTTTATACTTTTCTATTTGAAAGCTATACAAAAATAAACTGAAGTATTAGTACCATATATTTATTTTGATTGGAAAGAAAGTCCTGTCATTTGTTTTGTCTATGATAACTATAAAGTTATTTAGTTATGTAAGATACTTCATCTAATTTAGTGTTGTGAGCTTCCCACTTTTAGGAATATTTCATGTTGAGCTGAATAATTTTTGAATTGATGTGACTCATAAAAAGTATAGACAAGAGCCATTTGAGACACACTGCATACTTTACAAGTTTGAAAAAAAGGTTCATCAGTTTCAGTAGCAGCGTTGAATATTTGCAATATTTATCAGGAAATGGCAGTTTCGGTGAGGGAATCTAACCCCCAAAGATTCCATTCATTTTGATTTATGAGATTCAATCAAAAGCACTCCTAATGATAATTGAAGAAAATCTCAAGTTGACAGTAATGGTACAACAATTCAGTACAGCCCATATTATAATCATAACCCACCTCCATGAACTTGGTAAATTGTTTTCATGGGATCTGTGCACTCCTCACAAGGTTAATATCTCTTTGTAATTAAGAACAAGATATATTACCAAACCATTTGTGGAAAGGTTTGCTACTAGTGATCAGAAATGGATTCTTTACAATTATATTCAATGAAAGAGAACATGGTTATGATCTATGGAAAAAGCCTTATTTGTTGCAAAACTAGTGAGATAGGGAATGAGTTCTCTTTCATGAAGTGTTGAATTGTATTGAAAGGATCAGTTCTGAGAGATATTCTCATCAAATGGAAGCACAACACCAGTCTTTGTTGAAAAAGTAAGCTTCATTGATTAATTAGAAAAGTTACTCTTACATGATAATGCAAGACCACATATTAAAAAATGGAGGAAAAGATTTTGACTCTGGATATAGAAATTTTACTTCACCTATCTTATTGGATTATCAGTTTTTAAAGATTTTTATAACATATAGGATTATAAATAAATTATTTTAAAGATCATATTGGATTATAAATAATTATAGATCTTTATAGTATATAGGATTATCAGTTTTGTTTTAAAAGATCTTTAGAGCATTTCCTGGATGGAAAGTGGTAAATCAATTATGAAGATGTAAAAAAGAATTGCCTTGAATCTTAAAGAATTCTCTGCTTGAGGTATTGATAATTTACTTGCTTGATTGGATAATATTATTAAAAAAAAAAATGAAGGAATTGATTGAATTTGTAATTGATGATAGGTCATTTATATATATTTCAATAAAAAACATGACAGGACTTTCTTTCAATAAAGAAAACTATATATTAAAATTATACAAAAAAATTTAATTAAATATTATGATCTGTGACTTGACTCAAGTCTATTAACTTTGTAAAAAAGGAATTAAACTAAATGTTAAGAAAAAATCTCATTAAAATAAAATTTTTAATAAAATCTTTGTTCTGTAGCACATCTTGCTAATATATCAATTGTTTAAACAACTATGTATTGTAATAGTATGAACGGTAGGTTTTAAATGACATGTTAATTGAACAATGAAATTTCTTTTTCCATATTGGATAAAAATAATCCAAACAGAAAATCTACCTTTATATACAAGTTCAAACTAAATATAAGTAACATTTTTCAGTAGCCTATTAGAAAGCTAGCACTGCTAATTCTCTAATTTAAACATAAAAATTAGGAAACTAGTCTTATAAAGTTTTGAAAACTCAAGCCTGACTCCATCTGCAGTTATCTTGCTATTACTCTAGTTTATTAGTCATTTAAATCCAAATAATCTGATCAGAGATAAGATATGAATATTTAAAAATAATATCCTGTCTGAAATGATTAAGATTTTAATTTTTTTTTTTTTTTTTTTTTTAGACTGAAAATATCCTATACCTAATCAATTAACATCATGTGGCAAGCCTCACCCCCAACCAAAAGCCATCATTGAAAATGACGGTTTTAATAGTATCTTTGGGACAACTTCTGGATCTTATTTTTAGTTTTAAAGTTAAAAATACAATATGACTGATGGACAGAAATTTGGCTTGTTGCTACATACTCATATATGTTATGTACTTATAAAATTAGATCCATACTTATTTCATTCTATATGAAAGTGATCCTACTCTTAGCTTATTTAAACTTTATCCTATATCATTTAGCTTTTTAAAATTAATCTGTTGTTAAACATTTTAATATTTCCTGTTTTTGAACCTTGAATTAAATTTGGATCTTAATCAGATGGAAGCAAAACAGAGAATCAAATGGTTTTTAAGACATTTTCTAAGCTTTATGAATTTTATTCCAACTTAAATTTCTTTGCAGTGTGTCAAGTCTGATGTTAAAGAAAAAACTGTACGCTACTTCATTCATTACAATGGTTGGAACAAAAAGTAAGTATTTTTGTATGTATTAATTTTGATTTGGTATGAGTAGTTTCACTGGATGTGTGCTAAAAAGTGTGTCATATACAACTCCAGAAATGATGTCCATGTTTGGTACTACTTTTATTGTTCTACTCTGCAGCTTTGATGAATAAGTATTTGTGAAAAATAAATAAGTTCATTCTATTTACCATTAAGCTGTTTCTATCCTTTTGTCAAAGGAAATAAACACTGAGAAATATATGAAGAATATGAATTAGAAGTTCTTGAGATTTAAAAAGGCTTCAGTTAAGGATATTGACTGCAGTTTCTACTTTTTTAAGGATGAGTACAGAGAAAAAAATTTTCATTACAAATGTGACAATTTTAAGTATAAATAATCATAAAAATTAAATTACTTTTTTTTATATAGGGTTTACTGAGAGGAAAAATGACTTCCAACTTCAAAAAATATTGAACATAATGTGGTTTTATATAGTTAACTAATTTTGATGAACTAAAATTTCATTGACAAGTATAAGTTTGAGCCAGGATCTAATTTATGACTCAAATCTCTGTTTCATCTTTTAATGTAGTTTATTCAATCCACATTTAATCTTCCTGTTTAGATCTCTACACATTGAAACAATTCGGCTTTATAAAAATTATTCTATATCTACATTTTTTAGCTTCTTTTTGATTAAAGTTTTAGTCACTGTTGGCATCTCTCTATTTGTTTCTTTTTTATATATATATATATATATATATATATATATATATATATATATATAATGTGTGTGTGTGCATACATGAATTGGGATAAAATAAGAATCAAATATGGATTAGAAACTGACAGAATTACAGGATAATATTATATACTGGGTGTAACAGCAAAATTGTCCAAATCATGTAACAGCATAATTGTCCATCCCACAAAATGTTTAATATCTAAAAAACCACTAAACTAATTAAGTTTCTTTTTTCCAGGTTTTCAGATAAAACGGTTAACCATCTTGATACCATTTGTCATAAGAATCACTGAAAAACACTTTGAGTTATTCAGCTAGAAAGAGAACAGGTTAAAATTGTTTTTGTGTCAGCCCTACTATGTCTTCCCAATTGAGCAATGGTAAGAGTAAAAAGATCATTTAGGCATTCAGTAATGGTACCAACATTTATACTCTGGCTTCCATCTTCAAAGTCCATTCAAGAACCATCAAGAGAACAGTGAATAAGTTTAAAAAAGGGAGAACAGTAGAGTGAAAAATTAGATCAGGAGGTCACAGCAAAAAGAGGGATCATCATTTCAACTTAGAGCTAAATAGATCAATTAGAAAAGATCCAACTCAATCCATAATACATTTGGCATGTCAGAGAGGAGTTTCCACTATGACAGTCCAAAGAGCAGTAAAAAAGCAATGAGATCTTAAATAATCTGGAAAATGATCCTGGAATATATATATATATTTATATTTATTTGAACTTGATATCAATCCTTCATGAGCTTTTGATCCTTAGCTATGATTAATTGATGATGAACATGTCATTTTTAGAGTAATTATACATTCTTATTGCTCAAAGTCCAATAGTGTTATAAAAACCTTGGAGCATTCCAGTAAGATATCTTTAATCTAAATCTAAAATACAGTGGTTTTAAGCTTAATCTAAAAATGACACAATTTTGCTCTTACACCTGGTATAGTAGGCCGCTGAAAGAAATTTGAGAGAAAAAAAAAACAACAAAAATAATAATATTGATAACAGGGCTATTAATAATTATTGTATATTAGTAGGCCTTTGGACAAAATTGAAGCATGAGGAGAAAAGATATATGCCAATATCACCTGAAGAAAGCTTATGGTTGAAACCCAGTTCGTGTAACTGGTAAATACTCCTATTTTTTAATATCATCTGCTCCACATGTTCAAATTTTTTAATTTGTGTATTGAGCACTTTTTTAAATATCCATTAGCTGGTCTGACATCATTCTGACCAACAACTTTATTGTATATATATATATATATATATATGAACATTGAGGTGAAAACTCAAATAGTCGAGAAAAAACCAACATGTGGCCTGATGATTGCGTCTAGCATGAAACAGTCTGTTGCCTCTGAGTGTTGACTTCAATGTTCACTTATATATTTACATATGCTCTATCCCTGATATTGAGCACTTTTTTCCATAAATATAGCACACCATAAAACTATATTTCTTTATATATATATATATATATATATATATATATTTATTATCCCAAAGAGAGTTCAATGTAAGAACAGCAAATATAATAATGATGAAAGTGGAGACTAAGCCTATGCTTTCCGTATACACTAATGCTATACTTGTGTGTATGTGTTTATATATATATATATATATATATATATATATATATATAATGTATTAAAATGAAACAACAAAATTCCACGGAAGAGTCCCACTTTATTGATTGTTTCTCATCTTGTTGAAAAAGGAAACAGGTGTGTCTGAAAATTCTGATTGTAAAATCTTTCACTTTTTTCCTTCAGTTTAGCCAAAAGGCCCACTAATATATATCATCAGTCTTAGTGAAAATATTTTTATCATTTTGTTGTCGTTTTATTCCTCAAGTTTCATTTACATGAATAAAATATAAATTAATTTTTATTTTTTTTTTTTATTTTTTTCCCTACAAATAATTCTTTTCATTAACATATTTTAAAATAAATTTATTAATCAACAACTAATAAATTAGACTAATAAATATTTATTAAAGTAGTAAAATTATAATCTGAACTATACATATAATTTACTTTGTGATAAATTATTTTGTAAATCATTTTGGTTTAGCAATTTTTTTCTATGTAACTCTAGGATATCAACTGTTTATTTATATTTTTATCAGATAAAGTTAATTTTGTATTGTTGGCTTTCAATAATATTTGATAATCTGTGTTTAATTTCCATTAATAATTTTATTTTTTTTATATATATGTGGCATTTTTATAATGTCTGAAGCAAAATTGGATCAGTTACAAATTTGTAAATTTTATTCGTTCTCCAAGTTTAGCTTTGAGATATAGAAAGAAATAATTTAGTTGAATTTTGTAATCTGCCAACATGTGTAGAGTGTTGAAATGAAATGAAATAGTTCTTTTTATATTCTTTATTTTTGTTTGAGTTTTTATAGCAATGATTTCCTCCATGTGTTTTGCAAATTTTAGAAGTACGAGAGATTTTAGATTTGGCTTCAGTCTTTTCTTTCTTTGAATAATTTATGGTAATGTCTCATAATAACTGAGAACTTTGGTTGGAACTTTCAGATATAAGCTCTAAATCAATATGATGTCAATAAGAAAAATTTAATAGATATTTTATATTTTGTAGGAGTTATCTTTGGATAAATTTACATAAATATTATTTAAATTTTAAATTGAACTATGAAAATGAAAGTAAAATTCTCATTCCCCTCCACATATAAACCTGTAAAAATCTATTTAGTTTATCTTTTGGACATCCTTTCTGGGTTGCACTTTATATATATATATATATATAAATAAAATGTGTGTGTGATTGAGAATTCATGTTCATGGGGTTGGATGAATCTCGCCCACACAAGGATTCTTACGACTTTTAATCAAGATCTGTCTTAAATTGCCTTTGTGGTCAAGCCCCCTTCAAGTATGGTCACAGGTTGCTCTGCCAAAAAAAAGTGTATATATATATATATATATATATATATATATATATATATATATATATATATAAAATAAATTTTGTATCATTTATTGCTGTATATTATATATCCAGATTTTTGGAATAAAAAAAATGATTTTTTTAATAAGACATACTTTTAAAATTAATCACTTAGGGGTTCAATTGGATAATGCCTTTAAATATGTTTGCATTATAAACAAAATAAAATTTCTTAAGCCTTTATATATGTGGTAGAGTTAAGATGTTTACTTCATCTTTTTGATGTGCATTTTTAGTGTGTGATATTCAAATATTATTTAATGAACAAATTCTATTGGTTATTTAAAATTTCAAATAATAGGAATCTAGAATAAACTTCGCTATAAAAACTAACTTTAATTCTAAACTTAATTTTCAGAGCAAGTTGGGATTCTAGTTTTTTGTTTATTTTGTGCAATCTTAGTTTGAAACTTTTGCTACACTTAATTATTTTACAATATATAAAATTTGAACTCTTATTAGTATTTACTTAATTGGTAAATATTTATTTTGATAAAATATACATATGCTGTAATATTGTGTAGTTTTGTAGGAAACTAAGTTAATGAGATTGTATATTGCCTCAAAATAGCATTTTATCATGAGAACAATGTTAACCTTTGTTGGGTAATTTTGTCATTTCCATTTTCAGTATAACATGTATAACACATTTGTTAATACTTTTCAATAAAATAATCTACTTTTATACAACCATTTTTATTTCTTTGTGGCATTTAATCTGAATTGTATAGATAGGGTCAGATCTTATGATTCTGCTATTGTACCAGGTGTGGCAGAAATACCTCCTGCATCATGGTATGACATTCACGAGACGAAGATACTATTGCCACTAATGTCTTGCCATTATGTGGGAGGTATTTCTGCTGCACGTTGTATAATTATAAATACGTTTAATTCTTATATATTTTTGCTAAAGGTTTCTTCTCTTTACAATTAGGTAAGGAAACCCTTACAAATTTAAAAATTAAAATAAATTCTTGTATAAATTTGATTGTCTTTCATTTACACAAGAAGTGTAGTCAATCAAAGGCAAAGGATAGCTGTTGAATTCAGTTCTGTAGTAGATATAAATGTAGTCTGTGTGTGTGTGTGTGTGTAATATATATATAGTCTGTATGGGTTCATTCAGTCTGATAGAGACCATACTCAACAATGTAGATGAAGATTATTTACATTGTTTGAACTGTTGTCCTCATCTTTATTGCCATATTCACAAAGTTTCAGACGTTTTACACTCCAGCCTTCTTCAGGTGAGTGGAATTTGAACTGAACCTTTTATTTCGTCCACCAAATTAGATCGTTCTAGTTCCACATGCCATGCCTCTTTGTGAATATGCCAATAAAGATGAGGACAACAGTCCGAACAATGTAAATAATTACAATACCAGAAATAGAAACAGATATAGATGATGTTTTTCTTTTTATAACATCTTTGAGACAAACTTGTTCATAAGATACTTGATTCATAAAATCATTCTGCTGCTAAACTCAAATATTTTTTGCTGCTTTATTTGAAACATCTAATTTTATTATCATTGTGCTCCTGTTTATATATTTAGAGATTTTTGATAAAATAAAAAGAATCTGCAATTTTATTGGCCCTCTCCTGGCATCTCAGCTTCAGTCACTTTTCCACTGCCATAACGTAGCTTCCCTGTGCCTTTTCTATAAATATTTTCATGGTAATTGTTCTGATGAGCTTTCATCTATGGTACCTAAACTTTATAAATTTAAGCGTACTACTATACCGACAGAAACGTCTCATTATCATACAGTTGAAATGCCAGAGATAACCATAAGTTTTATGCTAACAGCTTCTCCTTTCACACTTCTCACTTGTGGAATTTTCTTCTGGCTTCTTTCTTTCCAGTCAACTTTGATCTTCAAAAATGTAAATGCAATGTCAAGTGTTATCTTCTGTCTTCTGAATTCATGTTCTTTTACTGTTCTCTCTCCTTAATAATTTTTTTCTTTTCTCATATTTTTTGACACTCTGTAATCTCCTTGCTTCTTAATGGCTTTATTGCCTTGCTTGGAGTGAATAGACTACTAGAGACTAATTTCAAATATAGTTTGTACTTTTTTCTAATAAAGTTGCTATAAACATATATTAAAGTCTGTTCTGGAATTCTTCCATATTAGGAAAAGACATTTTTTTATCATTAGTGTTATCTTATTCATTTTGTATATTTCAGACAGAACAAAATTAACAATAAAAGATTAAAACTTGTAGAAATAAATTCACATATTTTTTTATATTTAAAAGTGCACATAAACCCTATTTATTAGATAAATCTTAAAATCTTCACCTGTTTTGGAAGCTTCTACAAATTTCTCTAACTTGTTATCGTTAAACTTTAATATATTGCACTTTAAGATGAATACTATTTTAGAAACTTGTATAATGGGCCAATTATATATATTTTATATAATACTAGTGCCTATATTTATAATTTCTGATTTAATATATTGACAAATTTTAGTAATCTGATATTTTCTTTCAAATCTGGAATTTACAGCTGTTAAAGTGACTTCAGTGGTTTAAGTTGCATGGACTGAACATTCAGCTTTGATGATCAAATATTGAGCTTGTAGGAGGAAAAGAAAATATCTTTTCTCATCTTTATGATAGAAGGTACATCAAAAATTTATAAAGTGATTTGTAAGAACTATTGATCTTGGATTATACAAGAAGCTTATGCTAAGAATCTTTTGGAGTAGACACTGCGATGAATTACTTGCTCAAAAATCTGACAGCATATCTTGTACTAATTGGAAGGTGATATAATTTGAAACAAGTTTAATGGTTTTCAACAGTATTCTTTTTGATGAGATAAAATAAGTTGAATTTTGATTAGTTCATTGGATTTTAGGCAAAATGGATTTAATTAATCAAGTTGGAAAGTGATGAAACTTGAGTACATAAAAATTGGTAATGTCATCCATTTAATTCTTATATATAAGTATCAATGAAATCTCTCAACAATGTACAAGACATTACATTTCTATTCTTTGATACAGTAATTTAACTGTACAAATTCTATACTCATTTCTAAATGTACTGCTTCCAAGTTTATAAATTTTATTTGGAAATGGTTTTTTAAAAATCAATTTGTTCTTATCATTCAGAGAGATTTGTGTACAGTTGAACTCCTTTTTTGTGTGTGATTTTTTATTGAATTAATTTCTGTTTGGATATTTGTGTTTTAATAGTAGAATCAATTTAATTTCTTGTTGATCATATCAGTATATTTCTTTTGTATGGTAACCTTGAAGTTTTCAAAAGATCAAATTAGTGACTTTGTTTTACTGTGCAGCTTTAAAATTGTTAAAATGCTTCCTAAAAACTATAGATGTTTTTTTTAGGTTTAATATTTTGATATTATCTGATTTTTATTTCTATATTTAAATGTGTTTTTATAGTAAATTCCAAAAGTGACTCAAGTTGTATTCATTAGTGGCATAAAGAAATTTTGGAAGTTTGATGACCTATTTGCATTCCCATTTCTGAAAGCTGAAGTGAATTGATTGAAAATAAAATTTACCCAGCAAAGTGCATCTACTTCATTTTACTAACTAGTAATGTAGTAATGCTTTATATTTTAATACTAGATAGTTTTTAGTTAAAAAATTATCTTTTAGTATATATGTGTGTGTGTGTGTGTGTGTTGGACTAGTTCTTTGAGATTGGTTGTTTTTCCTATAATAAAGTGTTGAAATCTTTGGGCAAGCTTCCCCACCTCCATTGCAACTGAATTCAGTTGTAATAGCAACTTCTGTTTTTTTTTTTTTTTTTTTTTGTTCTTGTAAATGCATGCAATGCTGAAATTGTAAGCATCTGCTGGTGCGTTCCTTCTTAGTTATATCAAAAAAATTTATTTAAACATTTTCCCATTTTAAAATATTATTTTCTAACATGTTTTTACTGTCTCCTGAAAAAAATTTTTAATAGTATTATTTAAGGACAAAAAAAAAAATCCAATATTTTTTCTAAGTTCAGTTTTAAATATTTCTTTAATATAATCAAAGATCTATTAACATCTACCAGAATCTACTGGTGAAATGTGCTATGTCTCTCATAAGGACTTTCTACATTGCTTGATTTTGCTCTCTGTTTTTTTTTTAAATCTAAAAAATCAGGGAGTGAATGAGCATTACTTTACTAGAAGCCTTGTGATGGTTAGTTTCTGCACATTTTAGTTGTATCTTCTGACAGGTGTGAACATACATTTTTAGTTTGATATATATATATATATACATATATATATATATATATATATATATATATATATATATATATATATATATATGCTTAACGCTTTAGTTGCCAGAGATTTTAAATATTTTTGTTCTTTAAAAATTGCATTTTATTTCCCAAAATGAAGTTGCTAAACTATCCTTCCTGGTTCTGGAAAGACATTTTCTAAAGAATAACCAAGGGGGTTTGAAATATTTTTAGCACTATGGTATAAATGCAATTTCATTTTAAAGAGAAATAAGCTTTTTTTTTCAAGTTTGTGTGATTTTGGCAACTAAAGATATATATATATATATAAAAATATCAGTATTAAAAAGAAAAAAAGAGATGTGTGTCTTCTGATTAGCTAAGGCTTACACATGTCCTTTCCGGCCATGATCTCTTTTCAGACTGAAAAAGAAAAAAAAAGGAAACACACTCTCTGGCAACAAACTCTCTGATGAAGAACTCTTTGAAAGGAACTCTTCTGAACTGAACTGTTTTGAATTCTCTGCCTGCTTCCTTCCGTTTGTCAAATGGAGTCACTATGAGAGGGGCTTTAAGAAAGAACCTGCTTTAAGGTATAGTTCCTTGACTGGGCGAGCTCCATCCACTCTGTTTTTTGAACTGGCCTCATTCAAACTTGACCATATCCAAAACATTCAGCTTGTTACTTGAATTTTGGGGAGACCGAGTTGAAAATAATTCTTCAACAGATAATGACATATTTTTTTTTTCTACAGATCATCTTTTTAACTTATTGTTTATACAGAACTAAAAGAAACATACAAAGAAAAGTACATTTTAGGCCCCAAAGCATTAAAAACATTTCATTTAAATATACAGTTATTGCATTTGGTTGAATTACTGAATAAAAAATTGAACTTCAAATATTTTTTTTTTGTTTTGTAGATGAATCTTATTTTCCTGATATTATTAATTTTTTCTTTATAAGTTTTAAGCAATACAAGTTTGTGATTGTTTTGGAGAAAAATTGAATTTTTAATATTGACTTAGAATTATTTATTTGTCTAGAATATCAATAGTGCTTGGACTTTCAAAATATCAAATTTTTATCAACTAACTATATATATATATATATATATATATATATATATATATATATATATACACACAAAATGTTCATAATTCATTTTTTACATTCTCCCTTTTTATACTTACTAGTTTAAGAATTATATTTCTTTCATAAAAAATTAATTCTAATCTGTTCAGGAACTATTTTAATGAACCTGTGTTTTGGTAAATAAAACATTATTCTGAAAAAAAATTATTTCGTTTAAAAAAAATTTAACTCCATCAGATAATGAGAAAACAGTTTTTAAATTTGGCTTTTTAATTGATAATGATTGTCACACTGCAAATAACATAAATTTATTAATTGAAAAGGGAAAATTTTTGCCAAGTGACTGTGCTAATGTCAATTGTATAAATCTGCATTTCCAAACTTAATGTATACATCTTTCCACAAATTTCAACGTCTTTCTTAGTCTAAATATTCAAGCATGTTTGATTACCCTTTAAAAGATATTGACTTAATAACTGTTAAATTATGTGAAGCAATAAGTTTTTTATCACTGACTCATCAGTGTTGAGCTTCCTGTAAACTCAGACACTGCCAATCTAGATTTTATTTTTAAAAATCATTTGCATGCTTTTTGATGTGACACAACAAAAAAATCAGTTTATCACTTATTTACAAGATGGAAATAAGAATTCAGCATAAAAAATGCTCCTCAGTTTTAACTTTAGAATAAAATAAAGTAAATTATATTGATTGGAATTAATTTGGTTTTAAAAAAAACAAAAAGAACAGCTCATAACAATTTTTGAAACTTATTTGGATTTTTTCTTTATAATTGTTTTCATGAAATTAAAAATCTGTATAATATTACAATAATTTTTTAAAATTTTTTTCTTTTTTTCTTGTTAATGTAAAATATGTTTTCTAATATAATACTGGCCTCCCTAAAATATTGTTTTAATAACATTTTGATTCTTTAATGTTATTTTGAAAACTGGTATGACAACCATCAGTCTCTGGGAATAAAGAAAACTTGACATTGACTTTTAAAATTTAAAATAGAAATTATCTTTTGAGTTTTCTTTGTTTCTTTATTTCTGTAGCTGGTTGGTTATCTGGCTTCATTTTTTTTTTCTTTTTTTCTTTTGTTCAATATTTTCTGTCCAGTTCTTTAAATGGAGCTCTTTTTAGCTCAGTCAAGCTACACCTGTCTCATCATGCCTCTTAGACTATGCACTGAAATTGCTTTTATATTTGTTTCATTAAGCAATAAATCCCACTCATTCCTCAAGTTCTTAATCTTGTCTTCTTCATGGAAACTTTATATAAATTACTTTTTTTTTCTTCTTTTTTTAAATCTTCAAAACCAAATATTTGTTTTAATCTCATGGTTAGCTTCATTTTTCACTTCAGGAAGGAAGAACATTTCTTTAATGACTGAACCAATCCAAACACACTTTCATACTAACCTTTACAAATTCTTGGCTTTTGGATAGCATTATTTTAACATTCATTGAAACAATTTGCCTGGGGCCATACTCCTTGTTTTGAATTATTAAAGCACAAAAAGTTTGATCAATTTTAAACTTTTTTTTGCTCTTTTGAATGGTTATCCTCAATTCTGTTTGAAATTGTTTTCATAATTTATCAATATATTTTTTATCAAAGTGTTGTAGACAATTGACATAATTTTGTACTGCATCGACAACTAGCTTGTTGACCATAAAGGCAAAGATGATATTGAAAACGTTAAAAATATTATTTCTTTGTCAAAATTATTTATGTTTAATGTAATCTTTAATCTTTCTTTTATCATATTTTTATCATTGCCTAAAGATACTGCAAGTGGTCTGTTTTTGATACATGCAATCTATAGACAATTATATTTTTAAAGGACTTCAGCTATGAATTCTGAAAAATTAAAGTACGTTTTCTTTAAAAAGGATTGAATAGTTATCAAATCAAGTAAAATGCATCAAACAAATCAATTTTGTGTGTCGATATTAATCATGCTATTTGTCATTGATTATTCTAGTAAAATACAAATGAAAATACATTAGAATTTTTCAATTTACAAATTAACATAAGTATTATGTTTTTGTGATATTTTTGCAATAAAAGAAATATCAAGATATGAGCAGAAAAATTTGGATTTTTTTTCAAAATCCAAATAAAAGGAGTATCTATATTTCTTTTAATGATAAGTAAAAATGACTTTATTAGCCCTTCAAAAATTGATGCAACATTTTATCATGATGCACTGTGAAGTAACGGATAGCAGCTCGGATTGAGGAATCGGAGAGCTGAGTTTGAATTCCAGTCGAATCCATTACATTCACTTATGTGCTAATACCCTTGGGAAAGATATGAATCCTCGTCTCCCCCACACCCCAGCTATGGATAAATAGCAGGGCAGACTGGGTTCTATAGCCTTGGTTGGCAACGGGTCTACTGCAGAGAGAAATGGCAACCTACTGTGGGAAAAAAATATCTGCCTCGTCAGTCATGTATCAAGATACAGGATCACCTAAGCGTGTATCATGCATGTCACAAAAATAAAAATAAAATTTTGTTAATCCATTGTAGATTTTATCAATTTGTGATCTCTGCTAAAAATAATTAAATTAATAAATTAAAAATAAGTTAAATTATTTCAAGATTGCCATGATGTATGAATTTTGATAACTTTAAATTTGTTTACTGTTTTCCAACATTGACCACATAATTTTGTTAAGGTAAGCAAGAAATTGCATTGGTAATTACTTGAAAAATTCTGACATCTTTACTCTTCTGTTGTCATTTTTGCTCAGTACATTTAAACTAGCATAATACTCTTAAAAAATGATTGGATTATTTATATATGGATTGGTACTTCTCTCTAGGATCAGAATATTTAAATGTCCTGCTTCAGATCAGTGTAGTATCTGTGTGTTCTGCCATGGATCAGTGCAGTATTGGTGCACTCAGAAATGTGTTACACAATAAAATTTTAATTTTTAAATTCACTATTTTATAGCACCAGCCCCATACACCATTTTGAACATCCTAGCCCTTACAGCTGGATGAGCCAAAAGATAAAAGTTAACTTGTTGATTTGGTCTTTTTATGGCAACTGTCCTGTATGCCATTTTTAGCATCTTGGCAATTGCAACCTGATGAAAAACTATTGAAGCAAAAAAACCAAATTGTTACAATTATTTTAACTGTTTTTATATAATCTATACAGATGTAATGAGAATAATGTAAATTCTAATGTTCACAGCTTTAATTCAAAAGAGAGCTCAATACCAAGAGTAGAGCAATAATTATTTAGTATAGATTTTTACGTGCGGACAAAAACAATTACCCACTACAAAGATGCATTCTTGTTTTGATGCTTTATTTGCATCTCGACTGGTGGGAACTAAAAGTGGTTATGGATAATTCTATTCAACAACAAGCCACCTATGGTACGTTACTTCCTTAAAAACTATAGGGATATGCACCTTAAAAGGAAACAGAGAGGGCTAAAGAAGTGGGAGAAGAATGGAAAGAAGTGGAGGTTACAGAATAAGATAATAGTAGTTTTGAGGAGGCACGGTGGAGTAATGGATAGTGGCTTGGATTGAGGAATCAGAGAGCAGAGTTCGAATTCCAGTCAAATCCATTATATTCATATATGTGCTAATACTCTTTGGAAAGGTATGAATCTTCTTCTTCACCCCCCAGCTAAGGGTAAATAGCAGAACAGACCGGGTTCTGTAGCCTTGGATAGCAACTGGTCTACTGCAGAAAGAAGTGGCAACCTACTGCAGGACAAAATCTGCCTCATCAGTCATGTATTGAAAAATACATGATCGCTTACGCATGCATCACGCATGGCACATAACTGACTGAGT
Source organism: Acanthosepion esculentum (assembly GCA_964036315.1). NCBI lineage: Eukaryota > Metazoa > Mollusca > Cephalopoda > Sepiida > Sepiidae > Acanthosepion > Acanthosepion esculentum. Next base: position 149,844,620 of record OZ038475.1, read on the forward strand.
TTTGATAGTGGAAATGCCCGCTAAAGTTTTTGATACTATGCAATGGTTAGATATGTAAGCCCCCACGTTAAAACTCCAAGCAAAAGGACAGATAGAGAATGGTAAGAGGTGAGGTGGAAGTAGAAGTTAGGAAAAAGAGGAAGAAGAAATGTAGAGATAGTTGTATGGTAAGGTTATAGTAGTAATTGAAAAAGATTCCACTGGTGAAGGGACAACTATTTTAGGTCAGAAACAAGGCTGAGTGACCTCAAGTTTAGGTTGGAGTTTCTGCATCCTGATGAACTTAGTATGTAAATTAATAAAAGTATGTAAAAATACATATTATTTTTTAAAATACTACAATAAATTTTTGTTCAGAATTTAAGATGTAAGTAAAAAGATGTAGAAGATGTGGACTGCTAATATAAATTTTCTGTAAAAATTAAGCCCATTATCAAACTATATACTTTGTGAAATAAGTATAGATATAAATCTAATTATCTGATATTTTTGCTAGTATTGTACATGTTCATAAAACATTGTAGAATTGTAATTTGGGATAGATCAGTAAAGGTGTGTAAGACCATATAAAATATATGAAGGAGGTTAGTTGTAAGCTTGAAGGTTTAGCAAGATTGTAATGTTAGATCTTTAATGTGCCTACAAAAAACGATAGTCTTGGATCTTTGATTTAACAATTGACTATTATTGAAACGCCTAATAATACATATTTTTTCTTGCAGACATAAGAAACGAGGTTCTTTCAGAGATCTGCATATTCTGGCCTGTTTGAAGATTTTTCACTTGAGTTTTTTGTTTTCTTCCTGCAGTTTCCAGAAATATTTAGAAAGTGAAGTCATGTTGCGTTTGCTTGCATTTGTAAAAGAGGACATGTGGTTATAATATCTCTTCTTAAAATCCTTCCTAGTGGACTCAACATGCAGTTTTATATTATTGGGGTTTTCAGTTGATGAGATGGAACACATATACAATGGATTTTGTTAGGCATTTGTTTACAGAATTCCAGACCAATGCTCATTATCAATTACGTAGTTTGGTTGTCTGGGGTATACTAGAATCTGTGTTTAGGTTGCATTTATTATCGTTATAATGTTTTAGTATTCTATTGTTGTGCACTTTAATGTGGGATTATCAATCCGACTATGTGCGAAGCTGGAGAATCAGCAAAACGATGCTAGAGATTAAGAACTTCTATAACCTTACCCTGCAACTACATTTCTTCTTCCTCTTTTTCCCATCTTCTACTCCCTAACTCACCTCTTACCCCTCTCTATCTGTCCTTTTTGCTTGGAGTTTTAACGTGGCAGTTTAAATATCTGACCATTGCATATTATCAAAAACTTTAGTGGACACTTCTGCTATCAAAACTACTATTATCTTATTCTGTAACCTCCTCTTCTTTCTATTCTTCTCCTACTTCTTCACCCATCTCTGTTTCCTTTTAAGGTGTATCTACCTATAATTTTTAAGGAAGTGACGTACCATAGGTGGCTTGTTTTTGAATAGATTTGTCCATAACCATTTTTACTTCCCACCAGTCGAGATGCAAATAAGGCATCGAAACAAGACTGCATCTTTTTAGTGGGTAATTGTTTTTGTCCACATGTAAAAATATATATATATATATATATATATATAAAAATAGGAAAGAACAAATAATCCAATAAATAATCCAAAGTTCTTTAGTATTTTTGTTTTTATTTTAAAAAAACAGTGCTCAATACATAAGTAGAGCCTAAATTATAATTATTTTTTAAAAAAAGGTTCTTTTGCTACATAAGAGTTCTCATGTATCAAAAACAAGAGCCAAAAACTTCAATATAATTATTAAAATTAAATTAAAGTATCAAGCTCTGTTTCATCCTGAAGCGAAATTTTTGGAATAACTAATCTTGAAATTTACGCATCTTTATAAGCATATTCATTTGTAAAATTAATTACTATGGAAACGGCTGAAACAACTATCTCAATAAGGGGTCTAAGGGTTAACAATTTGTATCAACATATTCATTTGCATGCACACACACACACACACACACACACACACACACAGACAAAATTGTATTTTATTTATACAGATTTATTGAATAATTAAACAAAACTTATACTAAAAAGTAAAGCTTCTTTAGTTTCATTGTGGAAATTTTTGATGACTGATAAAGCTGATTTCTTAATATTTGTGTTGGGTAATTCAAATATTTATGTGACTGCACAAAAGAAATGAAATTATATTCATACTTAAACCTGGTTCAAACTTAGTGTAAAAATCATATAATTGCACATATTCAAATACCTGAGTTTTAACGCATGACTTTTAATATTTTCTCTCAATGTAGGATTGGTCCTCTGTATATTTTCATGCAGTTTTCTTGACATTTCTTTAAAAATTCTTAATGCCACACTATATCAATGATTTATTTCTGTAAAATCATCCTTTTGCATAATCCCTTTTTCATTTTAAAGATCTCTTAAAAAAAAATAACAAGTGATTTCCTCCAACTTACTGAGGAATTATTTTCATATTGCTTTCAATTTCTTAATCTTATATTCTATTATTTATTGGAAAGTTACTTTTTTAAAATCTATCTCCAATACAAAATTCTTTCTCATTTTGTTGTCTCTCATTACAGAGTCGATTACTGACCAGATTGTTATTTACGCTAAGTTTTTTAAGAAACTTTTCTTGTGTAGTATTATCATTTTTAGATGATAATAATAACCAAGAATTATATTTCTTCTTTTTACAATTTCTTGTTCACAAAATAATTTGAAAATAATTCCAGAAATAACAAATTTGTTTATTTTTACAGATAAATAATAACCTTGTCTTTGCTGATATTTTTTTTCTTTTCTCCCTGTAATCATTTTCATATTTTGTGCTTATTTACTCACCTTTCACATTACTGGTTTGTTACAAACAGAAAAATGTGGAAATTTGAACATAATCAATATTGATGATCTCCTCCATTCTTATACAAGTCTTTATCAAAACTTAACTACAATAATATTCTTACAGGTTGACTCCTCTTTTCTTTTAAACATATTTGCCTCTTATAATTTTGGAATAAAGTTTCAGATTTATTTCTAAAAGTTGGGGAGAAATTTGGCAAAATCACATGAACAGATACACTTTGCTTTTTTTTTTTATAATTGTCACAATGTGCAATGGTAGAAAACATTTAAATATATTTGTACTTCACAGAACTTTTTTTTCATTTTTTTCTCTCTTTATTTTAAAACAATTTTGTGAACTCTTAATTTAAATTAACCTGTCTTTTCTATAATGATTATTTACTTTTCTTTTTATTAGTTGGGATGAGTGGGTTCCAGAAACCCGAGTCCTCAAATACAACGATGCCAGTTTACAAAGACAGAAAGAATTACAGAAAGCTCATGCGTATGTACAACAGTTTTCTTTACATATTTCTTTTCTTTCATCTCATTTTTTGGTTTTGCTATCAAACTTTTTCTTTTTTTTCTTTTAGAAACAATATTCATAAATGTACAAAATGCTTTGGCTGTTAAATATAATTTTTGAATTTATTCTTTTCATTTTTGTCATAGTTTTGTTGCTATATAACATACAAAAATTGAGCTGTTTCAGAATTAAAAATAAACTAATTATTTTCACTGTTTTCTTAAGATAATCTGTATATAAAAAATGGTTAAATTTTAAAGAAGCATGAATCAGCCCAAAAAGGAGTGTCATTTAGCATGATTATAAAATGAAAAATTAAATTACTAAATATATTAAGAGATAAACTTTTTTTGAGTAGAAGATTTGGATTCTTTATATGATCACTAGTTTTAAACTTTTCTTGTTTGTTTTAGTTTTTATCTCTAAATTCTCCTTATATTAATTTCTTTTATTATTGATGGATTTGCCATTCATTTATAAGAATATGCACAAGTCCTCTTTGAAAATCCGTAATGATTCTTTTTTTGTTTTAAACAGAAAAACATTTGTTTTATTAAGACATTTTGCTTCAATTCATGCCTCTGTTTTTTGTTTTTTCTTTTAATGTAAAACATTTTGTTTCACAAAAATTGTCATATGCCTTATTGCTGACTCACTGTTCAAACATATCCAAATACAACATTAGATTCTTTGATCTAAGGGTGTGCTGAAAAGTCTTGGCTTGATCCACTTCTCAGATCAGTATTTCAATGATGAAACATCAGAATACTGATTTTTGAAAAGTGGGTCAAAGTAAGAACTTTACTCCTCATAAATAAAAATTATGTCATATATTGTAAGTATAGATAGGATTTCAATTTGTATTCATTACTTATCAATTGTTCCTATAAAAGAGATCCAAACATTTTTATTTTATGAATAACTTTTAAAAAAAGTTTTGGATTTGCAATCATTCTTCAAAATAAGATTTTTTTTTTGTTTATTTTTCTTTCTCATCAAGCATTATTTCCTTAATCCATATGTAAAATTAACCTATTTTTGAAGACATTTTTAAAACACTTAATGTATTGAAGTTTTGAGAAAGCAGATAAAATGTACTTATTTAGTTTTCTTATTTTCTTATAATATAAATGTTCATGAATAAATGCAATAAACATGTCAACCTAACTTATTCTGCACAATTTCACTTTTTTTTTACTTGTATTTTCATCTCTTTTTGCTGCTTTTTATCACTATTATTTGGGCATCAAATTTATGAATTCAGAAGAAAGGAATTAACTTTAGACAAGACTTGAACTCATTTACTGTGCCAATACCATTTTGATCACAGAAACTACTGCAGCCAGATTCTAATCCTGCTGCTGGTATTACTTTTGATTTGACCTATTTTTCTTTTTCTCATATCGCCTTGTCGATTACCTGGTTGTAGTAGAAGCATTTTGAAATGTCTAAAATTCTTAGATTAAATATAAACATTTTTGTACACTTTTTCTTTAATGCTAAAATAAATGTATGGATTAATGAAAATATATAAGTTCAGAAGAGTCAGTATTACATACAAACATGATGATGAAAATATATTAATCTGCAGTAAACGTCATATTGCAGAAAGCCTGTCGATATCAGACTTGGGATATTGTAAATCTGTTGATATAAAATAGGTCTTGGATTACAAGAGATATGACTTGATGTTTTGCATGTAGATATTCATTTATAGTGCAACATATACTGATTTGTTCTTATAAAGAGCAAAATAATATAAACATTCATTATTCACTGTAAAAGCAAAATTTTCAACATTAAATTTTTATGGAAATTTCAATTAATTGTAAAATAGCAATATTTAGTTTGATTGATATACTTAGGGTAGCTGATCAATATGCTAGTTGTGTTTAAATAATTGTATGAAGATTTCTTGATTAGTTGATGACTATTTCTTTTTTGCATTGTGTAAATATATACAAAATTTAACACTTTTGTTAACTAGCAATATCAGAAATTTTGTTTATTCTGATGTATCATGGTCTAGTGATTAGTTTGATATGCTTATGATACCTGATTAATAAGGTCGTTGCTTCTGAATATGATTACCTTTATGAAAACTTCTTGACTTTTTTTATTTAAGTTTCTTCAAAATGTTTCCAATTATAACAATTTATATTTTCTCCCATTAATATTTGTCAAAGTTAAATGATTATTTGACAATTCCCTTTGAATCAAGCCGATGCCTATTTATAGGTATCACCTTGATTTGAACACATTTATTAGTTTATATAGATTTTTGGTCTATTTTATTTGAAAAGAAAAATGTCTTCATTCTCTTGTGTGTCATAAATATTACTACCAGTATCTTCTGGTTCTGATCTATTCTAATTGGAATTTGAGTTGCATCTTTCTCTGACAGGCAATGTATTATTGGCATTAGAAAGGAACATACATGCTATTGATTTGATCATAAAAATTATAGTTTGTATTTTTAAGAAAATGATTGCACCTCTTTCTCTCTCTCTCTTCCTCTCTCTCCCCCTCCCTCTCTCCCTCTCTCTCCCCCTCCCTCTCTCTCCCCCTCCCTCTCTCTCCCCTCCCTCTCTCTCCCCTCCCTCTCTCTCCCCCTCCCTCTCTCTCCCCTCCCTCTATCTCCCCCTCCCTCTCTCTCCCCCCTCCCTCTCTCCCCCCTCCCTCTCTCCCCCTCCCTCTCTCTCCCCCTCCCTCTCTTCCCCTCTCTCCCCTCCCTCTCTTCCTCTCCCCTCCCTCTCTTCCTCTCTCCCTCTCCCCTCCCTCTCTTCCCCTCTCTCCCCTCCCTCTCTTCCTCTCCCCTCCCTCTCTTCCTCTCTCCCTCTCCCCTCCCTCTCTTCCTCTCTCCCTCCCTCTCTTCCTCTCTCCCTCCCTCTCTTCCTCTCTCCCTCCCTCTCTCCCTCTCCCCTCCCTCTCTTCCTCTCTTCCCCTCTCCCTCTCTTCCCCTCTCCCTCTCCCCTCCCTCTCTCCCTCTCCCCTCCCTCTCCCCTCCCTCCCTCTCTCCCCTTCCTCCTCTCCCCTCCCTCTCTTCCCCTCTCCCCCTCTTCCCCTCTCCCCCTTTCTCCCCCTCTCTATATATTCATTCTACTTCAATAGAAATGGGAAAATAGATACTCCTTTTTGTAAAGGTAATTTTGATAGAGAAGCAGCATCTTCAGCCATGCATGTCATTAACATCAGTTGAATATCTTTTAAAACTTGAAGTTAATTCTTTTTAAACTGATATACTAAATCTTATTCACGTATGGAACGTTCTCTAACTTGTAAATAAAAAAAAAAGTTTAAACCTTATGCATTTGCAAAATGGACCAAATTCTTAAAGCATTGTCTCATTAACTGACCAGTAAAAACTTCATAAATTTATTGAATCACATGATCAAATAGATTGTTGTTGTTTTTTTTTTCTTCTTTCAAGTATTGTTATGCTTGGATTTACAAAATTTATATTATCTTCATGATAGCTTTCATCTTTCAAAAAGGTCTTCATCAGAATAAAATAATTTTCTTATTGTTAGAATTAAATATGTAGGAAAGGGGTTGAAAATAGAAACAAAAACATCAGTTATAATTATTGAGAAGAAATGCTGAAGATATAAAGAAGCTAAACTTTAAATTTTATAGCTATTCTCATGGTTTCTGTTTATATTTTTTTTAACTTCAGCTTTCATCATGAACCTTTTAGAGAATATATATTCACTATTGGATGTCCAAAGACCAAACATTGATTAGCCAATATGCCATATTTTGCAGGGATTTTTATTTTTACTAATACTTATTTTAACTCATCCTTACCACCTGACTGTACAAATTCAGCCTCTGATGTTTGACCTCCTACCCATAATACCAGTATATTTGATGCAGTATAATAATTGAATATCTTTAAGTGTACCTTATAGACTTGGAAAGATTGTAGCATCTAATAATGGTTTCTTTAGTGTTGATCTGATGGAGCTGTTTCTTTTTATTGAGGAAGATTTTTCTTTTAAAGTTATTATGACGATATTTTATAGAAATAATTCTACTGGAATGAAAGTAACTCTGAAAAATATGCAGGTATCAGTATTTGATTTACAGACAAGAAGTGTGATTGATTTTCATATTTATTTGCATTACCTTTAAAATCATCACCATCATTAATGAAATTTTGATAACTTTTTATTATGTTTTTTGATAAACAAATTTCATTGTTTAATTTAAAAAGATTTTACATCATAATCAAGATTCTTTTATCACGGCAACTATGATTCTTTTAATTTTGTAGCATTATTAAAAAATTAATTAGCTTATATTGACTCTCCTGTAGGTCGGTGTGAAAGTTCTTTGTGTTATCTTTTTGTACAATATTGTAAGATTAAAGTTTCTCTTTTCTTTATTGTTTTTGCAGTCACTCAGAGGTAATCTGTCATTTACAAAACTTAAATTGCTTAGTGAGAAAACGGGATACACATGAACCTATAGAACGGAACATGAATGAGTGTTGAAATACTTCTCTTCTTGATCATGAGAAGAAACTTGTGGCTACGTATGAGTGAGCCTTTAAAATTTCATTCTGTATGGAATCTATTTGGGAAAAAGTTCTTCTCTGTGTTTGTCTGACCTCAAAGAGCATTCTTCATTACCAATTACTGGATCCTTGACAAACTGTCATTGCTCAACTAGCTTGTTTGAATGAAGCATTGCAAGAGGAAAGGTGTTTTTATTCTCTATGAAGTTGACCCGTGATATACCTGTCTCCATGGAATGGGAAGTTCTTCAATATATGGTGTATTCACTAGACATTTTTAGGCCATTCACTTGTTTTGATCCATGAAATACTGATTGTCTGGTCAATTAATCAACCCAAAATCAGAATCATTATTTTAAGATTGAATACATAATTTAAAACGTAGCATAAGGTTATATAAAGCCAAGCAGAATACTTTGGCTGCTTACATTTTATGAATTTATACAAAAAAAGTATCTTATCAAAAAATACTGTAAACTAATGTATCATCAACTGAAAGTTGTGAGAGCAATAATCTGTCATGCCTCTGATTGTTTGATGCTTCTAAAACTTTCTTGGGTAAAGATTTACATACAGATACATTTTATGTCGTAATCATTTTTTTACATTTTTTAAATTCCAATTTGTGTTCACGTAGAAACAAAAAAATTGAATTACTTTGCAAGTAATTCAAAGTACCGATACTGGGTTTAACTTTCTAGTGTTTTTGCATAGTTACCTATATGTATTATCTCCCTTTGTCTGCATACTCACCGATATCTATTATCTCCCTTTGTTTCAACGATTTCTCCTTACTTTTTATAATATTTAGCGTTTTTATTTATTTTTTAATGTGAAATATTTTTAGAACATTTTTAAAAAACAAAGAAAGACGATTTCATTAATTGTTCACATTTTTCTCCTCAAAGATTTCTATTCCGCTACTCTTGATGTAGATATCAAACTTTAATAGTATAATTGTTTCAATTAACTCCAGTATACTTCAAAGATTTCTTTCATTTTTTATGATGTTGAAGGGAATAACTGTTTCTTTCATGAAAGATTGTTCAAAGCATTTATTCATTTCTACTATAAATAAATTCTTAATCTTTTTTTTTTAATTAAAAGCCTTTTCTACAATGTAAAAGAATCTTCTGTTTTATTGTTATTTACAATTAATTTTCTTAGCTGAGTCTCCAATGCATCATCTGACAATCATTTTCACTGTCTTAATTTCCAAATATCAAAACTTCATTCTAAAGAGAAATTCTGGCATATGTTTGACTGTAACTAAATTGCAAAAGCATATACTTAATTTTTCTTAACTTTTTTAGGGTTTTGTCATCATAGTAAATATTGAAATAATTTCTTAACGTTACAAAACTTAAATATCACATGAAAAACTGGAGACATGTTGAAATGAACTCTTTCTCAAAATTAAAAAAAAAAAATGATAAAATTCTCAAACAGTTTCACCTTGAATTTTAGCATTATTTTGGGTTTTGTTATTTGTTTCTTTGAGATATTAAAAAGCTTAAAGGGAATTAAAAAGATATCTTGGACAGTTTGGTAAAATTTGAACATTAAACAATGGCATAAAAACTACATTGTATGTACACACACACACACACACACACACACACACACACACACACACACACACACAACTCATGCTGGCACTGCCACCTCTGCTCTCAAATGGTATTTAACTCCAATTTCTTGTTGTAGTGATATATTTTCTTTATCACTGCAGCTGCCGTAACACATGGAAGGAATTAAAGCTGTAAGTCTTTCCAAACCAAACTTACTTTCATATTGTGCTTTTTCATTATTGTTAAATTCTATTTTCTCATTTTGTTTCTATTTGTTTTGATAATATCCTTCATTTTCTTTTTCTTTTGTCATTGTGTATAATTTCTGTGGCGTGTTTTACTTATTTTTGTTGTTTTCTTATTTTTGTAGCTTCATCTTTTTGTTGTTTTTTTTGTTGTTTTTTAATTTTTTTACTTTTACTTTTTCTGTTTTTGTTTTCTGACTGCAATTTACTGTTCTGCCAGAGAAATGCTCAGGAGAGCTGTATCTCTACACATTTTTATGGTTTCATAGTTGGAGAAGTTTTCAATTTGAATACGGTACATAATCACTTATAATGATGGAGTTATGATCTACAGGAGTTTCTCAGGTCTATGTTCCTGCTGCAGTGTGTCAAATTATACAGGCAGTTTATTTCTTCATATAGTAATTCATGTAACAGTATTTATTTCCAATTGAAATCTCCTTTTTTGAATTCTTTCAGTAATGCCTTTAAGTTTCATATTTAATTTATGGATATTTAGGACATTTAAATGTTTTAAAATGATTAGTTAAATATTGATCTGGGCACATTCAAATCTAATGTGTCTGAGTTAGTGAATGTCATTATTTATGTAAATGATAAGCTGAGTCATTTGGCCAATTTGGTTCTTAGTTTTGAATCTCATGCAAGTGCAATGTCATTTTACTACTTAAGCTTAAAACCAATCATCTTAAAGTTATAACATTCTAAATTCTCTATATAATAACTACAATTTATTCCCTTTACTAATCTGTATTGCTATTGCTTAAACATAGCAAAAATGCATCTTTTTTTTTTTTTTTGCTTCCATAAGATTAACATATTATTTATGGAAAAAAATTGTATAAAAAAGAAAAACACTATTTGGATTTGTACTTAAAATGTTTGATTTCATCTTTTGATACTCAATTTATTTTTAGTGATTCATTTCTATTTGTTCCAAAAAATTATGAAAAAAAAAGCCTGATGATGATGAGAAAATAGACTGATCCCAATATTAACACTTTCACTGCTTCATTGTTATCACATTGTTGCCTGGTTGTGCTTACTTGTTTTGTGGTAACTAGGAAATTACAATTTACTGGAAATGACTATAAAGACAGTAAGGGAGATTTCTTATGGGCACTGCTATTTTGGTTTCGATCAGATACTCTGCAGTAGAGACTAAGCTAAACCACACCCCCAATATGCAATATTATAAAAATATGCAATAAAATAGGTTGTATCATATGCTACTCTGTTTACATAGATTTGGAAATGGCATGAATCACTAGTTAATTTATAACACAAATGCTAAGATCCGACATTTCAAAATGACTTGAATATACATTGATTGCAAGTTGTGTAAATTTTGTAAATGCACATATGTATGTTCAAAGCTGCAGAATTATGAATGAAAAAAAAAAAAAATTTTGTAAATAAGGAAAATTTGGCTATCAGAAGATACTCTTCTTTGAGATATATATTTGTTAATGCTAAAATCAGTGATGTTTACCTTTTTGGTGGTTACTATTCATATTCTCATCTTTAATAATTTCAACCATTAAACCTATTTTGTTTTAGTTCAGTGGCTTAAAATTACCATATTTTCCTGGTGTCAAAGATTGTCCCAATTTTGACTTGTAAAATTTTAGTAAAAAGAGAATAAACATAAAATGAAGTAAAAAAAACATAACCTCTTGCTTGTATTATGTAGTATAACTTTTTGAGTTTTATTTGATATGAGGGGAATAGCATTTTCAGTACTGAGAAATATTATAAATAACTATACAGAGTTATGAAATTTTAATTTATTCATATTATTGTCATTATCTATATTGAATCAGGAGAAATTAAAATCTAATAAAATTGCTTTGTATTGAATGCATAGGAATATAATAAATAGTAATACAGAAAAACATGTAAACTGTGGAAAAAGTTGAAAGAAATAATAAGCACAGTCTGACGCTTGGCAGGTAGGTGGTCAAGGCGATGTTCTATATACAAGAACAAATTGGCAGCTCAGTGCAAGCTGTCATCAGGAACCTGCCTGTCAAACCCTGGTTTTTCACAGCAGATGGTGTCAGCTGAAGTTTGGGTGTGCCATGGAGTGGAAACCCATGGATCAGCTCAAACAATTCGCAGCCAAGACTTTAATGCTAAAAGATCCTTGTTGAGCATAGAAATTGTTCTGGTCAGTTGGGAGATGGAAGCTGCAGAAAGAACCAACTGGAGGAGAAGAGCAGTCCGCGAAAAAACAACAGAAGACAAATAGGAGAGAGGAAAAAAGCCCAAAGAAAAGCCAGAACTCACTATCCCTTGAACCCTCATACCCTACCATATGATGGCTGCAGATGTCTCTTCAGATCCAACATAGGACTCATTTTACACAGAAGAAAATGTCAATGAACACCCCCAACAATGATAGGAACATAAAATAATATTTTTTAAAACAAGTAAACAAAAATTCAGTTTGAGTAGAAGCTAACCAAAGAATGTGCATATCGGATGCAAATGGAATGCAGATTTGTTAGTACATATGAAGGAGTTGGGATTGAAGATTTTTTGTGGCCCAACCAAGAAGGGTTTCCGAACTAAATTTTGACATTTGGTTATTTGGTTAAATTTTTGGTAAGTTGGGGAGTCTGATAAGTTTTTTCAGTATCCCTGTCACCACCTCATGTAGACAATGACATAAAAATGTAAAATATGTAACTCACAGTCCCCTAACCTTGATTAAACTTATCTAATAGAAATTTACTTACGCTAGTACAGAGTCACAAAAACAGAGCATCCCATGAGGATTAAACTTGCTACACTGATAAATGGTCAAGTAAGACAGACTTATTAACCATTGTCTTAGGCTTGAATAAATACTAAACATATATGATATGAATGTATTTATTAAAATTCATCTTCACTGTTTTTTATAACAGAATCTATTTATAAATGACTCGGGTGGTTTTTGTTTAAGGTTTTTGTAACCATTAAGAATAGCTTTCAAAAATTCAAATCTAGAGTGGCATCTTAGATATTGTCATGCCAGTTCTCTCTCATCTTACCATATGAAAGGAAGTAGTATTCCATTTAATTATGTGTGTGTAAATATAAACACATTTTTTATCTATTTTATTCTAATGCTTGAGTTTACTGTGATATAAAATATCTCTTTATTATACATTAATATTACTGAAAAATTACAAATAATAACAAGGCTTTACCTAAGAAATAATGTGAGTGTAAATTAATGATCAAAGTAACAGCATAGTCAGGGAAGAAAGAAGTAGAACTAGATAGCTAATTTGAACAGCATATGTTCATGAAAGTATATGTGGCCAAATTGGTAATGGTACTGTCATAGTAAGCCAGTCTAAGGAATTCAAAGACATGTTTATTTAATACTTACAGAATAATGACCAGAGAATTGTGATAAAAAGCAACAGAAATATATTGAAAGACTAACCAAAACTTAATGATGACTGCTTCATCTAAGAAATTAATAGATGATTACTTAATTATACTCTGCATCTCATATTATTAGCCACTTTTAATTTTTCTTTTAGAAAAGTAATCAAGAGATTCATGGAAATATTTGTGCACTGTTAATGTTCAGAATATTTCATCTAATATGTATACAAAGTTATAAATACAATATCACTGGCAAAAGAAGGCCTCGTGATTGGTCTCACTTGATTTAGGACCCAGCATCTTGTGCTTTTTGACACTTCCTTGCTGCCATAACAGTTCATAGCTTAACTTCCCTTGGTGCAAGACACAGGTAGAAGAAAGTTTTCACTTTTTGACCTGCTTTGGTGTTGTTTAGGATCATCAATGGGCAATGTACAGGGTGGTCCAAAAGTTGTCACCCCCTTACCTCTCTTCCAAACTGTAGGAGCTCGTGTCAGCCATCTGAAATAGAAAATGATATTATGTAGGGATGACAAGACTTTCAGACCACCTTGTAGATTTTTTTAATACAAATCTCTACACTTATCACTTCTTTGTAGGTCATTGTAACCTTGTTTATTTTCTTCTGTTTAGACATTAGTACTGGTTTTCATTTGGCTTTTTTGTATGTAAATTTTATTTCATTCAGCTGATTTCTTATAGTTAAATAAATATTAAATCATGTTTCCACTTTTCATTTGTTTTATGGTACTTTTTCTATTTTCGAAGCATAATGCTTTTTTTTTTTGTTTTTTTATCTTGACTTGATATCATCCATAGACCTATAATTTTTGTTTTCACAAATTTCCACTTTTGTTTGTATTTGTCCCGAATTTTAGACACACCTGATTGGGAACAACAAACATTAGGAAATATAATCCTTTCCATTTTTTTCTTTTTTCACTTTTCATCTCTCTTCTTGGAGCCACATTTCCTTTCAATTATCTAAGTGCAACAACTTGTTACATGCAAATGTGCTCTTTTAACTGCAGACTAATTTGTGTACTTAGACGTATGTTGATATGTATTTCAGAAATGTAAATTTCAAGATGCTTCCTTAATTTTCTTAAAGTTTTAGACAGAAAATGACTGCTTATTTCTGTTCAGAGGTTCACAGATCTTGAATTCCTTTCATCAGGAGGAAAAAGTATTTTTGGTTTGTTTTTTTACACATATTAGCATTCAGAAGTGGTTGAAGTGGTGAGGAGATCACAATGCCTGGTCTGCAGACCAATGGAAACAAGTGATATTCTCAGACGAGTCCAGTTTTTCTCTTTTCCCAACTTCAGGGCAAGTTTATGTGTGGCAGCAGCCCAAAGAAGCTTACAACCCTGACTGCCTTCTTCCAACAGTGAAGCATGGAGGTGGATCAGTGATAGTTTGGGCTGCTATATGATGGAAATGTCTCGGTCCAATAGTTGCCCTGCATGTTAGAATCAACAGCAAAGATTACCTGAACATTTTGGGTGATCATGTTCAATGGCCCAGACTTTATTCCCTGATGGTGACTGCATCTTCCAAGACGATAATGCTCCAATACATACCGCTTGAGTGGTTAAGAATTGGTATGAAGAGCATGGAAGTGAGCTAGAACATATGGAGTGGCCTCCCCAATCTCCAATATCACTATTATTGAAGATTTGTGTTGCATTTTGGAGCGACAAGTTAGGAGCTGCTATTTTCCAACGTCGTGTCTTAAAGAAGTAGAGCAGGTGTTAATGGAAGAATGGCTAAAAATTCCTCTGGATGAAGTCAGGAAGCTGTATGATTCCATTCCTAGATGTATTAAAGCTGTATGTGAGGCTAAAGGAGGACCAACTCCATATTAAATAAATTTTCTTTGAATTTAACAAGGGTTTCAAATATTTTGTCCAACCCCTGTATCTTAAAGAGGCTT
>OZ038475.1:149864692-149982192 GCA_964036315.1 Acanthosepion esculentum
AAGTCTCTTCCATTGTCTTTTATACATACATTTTCAAAGAAACTTTGTTTTTTTTTTTGTTTTTAATCTAATCTGCTCTCAAATAAGATTACTTTTTTTTATCTTTGATTTGACTTAAGTGGTGAATATAAGCCTCTGAATTTTAAGAATTGTCTAATACTCTAACACATAACAGTATATATTTGTTGTAAACAATTCATTTAAAACCTAAATAGATTTTGATGTGTAGCTGTATTTTGGAGAGTACTAAAACCACTACTTTTGCACACTATAAAAAAAAATAAGTTACAAGTACGATTTACTAAATAAGTGTCAAAACTTTCATTCGTTGTACAGATTGCACTTATAGCAATGGAGGAGACTAAAAGTATATGTTAGAAGTAAATAGATACTAAACTTTCCATAGTACATTTAACATATGAGCAGATATAGTCATTATATTATGAATTTGAAAAATTGATCATGAAGTCCATAGCTATTTTAGTTTTAGAGGCATGTCATAACTCTTTCTCATATCAAAAATTTATAATAGCTAATTCTTGGTGAGTGTGCGGTCTGGGGAAAATGTTGAATGAAAATCACTACAGTAACATCAGAGCTTAGTAAAAATTGATCAATATTGCAATTTTTTTTTGTTGTCTAAAATTTATTTAAGGAAGTTTTATTACATAGCCCAATTGTTGTGTATTTTGTAATTAAGGAAGCAATACATCTTCAGTGGTTGAATTAATATAAGTGTTACTGACAGAGATTAAGTTTATTATCTGGGAAAGAAATATGCTTTATATTGAGTTGGCCAAAATGTTCAATTTGTTTTCGTCATTACATAATATTAGGAACATTTAATGGTGGCGTTATATAATAGACACTGCGGCTAGAAATATTCCCTTTTCTTTTCACCTTACTATAGATTAAGTACTTTAGATTATGAATATTAAAGAAAGATGTATTAAATTTTATAAAAGTTAATGGGTGGGTGGTTGGGTGTGTGAGTGAATTTGTCCAATTTGCTATGTAAATTCACTCTAGATTGATCCCCCACTCCCCACTACAGAAACCAAAACAGATATGCTTGTGATTACTTAAAATGTGAAAAAAGAAGAAGAAAAATCTTTGAAATTAATAATTTGGAGTTCTTAATCGATAATAATATATGAAGAAAGAGCTCTAGATTATGTATTTCAAAACTAAAAAATATATTTTTGTGTATTTCAAGAAATCATATAGCATATTTGTTTTGGTTTCCATAAGAGGGAGCAACTTACAATAAATTTATATAGTAAACTGATAAACTGATCTCCTATTAACTTTTATAATATTTAATAAAAAAAATGATTTTTTGTTACTTGTGACCTGAAGTCCTTAATCTGTAGTAATATGGATAAAACAGAAATGATTATTTCTGCCTCTTGTACAACTCCACCAATTCCGTGTCAACCAAAGTGATTAAAAAAAAAAATCAATTTTGATTCTGTTGTGACAGCTGTCATAATCAGTAGACATAAAAAAAACTGTCATTCCATACTTTCCATGACTGATTAAAAGGTTTAAAAAAAAAATTACTTTATTTAAATTGTCCTTAATGCAGCTTGCATTTGGAGTGATGTTTAAATGAGCTCTGTATCTGTTCACACTTGTGCAGTAAGGTCCCCACTGAGTGATTTCCAAGTTACATCAAAACTGTGCAAGTGATTCTCAAGATATTCAACATGGTTGAATCTTTTTTTTTTGCACAAACCACATATTTACATTGCCATAAATAATTTCATTTTATGGTTAAAAAATGTTTTGATATTTTACAAGATTTTATCTCCTAAAAAGAAATCCCGACTTTAATTTTGTACAGGGACAGCATCAATATTTCTTACCACTTTTAGTCATGATAAAAGTAGCAGAAGGGCTTATAAATAAACATGACTTATTTACAAAGCATCCACACATAACATGATCTTTATTTTTTACTCATTGAACTTTGTCAATTTTGTAAGTTTTTGATCTAATTTCACTTCGATTTAACTATAACCTTGAAATTTATGACATTTGGCAAACATAAACGTCAGCATTTATTAATTCAAGCGAAGGCTGAACTGTTTGAATATCTTTTAACCATTATGATAAAATACAATGTTGAAATAGTTGGTCTGTGATGCATATAAAATTTCTTAGAATTTCCATTCTCCACAAACTCATTCTTCTGTTTGAATCCATTCTTTATTTTATACCTTACTGAATATAAGCTTGTATTGTGTAATAAATATTCTATTGCTTGGATTGTAGCTTTAGTAACAGGCCCAGGTGGTGGCAGTAGCGGCAACACAACTGGTGATGGCGGCAGTACAAGCAGCGTCAGCTCCACGCCAGCATCTTCCACAGTTGGAGGATCTACAACTTCTACAACAACTGAACCAAAACGAAAAAGGGCAAAGATTGATCCAACTGTAGAATCAGTAAGAGGCCATTTTCATTTTATTCTATGAACACTTCCTATCACTTTATCACTATATCTATTCAATAAATCAACAAAAGTTAAATTGACTTATCTGAGTGACCAACTTAAGTGTTTAGTATCAAAATACTCATCAGGTCCAGATGTTTGATAAATCTATTAGAATTATCAGATCTTGTATTTATACCCCCTTTGGAACAAATGCTAATCATAAATTTCAGATTTCAAATTTGAAATTATTACAGTTTCATAGAAATGTAACATTTAAATTTAGAACCAGTTAAATTTTTAATTTTTTTTTTATTTAATATTACTGTATATACATGTACACATGTTTATTTTTTTTATCAGTCAACTGAAATGATAAAGGCTAACGTTTTTTTTGTTTTAATACAGTATTCAGTGTCTATTCAGACAGGCACAGTGTAAATAATGTGGTTTGGATTTTATTAAGAATGCACCAAGCATGTGCATGGCTAAAAGTTTCACAATAATAACTGATCATCACACATAGGTGGCAGCTGCTGAGGGCCAGTCCTCTTACCATCCATGTTTAGCAATCAGTTTATTACTGTGAAACTTTTAGTTATGCACATACTCAATACATTTAGATAATATTTACTCTATCTGTCTATCTATCTATAAACAGAAGCCATTGGTTTATACCGACGGCTTCCCATACTTAATACTTCTTGTATGCACGAGTTTGTCGTTGCTTGGAAATCTTCCATGTAAACAGAAACAGACTATCATCATTGTTTTGTCCGTGTTTTGCTTAATATATTGTAATGTAATTGTCATCTTTGATAATGGCTTATGTAAGCCGAAAGCTTAGGATTAAAAAATATGTATCAATATTGTGATTTTCTTTCTTCGTTTAATGATAATGTTATTAAACTTATCAGACGATATGAAAAGAATTTACATAAAATAAATAGACAACACTTGTCTATATTATTTAATGAAACATGTAAATATATATATATATATATATATATAAACATTATTATAATGTATTAAAATGGATACTTGTATTTTACTTTGAACAAATTATATCTATTGACTATTGGCCTGCACACTTGATTTCATAGGACTATTTGGGGAATTATCATACATCAGATCATTAAAGTGATAAATACATATGCCATTGCTGGAACTCATTATTCAGAATACCTTTCAGTAATGTAGACACATGTGACTGAATGTCAGGGATTTCAGCAAATCTTTGTTCTTTCAGAGTATTTTTCAGTTTTGGAAATAATAAAAAATCACAGTGTTGGGGTTGTCTAAGTCTGGTGAATAATGTGGGTGGCCCAATTTTGTAATAGATTTCTTAATCAGGAACTCATAAACTCCTAATGCATCATGTGCAGAAGAATTGTCAGATCAGATTTTTAGTATTTTCTTCCTGATAGATTCTTGTCACCTTTTCAGCACTTCCAAGTAAGTGTTGATTGACAATTTGTGCTTCTGCTAAGAACTTGTACTAAATTGTCCCTTTATGATCAAAGAAAAACACAAGCATGGTCTTGAATTGTGAGCAAGATATGTGTGTTTTTCTTTTCACTGTATGCTCTGGTGTTGTGTTTCTAGATGATATTGAAAAGACCATGTTTCATTATAGGTAATGGCCCCTCTCAGAAATCTGTCATATTCAAAAGATCAGATGACATATAAAGCTAATGTTGTTTCTGCATGTCAGGCAAGATTGGCGACACCATCTTGAAGAACTTTTTCCAGCACTGTTTCCTTATTCATATTCAATTCTTCTGCTGATGTGATACTATTAAGAAGGTGCTGATATATTGCGAAAAAAAAAATGGCTTTAAGGAATAAACTGGAAAACAAGAAATGCTGTTTTTTGATAGAATGAAAGTATACTGATAACAAAACAAGAAAAATAAAAGGAAGGATATTTGTTTTCTATCTCCATCCTGGAGTTGAGATGACGACAATGGCTAGCATAGAAGCCATCAGTTTTTGGTCAAATTAATATTAAGTGATGGTATTTTCTTAAGTGTCCAATCAAACTCACGTGGAAGAATAGATTATATTTTAATGACCTCAAGTGTTGATGAGGGAATGAGATAAAGCATCAGTGGGCCACTCGTTGAAGTGGATAATGGGAAGGCCATCCATGAAGCAAGTCTCTAGCCAAAAATTTGGTCAGTTGATAACACTTGGATTTTAAGACCAATATGTTTCTAAAGGAAAACGGGAATCGAATTGTAGTTATATTTCTTTTTCTTCTGCTTAAGATGCGATAAAATTTATTAAAACAAAGGAATTGTTTCTTTTTGTCACTTGTTGACCAAAGAGCTGGTGAGGGGAAGTGACAGTTGACAAATCCCAGATGCAACTGACCGCACAAGGTTGCAATAAGAATTCCCCGCTGGTGGAAATTTTTGGATGATAATTGAATTTAGCAATTTGGGCTAGACCATACTTAGAATCTGGGAACAGGTTTGATCAGGAGACAGAGAGGTAAAGGCCTATGTAGGATTTCAAGGAAGATGGAGGAATTGCTTGCACCCTTCGGGCAGTGATGGTGAGAGGCACCCACGCGAGATGGAAGGAGTTGGGTGGATCGATATTCTGCCACCACCACTCTTTGGGGGAGGGATCTCTCCAAATTTGGTCAGGCAATCAATTTCCCAACCACCTCATACTCTGTGCCAGGTTTGTGCAAGGCTCCATGAATACAGTTGAGAAATGAGAAGGAACCAGACAGCTTGAGGTGCTGTTTGCAAGAGACATGTTGCCATTTGGTTCAAGACCTGTTTTACCAAACCCCACACAGCTTCTGCAGAAAGAAAGACTCTGGCCTTGTTCCTGGCAACCAGATACAACTAAATGGTTGGCCCAAAGAAATCGGAGGGGAAGAAATCAGATTTCAGCCTTGTACCAGTTTACCAAGCGTGGCTAGACATAGTGTCACGGGGTACTAAGGGGGAAGGTGCTACAAATCTGCATGTTGTTAATTTAGGGAGTAGAAGATTTATTGTATGAACTTTTGATATACAGTTGTTATTACACAGCCAGCTGTCTCTTTGTTCCTTGTGGTGTAATATCGCCAAAACTACCAGATCAGCGATGTTGAGTATATGACTCGGCTTTTGTTCGCCCTGTGATCTTAAACAAACACGATGTGGGCAGGGTAGGATTAGGTATCAGGGCAACCAACTCCCAGGCTGGCTTTGAGGATTGACCACAGACTCTTAAAATTTCATTAGTTTTCAGTGAATTGATACAATATTTACATGTACATTATAAGTGTTGCATTTTTTTTTTTATCTCAATAAGTTCCCTTTTTCTATGAAGTTGATCAGTAAAGGATTTTTTAATTGCTGCCTTTTAATCAAAAATAATTGTTAAGCATAAATTTCATTTTTATCTTTTGAAGAGATTATCCATTTCTCTTGTATCTAATTTGTTGAATTGAATTTTTAAAAAAATTAAAGAATTTATATTTTCAAATTCAATTTATTTTAATTTTGTTTCTGCAATTCAGTCAATTATCAGTAGTTAATAGAAAGTAATTTCATTATCACGAATTCTTTAGTTTTCATTTCATAACAAATTTAAAAAGAACTGTCCATAACTCTTGCATATAATTTGTTTTAATTGAAAAACTAAAACAAATCTCCCACAGGAAGAAACATTCCAAGCCAAAATTGAAGTTAGAGTTAAAGTTCCAGATGATCTCAAACTATGGTTGGTTGATGATTGGGATTTGGTTACCAAGCAGAAAAAGGTAGACTTGTTTGGTTTATTAAGTAAAAATACAATTTTTATTTTTGACATTTTCAAACACTGCATTAACATTTTGTTCAAATATCTTTTTCCAGAAGTTTTTTCAACAAAGAACTTCTCTGGCAGCTTTTTCCAAGGAACTGATTTTTTTTCTCTAAATACTGTTAAATGTTAATCTGAGTGTGCAATATCCATTAAATGTGATAAAATCCCAGTTCAGCTGTAACCCTTTTTGCCTGATCACCAAAGAAACATGTGGTCTAACATTGATGGAATATTACACACTTTCTCATGACTAATTCCAGACAGGTTTCATCAATTATTACTTTTAATTAGTCTAATTGGGAATGTGAATCAATCATTTGCTCCTTTTAGAAGGAAACACTGATCTTATCTAAAGAAGTTGATATTGAAGATATGAGAAGG
Source organism: Acanthosepion esculentum (assembly GCA_964036315.1). Taxonomy (NCBI): domain Eukaryota; kingdom Metazoa; phylum Mollusca; class Cephalopoda; order Sepiida; family Sepiidae; genus Acanthosepion; species Acanthosepion esculentum. Next base: position 149,871,318 of record OZ038475.1, read on the forward strand.
TGGAAAGAGTTCTTTACTTATATAAAAAAAAAGAATTTTTTTCTAGCATCTAATATTTTCAACATCAGCTTCTTTAGCTAAGATTAACCTTTGGTACAGTTAGTGATGTTTAATTTTGTTTACTCTCTAATTTCTTGTGTTCCACATTGGGCTAAAATGTCTACTTTACATTGTGAATCACAATTTGTTTAAAAAATGGAATATTTTTTTATATTTACACTATTTACAATGTTTGGACTGTTATCATCTTTGTTGCCATATTCACAATGTTTTGGCTGTTGTATGCTCCAGCCTTCTTCAGGTGAATTTCAAACTGAACCCTTTATTTTGTCCACCTGGGTAGATTGTTCTAGTTCCACCCCAGTGGATGAAATAAAAGGTTCAGTTTGAAATTCCAACCACCTGAAGAAGGCCAGAGTGTATAATGGCTGAAATGTTGTGAATATGACAACAAAGATGAGTATATCAGTCTGAACATTGTAAATAGTGTAAATAATTACAATACCTCAGAAATATAGACAGATATTTTTGTTATGTTCAAGTAGCAAATAATACAAATATAATTCAGTAGATTTGTTTTGCTTATTTGGAAACCACACATCAAAGCAACTAACATAACCAAGTTAGTAATTAAATATTTTCCAATATTTTGATTATGTTGGCTATCTCCTGCATTATGTTGATTATTCTTTAGTAATGTCCTCATTTGACCGTTTCACTATCATCTCGTCTACACGATCAAGGAGCATCATGCAGCAAGTAATCTTCAGTATAAAATTACACAAAACACTTTTAATTTGTTTGTTCCTTTAAAGTACCTTCTTAATAAACAGCACAAATCTTTTTGTTTTATATCCAAATTGTATTTTTACTTTTTTTAAATTTTATTTTTATAAATATAAAAATATATAATATGCTAAAATATTTTTTCATCTTAAATGTTTGAATCAACAAAAACATGCAAAATTTGTACAAATTTAAAAAAAAAAAAATCATGCTGATATGACAGCTGTCAAAATACAATCAAATGCAATCTATTTGAATGAAATTAAAACTTTTAATGCTATTTAACAACAAAAACAGAGAAGGAAAACATTTTTAATAACCCAATGTGTAAATGTGTTTATTCTGTGTATGGAATTTTAATTTCATAGTTAAATTCTTAAAATTTTGTTGGTTTTTCTCCAAATGTTTAATTTTAATGTTTTTATTGTTGACTTGTTTTTGTAGTTATTGAGGTTACCTTCAAAGAAAAACATTGAGAGCATTTTAGATGATTATATAAAATTCAAAACTACCAAATCGAATAATAACAAGTAAGTATTTTATATAAGTTTGCCATTTCTGCATGGAAAGGATTTAAAAATAAATTATCATTGCAACCAAAAAATGAAAATAAATACATGTCTTTCTGTGGAAAGGCGAGCATGGAAATGCCTTTCTGTGAAAAGTTGAGCTCAGAAATGCCTTTCAGTATTTATGAAGAGATTGTAAAAATTATGTTAATGTATTTTTTGTTTCTTAACATTAAATCTTTTGAAATAATAATCAGTCACGTGTGACTGATAATAAATTTAATTATTCTATCTGTTAAACTGTTTTATTTATTTTCCACTTCTATTTCCTTAAATTTGAATTAAATTTAATATTAGATGGATGTCTGTTGCTGCATACTCCATACAGATATACACGTACCAAATGTATGACTTTGCTATGATTTCACAGAAATAGTTATTTTCATTATAAATAGGGACATTTGGTATTAAATACTTCTTTTTCCTAAGGAAAATGAGATTAAATCTTTGTCTACTAAAATGCACATTGATGTATATTATGATTGAATCTGTGGTGAAATATTACATTTGCTTCCTAAAGTGTTCTATTGCTCTAGGTTCCCCTTTCTACTTTCTGTTTTCACAGGGATGCTGTCAAACTGGTCATTCAAGGCCTTCGGGAATACTTCAATATGACAATTGGCACTCAATTGTTATACAAATTTGAACGTCCACAATACACAGAGGTAAGAAGTTCATTGACTTTTATGTTTTAGCTTCTGAATTAAACCACTGGGATTGTTTATGAAAGAATTGTTTTGATTCTCTCTTTTACTTGATTTGAATATAAATAAAATGATGAAGTAAATTACTTGTTAGTGTTTAGCTGTTGAATTACACAACTATCACATCTAATAATAGCAAATTCATTGCTGCAAATTAAAAATGAGCTTTTGGCAAGATATTTCATAATAAACAGCCAATATTTGAAAGTAGAAAACGATTCTAGAAACTGGAAACCTTTTTATATCTATTTGAATAATATTTGTATTTAATAATTGAATGTCTATTTGCTATATTTTCTAGAGATATGAATATAGAAAATAGTCCAAAATTTTTTTCAATGTAGAAAAATCATCTGCCAAAAATTTATAAACATTTAATAAGTAATTATGAGTTCAATCCATGGGCTGGGCAGTGTGTAGGTTGAACTCAGTGGAAACAGGGTGAACAATAACTGAGCACTACTAAAAATAAGAACTAGACAAGATATCTCTAGACATGGGCAGTGTAACGAGAATAGTCTAGATTAAATAAAGGGTTCAGTTTGGGATTCCTTGTAGGTTACTTAGATTGACATACACCTGATGAAAGCTGGACAACACAATGGCCAAAAGGTTTTAACAACAAAGATGAGCACAATAGTCTGCATGTAAATATTGTAAATAATCTAATAAACATTTTAATATTTTTCTTCAAAAATACATCAAGAGTCATCAAAGTTTAATGGAAAAAAATATTACTCTCTAGCAAAACATTTTAAGCATTTTCAAATTAAAATAAATTGTTCAATTTACTATATTATCTAACAAAAACAAATGTTTATGTAGGCTAGCTAAAGTCTTATTTAAACAAGAAAATAATTACAAATTCTTTCTTTTTTTTGTTTTATTTACCAAGCAGTGGCATAGAAATATAAATATCAGTTGAAATTGCTTTAAAGAAGAACTTGAAATATTTATTTATTTGTTTTTCTTTGAATAAATGAACATAAAAGTTTGATTTTTCAGTGTAAACTTTTTGATATTCACATCAAATCTAAAGTAACCTGTTTATTTTATTCTTAGTATATAGATTGTCAAAGTGATTATTAAACCCATTACTTTTTAACCGATTTTTCAATTTCTCTTCATGTTAAAATTTGGGGCCAGTTTTATTTCAGTGTTTCCTCATAACTTTGTTATATTCACATTTGTTTTTGTTTTTTGTAATGCTTCTGTAAAATTAAAAAAAAAATCTTATTTGTAGGTTAATTTGATTTTCAGGCTATTATTGGATGCACATTTTATTTTGTGACCTTGAAGATGATTTACATAATTTCAAGAAGTCTGTCATAACAGTGACTGTCATTACCCGAAAATTGGCTTCATCAAAAGCTTTAAATCGAAATTTCACTTTATCAAAAAATCAAGTTAGAAAATTAAAGGGAGATAACTTTATATTTGAATAGTGTTTTTAAATTATGTATGATTTTAAAATTACTCAATAATTCGATAATACCCTTTTTTTTTCATAAATTTATCTGAAATTTTCATTCACATAATAATGTTGCTTTATATTTTGGTTTTATTGTAGAAATATTTAAAAACGAGTAAATAATGATGAAAAACAATCCTATTTGTCCTATCCAAAATACATGTGTACATAAATAGTTCAAAAGGTTTTCTGTATTAATATTCTTTTTATTTATTTTAATATCTGTATTTTAATCGTTTTTTTTAATTATTTTTGTTGTCTGACAAAAAGACAATTTCATGGTTTTTAACTGATTTCAACATTAAATAATCCTTAACAAACCCACTGACTTATTATCAATCATTCATTATTGTAAATAAACAACAATCAAATAAATGGGTGTAATTTTTAAGAAAGGTACCATTCATATATAAAAGTTACCTCCCTTTGATTTTTTTTGATGAAGTGAACCACTCCACAAAGTGGTGATTTAATGCTCTTTCGATGGATTCAGTTTTTCAGACAAATAACATATACTGTTATGAACTAGACCAATAATTTCAGTAGTGTTATTTGAAGAGCTGTTCTTTTAAAATATCTCGTACTGTTTATTATCACTAACTCACCCACTCAAGTCCTGCAGACTCCCTGAGGAGTATGGGGGCTACTCAGCATTCTAGATATTGCTGCTGTGTTTTCATAGCAAGTAGTAGGTTCTTACAGGATGGGGTTGCTAGCCTTCATGCCCAACTGATTTTGAATTCAGAGTTATCCTTATCCTCAGATAGTTACCAACTATAGGTAAAGAGTCCAGCTGCAAGGAGAAAACAAGGATTCATACCTTTCGCAAGCATATTTATGTGTAAATGAATGCAATAAACTCAACTGGAGTTCAAACTCCATTTTCCAATTTCTCATTCCAAGCCACTATACATTACACAACCTTGTACATCCCTGTTTATTACTTGAAATATAAATTCAGGAACCTATTAGTAATAGTAATCACTTTTTCTTCACCTTCCCTTTGTTGATTCTTTGATATTTAAATATTTTGTTGTTCATTCAAAGATACTGGAGATCATAGAAAAATTATTTTATGAAATAGTCATTTTATTAGTGATTGGTGTTTCATAGTAGATTAGATAAATAATTTTTGAGATATACTATTCCTGAAAAATAATAAAACTCTCATAAATACTTGTGAGATTGTTATTCATTCATCACTATCAAAACTAAACCTTTTTTGCTTTTTAAGCTCAGATACAACACAGCACATACTCACATATAAATTAGTTGATAGATATCATATTGTACATTTTAATAATCTAAATAGGAAATTTAGGCCCATCTTACTAACTTCTGCTATTTGCACCTGTTAGGTAAAATTGTAGTTTGCTGATGGTTTGATATACTGATGCAATTCTAGATGATGATTGGTTCATGGATATAAAACTCTTCCTTATTTGATATCTCATAACTTTTTACAATTCAACATCTCAAATTTGTAAGACATAAATTATACTGTAAAGAATTTTACTAAACACATGAAAATAAATTCAGATAGAAACTTTTCATGGTTATAACTTTCAATAAAAAAAATCAGTTCACTACTCTTTGCTTTCAAGTAAGGAATTAAAGAAGACAGTAGTGTTCTAGACATTTGCAGTGGCATTATTTGATATTTTTAAATCATAAGTCCAAACACTGGGAATTGACTCCAGAAAGAAATATTTATGTGCGGCCAGTTGTATGTTGCATACTCAAGAGTAAGAATCCTAAGAATTTATTCTTTGCTGTTAGAAATTAAAAAAAAATATTATTTACCATGAAGTCATATAAAATTAAAGAAATTATTAATCTGTGAAGTAGAGTTTTTGTCAAAGTATTTTTCAATCAAATCCACTTATTCAAATTTCATTGATTGGTTTGTGAAATTGAATGAAATGTAGAGTTTGTAAATTTCAACAAAAAAATGTTAGTGACAACTTAGTGACAACTTCAGCAATACTAAATATTGTGAAGATTTCAACACACATTAGTATGTTGCAAAACAATTCTAGAAAAAAAAAAAAAATCAGCAGCAGAACAACAAACTTTTAAGGTCAGTCTATTCCAATGCATGTAACAAGTTCTCTTCACACAAAAATAACACCTATGTAAATTTAGGCTTGAGTTCCTGAGCCTCCAACCAATTATATTTACAGCAGAAACTCCTTTATTTTATGAACAGTTCACTATTTACATGCGGACTATTGTCCTCATCTTTTTTGTTGCTATCACATTGTTTCAGCTGTTGTGCCCTTTGGTTTTCATCTGGTGTATGTCGATCTAGGCAGCCTACATGGAGTTCTGAACTAAACTCTTTATTTAATCTATAGGATTAGATTGTTTTTGTTCTACTGCTCATGTCAAAGGGATATCTTGTCTATTTCTTATTTTTCAGGACTGCTCAGTTATTGGCAGTGGAATGAAAACAGTCTACTATCATAGATTAAATAATGGATTCAGTTCAGAATTCCTTGTAGGTTACCAAAAAATTTGGATTAGTATGATTATAATCTTATTAATCTCAAATTTGATGATTTCACAAATCCAAGTTATTGAATCCTTGGATAAGTACTTTTGTGTATCATTTTCTCATTAAAGCTTCTTATTTAAAAATTTTTTTTTTTTAATATAAAATATTTTTCATTTTTATTTTGCAGCTTCTTGAGGAAAATCCAGATTCTTCGCTGTCATCTATTTATGGAGCTGCCCACCTTTTGCGGTTATTTGGTAAGCTGTATAATCCTAATATTAGTCTTTTATGTACCAAAATTATATTTACCTGGGATTTTTCTGTTATATTTACTAATAAGGAAGAAATAAGTTAAACTTTTGAATAAATTCCTATGATGCTGTTTTAGTTATTTGTGTAATTTGGCTAGTATTTGTTTGAATTATAGTAAACGTGGGGGGAATGTTTGCAAGTTTTGCATTTGAAACTAAGAGGAAATGTTATGCATTGAATACTATTACAAATTTTAATTATTTCTAACTTCATTATAAGATTTCTTTCATGTAACTCATTCATGGAACATGATTCATTTTTAACTGTATATCTGTTAGATTGGAAAAACTCAAAAGTTCTTGTTAAATTTTATGAGATTTGTGATTTTTATAAAATCAGATTTGGGAATATCTTTTAACAAGTGGGTGCTGTAAAGTTCTCGATACTGCTTACTTCAGATTTTAAAAATCATTTTTTGTTTAGGCTGAGAACTCTTCAGCATGTTGCACTCCTAAATATTAACTTTTGTTTAGTTAAAAAAATTTACTTATACTTTTAAAGAAAGCTGAAAATAACGTGTGTTTGTGCTTAAATGAATGTAATGACCTTGACTAGAATTCAAAATTGAGTCATCATCCGTTGCACCACCCATACATCCAAAATTTAATGTTACTTTAAATTTACTTAATGTTTTAACTTTTTTCTTTCTGAATGATGATTGTAGTAAAAAAAAAAGAAAAAATTTCAATGTTAATATAAGTCCCTTTAATATCTTAGTCAATATATTGTCATTGACTATTTCTACTGAAGTGGTAGCATTTTCTGCTTTTATTAAATGATAAGTCCTACTAAGAACTTAATTCTATGTATAGAGAAATAATCTTTGGTTTTCAATTTTATACATAGTTCTTTCTCCATTTTTCCATTGTTTTTTTACCATTGTCTTTGTGTTGCAAATAACTGAAGGAAGATGCTTATCATTTAGATATTGAATCAGCTTTGCAAAGACTTTGGAATTCTTTTCACTGTAATTTTCAATTTCTGGATATGATTACATCAATAATATAACGTTTGAATTTGCATGATTTTGTCATTTTGAAATGAATCTACTTAATTTGCAAAATATATTTGGTATGTGTTTGTCATCAGTATTTTTCTTTCTTATAATTGCTAGTGTTGTCCTAATTTTTAACAAAATTATCTTTGCTCAATTTTCACCTGTAATGCCATGAGGTTCAAATGTTAGCTTAACAATGTATTGATTACATACTTATCTTATTCTGTTAGAAGCGTATATTCTCTTTCACAAACCTCTTTTGGATTTCAAAAGTCCTAAACTAACTTGAGAAAAGAACTTTAAAAACTGAACACTTTATGGTTTGATGTTCAGCATTGATTTGAATTTTTTCTTTTTTCTTTTTATAGAGAATAAGCTCTTTTTTATTCTCTAAGTTTTGTTCTGTATTTCTATCTTGTAATTTTTTCTTTCAAAAAAGAGTCTTGATTGTTGTAAAATTAGTATAAGTAATCAGATTAAGCTTCTTGATTTTTTTTGTTGCACCTTTGATAGTAATTAGTGTTATAGTTTTGTTTGTATTAATGTTTTATACAATTTTATTTTCATGTTTAAGATTTCATTCTTTAGGTTGTCACATAAGAATATTGAATTTGCATTATTTTTTACTCTTCAGTGTGTAAAGAAAAATCTGATTTAATCATTGTTTATACTACTTATTTTAAAATGATATAAATTTTGTTGACCATTGTTCATTTTATTAAATATATTTCCTTGCTACATTAAAGCATATTGTTTAAAACCTGTTCAGAAACTTAAATTTTTATATGATCACAGGAAATAATGAAAGAGTTAAAAAATAAAAGCTGTTATAAAACTTATCCTGTTCATAGATTAGTCACATATTTTTGTTAATAATCATGTCAGTGTATAGAATTCCAACACTGTCATATACTTAGACTTATTTTACTTAGTTTATAATTGCTAGTGTTGTCCTAACTTTTAAAGAAATTACTGTACCTGAATTTTCATGTTATGCTATGAAATAGAAGACCATGAACCCACAAACAGTATACTATTAAAATTTAAGTTGCCTTGAAAACCCTCTGAGCTACAAATGTATAGAGTTCAAATATTTTAAACACATTTGTAACAACAAATAGTTATAAGTTAACAAACATGTTGGATTTCTCTGAGCACAGAAATGTTTTATGGTGTCAGTTATGAACTTTACATTTGGATTAATGAAGAAAACTTTTGAAGAATACGTCATTTGTCTTGAAATAATCATGAACTTTTTCAAATAAACAACAGAGAAATTTTGTCTAATTATTTTAATGACTGCAGCAGCAGCATAACCATAAACAGTAATTTTTTTCTACTTAGAGTTGAAGTTTTTCACCTTTGTTGTAAAATGCTGTTTTGAAATTCTGCTCCACAAAAAGAAAAAAAGATCTTTAGAAACTTTTGTAAATTTGAACTTATGTTTTATTTAATATATAACGATATGGAGTGTACTGACTTTTCTGTTTTTTTATTATAATCATTTTTATCTCCAGTGAAAATTGGTGGGATGCTTGCATACACATCACTTGATGAAAAGAGTATTCAACTGTTGCTTACACATTTTCATGATTTCCTTAGGTGAGTTTTTTATATTTCATTTGAACTTTGTTACTGCCTAGGAATCCCTTGGATTTGGTTCATTTATTAAAGTGTTAATTAGGTAATTTGCACCCTCTATGATTTATTAGAAATGAAAACTTTCCTTGTTTTTCCTTGTGTATTTTCCAAATAATCATTTATTTTTCTACTAGATTTGACTTTTCATTTAAAATCATTTTAAAAAATATAACGTTATTCATTTTTATGTCTGGCTGGTATAATGGAGAGAGACTTAGAAAAAGAAATCGAAGACTTGAGTTTGAATTTCAGTCGAGTTCATTGCATTCACTTATGCACAATTACTCTTGAGAAAGGTATAAATTCATCTCTTCTCTCCCCCACCGACCTCTGATTTATAAGCTAAGTAGCAGGGGAAACTCTGATTTCTAGCCATTGTTGGCAATCAGTCTAAGTGAAGAACAATTCAGAACCATATGTAACCATGAGACCAAATCACTGGTTGCCCTTTGACAAAGCATACCACTCAATAGTTGATCAAAGACCCAGAACACTCAGGGTGTCTTAATATTTACTAAGGCCAAATAGAAGTTAGAATATTGTATTCTTAGAAGGTTTTCTTGCTTTAAAAAGCAGTATTTGCAATCCTGTGCTTTCGCATGGGTTTGGGTCCTAACTTCTGGTACTGAAGGGGAAAGTGTAATTATCTCAATCATAAGGCAAGTTATATAATGTCTTAGATTTGATGAATACATTCAAATTAACAAAAACAAAATGGTGGAAGCAGTCAGAAGCAGACAATCTTGTTATTTTTCAAGGAACATTTTCTCAGTTTTTATCATATATTTATTTTAGCTACAAGCTATTTCAGTGGACAGAATCTTCACTTTTTTCCTTTTGTTTACATTGAATGAAACCTATGACACAGGAGTAAATATATGTTTGTGCAAATGGTAATGAAGGGAATCCTTTCTTTTATACATACAGTAGTTGAAAGAAAGCAAAACATGATATTTTTCAAGAATGATCAACCAAAGTTGAATTGATAATTTATCTTTCAACAAACAAATGTTTTTTGTGTCCATGGTGAAAAGCTGATGGATGAAGGAATCTTGTCTGACTGGATCTTATTGTAAAATTGAAGCTTAGAGTTAAATATAAATTGAAAGTCTTTTGCGCTTCACAAACAAAAACATTAAAAAAAAGTTAATCATATTTACTTGTGTATTAATTGTTGTCATATTTTCTAAATCACTTAAGCCAAGCCTTTACACTTCCTTTTTGTATCTGAAGTGCAAATGTTTTACAGCATCCTGTTTAGCTGGTTTTAAAGATTAACAAAATAAATATTTTTTTAGAAAAGGGGAGTTCCAAATTAATAAAGAATAAGTAGATATTGTTTTTATTTCCAAACAAAGGGATTCAAAACCACAACATCCTATATATTTCATAAGTAGTATTTTATTTCTTTGTGAGACTTAAAAATTCAAAGATTAAAGTTAAAAACAAAATTGTTTACATTTCCCTCACTAATATCACTCTCTCAGTTAATAAACACTTTGTTGCAAAGACCAAAAAGTGACTACAATAATAAAAACCTAATCTAATTTGAAATTCAAGTACTTTTAATACAATTTAAGTGTTTCTCAAAATTTTAAGCAAAATAATTTTATATTGTCATATCTGAATACTTTTTCTGAAATATTTTGGATTATCAATTGATGAATTTTATACCTGTCACTAATAATGTTTGTTCTATTTACAGATATTTACAAAAGAATGCATTGAGTTTACTCAGTGTTAATGACTACATGTCAGTTACTCCAGAATACCTTCGAAAAGTGGGTTGAAATGCTACACGCGTCCTGGGTTTTATTCACTTTTATCATTCTTCATCAAGCATACATGCATGCACACATAGACACACAAACATCTTCAAAGTAATTAAATAGCTGCTTTCAGTAACAGAGAGAGTACAGCTGCTTAAGGAACAACCAATGTGCAGTTTGTTACTATAAACAATACAGTTGACTTACTCTCTACTGTTTAAATCCTCTGAAAGATAATGGACCATCCTTTTCCCAAATCTAAGGGTTTGGTTGGATTCAGTTCTTGACATGATTTCTTCCCTCTTATTAAGACGGACGACAGAAAGCTGTTTTGTCAAACCAGTGCTGTTGCAGTTTTTTTAAATCGATGTTTTCTTTTAATTCTTCCATACATCTTTGAAGATTGTATGTATTATTGAAATGTATATTCTTAGGTAGTATTTTATTTTTTTTAATCAAAAATAAAATATGGAATTTTTGTATTTTTTGTCACGATTCTTTATTTTCCAATCTCTTTCTGAAACTTAATGAAATAATGACGTACTGAGAAGACAAATGCATGAACATTTTGCTAAGAAATATTGTCTTGTCAGCCAAATTCACTTTAATGAATTCTTGGATGAAAGCATCTACAACAGAAATCAAATAGTTGTATACTGGAAGCATTTTCTACTGTAAAGAAAGATTTTGATAAACTGATAAATGATTTACAATGGAAATGCTTGAATTTGTTGGTTCCAATCTTAATAGGGAATGGTTATTTACTTCAACCTTTCCACTGAGACAAGATGTGACACAAGGTTGGGTTTAATGTGGGGAACTCGAGTGTGTACACTTGGGCCACGGAAAAAAAATTACCCAGTCCTCGCAACCATCAGTTGTGTTGGCATTGGCATGACAACCAATTCCCCCTCTCTAGTGCAATTGGTGTGAGAAGGTGCAGCTTTGAGCAGCTGTTCCCCAAGACTAGCCACCTAACAGTTTTTATTTTCCCCAGCTGCATCTCTGTCTGCAGGCAGAACCACAACTGATTTGTACTTTGCCTGAAGTTAGATATGCAACTAAAAGATGATAATCCTCTCCAGCATGGAGTGCTTTATAGTGATTTACTAAGCATAGCTTAGATGTGGCACAAGGCCAAAAGTAGGGAAAACTCAGGTTCGAATTCTCTACTCAGCAGTAATTGATATAGCAAAACAAGCTTGCTAACCATTACACTACCTTGAAGTGCCCAATGTAATAGGGAATGACTGCAAAAACCTCCGCCTCACCAAATTTATAGGCAAAACATATGTATGCTGGGATTTCTTTCCAGCCAATAAGATTGGCCAGTTCTTGGTCACATCTGCCATATTTCTGTTCTTTCTTGTCTTGAAGTCAGAATCACTTGTCTGTATCCCTTTTAATATCATTCCTCTTTTGTGAACTTTTTACCTCATTACTATTGCTTTGCCTACTTTTGTCTTGCATGCATTGTTTCTTTGATATTACTATTACTCTACTCTTTCTTTCTTTCTCTTTCATTGTTTATTGGAAACTTTGTCAATTTCTGCTTGTTGGCCATTTCTGCCAATTACATTTAACCATGGCCAATTACTCTACAGGAATTCATAAGAAAATTTGTTATGGAGTAAATGAGAAACGTCAAGAATTAAAACTTAGATTATTAAAATCTTACAATTTTCTTCCAAGTAATCAAAAGACTTTCTTTTTTTTATGAATTTTCTACTAAACATTTGACTTTAAGGTAAAGGAAAAATTAAAAGATAAAATCTCAAAATTGCTGAGTTGACTGACTAAAAGAGTGAGTGATGCACAGACACAGTAGAAAACCAAAATGACTTCCCAACTTCCAAGCAGTATATCAATAAAAAATGACTTTTGACTATTCATTGTTTGTCAGTTTTATTATCTTCTATCACATGATTAATAACTTTATGAACTCCACTTGCCCTGGGTTTTTGCGTTTCATCTATCTTGCCTCAGTGGTTTAGTGGTATATGCTAATCTCAAATGAAGGGGAAAATTTGAAGATTAAACATTTAACTGATTGTGCTATAGAGAAAATATTAAAGTATAACCCAGGCCTGAACATTTAAAAACATGTGAATGGTAGTAAATTAATCACAGGCCACAACAGTAAATTACTGGGTTTGACAGAAACAAATATGTGGGGAGGGAGGAAAGGTGAGAAAATTATTTCTTTTTCTATGAAGACAGCAAAATATTGGTTGAATGAAGTTATGCTTCCACAAAACTGAATAATAGCCCATTGCAGAGCAATTGTTTAATTAGTTCTCTAGTTTATCTTAGTACAATTTCTACACTAGAAAACCCCCAATATTAAAACTTTTTTACATTGGAAGTACTATGAATACATTCAAGGAACGTTGGCGTGGACATGTGCAATATTTCAACAGTAGTAATCATAAATACAAGACTTCATTGTTCAAGTATTTTTTGAGTTTAAAGGAGAAAAAAAAGACACCTACTGTTAAATGGAAATTAATTAAGAGAGCTTGAACATGTAATTCTCTATATGCCCCTTGTTATTTATGTCTTAATGAAAAATTTGAAATCATTAGATTTAAAGACAAGACCCATCTCTTAAATCAAAGGAATGAACTCACTGTAAACATAGTTCAAAATTTAACTTACTGTAGGGGGTTGTAATATTTTTGACAATGCAGTGTTACTGTAGGTTTAGTATGTTATTACTTATATTATCTGCTAATCCTCCTATCTATATACACAAATATATATGTATACGTTTTTATGTTGTTTTTGTGTGCACATCTATGTGTATTTTTATTGATAGATGTATTATGCGTATGTGAATTTTTTTATATATATATGTATTTGCGTGTATGTGTGTGTGTGTGTGTGTGTGTGTGTGTGTGTGTGTGTGTGTGTGTATGTATGTATGTATGTATATATATATATATATATACACACGCACACACTTGTGTGCGTGTATGTATATATATATATGTGGGTGTATGTGTGTTTGCGGGTATGTATATATGAATATATTTGTTCTTGTAATGTTTGTGTATATACATATGTTTGTATTTATGATTGTTATATATGTGCTTGTTTATATATTTATGCGCTTGTATATGTATGGGAGTGTATGCGTATGTACATATGTGTGTGTATATATGTATATATATATTCATGTATGTATGTGTGTGGGCGTGCATGTATGTGTGTGTATGTGCGTGTATGTGTGTATATATGTGCGTGTATACATGTGTGTGCGTGTATGTGTTGATGCGTGTATATATATATGTGTGTATGTGTGTGCGTGTATGTGTGCGTGCGCGTATATATATGTCTGCATGTGCATATGTATGCGTGCGCATGTGCGTATGTATGCGTGCGCGTTCGCATATATATATATATATATATATATATATATATTAGCCTTTCAATTAAAACAAAATAAATCTTAAAATATATGTATTTTTTCCTCAGTTTTTTCTTTAAATAATTTTATAATATTTTAATTTTAATACAGATTAAATTTAAAATTGATATTTTTCAATTTTATAGTAAAATCTAATATTAATCAGAATGATTTCTGTTTTAGTCTAACCCTGACATTAAGGCATTAATAATTATAACCAAGGTTCGTTGTCAAGTTTTTGGAATTCTCATATACTTCTATTTTGATTGGTCATTGCGGCTTATGTAACAGAATTTTCCCTATCGAGGGGTGTTTGGTCAATTTGAACCTTTTAAAACTCTTTACTCTACATTCAACACCATCACTTGATAAGACACCAGAAGTGTTGAAACAAAATGAGAATTTTTGTAGTGATTTTATAACATATTTATGCTATAATTTTCAAATATATATAAGTGGACATGGAAGTCAGCACTTAGAGGCGACAGTCTGTTTCATGCTAGTGCAATCGTCAGGCAACTTGTGCTGTTATTTTTCTCGGCTATTTATATATAAGGGTCAGTGGTGCATTATGGGTAGTCTATTTTGGCGGTTACTTTTACTGGAAGTCGCTTATTTGTTTATTTATTTATGTCAAATTATTTTGTTTGTTTTTTTTAAATTTTATTTTTATTTTTTATCTTATATATTTATTTATTATTTTGATCGGTGTTTTGAACTAGCATGAAACAGCCTGTCGCCTCTGAGTGCTGACTTCCATGTCCACTTTTATATTTATATTTACACACGCTCTATCTCTGATATTGAGCACATAAATATAGCACACTTTAAGACTATATTTCTTTTTATATATATATATATATATATATATATATTATAAAGAATTAAAGGATTCACTTTAAATCTGACATTTTTTAAAACTTAAATTGATGGAGAGCACATTTTCTTTATTAAGTTTTCACGATTGAACAGACCGATAGACTAATACACTAATTGAAATAAAAAAATAACGGGCCTTTATTTTAAACACGGGTATCTGCTAAAAGCTTTGAAATTATATGATAAAAATATAGTTTTAAGGTATGCTATATTGATATTACACTTGAATATTTGAAGATTATAACCATCAGGGAAGCAAATAGGAGGAAGGGAGCTGCACTGTCGGGATCAGGACCTATCACATTGCATATCCCTCTCTGGATTTTGTCGAGGACTTCGAGATGAACAGCGGGGTCACCAGACCATATATGGCAGCAGTATTCAATGCAAGGACGAATGGTAGATTTGAAGGATGGACACAAGCGTTATTAATTTGCTGAATCTTATTGTCTCTATAAACTGTGCCTCATTACTCTTATTGTTCACACAATTAACTCTTTCAGTAAGTCTCTGTCACGAGTGGCTCTTGGGCCTTGTATAGGGTGAACATTAGTAAAAAAATAAAATGAGTAAATTTTCAGTATGATACCAATTTCACCAAAACTTTCAATGTTACATTTCAGGAATCTTAAATCATTGTATAATGCTTCCTTTGGCCACTCTAAAACCATATTTCCCTTAATTTGAGATTAGAATAAAACTTGTGGTTTTCTTTGATAACAAAATAGAGCAAAGTCATATGAGTGGAATAAGTATTTTCCACTTCAATGTTTGAGGTAAGAAGCTAGGATTTCGTATGCTAATTTTCTAGGCAGATTGTCTCTCCCTACTTGGAAGATTGGCGTAACACAGTCTTCCTTCCCACGTCTCTTCTATTTAGCCTTTAAGTTGGCTTAAAATTGTGAATCTGTTAATGCTTTTTTATTCACTGTTGTTCTAATGTCTGTTAGTATCCAATCAAGAGTAAACCCTTATAAACGAGGACAATTACGACCTGGGAAATCGTCTAACATTTGAAATGTCGTCCAAACATTATGGAGATCAGAAAGTCAGGCAGCGATTAAGAAAATTAAATGTTGCAAAGCACGAAAATATGTATAATTTTATCCCCCGCCGCCTCCGAAAGACGAGTCATTTCAATATGGTTGACGTCGTCCTGTGTCTGTGTTTATTCCGCACAAAATATCAGTTTGCAGCGTTTAAGGAATGCAAGTGGTGACATTGCCATTTGTGCGAAGATTTTCACCAGAGAATGGCGAATAATTAAAATTCAAAAACAGATAGAGGATAAAATAAGTTTGATAAGTTTTTCATTGGGGTTTTCAGTCAACAAAAGATGCTGCTATTCGTACAAGGACAATGTCAAAATGAGCAACATCAAAAAATCCGTTTGCAGTCAGTGTCTGAGGAATGATATGGCATATTAACTTTAAAGCAGGATACAGTTTAAGGTACACTCCTTCCTCTACGGTTTAGCAAGTGGCATTTTGTAAAATTATGTTCGTTTGATCGTCTTGTTTGTTAGAAGTCATAAATAAATTCACTGTATTAAAACAGGAAAATGAATTTCCAAAAAATTCAGAAAAATCTTTATTCGAGAAACACGAAAACGACCAGGAGATACTTTTAGTCAGGAAGAAATTGTGTTAATATTATTATTTATTAATGTTAGCAAAACTTTAAACGAACGCGCGGATCTATATAATAATTAATTTATAAAAATCTAAGAACGGAACTAAAACTACAAGTGAAGATGATTGTACAGTTTCTTTTCGGTGATAGACTAAACCGTGTTGCTCCTATTAAAATAAAAAATAAGGATCTAAATTTCTGGTATTAGGAGTTATCTAAATTATTTATATGGGGAATATTGGAATAGCTTATTGGATTAAAGCATGGGTTGGTGAATTTGGTCACATAGTAATTGTGAGTTCAATCTTAGGACCGGGTAGTGTACTTGGACATGTGGTGTTAGAGAAATAAATAAATAAATAAAAATAAATAAGAAGACCAAAATTTCACCATCTCTAAAAATAAATGAATAATAAAAATCGCCAGGAAAATAAAGCCATAGTTCAACCAATCAATCAGAAAAAAGAAATGAACAAATAATAACAACTGGACCAAAATTTCAACATCTTTAAAAATAATTTAACCAACCAATCTGAGCGCTTTCATAACCAAGATATAAGGTCGCGAACCAATGAGAAACTGTAGAAATCACTAGGGCCTGACGTATTTATATTAACGCAAAATACCACAAGATATGAAACAATAAGAAGAAACATTCAACAAGAAAAGCATTTATATTGCAATAACATACAAAGTTGCATGATGAAATGACTCAAGGAATTTATACTGAGTTGCAGTTTCATAGTTTCACACACAAAAATGTTTTTATGGCAGGTAAAAGTGTCTTTGTCTAGTGTGTTCAAAGTGTATGCCAATAATATCGGATTTGTATTGAATACATTAGTTCGGTGTCAAACAAACTGATTTTAAACAAATCTTTTTAGTTAAGAATTTTAATATTAAGAATGCGGTAGGAGTTGTCTACCTTTATCTGTTAAATTGTTTTGCTTAAAGCTTTCAAAGAAACTTATTGAGTGAGAGAAAATTGTAGTCTTCGCTTGAAAATCGAGAAGTAGTATTAACACTTCTGATTTGAAAATGAGCATAAATATATTCAAGTATCTTGCCGCTTCACCGAAGAAGGATGAAATCGGTTGAGATGAATTGAGTGAGTGTGTTGAAAATTATATGTGCTCTGGCGGCATGCTGTTTGCTGATGAAAATCTCACTGTTAGAAGTTTATAAGTTTTTGTGTCCTTGTAGTTGAAGGAGTGGATGTTCGTAGATGTGCGATGTTCGTACGTACGTGTGTACGTTGTGTGTGTGTGTGTTTGTGTGATAGCGTTTTCCCCTAAGGGACAAAACGCGATTTCTCCACAGAGCTTACATCTTGTATGTGAGAGAAGGCAAGAGGAAGAGTGAAGATGTGTCCAAGTATTTATAAGTAATGTGAATCACGTGATAGGCTCGAGAACACATGACCAGATTTTGTAGGTAAATTGACTTTGAACACAACTGCGTAGGCGTTGTAATGTTTTTCACATATATTAGCTAATCAGAAGTCAGAGAATTATTCAAGGTTTCTGTGATCCACTTTGGTGTTTAGTTTGTACAAAAATTGCCGCCGAAAGAAACTATTACATAGAAAATGCATTGAAATCTTTTTCGACCAATAGTATTCGCTGAAACGAAAATAATAATAATACAATCAAGTGGTAGCAGAATGCTAAAAAAGCAAGCAGTCTTTTCAAAGCGGATCTATAGATGTGTATATTAACAGATGAAAAATCAACCAAAGTCAATGTCGATAAATTTTGTCCATTCTTCGATGCTGTTGTCATCGTAACATACCTAGAAACAAAATACGGCATTTGCACGACTAGCCGGCGGTATTATACAGCTCTAATCTGTCCTTGCTACATTAAAAACAAACATACCTTTCTTCATCACGTGGTCAAGCGGCGGCTACTACATTTGGGTACATACGTATACATATTTACTTCCTCCCGGGCTCTTACTCTTTTTCTCGTATGCGCCAGTACTTTTATAATTTTATCTTGAAATTTCATCTTTCACTTTATTATTCTGTATTATTATATTGTGGTACATAAAGATTTATTTGGTATTTATCAACACCGTACTTTTTTTTATCATTAAACGATCAATTATACCGATGTATGGTGGGAACGGATGTTGTCGTAAGATAAACAACTTAATCAAATCTGATAGCATCCTCGTCACAATAGACTCAGGGCGAACAATAACTGAGTAGTACTAAAATCAGAACCAGACGAGTTATCTCCCCCTAGACATGGTTAGTGGAACGGGAACAATCTACACCCGTAGATTAAATAAATAGTTCAGTTCGAAAACCCCTGTAGGTTACTCGGATCGACATACGCCTGATGAAGGCCGGGTAACACAACGGCCGAAAATTTGTGATAAGATCGACAAAGATGAAAACAATAGTCCGCTTGTAAATAGCGTAAATAATGATTTAAATATTTGAGTGTTGACTAGTTTGAAAAACTGGTTCGATGGAATTTCTTTTTCAAGCATATCACCCCAGGCAAGGCGGGAGTGTCACTAGCACGCAAAGGGTTACAGAAAGTGAGAGCAGGAGTAAAGCGTGTGTTTGAGGAAAGGACACAGAGAAGGTCGGGGATCAGGATCAAGGCATCAGAAGATGTTGATTGACATTACATTTGAAAATTTGAAGATTATAGCTAGTAAGTGAAAGGGAGTTCCACTGACGGGAAGTGCGAAATAAGAAGCTGTTGGAGTAGAAGAGGTGGTTACATTTAACAGTGAAAGGATGGGACCGAGATGCCAGCCTCGTAGCACGCTTAAATTCATGCAGTCTGGGAACCAGTGAAAGTAGCTCGTCAGAGCAGTTGCCATGAAAATACTTGTAGAAAAGACAGAGGGAAACCACATTACGTCTGTGAGAAAGTGACTGTAGACGAGATGCCAGATCAGGACCTATCACATTGCATATCCGTCTCTGCATTTTGTCGTGGACCTCGAGATGAACAGCGGGGTCACCAGACCATATATGGCAGCAGTATTCAATGCAAGGGCGAGTGGTTGATTTGTAGATTTGAAGGACGGACTCAGGCGTGAAAAACCTGGTGCTACACAGAGAACCAACTTTCCTTGCGGTAGATGAATCTATGGATTCAATGTAATTGTTCCACCTAATTTCAGTGGAAAGCGTAAGACCAAGCAGGCACAGGGAGGCGCTTTCGTGGGGTTGGGCATCAACCATTCTGATGGGAGGCAGGGAGGGTTCTCTATGGTGGGTAAATGAGAGCAGTTTCGTTTTGGAAGCATTAAAATTTACAAGCCATTTCTTGCCCCCGGTCAATCACAGATTGTAGGTCCTTTTCGAGACCAACCGACACTACGGCATGATCCGTGTTGCCAAGAGGGCAGAGCTGCGCGGCACAAGAGTCGGGAATGGAGGTAAAACCTAGATTGAGAAGGGAAGCATTACCATCAGGGTTACTGGGGAAACGCGTAGGAAAGTCAACCACTTGTGTGAGGGACTGAGCGATTGAAGAGTTATGGGTTTGTATACCAACGAGGTCAGTTACAGAGTGTTAAAGACATGTTATGGTGGGCATTAAAGTCACCTAACACGAATATGTGTGCAAACGGATGTAGAGAGAATGGCCTTGTCTATATTGTCGGAAATGCTATCGAGAATTCCACAGTCTTGGGAGGAAGGAGAACGGTAGAGAAAGAAGAGATAACTGATAGAAGTGAGGAGATTATTCTATTAATTTCATTTTGAATTCAGCAAAATTTCTTTATTTTTGGATCTAAACTCATTTTGAATAACATGACTTTATTGTACACGAAAGAAATACAAGGATAACTTGACTTTTTTTTCGAACACTTAGGGTTTATGTACTAATGCGAAAGCTTGTCTATATATAGAATCTGAGATAAAATATTTTTTCTTTTAAGAAAACTGCTGTTTGCAATAACTCGGGGTGTGGACGGTGAACTCGAACGTCTGGCGAAATTAGATATAATTTGGCCCGTTAATATTTTTTACCGAGTCGTTCCAATAAAGTTTAACTAAAGGGAAAATAATAAAGCATTATGTATATACGGAGATTCCTCTATTGAAAAAAAAGGTTCACATGTACATATTTGAAGAAGAAGCATAAATAAAATTTGTGTTTCTACTACGGACAGTTTACTTTCATTTTTTATAGAAAGTGTATGGAAACAAAGTTCTCAATGCCTCTTGGGCAAGTCCGTTTTCTTTTTCTGATTCAGAAGTTAGGATAAGTAAAAGCATCATTATAATGGTCGAGCTCAAGTCAGTCTTGCGCAGAGTTGGAACGACCAAAGAAAACTTTGTACTTATTTAATCGTTGGAGAGTCGGCTTGGTTATAATGGTGGAATTTGAGTCAGCTTTGCGCTGAGTTGGAACGACCAAAGAAAATGTCTGACCATTCAGATGTTTATTTTCAAGCAGATGTTGAAGAGAATTGTAAATCTTTACTAACAATAAATACACCGAAGTGAAAGGAGTAAATATTAATTATATAAAGATAGAATGTACAGTCCTTAGCAAAAGAGACGACCCAAGATACCAGTTGCACAAGATTGGAGACATCAGAATCAAGCATGTAAAGAAATTTAACTATCTGGGAAGTGTTATAACAAACACTGTAAAATATAACAGAAATCTGAAAGCACATTGGAATTCCGAAAATAAATTCTATTCTGTTATATATTAGCCATTATTTGCAATGACTTGTTGACACTTATCAGGTCTTCAGGTCTTTGTATTCGATAATCTTTGAGTAAGATTCCGCAGATTTTGATATGAAAATTGTTTTGACGAACTCTTGAATCTGGTTTCCACTCGAGAAAGTTTTCCCCATCAAAGTATTTTTCAGCGATGAAAAAGGTAATAATCGGTTGATGCAAGATCAAGTGAATATAGAGGGTGTGATAAAACAGACTAACCGAGTTTTAAAAACTTTTCATAAATTATTCTTGCGATGTCATGGAGGAGAACAACATCTTTCCTTTAATCCATTGTATACGATGCCACTACCGTGAAAAAGCTAAGGTATGTTAAGGCATGTACTCCAAATTAATTTTTAATTGCCGCATATGGTTATTAGTTAGCATGATATATTCATTATTACCATTGGTTGGTCAAAATGGAAATTACTTATAACTCAACCTTATATATATATATATTCTGAACATCCCTTTCAACATAATTTTTCGAATCACCCTATACTTGTATCTTGATTGGCTACTCTAGCTTATGTAACAGCGTTTACTCCTAGCTAAGGATCGTTGATTAATTTGAAACTTTTAAAACCATTTATTCTATATTCTATATCATCACTTGACAAGACACAAGAAGTGTTGAAACAAAATGACTACTTTTGTCGTGATTTTATAACATATTTATGTTGTAATATTCAAACAAATAATTATATATATATATATATATATATATATATATAACGGATATTTGCAGGTAAGGCAGTTGTATATTCTCCACCGACACAACCTTTATTTACGAATGTTCTATGTCTTGTCTATCTTAGCTTCAATATATTTTGTTCTAATTCTCTTGGACAAACATTTTCCTGTCCCACGCAATCATTCTCCCCTTACTCCAATATGTAAAACAACGTGGTAATTATGTTCCCGTTGGGGCATGTTAGTTTTCCCTGTCCGCTGACAACAGAACTCTCTTTTCATTTTCTAACGCATGCCGCTCTCACATGTTTTCCCAAAACCTCCACTTATGAAGTAAGTAAGTAAGTCAAGTTTTCTCTTTGGTCGTTCCAACTCAGCGCAAGGCTGGCTTGAGCTGAGTCGGAAACAGCCAAAATGTAACAATGTTTATACTGATTTACCCTAAATTCTGGACCAAGAAAAGGGAAACGGACATCCCATAACCATGTTTAAACGTTCCGACAAATAAAGTACAAACTTTCCTTTGACTTTTCTAACTCTGCGCAAGACTGACTTGGGCTCGACCATTAATACGATGCTTATGCTCACTTACCCTTGTTACATTATTTTGTGTAATCTAGTACTAGTGAGCAAAACCAAATGACTTGACTCACTTTATAGTTCCTGAAAAGAAGATTAACCAATCAGGAGGCGTAAAATATTCACTCCGTCTTGTATAAAGGCGGCCATTTTGGTTACTCTCTCCGAATGTCCAATGCCAACCTGTCAGAACCAAAGATGACCAGAACAGAAGGAAGAACTACGCTCTGCTACTTTAATCGAGATATCCACTGCTAACCTGAACTACGCTTCCCTACTGTCTTCAAAATATTCACTGCCAACCTCTGGATTCTATACTCAAAGACTACCGTCATCATGAATAACAACCCTAACTTCTGAACCAAAAAGAATATGGACATACCCAAGAGACATTAAGAATTTTGTTTCATTACAGTTTATATAAAAAAGGAAGTGTAAACAATATGAATAGAAGAAAAAGGTGGTAGGAAGTGAAGTTTATGAGGATAAGCAGGATACATAATGATTGACTTGAGAGGTTGTGTGTGGTGATAAAGAAGGAACTCTCTAACCCCTTTCTCTACTTCTCGGGAACAAGTTGTTCCCCTTTGATTTTGTACCCGTTTGATCGTCCATTTTACCGCGACCACCTCTCTGTGAGGATCTAGTCGAATAAAGCTTCTTTAAGCGAACCTGACTCTGAATTCCTCAATCTCTTCTCTGACTCTGAATTCCTCAATCATTTCTCATTACATTGTGGGAAAATACATTTTTCTTATGATGCTAAGAGTAACTGGAAATATAATTACTCCACTTTATTGTCATTTGCACGTGGCTTCAAAAACCTCCCTATGAAGTAAGTCAAGCTTTTTCTTTGGTTGTTTCAACACAGTGCAAGGCTGACTTAAGCCCAACCATTATAATGATTCTTATCTTTACTTACCCTATCTTCTAGACGCCCCCCAAAAGAAATGAACATACCATAATCATGTTTAAAGCTTCCAAAAATAAAGTAAGTACAGACTTTTCTTTGGTGGTACCAAATCTTGTCAAAGATGACTTGAGCTTGACCATTAATACTTACTTTCCTTAACTTCTGGACCAAAAAGAAAATGAACATACCCAAGAGACATTGAGAACTTTGTTTTCCTACAGTCACCATAAAATGAATAAACGGTCCCTAGTAGAAACCCAAGTTTCTGTATGCTTCTTCTTTGTTTATCCCATGTGAACACGTGAAATACACACAAACACGCAACCTTTTAAATTCCATACGCCTTTCTTTCACTTGCCTTTAGAAAAATCTCCACGTAATTTTTTATTTTTAGTTTCTTGTCTTTGAGGTTCTCATCTAAAAATTGTTCTTTTATTAGTTCTACTGCAGTTATTTGTTGCCTCATCGATCTCTTTGCGGAGGGTTTATATCTAAATTTCCTCCCCCTTTACAGAAAGCAAGAACATTATTAAAACGCGGATTTCTACAGCAGCGTGAATGAAACGTACGAAGCTCGTTCTTGAAGTACGAACTGAACCTATTTATTTAATAAACCTATTTACAGCCTGGAAGAAAGAGCCATTGTTCGTTTTCATTAGCAAAGGCCATTTCATTCTAAAAATTCCTTGAAATATCCTTTATCTACATAAATTATCATTAAACCTATTGAAGCATGATAATTTCAAAAATTAGCAACAGTGCAGTTCAATAGCTATGTAAAGATCAAAAGAAAATAAAAATATAACATTCGTCTGCTGCAGTTTATTTTTCAAACCAATTTCTCTCTATTAATTTACACCTTGTAGTGGGATAACAATTTTAGTAGTATTATTAATTGTTAAAAGGCAGGGTCGGCGCGTCTTAACGCCAAAACCCTCGACCGGGAGCGGGGAGAGATTTTGTTTTGGCTCTGTTGTGGCATCTCTCATTTTTTCAATACTGTTTTCTGGACATCCGCCAGTTTTTAAAATTATTTTTAAACTGACGTTACATTGTCAGTCATCAACTAATAATATACATTGTGTATCTGCATAGTCGGTGCGGCGCGTTACTACACAGGAACCTCCGACGAGTTTGGAGCCCCCAAATGGCTAGTTTCAGCAGTAGTTTTTGCTTTTTTTTTTCTACCTAAGTTATATTGTCAATCATCAACAGGGCTAGTATTAACTACCCTGAATCTCTCAACCGCGTTGAAGCCCCATGACTACTGGGGAGGGGTGGGGCAGAATTTCTAATTTCAGTAGCGCTTATTCTTTAAATTGTAATTTTCTTTCTGAAAAATCCTTTTAAATCATTTAAGAGGGTAATATATCTCGGTAAAATCATTTTTTATTCCGAGTTCATCCACTAAGAAGAATCTCTCCCTTTTTTTTTTTTTACTAATAGTAATATTAAACAGAAATCGACGGCTAGTAATTAAAATAAAATTTCTAGTCCCTATTTTTTACATTTCTAGAAAGCTAAAACCCAGAAAATGATTGCTTAAAAATGTTTAAAGATTTCAACATGAAAAAATTTCCTGAAAACTGAAATACTGTTTTTAAAACAAATTTTCAAGACAATCCTGTTTGTGTTGTGTTGGAATCTTTGTAAAACATTGTTTTTCAGCGGAAATGCGCCGGCGATTAATCTTTATGGAAATGTAAAAATTTGCTACTTAAATTTATTTTTGAGTAAAATTTAGTCATGAAAATATTGGTGGTTATTAAGAATTATTCTCAGATTTTTTTAAAATAATAAAAAAATCTATTCATTATAAAAATAAATAATGAATAAGTACTGAAATTTTCATTTAAATTGTATGATTCCCTGATTTTTGGAAATTTAAAAATTCTTTGCCCTTCTCCATCAATTTTCCTTTGAGGGTTTGTAGCCCCAAGGTTGGGAAACTTTGAAATCAACATGTAGTAGAGAAGGGGGCCCATATTAAAGTTTTTCTCCTCGAGACACTAGCGCCGGCCCTGTTTAAAAGGAATATAGTTTTCTTGATAGGATATATATTTACGCGAAACATTATATAACAATGACATCATATTGCTTTAGCAAAACTAGAGGTAAAAACTAAAGAAGTAAATGGTAAAGGAAAATATTTCTGTTGAAATATCCTTATTCGTGCGTGCATGTGTCGAAAGTGATGTTGAATATATTGGGAAATTTCCACATGAGAAGAGCTCCTTGTTGGATTCATAAAGTCATCAGCTTAGGGCAGTGATGTGTTGTGTACGATACGTAGTTCGTTGGAAATTAAGAAGCCTTATGGAGAGGAAAAGAGACGGGTCTTGTCCCTACAACATTTTGTGGGTGAAGAGTGGGAGAAAAAACCAAAGAGAGATAGAAGTTGGTCCCTTTTCTTTAAATATTGCTTTATACAATGCTACCTAGCGGTTGCTAGCAGAAATTCTCTGGCAGACAAGCGACTTGACTTCTGTAACGTAGCTTTTCTGTGCCTTTTTAGAAATATTTTAATGGTGATCATTCTTTTTAGAAATATTTTAATGGCGATCATTCTTTTTAGAAATATTAAAATCATCCAGGACTTTCCCACGCCCACTTTTATCAAACATCTATATTTAATTGAAATGGTCAAATTCTACCGAAGTGCCGAATTGTTTCGAAATACTTCACCTCTTGACAAATCTTCAGAAGAAGAATAACAAAAACATCATTTTGGAGGGCGATGCCATGCAAGCATTCGATACTGCAAGAAACGCACTCGCCGACTTCACAAGCTGTCATTCATCGACAACGATCCACAGAAAAAATATTACGGTCTGCAGACGCATCTGATGCAGGGAAACCCGCAACACGTGAATGAGGGAGCTAGGTGACGCTGTTCCCAAGGTTCAGTCTATCCTGTTAAACAACATGAGACATATTATTGTAGCGGACCGCTGGGGGTGAAGATGTGAAGAGATATAAGAAGGTTAAAATTTCCTGCTGGCCGGTCCAGCTACATGAGAATGTTGGACTTTAATTAAGTCCAAAAAAGACAAAGAAAACAAACAAGACCGATATATATGGGTAAACAAATATATATTAAGAACAAGTTACACAAAGACATGAACAGTTACATAGTGTTTGTATGGAGAAATTATGTGTGTGTGTGTATTGTGAGTGTTCGTACGTACGTGTATTGTTCTTAGCGTGTTCCCAGAATTTGGAAAACGCTGTATCTGTGGCAGGTCACATATTGGCCTAAGTGGAAAAAAGAGAGATTTTACCTCATCTCCGCGCGAGGTGGCGGCACAAGGCTTGAGTCGGAAAAGAGAGAGAGAAAGAGAAGGGTCAGCCAGTATTTATAGCCAGGGGAGAGAGACCCCTGTTGAAGGATTAATGGACTGAGGAGGAGCTAACTGCGACATCATCATATGTTGTAAACAGTGTGCACATTAAGGAATACTTTTTATAAACATTGTAAGATGAAAGCACAGAGAAGACGTGGATTCGTTGTTTTCAGTGATTAAAGGTTCTATTTGTTGTGTATACTATTATTAAAGTTGAAATAATAATAAATGTTTCTGTATGGGGAAACAGCGTACGCGCGTGTGTATCTCTGTGTGTGTGTGAGCGAGTGAGTGAGAGAAACCGTTCGTAGAATAGATATTGAAGAGAGGTTAGCAGCATAATCGTCTTAAATAAGATGAAGATAAATAGTTGGTCACATTGCTAAAAAAAAAAAAAAAAACGAAATTGAATCCGAACTATTTATAAAAAAACCCACCTAAACAAAAAGCGATGAACTACTGAAGGCATCAACATTTAATTCTTCTGATTGGTTAGAAAAATTTATTTAGCTTCTGATTTGTTAAAGAGATAAATTCTTATAAACTCTGGTACTATTTTTGTACAGAATTTATGTTTGAATGAGAGATAGCGTAATGTTATTTATAACAGTTACAACTGTCTTATATAAAGCAAAGCTCAATGTTCGGTGCGAACCATTTGAAGTTAGATTTTTCTCCTGTGAAAAGTATAGTAAAAACTGCAAAAAAACCCAAACACATGTTTACTAATGTTTTTTGTCTGTGTGTATGACTAGACAATTCGTTTTCGTCTATTTTTATAACCACCTCTTTGATGCATACGTGGATGGTAAAAAATGGAATAATTCTTGCATCATTTATGAAGATGTTATTAGCACAGTCTTTGCGAGAAAAAAATATCTCCCAACTGTAACGTCTGCTCGCTTCCACTTCCAATTTTTCTCTATCCTTTACCATCGTTGTATACCGCCTTTTACAGTGGGTGGTCGTCCTCGTATGCAAATGACCGACATTCATAAAAAGGTTCAACGTCACACACGGGCTTTGGACCTCTCAGAAATGGTGGTTCGGCAGGCCAGACACTTCAGGCGCTTTGGATCAGGTCAGTGCGAATATCTATCGTCACAGAAAAAAATGGAAATGATTAAAAAAACCATTTACTCCATTTGAGTTGGTAAAAAGAAATCAAGGGATAGAGTACTCTGAAACCTCACCAGACTTACTTGAGTTCTTCTGACTTAAATTAACCAAAATATAACTTTTCAAAGCAAACATGCGTGATATTTCATTTTTACACTGTACGCTTTGCCATTTAAAGTGTTTGCAAAAGGTAATAATCTTTGACTAAATGACTAGGATATTAGCCAAGAAATGTTTTCAATAAAATAGATAATTAAATTTAAAGCTTTTAGTTTCTATTTTTGAAACATGGTAATTCCTGTGTAGCGATGGAACCATATTTTTAAATTAATAAATTTATAATGTTTATGCTCTGCGGAATTGTATTGAGCACTGTTTTTTAAAAATAAAAATAATTAATAAGAATACCAGATTATAAATCTTACTGTTCTTTCTCTTTATTTTAATATATATACAATAAAATAGATATAGATAAATTAATTTTTGGAGCAGAACTTTTTCACAACGATTATTTACACATTTTACACAGGAAAATGTAGCTGTTAGTGAAAATATATTCAGATGTCCAAAATAAATGATATATTCTTTTAGTTTGACAAAGTTTCTGGATATATGATATTAATGCTTCTCCTAAACGGTACCAGAATGAAAAAGTGGAGGATTCAATCCTTGATTAACCAACTCAGCCACAAGGAAGATATACAGAAGATTAGTTCATGCTAACAATTGTCTTTTGTCTTGATCATCATGACAAAGCTAGACCTCAAGTCACTGAATTCAAAGGATCAATCTGTTGGGATTAAGAGTACTCCGTGGATTAACCCATTCTCTTTTGGCCTATCCCAGTTAAGATAATTGCTTTGGTGAAATGTGGGAGAAGCTGCCTGACATCTGAGTTAGTTCCATTTCATAACTCTCAAGTCCTGAGATTTCTGAGAAGCATGGCAGTTAGGAAAGCGTTTAGTTGAAGCCTGTCTGAAGGAACATGAAGCAGCTCGAAAGATTTGAGAAACTCAATTAGATTAAATTTAGAGGAGATGCGAAATGAGTGAAAAGATTGTTGCGTGTTCAAATAAAATGGGTGACTCGTGTCTCTTTATTGCTGGTAGTCCTTCTGCCGAGTTCAATGAATGTTTGGTTTTTTATTGTCTTATGGAGGCCCCAGAAGCCTGTGTTTATTTATTGGTGGGAGCTGATTTTATTGGCTAATTATTTTTATTAAATTGAAAATTTGAAGTATGTTTGAAATCCGGAAGGCTGCACGGAGTCCTTGCGCGGCGTGTTTATTTTTGTCATTTGCTCCTTTGATTTGATATTGTTCACTTCCGCTTACTCTACATGTGCCTCAGAAGATCCGGTGACAAATATCATGCTGATTGATTTTTGACTTTCAAGCATGGTGAAGAATGTACATTAGCTTGAGGTGCCAAGTGGTTTTCATGACAAGATATAAAAAAGGCTGCAAAATATTTGGATACTTTGCATTGTGGATTATCTCCCACTTCCCGCAAACATGGAGTTTAAGGGTTGATTTTTAGGTGTATTTCAGGTGACTGCGTGCACAGCCCCGGCTCACTAATATATACGGTCCCACATGTCAAATTTCAAGCTAATTTCTAACAGGCCTATTTGTTTTATAGTCAATTTATGTCTGTTTTATCCAAAACATATTAAAACCGTCCAAAAGAACAATCATGTTTTTTCTCTCCTTTAAAACAGATATTAGTATGGGGTGTACCAGCTAGCCACAATTTAAGGGCTATTTCGTGTTAGGAAGAATAATACGCTTTAGCCTTCCAATAACCGGACACCTATACTAATATTGGCATTAGTGTAGCCACTGATACACTAACACCGAATGAGGATACAGAAAGACGAAATACGGGACCGTACCCAACAAGACATTTAATAATGCAAACAAATCATATACACATATTAAAAAGGTTTACATGTCCCAAACACAAGATTGTTCATATAGTCCAAAGGACCGAGGGTGTTTAACGAGAACAGAGAAATGCTGTACCAACTTTAGGGTCGTCGACTGTCCATAGATGAGTTAACAGGACTTACTTCTTTCTCCGCGCTAGGCTGGGTACCAGCAGACCAATTTCCACGTGTGTGGACTCCGGTGGTCGAAGGAAAAAAGGCAGAGCTTCCTAAAAACGGAAGTGACGAAAGGGAAGAAGGGACAGGAGAGTTCTCGTCTCTAAGGGGCTGAACTTCCGTTAGCCCGACCTAAGGGAAACAACTGTAGTTTCCCCACACAGAAAAGTAATAATAAAAGACTGTAAAGAAAAAAGTTATTAAAAAAACTAAGCAGTAATACAATATATATATATATATATATATATATATATATATATATATAAGTAAAAAAAACTTATCAACAGTTTATAAATCAATTTTCTTTTGCCCTTTGCCTTTTTTGAAAATATTCAACAATATTTTTTCGAACTTCATTCGTTTCATATTGTAAAATATATTCACAACAATTTTTGTTGCAAAGTGAATTCTTTTTTCAACATGTGTCGGAAAGTGAACAAGAGAGTTCAGTCATCAGTGGACCGGGTAAACGAACGCATCCCACCGAGGACGTAATTTCCACGTTCTACCACATCTTGGAGCAAGGAGAAGAGAGCGAGGAAGGAAAATGTTTGTCTTTTTATAGACTTAAACAACTACGTCTAACGGCGTTTGACGAAGCCAAGTTCAGGTAATAAAATTTCCGGTTTCTTATGACTGACGTTATTGGAAAGTTGTTTCTTTTTTTTTATTGTTCATCATCATTATTATTATTATTATTATTATTATTATTATTATTATTATTATATAAAAACAGAGAATAAACGGTCCGTAGTAGAAACCAAAGTTTTTGTACGCTTCTTCTTTCATTGTTTACATATGAACACAGACGAACCTAAAATACACTTTTCGTTGGTCGTTCCAACTCAGCGCAAGGCTGACCAGCTCGACCATTATAACCATACCGACACTCTACCAATGAAATAAGGCAAGTTTTCTTTGGTCATTTCAACTCTTACTTCAGCTTGACTATTATAACGATCCTTATGCTTACTTACCTTAATCTCTGGACCAGAAAACGAAAACGGACGTACCCAAGAGACATTGTGAACTACAGTTCGTATATAAAACAGAAAATAAATGGTCTGTGGTAGAAACCTAAGTTTTTGTATGCTTCTTCTTTAATCGTTTGCATATGAGCACGCACCAAAATTAAATTTTTATTTTATTCCATAGAATATAATTTATATCTTCTTTCACTTTTACCCGGGTAATAACGGTATATTCAAGCAAACCCTCACACAATATTAATAACGACAGACTATCAGCATGTTCCATTTCTTTAGATAGCAAATATTCAATAGTGAAATCATGTCCTAGGAATATCGTAGGCCATCATTGTAGGCGGTTTGCCGAATGTATGGGAATGGCTTTTTTCGAGCCGAATATTTCCAAAAGTGGCTTATGATTGGTTTGTAGTAAAATATTTTCTACCGTGTAACATTTTGTGGAATTCTTTTTTCAAAAATTATTGTCAATGCTTCTTTTTCAATTTGGCTATAATTTCTTTCTGCCTATAACGTAACAACTACCCTGGGTACATGCCAACAGCCCCCAAAAACTGGGATAGGCGGGTACAAGAGGAGGACAACAACACTCAGAAAACAGTCTGCCTGCCTTATGTGAAGGGTTTATCAGCGAAAATACAAAGGATCTGCGGTCCATATAACATCAGGACAACCTTCAAAAGCTGGACAACACTTCGCAGATATCTATCCCAAGTAAGACCCCCCCCCCCATA
This sequence comes from Acanthosepion esculentum, assembly GCA_964036315.1. Taxonomy (NCBI): domain Eukaryota; kingdom Metazoa; phylum Mollusca; class Cephalopoda; order Sepiida; family Sepiidae; genus Acanthosepion; species Acanthosepion esculentum. Next base: position 149,903,166 of record OZ038475.1, read on the forward strand.
GAGGAGAACATGACTAAAGACTGTGCGTACGCTATCCCGTGCAGCTGCGGAAAGAAATATAAAGGAGAGACAGGCCACCCCCTTAAGGTAAGGCTTCAAGAACACCAGAAAGCTGTAAAATGAGGGGAAGTGGAAAAATCAGGCGTGGCTGACCACATATGGAGAGAAAAGGGAGATCACCGCCCTCTGTGGGATTAGGTTGAGATCATAGACAAAGAATGCCATTGGAAAATTCGTAAACTTAAGGAATCAGCACATATGCTAGACCACAAAAATCTCCTGAGCCGGCCAAGCATAGAAATGAATACAATATGGGAACCAGTAATAAGGAGTGCCAGAGAAAAACGATAACAACAACAAAAATTGCAATATGAGTTCTGGTAAAAACATGCCATGATAACAGCAAAAAATTGCAATATGAGAACTGGTAAAAATAGATGCTGAAGACATTAACTTTATAATACCCAGAAATTCATACACAGATGTCCTCATGGCATAGTGGATAAAGGCGTTAGTTAGATCCAGTGACAGGACTCAAAGTGTGAGTTCAATACCCGGTTAAGGCAGGGGGAAACTTGGAGAGGGATATTAACAGGAGATAACTGATAATCATATCTCAGCGTAGAAATACGAAATTGGCTGTATGCAGATCAGCTGGAACGTAATATGGCCTGTGAAAAGCTCTGGTCGGTGTATAAATCGTTTAAGACATTTTTTGCCGAAGGTCGCTGACAAACTGGCTGGTAGGTAGGTTGTCCGATACAGGGCCGAAAATCAGTCCTGGCAAGGTAAGGGGAGTCCCAAAAACCAATTCAGCACTGGTACAGTTCAAGTCCTGCTTGACAGTATTTCTCAAAGCCAGCATGATCAGGGGAAGTTTATCAACCCAAGTTCGGCCGTTGGTTGAAGCAGTTATAGCGTACTTAAGCTTTCAATGGAATCTTTCTACAAGGCCGTTGGAACAAGGGTGATATGCTGTAGTGGAAATGTGTTTAATTCCTAACGGATTAGTGAATTCATTAAAAAGTGCTGATTGAAACTGTGAACCTCTATCGGTAGTGATTACCGAAGGGCATCCGAAAGTTGTAATCCAATTGTTGAAAATAGCACTTGCCACTGTTTCAGCTGTAGTTGATTGCAGAGGGATAGCGACTGGCCATCGCGTAAATCAATCGATTATTGTTAAAATGTACTCAAATCCGTTCACATTTTCAAGTGGACCCACTAAATCAGCAAGCAAATGGGTGAAACGACCGTCTGGGTTGACAAAGGTTGATGTAGGTGCCCTCGTGTGTCCGCCAACTTTGGTGGCTTGGCAACGTAGACACGTGCGGGACCACTGCTTAATGTCAGCTACCTTACCGGGCCAGATAAATCTGTCCGATATGGTCCGCAACGTCGCCTTGCCTCCAGGATGTGCTTGTGAATGGAAATGTTCGAAATTAGACGGCGCATATTTGGTGGAATGTAAGGACGCGGGTTACCCGTGCTCGTGTCACAATAAACTGACCTGCTCGTAAACGGGTTGCGGTCTTTTTTCAATTTTTAAAGAAGTGTCTGAGTGGATAGCCTGCAGGGTTTCATCTTTGGCTTGCTCGTCAGCTAGATTATCAAAGTTCAGTGTCGTACTCTGCACTGCGCCGAGAGTTGTTCGAGACAGGGTGTCGGCCACGGTATTACTAGCTCCACTAATGTAGCGTATATCCGATGAAAATTGTGATATGTAGTCCATGTAGCGGATATCACGCAGATTGTGTTTATCCGACTTAGCATGTAGGGCGTATGTAAGTGGCTTATGGTCTGTAAAAATGGAAAAAATCACGACCTTCTAGAATGTGCCGGTAGTTTCTTGATGGCTAAATAAATTGCCAAGAGTTCACGGCTGAAGGTGCTATATTTCCGTTGGGCCGTATTTAGCTTAATTGAGAAAAATGACAGTGGTCTTTCCACACCGTTGACTATCTGATGAAGTACTGCACCAACTGTATCCGACGACGCACCGGTAGTTAGCGTCACTTTTGCATCGGGTAAAGATGTAATATACGCAAGTTTTGTACAGTCCTGCAACGCTTACTTCGCTCTATGAAAAGAATCCAGCTCGCCCACAGATAATACAATCTTCGGGTTTTTCCGCTTGTGCTTAGAAAAGAGATTCATCAGTGGAACAAGTATAATGGCACAGTCATGTATAAATTGGCGATAATAATTAATCATGCCTAGGAATCGCCGTAGCTGCCGTAATGTTGACAGTGATGGGAAATCATTAATGACTTTGACCTTTTCGTCTAGGGGAATTAACCCATTCTTATCAATGACGTGGCCAAGGAAAGTTAATTTGGGGACAGCGAATAAGCATTTATCGATGTTCAGCTTTAATCCGTAATGTTGTAATCACTCAAAGACTGATTGTAGATGGTTACGGTGTTCCTCGGGCGTTTTGCTTGCTATTAGTACGTCGACAATGTACGCATAAGTATAAGGTAATCCGCGGAGGACTTCGTCTATAAGACGCTGAAAAGATTGCGCTGCATTACGGAGTCCGAATGGCATTCGGGTAAATTCGTATAAACCGAACGGTGTCGTAATAGCTGTTTTATGAATATCAGATGGTCTATAGGTATCTGATAAAAGGCTTTCTTTAGGTCTAGTTTGGTGAAGACAGTAGCGCCTTCAAGGGACAAAGCAAAGTCCTTAATATGAGGAATTGGATATTTGTCTGGCACGGTTTGAGCGTTTAAGAGTCTGTAATCTCCACACGGTCGCCAGGTATCAGGTTTGTTCTTAGGGACCATGTGTAACGGCGTGGCATAAGGACTAGAAGATGGTCTTATTATGCCCAGCTTGAGCATATTCTCGAATTCTTCCTTAGCCACCCGTAATTTAGTTGGGTGTAGACGACGGGGTGACACGTGGACTGGGGGTCCAGTTGTCTTAATTGTATGTGTAGTGTTGTGCTTTATGGGTTCTCTATGAGTGAACGGTGATAAAAGAGATTTGTACTGCTTAAGCAAGTCTTCGCAACCATTTGCACTATGAATCAGAGCAGTCAGTCCAACCGTGGAAAGCTTTGATAAAAATTCGCGTCGTCGCATATCCGTGCGCGTATCGGTAAGTGTTCGAGATGACAGTTCGACGGACAAGTTGAAGTGTGCGAGGAAATCTGCTCCTATAAGTATCTCTACATCGGCTATAGTGAAGGTCCATGTATATTCCTTCCGTAGGCCGATGCTTAGAGACATTACACGCTCGCCATATTGTGTTCATGGATGTGCCGTTTGCGGCCTGTAGCTTTAGTTGGGCTTGTCTGGGTATTATTGACAACTTGTTACAGTTGTCGGAGTTAACTCCTCCTCAGTTCCTTAATCCTTCAACAGGGGTTTCTCTCCCCTGGCTATAAATACTGGCTGACTCTTCTCTCACTCTCTCTTTTCCGACCAGGCCTTGGGCCGCAACCTTGCGCTGGGGCGAGGTAAAACTTTCTCTTTTTCACTTAGGCCAATATGTGACATCTCACAGATACAGCGTTTCCCATATTCTGGGAACACGCTAAGGACAATACACGTACGTACCGACACTCAACACAACACGCACACACATAACTTCTCCATACAAACACTATGTAACTTTTCGTGTATTATGTTTGTTTACCCATAATATATATTTGTTTACCCATGTATATCCATCTTGTTTGTTTTCTTTTGCCTTCTTTGGACTTAATTAAAGCCCGACATTCTTATATAGCTGGACCGGCCAGCAGGAAAGTTTAACCATCTGTTATCTCTTCACATCTCATCCCTACGGTCCTCTACACAGTAACTCAGCGGTATAACGCTGATTTGAGCGACAGTGTCAACTATGAATTTTAACTTGCTGTTGTCGTCGAATACGTAGAATAGGCGATTTCCGTTATCTGCCCTAGCAACCCACGCCTTCAATGGCTGCCATGTCCGGCGTTTCCCGCGTTTTTATAAGCACGTGGTGACTGACACTTTCTTGCGCGGGCGCCAAACACTTCATGGTACTAGCAATATCCTCTCTGGCGGTGACGAGTATGTCTCGACGTTGATCATCGCCTACCAGAACTGTGTCTGTTAGTTGAATTATTGCGACTTCGTCCAGGAATGCTTTGAATTCTGTCGAGGCGTAAAGACAGCTTCTTTAATTCGGCCGTCAAAAAATGGAGTTGCTGGTTAACATCCGGAGTCGGGTCATCTGATGTCACGACAGAGGAAATTTGACGAGTTGGTCTCGTGTCCACTATTTTATCAGCGATCGATGCTAGCTTGCGAACATCGACCTCCTCAGTTAGGACTGCTAATATTTGTACGATATCGGGCTGCAATTTCTCCAGCCACGTTTGCTTCAATACTGTTTCGGATATGGTGTTGTCACCGAGTAGCGTTATCATTTTACGAAGAGGTTGGGAGGGTTTGCTGTTCCCGAGCGTGACATTCGAAAGGAGTTCCTTAATTTTTGGCTTCTCGGAGCACCCTGTTCGTTGTAAGATTGCCTGCCGAAGCACCTCATACGGCTTTCCGGGCGAGAGATTAGTAAGGACATCCGCTACCTCTGCAGCGATTTCAGCGGGAAGCTTCACCACAAACGCGAATTTCGACTGCTGGGACGTCACATGTCTGGCTTGGAAAATCGCGTCGAGTTGTATGAACCATGTTTGTGCATTCGTGTTGTAGGTAGGAAGTTCCATCCTGAGTGCAGCTTCAGTTGGCTGTCATGTCGACTGAGGTTTTTCGGAATAATGTGGTTTTCAATTATGTTGTAAGCCTTATTTAAAAGTCGGAGATACCAATTTTTGTTGGTCAAGATACGAACGTCGGGGTTATCAATTTTTAAAACCCGACACGCAAACGTCGGTGGTCACCAATTTTTGTTGGGATTGCTATGAATTGAGTGTGAAATCAGAAGGTTTTTGTTGCTAGAGTGATGAATTTGAAAGCATGTTCTTCACATTAATCACAACAAATAAACGGTGGATGTGCATTCAACTAGAAAATATTGAACATTTATATAAATTTTTTACAAATAGAGAAAAGGTTGTGTTTTGATTATATGCAAGTTGACGAAGTTTGCATCAAGAATATTAAATGAATTAAAGTTCAGCAATGTTCTTTTGTTGAGAAAATGTTCACATGTAATGCAAAGGAAAATTTATCGAGAGGTAAATTAGAAAGTAATGTATGTGAGATTTAAGTTGGATTTGTTTTTCTTGTTCTGACAGAGTTGTTCAGCCTGGACTGTATTGTCTTATGCTAAAATTACAATTTCTGTTTTGTAGTGTAATTAACACTTTTTAAGAAAGCTGTAATGGGTTTAGAGAGATAGAAAGAGGTTGAAAGTTGAGTCAGGAGTTGACGCGCGAAAAGTTCTTACGTCAAAATGTAGATACGCATGGATCTGTGTGGAATCTCTCTGAAGGCGAATTATTGACTGGTGAATTGGACTGAAATTCGTCCTTTTATTTACTTTGGGAAGTCAAAGTAGGCTCCGGCGAATTCAGCGAGAAAAAAGATTTTTGGCCATGGATACACATTCTGGGGTCGTCTCGACCAATAACAAGCCGAGTTTCACAATGTGTGGTGTTGATTGGTTGAAGTTAATTCTTATGGCAGAGTCTAATTTTAACGGGGGTGAGTGGAAAAATATGGACGATTATATAATAGTATCTATAATTTCTTGAAAAATTGCCGGAGCGACTTTTACACCAAACGGTAGTCTATTAAACCGAAATAACCCTTTATGCGTATTAAGGGTAAGAAATTCTTTCTTGCTTCTTCCATTTCAATTTGAAGGTATGCATCCGACAAATCTATTTTGGAGAATATAGCTCCCCCGTTTTAATTTTGTAAATACTTCTTCGGCCGTTGGTAACGGATAATTATGGACTTGTAGGGCGTAATTGAATCCCATTGAAAAATACCAGTCTTCTTTTTTTTGATAATTTCAATGGCGCTGCCCAACTTGAAAAGTCGACGAGTAAAATAACTTCTATATTTTGTAGTCTGCCCAGTTCCTTGTTCACTGTCTCTAAGTCAGCAAAGGGGACGGGTCATTTTGGTTTAAAAGTCTGTCTCACATTTTCTTTTACCTGTAAGTGTAAAGATGCCGAAACCCAATTCCTTTGCATATAAACTGAAAGGTTTGAAAGAGTTATGTCTCTTAGATTTGGAAATATTTGTACCTGAGCTCATAAAAATTAGATTAACTTTTAAACTGTAGTTTAGAAGATTGAGTTCGTGTTGAATGTTAGGAATTGTCTATTGGACCAAAAGAGTTCAGAAAGTTAAGAGTTGTACTTGCGTGATTGTTGTAAAGTTCTTTTACGTCTGACTGCATTAGTCAAGACGGGAGTTCTTTAAGGGTCACATTTTGGCAGCGGAGGTGAGACGTACGAGTGACGACGAAGAGGAACGAGAGAGAACGAGAATTACTCGTGTTTGGTTTTTATAATCTCTTGTATCACGTGACAGGTTCAGACTTAGTTGGCGCGAAAACAGACCTGTTGCGTGGAGGTGATTTGATTGGTCGAAACTGACCAATCAGCGAGCTAGATTGAAGGTGATTAACCAATGAATGCTTGTTGTATACTTTGTAAGTATGATGGTGGTGAAAATCACAACAGGAAGAGTGCATTTCCCAGCGGGGGGGGGTAACTGGCAGACGTGGAAGATTCCACACCCTCAATCCATTCTTTGATGATCTCAGTTTATGGGTGTACCTCTAAACGTCTAGATGACCCCCAGCAGCTAATCTTTTCTCTGATCTCGCCCTCATTGGGATAAAAACTGGCTTGTAACACTCAATACTTTCAAAAGCATCCATGTAACGTTTCATCATCCCCAAGAAGATCCTAAATTTTCTACAGTCCTAATGAACGGTTGTAGCCTCAATAAAGCTATTTGTCTTGAATGTCTTTCTGGAGTCAAGCTCACTCCATACCTCAAGTGGAACTCTTATATCCGATCCATTTTTAAAGATGCTGGAAAATTCTCGGTTCCTTGTACTGCTCCAGAAAGTGGTTGCCATTTTTCCAAAAGACAGATCAAACCGAGAAAGGTGTATAGCTGCCATATTTGGGCTGGAGCTGTGGGTGACGGATTATTTTCCACCCTACAACCCCTTATCTCGCAGAAGAAACGACGCTAGCCTCTCGGAACTTCATCACTATTTCCATATCAAATCTTCAGACGGGCTACATTCTTTACTTTCACCTTTTCAGACAATCACGGTTAGGACCCTTTATGCCACGTACACGGGTCCAACCCATCCTCATCACCTTCATATTCTATTGATTAGAAGTTTCACTAAAGCATCTTCTTCCTCAGAACCTTTATTTTGTGGAACAAACTCCCGAGGGGATGCTTCTCCGATTTCTACAATCTTAATTTCTTCAAGTCTAGGATCAACTCCGTTATCTGTCGTACATATCAACATAAAATACACTTCTTATTCCTCCTTTTACGTCATTATTAAAACCTTATTCAATAACACTCTACCTTGAGTTACTCTTGGGTCTTGCTCTAGATGAAGAACAGTATAAAAACTAACAGTATAAAACCGATCTTTCCCAGTATTTATAGTCATTTTTACTCTGCTTATATTTAACGAATTTTATATATAAAACAACTGATCGCTGAAGTTTAGGTCCCCTTAAGGCTTATTGACATTGTCCTTTTGTTCTTTACACACGTTTTAGTTTTAACCACTGAGGACTGAAAAAATATTTTAAAACTCTTTTACGTGAGCCAGTACTATCTGATTAATCAAACCAAACACGCTAACAAATAAACAAGAACTAACTCAAACCAAGCCGCCTTCTATTTTTGCTTTTCATTGCTGCTAACAGAACTTGATTCGAGGTAGCCGTCGGTTCTGCTATTATGAACAAAGTTGACAAACGCGGGTATAAGAAGTAGGAGGGGGTAATTAGCGTCGTCTGACGACTGACGTCATACATTACCTGGCAGTCAGTCACGTTCCTAAAGGATCAAGTGGTAAGCAACTGGGTGCGGTTTCTCGTTCGTCGATACAAACAAAGCCAGATTATCTCTTGTTCGGTTACCGACTTAAGCACAGAATATCAGGTAATGATTAAAATAAACAGTAGTTGTATTCATTGCATTGGTTTGTTAGGAAAATACCAGTTAGTACTTTTAGCGTCAAAATACCAGTTAGTACTTTTAGCGTCAAAATACCAGTTAGTACTTTTTAGCGTTAAAATACCAGTTAGTACTTTTAGCGTTAGAATAGTATATTAGAATATGTAAGTACAGTACATTGGGCCATTGGCTTTAAAAATGACAGTCCAGTCCAGATATAAAAAGTTAATAACTACAAATTCACATGACATGAGACAAGAGAGTTTCCCATGATCCATTATATCGTCTGAGTGCCGTACTAAGAAATTCTTTCATTGTATCTCCAAGTGAAATGGTGGTTACTTGGCGATACCCATCTCCTTTCCAAGCCATATGTGACAGGCTGTAATAGATTACATGGTACCAGCCGCAAGGAACGATTCATGGTCTTCTTAACTATTATCGAATAAACAAGTTACCCGTTAGGCCACTCACCATACTCACGTGCCATTTACAAGAAGTAAAAAAACAAAAACAAAACAAAAAAAAAAAAAAACAAACAAAAAAACGAGAAAAATCTGATAAATAAATCTTCTAGAACTGGAAAATATTTATTTTCAGGGAATTTATTTACATTTTGTTCAAAGATGTAAAAATAAAAAAAAAAGTTATGAAAAGTTGGCCAGACTAAACATTGCTCTACGAAGGGCACCTCCTTTTTTCGAGGACACATGTACTTTGATTCTCATGCAATCATTAATTTGTACAACACAAGAGTGATGTAAAACGCGTGTTCAGTTCAAATCCAAATTTAAACATAGCGACGCAGGTAACTAATTATAATAGTAATTAGTATAATAAACTTCAATTAAATGCGCTAAAATTAAATCTGCAATTTATTTATCTTTATATAGCTACTTAAAAAACAAAAGCGATATCTAAGGTTTAAAAGGTATTTTAAAAATGAAAAATCTTTCTTGAAGTGTTTATTTTAGTTTTAATTCCAAGCTGATAAATTTAATATTTCCAAGAAACAAAATATTTTACTCTATTTTAAACCAAATTTAAATTGATTGGAATGTTTTTTTAAATTGGCCATATTGACATATAAGAGAATTACGTTGTGTTGACAGAGTGTCAACACAACATAATTCTCTTTATTAAAAATCTTTCAAAAATAAAATATACTTTTCTGAAACTTTACCTGAGAAAGATTAACTGATTTAAAGTTTAATTAATCTGAATTAAAACAAATATGAGTTACTTTTAATTTAAATATTGCAGAAAACATGGAGGTGGATGTTTTATGAGGTGTTGACAGATTTATCGATAGCTTAAAGTTTTAGTAAAGGGTACATAACTGCAAAATCACTTCAGGAATACAAGGTGAACGCCTTTGTAGCGGACACCCTGGAGGGGGGCGCGATGGCCCGAGCGCCCCCGTGTCGTAAATGAACGATGTCACAAGGAGCCCGCCACATTTTTACTTTGTGATGTAACCAGGTGAAACAATATGGACAACAGAACAAAGATGTGTATGATTTACGCAGGGTTTATTACATGAAGGAGAATAGGATGTATATTGGTAATGCCGGCGGTTGGACGTTGCTGATGCGGACGCTCCGGTTGAGGGTTGATGCGTGGCTGCTCCGGTCGTGTCGACGGTTGGAGGTTGTTGATGAGTGCGGTTTCTCCGGTCGTGTCGACGGTTGGAGGTTGTTGATGAGTGCGGTTGCTCCGGTCGTATCGACGGCTGGAGGTTGTTGATGAGTGCGATTGCTCTGGTCGTGTCGATGGTGGGAGGTTGTTGATGGGTGCGGTTGCTCCGGTCGTGTCGACGGTTGGAGGTTGATGATTGCGGTTGCTCCGGTCGTGTCGACGGTTGTAGGGTGATGATTGTGGTTGCTCCGGTCGTGTCGACGGTTGGAGGGTGATGATTGCGGTTGCTCCGGTCGTGTCGACGGTTGGAGGGTGATGATTGCGGTTGCTCCCGTCGTGTCGACGGTTGGAGGTCGTTTAAGTGCGGATGCTCCGGTCGTGTCGAAAAAACTTCCGTAAATAATTACTAACAATAGTGTACGGGAAAGGTTGGTTTGTCGTCGCAGGTGTGCTTTGCTGGTCGTCTGGTTTGGTTAGCGCCGTTGGTCGACTGGTCTGGTTATTGCTGCTGGTCGGATGGTGATCGCTGCTGGTCGTTGTGCATGGTTGCTGGCGTCGCGGGTCTGCCGGGTCGAGTCCAATCGAAACCTCCCGTAATAATTACTAACAATAGTGTGTACGAGGAAAGGTTGCGGACGACGTGCGGGCAGCCAGTAGGAGTGGCATGCCGAGAGTCAGAAGTATATATATATATAGAGAGAGAGAGTGTGTGTGTGTGTGTTCCAACTCGCGTCCAGTTGGCAGACGAAAAAAATGGGAGCGTAACTTAAGACACAGCCCGGGGGCGGCCTCATGGCCTGAAGGCCAGGAGCCTGTGCACCGACCGTGTCAGAGCCGACCGGTCAGTACCGACGATATTTAACAACCCCACCACACGGGTCGAATGTGGCACAAGGCCGGTTTAACGTGGGCTTACCGAGCCCGTAGGCTCGGCCAAAAATATACCCATTAGAACCCGTATAATAAAAAAAATAGTCAAATTAAAAAGGTGATCTCTGAACTGACCATCTAAATGAGACAGTTAATTAGGCACGGAAGTAGCAGATCGCGTTCGAGAAAGGTCGGAGAGAGAAAGAGGATTACCAGGAGGCATAAAAACCAAACAAAAGATGATACATTACGTTGGTATCATAGAACTTTTGGTAACAAAGCCCAGAAATGCAATAAGCTGTGCAGGGAAAATGTCAATTATGTTATTTGACCATTGACTGAACAAATAACATCACAGGTTAGTCGCTTATATTATTTACTTGATAAATCGACTAACATGAATTTTCTTACAGACGCGGGAGCACAGGTCAGTTTCATTCCAGTTACGTCTAGTATGAAAAAACAAGATGCATCAACTTCAGCGTATACGGTACAAGCAGCAAATGGATCGATTATAACGACGGATGGTGAAAAATACTTAGGTTGGATCTTGGTTTGAGACGAGAGTTCAAATGAGTATTTATAGTAGCAGATTATTTATAGCTGGCTTTCTCACTCACTACAAGTTATCTGTGAATTTGGCAAAAAGGACCTTGTCAGATGACGAAACATACTCACCATGAGAATTGCTGCTGCACTTTCACCGGGAAACAAATTCAGCCACATTCTTCGCTAACACTCGAACACAATCCGTCCTTTATTACAGCCTGCAGGTGTTAAGCACACAACTACTCATCACATTCAGACAAAGGGACAGTCTACTCACGCTGCACCGCGTAGACTGCGACTGCATAAGTATAAATTTACCAAACAAGAATTTCAGAATCTAATTGAACAGGGAATAGTCCGTCCTTCTAAAAGCAATTTGCGCATCTCCAATTTATTTGGTTCCGAAAGCAGATTCTGACTGGAGATTATGTGGTGATTTCAGACGGGTTAATTCTGTCACGACCCCTGATCGTTATGTTTTACCATTTATTAGTGATTGCACCATATCACTGCATGGAGCAATATTTTTTTCTAAAATAGAATTGGTTAGGACTTATTATCAAATTCCAGTCGCAGAGGATGATATATGCAAGACGGCGGTCACTACATCGTTCGGTTTTTCGAATTTACCAAAGTGTCTTTCGGGCTTCGAAATGCGGCGCAAACATTTCAGAGATTTATCGACGAGGTTTTCGCATACCTTGATAATTTATTGATAGCTAGTAAGGACAAATGAGAGCATTCTTCACATTTGAAGCAAGTGTTTGAAAGACTTACAAAATACGGATTAAGAATTTATCCAGAAAAACGCCTGATTGGAGTCTGGCACTTAAACTTTTCAAGGCATAATATATCGCAGGAAGGAGTCACATCTATTCAAGAAAAAGTTAACGCTATTTCCGATTTACCAATACTGATATCTGCTCGACAGCTCAGGCGTTTCGACAGACTTATCCATTTTTACAGAAATCATATTCTTAATTGTTCAGATATCACCAGTCACTTTGTAGCGGACCGTGGGTTTACGCGTTGTTAAATTAGGAACACGTGCGTTTATTCCTGCTAGAAGAAGGTCCACTACAAGAACATGGCGGACTCAGAGATTGAATCCACCATAAAGAAGTGTAAAGAAAACCAGCAAGACCGATATACACATATCAACAAATATATGTATTAAACAACAAAATTTACAAGTGACAAAGGCATTAACATTTGTGTTTGTGTGTGAACGTAAAGAGTTTGTATTTTGGTGAATGTTCGTACGTACGTGTATGTGTGTATAATGTTCATGGCGTCTCCCACAAATGGGAAGACGCAATCTTCTGCGAGAGCTTACATTGTAGATGTGTTCGCTGAAAATGAAGAAATGAAAAAGAGAACGAGGCAAGAAATCGCCCAGTATTTATAGTGTATGGAGAGCGTCCCCGAGTGAACAATTTGGACAATTAAGGAGGAGTTAATTCCGACAACTTCCTTATTAAAAGGAAAGAATAAAAATATTAAATTAAATGACGAACAAGCTCAAGTAGTGGAGAATGCGAGAAAGGCTTATTTAAATTACGCCAAACTAAGTTATTTGCGTAATAATGATAAAATCAAATTGACATTAACAACTGATGTTAGTCTAATAACAGTTTGGGTCGGTTTACGTCAAGTCAATGATAATATCTCTCAGCTTATCTCATTCATTTCTTCTAAAATGATTCCAGCTCAAAGGAATTACAGCACTTTCTCCAGAGAACTTTTAGCTATATTTTTAGCAGTGAGAAAGTATTAGGATTTATTAGACGGCAGAAATTTTGTGATTTTCACTGATCACAAGCTTTTAACATGCATTGAGTTCTACTTCAATCTAATATTCATCGAGAGAATTGCATCGACTTAATTTTATTTCGCAATTCACCTCAACAATTAAACACATTCAGGGACATGATAACACTGTTGCAGATACTTTGTCTAGAACATCATTTCATAATTTAGATAAAGCTGATTTCGATTTTGAAACTATTGACAAGGAGCAAGAATCAGATGAAACTATGGGATTAGCGATGCAACGGACAGTATTCCAGTTGACTAACTTTCATCTTTTAGCAACAAAATGATTTTGTGTTGTACTAGTCTTAAGAACCCAAGACCTTATATTCCTCCAACATTGCACAAAGCTATTTACCAGCACTTTCCTGGAATGTCTCATTCAAGTATAAGAGCAACGGTTAAGTTGATCACACAGCGATTCGTGTGGCTCAGTATTAAAACGGGACTGGGTAAAAATTGTCTATCCTGTCAGGTGTCATAAAATCAATACATACACTAGGTCATCCATGGGAGTTTTTAGTGTGCCGTACGCACGCTTCACCAACATTCATATCGACTTGGTTGGGCCTCTTACGCAATCAAGGGGTCATCAATACATCCTTACTGCTGTCGATCGCTACTCACATTGGCCGGAGGCATGTCTGATCGAAGATACCATTGTCGAAAAGCTCGTTACCACATTTCTCGACAGCTGGATTTCACAATTTGGTGTACCAACCACGATCACGACAGTCTAATCTATTTAAGGATTTCACAAGAGTTCTAGGCATACACCATATCAAAACAACAGTATACCATCCATGTGCAAATGTTATGGTAGAGATGTTTCATCGTCAGTTAAAGACTGCATTAGCAGCTAGGAATTACCCAAAAGACAGGGCAGAAAACTTGCCACTGATGTACGCTCCGGCCTTCTTCAGGTGATTGGAATTTCGAACCGAACCCGTTATTTCGTCCACCAGGGGGGTAGATTGTTTTAGTTCCACGTGCCATGCCTCTTCAGGATGTCTCAGTTATTTCCCTTTAACTAAACTCTCCAAGATTTTGGTTCACCAATGATGTAGGCTGGAATTGAACTTGCAACTCTTTCGGTCTAGTCATTGGATCAACGTCATTCACCACTGGGCCATGTATGTGGACGAAATAAAGGGCTCGGTTCGAAATTCCAATGACCTGAAGAAGGGTAGAGCGTACAACGGCCGAAATGTTGTGAATATAGCAATGAAGATGAGGATAACAGTAAATACCTCATCTCAGAGATATAGACCGATATGGAATTAATATCACGTGTTTATGTTTTGCTGCATTATACCAACGCCTGGAAGTAAGCTGGGGCAGGAACAGCAGTCTGGCATTCAATGTGCCGGACCATGAAAGTAGTTCAACTTTCGTTTGCAGATTTTTGCTCCAGTCACATATGGCAGATCCTGTTCTTTCTTTTTATGTGCTATGTCCTTTCAGGACGTAGGCGATCATGGCTCTCCACCACCCTCTATTCCTTGCAGCTCTCAACAAGTTCCTTCTCTCTGCTACCTCCCCCAGTACCACGTTCTGTCATCCACTTGCTTAAGCCCGCTAGGTATGTCATGCGTTCTTTTCCCTTGTCTCTCTTTCCCTCTATTCGACCCGTGAGTATCAGATTCTGCAGGCCCTCCTTCCTCCTGTTAAACGTTTAAAATACGTCTAAAATATAAATATATAAGCAGCAGACAAACAAATGCGTATATATAATGCCGTGACATGTATAAAAAGTTGTATAATTAAAAAAATATATAATTATATAAAAATGAAAGGGTAAAAAAAACAAAACAATACAATGGACTAGGTTAGTTTTGTATTTCTTTTGAGGAGAGAATAGAAACATTTACATAATTTAAAAGATGTAAATTTATATAAAAATTAAATAAAAGGTAAATAGTCAAAAGGTTTATAAATAAAAAAAATAAATTTAAACAAAAAAGATTTTCGTTCATTTCTGTCTCGGGGTGAAACTGTTTTCTTTTGGACGTTAAATATCTGCTACCTTTTTATTTCAGACTTTTTTACAATAAATATTGTAGAGTGTACTTCACAAATTTGAAGAAGTGATTTACTTTTAATAACTGACAACTACCTTCCGTAAAAAAAAACAAGCTAAATTAACTGAATACATTGTAAATGGTAATAGTAATATTAGCCGTTTACTTATAAGGAAATATTCAACATTCATTGACCACCGAGCAGCCAATGCTAGTATAAAAATAGACTCTTCTACCAAACCCATCCTAACCAATCAGCACTTCACATTTTAAATCTTGACTTCTCATTAGTCGATACAGCACAAAAAGTGTAGCAATTCTCTACAAATCTTTTTTTCCGCTCAACGCTTTGGAGCCGGTTTGAATCACAGATATTAAATAAATAGAATCGTTTGATCCGATTCAAACAGTTTTCAAACTTTTCGCGCGTCAACTTGCTGACTCAATAATCACCATTTCTCTCTGAAGAACTCTATCTACAATTTACTAAAAAGAGTGATAATATTCATTACCAAGTAGAAATTGTATTCATCAACCAACTATTATTAATACAGTTAAAGGTGCATAACTCCTTGAGACTTTAAACAAAAAATGACTACTAAAACACGCATACACATTAACTTTTGAACTTACATATGTGACAATTTTCACCCTACAGAACTTGTTTAATTTCATCAACAAACCTGAACTGTAAACTCTTAGACGCCAAATCATTACATGGTCATTCCATACATTTTCTCCTATCACGTCACACTCAAACATCAATCATAAATTCTCTATATGTATGTTATTCGTATATAAATGCCTGTTATTGCTGAAACCTCTAATTCCTTTGTTTCTCCTTGAATTTACTTTGCAATTGATTGCCTTTAAATGCTCATTGTTTATTTGTTGTGGATGAAAAATTATCGAACACACCCATTTCTGAATCTTCAAGCAATTTAACCTTCTGATACCTTCTAACACATCACACATCCCCAACAAGGGCTTCCTTCCTAGTCTTTTGTTTGAAATAGTGTAAAGTTAATACTATAACAAGTAATAATGTTTTAAGATTTGTTCTTCAGTTTGGTGAAGTTGTATAACGCGATTTCTTAAAATATAAAAAATAATTTTAAAAAGGTGAATTCATAATCAGGAGTTCTTTTTTTATATTATACTTGAATCTTTTAAGCATACCAGATTACGAATGCAAAAAAAAAAAACATTTTAAAAACAACACGCCGTATGAGCTTATCGTGTTTTGGCTTGCGTGGGATGGATCAAGGCACAATGAATTTACATAGCAAACTGGATACTCCCTATTATCTTTTCATGACACTTGATTTATTTTTTGACATTCGTGATCGGGTGTCTATAGAAATGAAAAAGAAATTAAAAACAACATACACAAGAAACGAACAAACGAGTAATTCTGGTCGTGGCGCCTGTTGCGAACTTCCCCTTCAGTTTTAGTTTTCGTTAGGAGGACAATATCTTAAAAGAAGCAAAATTCATTTTGCGTTCTGGGTAAGACGATAAACTACATCCGACAGCAAGGACTTTGATCGGAAGGTTTTGAGCAGTGTGAAACCACTTCTTAATTGCTGGTGTTCCCAGGTCCTTCCTAATCTGGGGTGGTAGCACCTGTCAGGGTCCCAGTAATGGGCAACTAGTTAACGCCCCCAAAGGGGTCAAAACAATATAAAAGTATAAACATAGGTTTTAATGCCAGCAATACATTTTTGGAATTTTTTTTACTACAAATACATTTTTGAAAAAAAAAATTGCCAGCAATACATTTCTGAAAAAAAAAATGACCAGCAATATATTATTGAAAAAAAAAATATTACCAGAAATACATTTTTGAACAGTATAATACCAGTTATGCATTTTTGAAAAAATATTTTACCAGCAATAAAAATCTTGTCGGCATTAAATAACCCATTGCGGTTGATATGCCGGAAAACAAAACAAACCAACAATTAAAAATCTTGTCGGCATTAAATAACCCATGGAGGTTTTGATATGCTGTAAAACAAAACAAATCAACAATAAAAATCTTGTCGGCATTAAATAACCCATGGAGGTTGATATGCCGTAAAACAAAACAAATCAAACCAAGATTCATCTTAGTCTAAATATGAATTTCAAAATGTGATATCAAAATGTTTAAAATTTAAACATTTTGATATCACATTTTGAAATTCATATTTAGACTTATTTAGGACTTATTTAAACTTTAAATAAGTCTTAGTTTTTTCTCTAATTAGTTGAAGTGATTAAAGTTGGGAATTAAAAATTAATTTCATCAAATCATGAATAAATAATATCTATTCTCTCTTTGATACTCTTTGTTCGTTTTACATCGGAAACAAAGAAGGAATAATACAAGTTTCAGTTTCATACCTGAATACATGCGTGGGCAGATCTACTGACTCATCATGAGACGAACGCTAGTTGCATGATTGTCAACAAAAGGTTCACATTTCAATGGGTGCAGTCAACCCCATGCACGTGTGTTGCTGTCGGGAAGAATCTATAAAATATAATTTTTGTACGAAGCACAGAAAATCAAATTTCATCAGATTTGCATATATTTTATTGTTTTATGCCGTTTTATGAAAGTTCTGTCGCCCAAACAAATTTAAGCAAAAATAATCCGAATAAGAGTTATTTAAAAAAAAAAGAAGTAATAGTTTACTTTAAAAATATACATGTAGGTCGTAGGAAATCAATATCTCTATGTAAAAGCCAATGATCCTTGCTTTGTAATGCACAAAATATACAGCCTTTAATTCAATTCAAAAGATAAGTAGATACTGAGCCAAGTTTTACATTTATTTTTGTAAGATCAGTTACATTTACGAGCGTCAAATAGGACAGCTGAAGTGTGGATGATGAGAACTGAGAAAACCTGGTATTTCCAATATAGCTTCAAGATTATAATCCTATTAAAACATATGACGGGTAATGAATATTATTTGAATAAAAAAAAGGACGTCATGGGGAGAACGTTTTGTCGCTGGGGTTTGTCTCGAGGCTGAAATGAGTTGAGTGCTTCCTACCGGCATCAGTGATGGTGTGGAGAGACATGATCAATCACGCTCTGAAGGGACATGGGGCATGGCGCAGGCACACACACACACACACACACACACACACACACACACACACACACACACATATATACGTTATTTTTAATTTAAGTAAATACTCTGCTTTTTAATTAAACAGTATTAATTATATTTACCAGCCTGAACATAAAAAATAAAAATGACGTATAAATAGAGAATATGTTAAATAATTGTCGGAATTAAATCATTTCATTATATATATATATATATATATATATATATATATATATATATATATATATATATATATATATATATATATATATATATATTTGTGTATTTAGGCAGTAATCCTTCTTTCATGCACATTTCATTGAATACAACAGACAAGGTGCTTTTATTTAGTTTTTTATACAATTTCTCATGCGATCTAATAATTTTTTTCTTTTCGGATGATAAATTATATAAAATCTGTCCGAATGTTCTTTTTATCCGAGCGCTTTCGGCTATACATTTAGCCATTTCAAGGATTAAATATTTTAACTGTTAAATAAGAAATAGTTTGTTGTATGTATGTTATATAAAATGTTTTCATTTTTCAAAACACGGTCAAGATATTGTATCCATGTTCAAAGTTAATATTATTAAGTGTAATTTTTTTTGTTTTTATTAATAAGGCTTCCATAGCTCAATTAGATCGCATTTAAATATTCATGGAGACCTACCGGACAGTATTCGTAACATACTTGTTGACAACAGTAATATAATAGCATCATCTATTTGCAAAAAAAGGCTAAAAATAATGGAAAAAAAATCAAGATTTTGAATGTTGGTTTTCTAAGCAGAGACATTTAAATCTAGCGTAACACGATCTTCATGTCCGTTATTTCCTCGATTTGAACTTTTACTGCACTTACTAAATATCCGATGAAAATTACAGTTGTCGTACCTTACTTATATGGGTAACGCACACACATACACATGTATATGTGTGTGTCTATGTGTACCTGCGATTCTTCAATGTCAATAAACATATATGGAGACTTAAAAACCACAAACCAAAACACGGGAACTAACAAAAACAACACCAGCTTACAGCAGCGCATAAAATACAGGGTGTGATGGGTAAATTGAAACCAGTTTATTTTTTTAAAATTTCGCGCATGCGCATTGTTTGTTTTTGCTTTTATCGACTGCACTGTATAGTAGGGTCAGTTGGGCACCGTCTGTGGGAAAAAGAGCATTATGACACAATTCACTCCACCAGAAACTTGGAAGCGACATACTGTACTGGAAGCTTCAATACAAACATTTCAGGGTATTTGGGTGTCAGTATGAGGACAGTGCAGAGGATTAGGAAAGAGTTGGACAAGCCTAATGTTGATTAAGAAGGTGTTTGGATTGATCATTAGTGATGGCGACGTTATGTCCCCATTCATCTTCCCACAGGGCCTCAAACTCAACATGGAGGCCTACGTCATTTGTCTTGAAGAGCTATTGCTGCCCTGGGACAAGAGGCTGTCTGTTTGAAGAACCTATGTCTGGTAACAGGACTCACCACTATGTCACACAAGCAAGAGAACCCAGTCATGGCTGTCAGACAATTTCTGCAACGACATCACTCCTTATATCTGATCACCTAACTCTCCGGATTTGCAACCCCCTTGATTATTATGTGTGTGGCGCAGTTGAGATAGAGATCAACAAAACTTTTGTAACACCAACGAACTGAAGGCAAGGATTATAGCAACATTCGCAACTTAAACAAGGAGACCGTCCAGGAGAGATGCAGGAGATTCCGAAGTCGTCTGGCCGTGGTTGATGCCAATCGCGATTTTAATGAATAAATTTACTCTTTAATATTTTGTACGGATCTATTACGCACGAACATACATATATATAAAAATACAAATCACATACAACGCCAAGCATTAATTGGTTAATAAATCACCACTACATTACTACAGTCAATTTATAAATCGCAGTAATGCGACAATTTTGTAATCGCACTATTTTTAAGTAGTCAATTTTGTGCACTTTTGGGAGAAACGGATCACAAAAGCTTTCTTAAGCCCCCCCCCCCCCCAGCTCGCTCGCTGATTGGTCGATGCCAACCAATCAGATCGTTTACATGTGAAGAATAATTCTTCCCGTGCAACGATTTGGAACCTATAGTCGCTTATTTAAGCCAAGTTTTTTCTCATCCCAACTAGTGAGATTTCAACTGCCAAACGAATCCACGACAGTTGAAACTATGCGCCAACTTTCTCACTCACACACACACACTCACAAGCTGAACATAACTTGTACACACTCACATAAACTCTCTTACACAGCAATATCTTTCAAAAACAACCATTACAAGAGACTCTCATGAACATTCTTCCAGTGAACTTTGGAACACTAAAATAACAGTTAAAGAGAGACAACTCTTGGTTAATTCAACCTTTTCTTACTTAAATGCATGATTTCCTTCACATCGTTGTTTGATATTGTACATCTTGTTAAATACATATTTTATGTGTAACAATGTCTTTTGGCTATCATTTTCTGCGTGAGCCTTGTTTCCTAATCTAAAGTTAAATTAATGTGGTGAAATCCGCTACAAATTCAAGATATTTTTGTGCAATTTTGGTAAATATATCTGTTAAAATGAGATGTCAGTATTATTTTGATTTTTTTTTTTTTTTTTTTTTTTTTGCATAATTTAGACGACAATTTATCCATCGCACCCTGTACCTTTGTCCTTTTAGAATAAGATAAACTAAATAAAACACCAGAGCTCATTTCCAAATGCAAACATAAAAAATATATTCCTGCATTATAAAAGTTTTTTATATTTTATTACTGCGAATTACATTGGTTAAAAGTGTAATAAATAAATGTTTTAACAGTTTAGCTGTTTTAAAATGTATTTTCGAGAAAAGTGTATTGTAAATGAAAGCCAGACGGTTTGTATGAAGCATTTGTAACTGTAAAAATCTCTTTTTTTTTTCGATTTAGCGCCAGAATTATTTTGTGAATTGTTTCAGATCCACTTTTTGAATTTGGAGGAAAAAAACTATTTTACTGTATTTACTGACCTAGTAGAGACGTGGTCTCATCCTCTAGTAAATTCCAGAATTAAGGACTTTGGAGCCTCCTCTTTTCGCATAAAAGGAGACTGACCTGCTGATAGGACGTGAAAGCATTCAGAGTTCAAATCGAAAAGCACCCACACGTCAAGGCCAAAGGAAGCGCCAACAGAAGCGACCGTAAATCACCGCGGAGCGGTGGGGGTGAGAAAGAAGAGCCGACATCAAATATCAGCCGGAAGGCAATTACAATTCTCAATAAGGTTTTCCATTTCAGTTGCTTCCAGAGAAGAATTTCAGGCAAACTAAAAACTCAGTAAAGGACAAACATGACAACCTGTTCAAATCACAAAACCCCCTTTGTCCTGAGACATTTCTATTCCGTTGTACAAATTAGGTGTGTTCGCTTTTGTACTTTCTGCCTCGTCCAAATTTTCCTTTCTCAATATTTTTCTCTTTTTTGAGAATTTTCAAAAAGTGCAATCCGTTTTTGTCTTGTGCATTTCATTGTAACCCAGAATTAGCTTTGTATAAGGCGCACAAAATGAAATGTTTGTGCAACGCTCTTGTATGCAAATTTTGTATTGTATTTTTTTTTGTTTTTCTATGTGCTGTAATAAATGTCTGTTCTTTTAAATTTCTTGCTGTGGTTCAGTCTTGTTCGTTTTGCGATTTATTCAACTTTAGGGATAAGAGAGTCACGTGATCTCATTTCCTATTACTTTTTCCAAATTTAAATTTTTGTTTGTAAAAAAGGTTCTATTGTATCATTTAATTTGTTTTTGTTTAAAGCTTTATGTTATAAATAAAACCACACTTATCAAAAAAATAAAAAAATACATTGTTTTGCGGTAGTGCGTAGTGATTTCTGCGACGAAATTGTGTAAAAGAAGTAAAAAGGCCAAAATTTACGCTTGCGCAAACGAAAATACCAGGAAGTGCTCCGCGGTGAATTAGTAAAAACAATGCCCGTAATGGCGGACGAATTACCCAGACATAGACCGATTTTTTTCTTGTCGATAACTCCAAAACGGTAGGTTTTATCGTAAGTTAATTGTTAATTCAAGTTCAACATGTTCATTTACACGGAAATATGACGATTTGGGAAAAATTTAATAGATATTTAGCGCGGGGCTTAAAAAGCAAATTTACCATTTAAATTTTTATAACGGCACTACCTACAACCACATCACGACTCAAAAGACTAAACAAATTCGCATCACTTAAATATAATAAACTTTATTTCAAATACCAACATTTAGAACCGAAGAAAAATACTAAAGAAATAACTAAATAATTCATTTTAAGATAATTTGTAAAATAATAAAATGAGCAAACTAAAAACTGTGATTATAAATAACATAAATTATTAGTCTTAAACAAAAGAATTGGGAAGAGCCGGTTTCTTCTTTCTCCCAAGTCCTCTAGGGGGCTATTTATAGAACCCGCGAAACAAAAACCAATATATAGAGCCGTGAAACGTTGGCCTATATAGAGAGCTCGTGATACATATTCTGAAGATTCATTGAGGTGTGAAACCGACAGTTGCTATGCAATGATGATTTTTATGTCTATGCTGTCTATATATACAACCACTATATCGCTAATAATTGAATTGTATTCCCTTACAAATATAGCATATTTTAAGCAACACACACACACACACACACACATATATATATATATATATATATATATATATATATATATATATATATATATATATCCGAAAGACAAAAAAAAGAAAGAACAGTGAGAGAGTATAAGTAGACAAGAAAATTACGAAAAGAAATAACCATGACGTTATACGCATGTGCACATACACACACGTACTACACGTATAATCTTCCATCTATATTTTTAAATTAAACTATATTTTTTGTTTTATTCAGAAAGACATACAGTTGGCCATGGCTGAACGCAGGCTTCGAGAGGTGGAGAACAAACCGTTTTTTATCAAAAGATCCTATGCACTGTATGTGAAAAATGCTATTTAATTTAATTTTTATTCCATGAAATTGTAACGGGATAGCTTGTAAGAAATATTTATTATCACATTCACGTTTCTCCTGTTATTGGCATAATTATATCCATGATATAATAACACGGATATTTCATGGACTAAATGGAATGGCTGAAAGGAAAAAGAATGACAAACATGCTTTATTCTAATAGGGACTTTTATATAACTAGGACATACACAAAACCATATCTATACATATATATATACATGCCCCACGCGGAGAATAATATATCACATATATCTACACAGCAAAGTGTAAGCAATCAAATAGAATTTTTCTGTTTCTTTTATTCTTTTATATAACATGGAACCATGTTCTTTGTATTATAAGTAGAATGAATTGATATATTTTTTCTTGAACACATTAACGCATTGCCCATCACCAAGACAAGGTAAAAATTAATTAGATTTAAGATTCGTATACAGATATGCATAATTTTACTGTTTAATAAAATAAAGAACAGAGATAACAACTCAAATACTTGTACCTACTAAAGGTAACGTTTAAAGTAATAAGAAATAATGTCGGATAAAACTGTTTAAAAAATCATGTTTACGTTTCGAGTACAAAAGTCAAACTAGGAGATATAGATTCGTAGAAGTCCCGACGAGATACACGTATGTGGAATCTTCCACATTTGCCTGTCACCTCTTACGGAAAGATGTATTCTTCCCTAAATAAAGCCTTAACCAATCACCACGTCACTTCTCTAAATTCAACCCCCTATTGATTAAAAGAACACTAAATTGTAGCAAAGTTGAGACAAATCTTTTTTTCCCGCGCAGCTCCCTTGAGCCGATTTTAAAACACGAAAGAACCGCTTGACTCATTTCAAGTCAGTCAGTCATTGAGTTTCGAGAGATGCCAGCAGACTCCACGCGTGCCAACACACTGACTCAAAAATCACTTCCAAACTCTCAACAAACTCAACACAGCACTCATACAACCATTGTCCGCGTGGGAAACCAACTTACAATTGACTAAAAAGTGGACGTTTTCACTACAAAACAGTAATTGTACAATCAATCAACTTTAGCCTATCAGTTAAAGGCAAACAACTCTTCACAACTTAAATCCTAACTAACAATTGTTACACGCATACACACTATCACTTGAACGAACACAATTGATATTTTTCCTTGCAGAAACCAAATTATCAGGTCATCCCATAAGTTTTGTCTGAATTTTGAATAAAGAAAACAAGTGACCAAATGTTACATTTAATTACAGATTCAATCAACAATGTATTTTCCCTGATTATTTATTAACAAGCTTACTAATTCCATTACTGTAAAATTCTTTTGGCTTTCATTCGAAGAACTCACAAATGTCAGTTTTAACCTCTTCCTGTGTTACAAAAGCTGTTTCTTCCAAATGATTCTGTAAGCTACTATTGGTATAGGGGTGTATCTTCCACACAGAGTTTGCTGACTATCTGTGTTAGGAAGAATAGCGCCTTCTAGCAACACACCGATACTAATATTAGCATTAGTGTAGCCATTGCTACACTAACACTGAATGCGAATATAAGAAAACGAAATACTCGAGCGTAACAAATAAAAAACATTCAATAAGGCAAACAACCTTCGTATATGTATTTATAAGATTTATATATGTCCAAAGCAAATAATTGTTCATATTGTCCCAAAGGAACGAGGAGGTTAAGCAGAATTTGAACGAAGAAGTGACCTACCAATTTTCATGCAACACGAATAATTTTCGGTTTCGTTGGGCCGTACCCTGTCGACCAGTTTCCACGTGTGTGTGTATCCCCGGGCGGTCAAAGAGGTAAAGAGGTCGTTCCTTCCAGAACGGAAGTAACGACAAAAAAGGGAGAAGAGTTCTACTCACTAAAACGAGGCCACGGCTCTCATGAGCTAAAGCAAAGGGAAGACAACTGTGGTCTCCCTACAAGTACCCCCTCCCTAGACAGGTTCATTAACCTGCACTAGAGATACAACTAAAATGTAACAAAAACAAAACTTCACAACATGTATTACAAATTTTAAAGAAACATAATGAAAAAGGAAGAGTTCAATGTGGAGGGAAGAATATCCTCCGCTTATAGTTCTGCTGACCCCAAAACCTGGAAATGACTCATGTCAATAAATGTTTGGGCCATCTAACACGACGGCCAGATCTGGTCACAGTCTCTTTAACTACCCCCGGTGCTACTGCTGATGGAGTAATCCCTGAAGTGTCCATGCTGAGCCAGGTAGTGTCCAAAAAGGCAGGCTTTAATCTGTCAACAGCAATGCTTTGTGTTGCATTGTTAATGCTCACTACAAAGTATTTTGAATGTCTCTCTAGGACTTTGAAGGGTCCTCTGTAGGCTGGCTGCAATGTGTGGGACTTAGCCAAGTCCCGCACAAAAACATGTGTGCATGTCTGCAGTAGTTTAGGCACATATATCTGCCTTTGAACCTGTGCAGGAGACTTATATGCCAAGTTCGCCATGTTCGCCATGTTCGCGGTAAGCCGATCAACGAACGAGGTCAAGTTCAAAACTTTTTGTGGAGGTTGCAGGAAAAACTGTCCTGGGAGTCTGAGTGTGGTGCCATAAACTATCTCGGCAGATGAACACTTAAGATCGTCCTTAACTGCAGTGCGGAGTCCCAGAAGAACCAACGGTAGATTCTCCAGCCAATTCGCCTGATCCGTCACGGCCCTTAAAGCTGATTTAAGTGTACGATGAAAACGTTCCACTAAGCCATTAGCCTCGGGATGATAAGCGGTGGTTTTGACTCTTTTACTCCCCAAGATCCTCATCAGTTGGTTGAACAGGTCTGACTCGAATTGCCGCCCTCTGTCTGTAGTAATTAAAGCAGGGACCCCAAAACGGGAAACCCATCCTGAAACAAAAGTCCTTGCAGTGGTATGTGCCGTAATGTCCGACATCGGAAGAGCCTCACACCAACGGGAGAAACGATCAACACATGTCAATAGATATGTCTTTCCCTCACATGAAGGAAGTGGTCCTGTGATGTCCACGTGCACGTGTGCAAACCGCTCGTCGGGTGATGGAAAGGATCCAGGAGGTGAACGGGTATGTCTCCCCACTTTGGCCCTCTGACACGGCACACATGTATTTGACCATTGCCGAATGTCAGTTTTCATGCGTGGCCAAACAAATCTGTCTGTGATCAGCCGTATTGAGGCATTAGCTCCTGGGTGGGACAAATTGTGCATGGAGGAGAATAATGTCTTCCGCATTGACTCAGGTACGAAGGGGCGCAATCGTCCGGTGCTGGTGTCACATACAACTTCCAAATCTGTGTTTGGAATATGTATTTTCGTCAACGTCAAGGAGGTGTGGTTCTCTCGTAGCAGATGCTGTAGCTGCTGATCCTTTTCCTGTGCTTCCACAAATGATTGATGTTCCAAGCACGGGTCCAGCACAAAAGCATTTATGCCACGAGACATAGTGTCTGCAGGTATGTTGTCAGTTCCCTTGACGAAACGGATATCTGAAGTGAATTGTAACAGATAATCCAAGTGTCTGGTTTCACGTGGGGAATACTTGTCAGAGTTTGACTGAAAAGCCCCCAACAAGGGCTTGTGGTCTGTCAGTAAGTAGAAAGTCCGCCCTTCCAACAAATGTCGAAAGTAACGGACAGCTGAATAAGCTGCGAGAAGTTCACGTCCAAATGTGCTGTACCTGGATTCCGTAGAAGTTAGTTTCTTGGAAAAGAAGGAAATTGGTTTCCAGTGGTCATCGATCTTCTGCTGTAGTACTGCTCCCACACCAATCGAAGAGGCGTCAACTGCCAAACACAACTCGCTACCTGGGACAACATGTGACAATTCAACTGCTCGGGACAATAAAACCTTAATTTGGTGGAAGGCTGCCAAGGCTTCATCAGACAAAACTATGTCACAATTTTTGACATCAGTTAAAATATCTGTCAAGGGTTTTATAACCTGCGCACAACTTGGCAGGAACCTTCGAAAAAAATTTACCATCCCTAAAAACTGTCGCAACTTTCTCATGGTATCTGGCAAGGGAAAGTCAGAAATAGCCGCCACTTTAGATGGAGAAGGTGAAACTCCAGCTGAATTAATGCGGTGACCTAGGAAAATAAACTCAGACTTTCCAAACTCACATTTTACTGGGTTGATAACAACCCCAAATTTCTCAAAACGCTCGAAAACAATCTGTAAATGTTTAATATGTTCTTCCATGGAAGAACTGGCTATAAGTACATCATCCACATAGGCACAGACAAAGTGCAAATCGTGCAATACATGGTCGATAAATCTCTGAAAGGACTGTGCCGCATTTCTTAGTCCAAATGGCACGCGCAGAAACTCAAACAACCCAAATGGTGTTGTTATGGCAGTCTTTGGAATGTGTTCGGGTTCTACCGGAATTTGATGGTAGGCCCTGATAAGGTCTAATTTAGTGAATACGCACCTATCCTGAATGATGGCCGTTACATCATGTATATGAGGAATGGGATAACGGTCAGGTTTAGTGACAGAGTTGAGTGCCCTATAATCCCCACAAGCGCGCCAGGTACCACCACTTTTGGGTACCAGGTGCAAAGGAGATGCCCAGTTACTCTTTGATGGCCGGATAATACCAAGTTCCATCATTTGGGTAAATTCCGCTTTCGCCACACTCAATTTTTCCGGTGCAAGACGACGAGGGCGGCTGTGAACAGGAGGACCGCTAGTAGCAATGTGGTGTGTTATATTGTGGGGTAACCTATCTTTGTGAAAAGCCGGTTTGGTAATGCTCTCAAACTTTTTAAGGAGTTCGCAGAACATAGGATTATCTTCCGTGTTAGCCACCGTAGGACATAATGGAATTACATTATGAATGGCTCCCGGTGATTGAGTATTTGTCTTAGGGTCTGTCAGACAACGTCTGTGAACATCAATGAGAAGACCAAATTTGTGTAAAAAATCTGCACCCAATATGGCCTTCTCTACATCCGCAAGGACAAAGAAATGGGTGAAAACCCGTCTCAGACCCAAATTCAATGTAAGGCACCTCTGACCATAAGTCTGGATGAGCGACTTATTTACGGCCTGCAAGGTAAGTTTGTGAGGGCCTTTTAACTTGTCTGCCCTAGTGGCAGGAATTAAAGATATTTGCGCACCACTGTCCACGAGAAAACGTATACCAGTAGTGCGGTCCGAAACAAATAGTAAGCGACAAACCTCTTTCACGCTAGCGCACCGGGTCGCCTCCAGTCGCCAGCTTAGGCTTTTCCCTGTTGCAAATTGAAGGAACAGGGGGGCTTGCAATAATTAGCCCTATCTCCGAATTTCTTGTGTAAGTAGCACATTGGCTCCTTGCTAACAGTTCTTACACGCCCTCTACTTTGGGAGCGGGGAATGCTAACCTTCTGAAACCGTCTCTCTAAGTCTTCCATCCTAGCCTCTAACCTTCGTTGTCCCTCCAAAAGTTTAGCCAGCGGATCTGCCTCTTGAGTCTGCACGGCAGAAACGGGAGCAGTGCATCCCGAAGTTAGGTCAGCTACATTATCTGCTATTTCAGCCAGCTTTTCGACGGGTGCATCTTCACCCACCGCGGCTAAAACCGCGTGATACGCAGGGGGCAAACGCTGGAGAAAAATATGACGTATAATGCCATCCTCATTACTCTCTCCAGCTAGATGCTGCAAACGACGTAAAAATTGCGACGGCTTGCTGTCTCCCAATTGTTCTTCATGCAAGAGCTGCGACAATTTCTTTTGCCGTGACATAGACGTCCTCCGAACAAGTTCCTCTTTTAACTTGTAATATGGCTTATCTTTCGGCGGACAGATAATAATTTCTCTAACCTCCTGGACAGCTTCGAGAGGCAACTTGGAGACCGCTAAATTAAATTTTGTTTTCTGGGAGGTAATTCCTCTCAGTTCGCACTCTGATTCTAACTGTGCGAAAAATAAAGCTGGGTCCGCTTCAAAGTAGGCTAGACTGACAGTGTTCACCGCCGAAACAGCGGCCGTTTTCTCTTCATCCATCTCGTATATTTTTTATGGGGAATTTACCACACAAAAATGCGCCTCAAAATGTGAAGTACCACAGAGAAAAAATACACAACCAAACGAACCTAAATATTTTAAACAAAAAGTCAGAAATGGCTATCACTGCTATTACTACTAATGGGGTGTTGTGAACTCTAGCAGTAAGCTACTGACCCGTCTGCCTCCAAGGGTGAGGCAGGTTAATGTTGCAGGCCGGCGCCAAATTCAAATACAGGATGGGAGAAAAAACGCACGTGGGTGAGGAGAGAGAAGCCATGTTGCCATGTTATACGAGTCGTCATTCCTATATCGCAAATAATTTGTGTCGGAAGAAAAAAACACTCACAAACACACGAAATTAACATTAACAGTTATTTTGCAAATTGCAAAAATATACTGCCACGTTGGAGTCACCACTTATTGGTATAGGGGTGTATCTTCCACACAGAGTTTGCTGACTATCTGTGTTAGGAAGAATAGCGCCTTCTAGCAACACACCGATACTAATATTAGCATTAGTGTAGCCATTGCTACACTAACACTGAATGCGAATATAAGAAAACGAAATACTCGAGCGTAACAAATAAAAAACATTCAATAAGGCAAACAACCTTCGTATATGTATTTATAAGATTTATATATGTCCAAAGCAAATAATTGTTCATATTGTCCCAAAGGAACGAGGAGGTTAAGCAGAATTTGAACGAAGAAGTGACCTACCAATTTTCATGGCCTTTGGTTGTCCTCAGCAACACGAATAATTTTCGGTTTCGTTGGGCCGTACCCTGTCGACCAGTTTCCACGTGTGTGTGTATCCCCGGGCGGTCAAAGAGGTAAAGAGGTCGTTCCTTCCACTAAAACGAGGCCACGGCTCTCATGAGCTAAAGCAAAGGGAAGACAACTGTGGTCTCCCTACACTACGAAACAAATGGTAGTCTGAAGGAGCAAGGTCGAGAGAATAAGGTGGATGAGGAATTTTCTCCCAACCAAGTTCTTCGATCTTTTGTGACGTGATTCTTGCTGTGTGTGGTCGCGCATTGTCCTGATGAAACATCACCCGTTTTCGATTCACTAGAGCAGGATTTTTCCCTCAAAGCTTGGTTCAAACGCTCTATTTGCTGAAAGTATATTTGAGCATTAATTGTTGCATTAGGTGGTAAGAATTCAAAGTGGATTATTCCTTGGCAATCCCACCAGATTGAAAGAAGAACCTTTTGCCCATGAATTTCCCTTCTCGGCTGTGGCTGTGATCCTTCCCCTTTACCAAGCGACTGTCTACGACGCTTAACATCGATAAAAGATCCATTTTTCGTCGACAGTCACAAGTCTATCCAAAAAAGGTGGAACAAGTTGGCGAGAATGGAGAGAAGAGCAGATGTCAACTCGGGATTTGAGGTTGTTTTCAGACAATTCATGAGGCACCCATTATCCAAGTTTAGGAACTTTTCCAAGTTGTTGAAGATGACGATGAACAGTTGTATGGTTTGAACTGAGAACCACTGCCAATTCTTCAACTGATAAAGCAGGATTTTCTTCAAGGGCTGCTTCAAGAAGCTTTTCATCAAACTCAACTGGACGTCCGGTTCGATCTTCATCTTCAAGGGTGAAATCTCCACCTCTGAATTTTGCAAACCATCTTCTGCAAGTTCTTTCATTCACACATTCCTCTCCATAAACTGAGTGAATGTTTCTAGCCGCTTCGGCTGCTGAGTTTCCTTTCTTGAACTCATAAAGCATTATGTACCTCAAATGATTCTTGGGTACTTCCATGTTAGCATGGTTTTAATCAAACAAAATTTAATTTGATTGTTCTCTGAAATAAAATTTGATCAGTTTAAATGCATCTAAACATAAAAATAATGTTCAGCTCCATTAGACATTATAAAATAATCTTTAAATTTCGTTCATTTTAACAAAAAGTTAAAATTCGGACAGAACTTATGGGATGACCTAATATTTTAATCCTACAAACAAATCACAACCATTAACTTTTATTCACCAAATTTCTGCATGAACATTCTTTGTAACCTTATCTCACTTGCCACAATCAACAAACATCTTATTATAATTGCATGCATGTCAATTGTATATATAAATTCTCTTTATTGTTGAATCTCTAACTACGTTGTTTTTGGTAATTTCTAAGAGTTGAATTGTCCTTATATTCTTGTTTGATTTATTTGTTGTGGGATAAATGCATTATAAACACGCACATTCTTGGCCTTCACAAAAATTCACCTTCTGATACATCTCACTCAGCATAGAACACGCAACACGTGCTTTCCATAAAGAGATCAGGTTGGTCTTCGTCGTTGAATATATATAAACAAATATATGTATTAAACAAAACAATTTTACAATAGAAATAGACAATAATATTTGTGTGTGTGTGTGAACGTTTGTCTGTTCTTTGGTGAATGTTCGTACATACGTGTATGTGTGTATAATGTTCATGGCGTCTCCCACAAATGGGAAGACGCGGATCTTCTAAGAGAGCTTACATTGTAGTCACTGAAATGAAGAAATGAAAAAGAGAACGAGGCGAGAAGTCGCCCAGTATTTATAGTATAAGGACTTCTAGTGACAATTTGGGAAATAAGGAGGAGCTAACTCCGACAGTTTTATAGTTGAATATAACTTAGGGGGTAAAATAATATTAAAAATATTTAAGACTATGGTAAGAGTGTTCGTTGCTCACCGAAGTGATATAAAGGTTTGCATAAGTAGACGAAGAGAGATGATTTGAAAGAAGGAAATTGTGCTATTGACTTTGTTCTGTTCTATCGCTATAAATCTAATCGTTAAAGTGAATGAAGGTTTTGAGGTATTTGTTTAAGAGCTGAAAAGACAAATATCTATGTATTAATCATTTGATTTAAAATAAGGAGACGACGTTTTTAGGAAGAATGTCAGTAGTTCGTTTCAGGAAAATAAATTAGAATTTTCAAAGTCCGTAGTTTTAACGTATTGTCATGAAGAGGAAATGTTCATACAAAAGATTAAATGATCTGACACAAAATAATATTAAACAATATATGTAAGAGGGTTCGTTGCTCACCGAAGGGATGTAAAGATTTGCATACGTTCAAAAGTAAACGAAGAGAGATAGTTTGTTGGTTTGGTGAGAAAAAATTCCTTGAAGTGCCTCTTGCTTGTTAGAGGCCGATAATATAATTGGTGAGGAATTTTACATTGGCGCGTACTTCAACACTGGTCACTAGGAACTGAAACGAAACCTTTCCTATAACTTCAGACACTCTTCTCATTAATTTAATGTTTCTCCTCATTTTATATACAGGGTGTCCATAAAGTTCGTGTTCATTTTAAAAATTTATAACTTTATTTGTATTTGCGATAGAAATAATCTGTAAAAAATGTTATAAAGTTTAATGTCCCTAGTTTTAAGTATAGCTAAAATAACTAATGTGATTTCAGGCATTACTGTAAATCAGTTGGCAAATGTTTTCCGTGAACTGCAAAATCGTATTACCCTTTGTATTGCTAATGATGGCGGACATGTGGAAACTTAAATAAAATTTCAATAAAACCTTAAAAAATATAGATTTACTTCTTTCTAATCCTTTTTATAAATTATTTCTATCGCAAATACAAATAAAGTTATACATTTTTTAAAGTGCACAAGAACTTTATGAACACCCTGCATAAAAAAAAGAATTCGCTACTTTTACTTCTTGGCTGACGGGCTAATTTCTGTGAAGGCAAGATTTTCATTGATTCAAAAACAATTTTACAGAGGCTCTCGAATTCCTTTCCTTCTTCTTCCTCAGCTCACTGATTAATTTCTATGAAAGGCTAAGCTACCACGCTAAGCTAATCTTAATAACTGTCAACGCACACAGTAAGCGATGTTATATTTTTCCTTATCAAATAAAAGGCTATTTAAAAATTGCATCTGCAAATAAAATTAACAAAAGCAAAACAAGATAAAGCTCCTAAACTTGAAAATGGTATCTCTCAGTCGAAAATATTATCGAAGTGCGTAAAAAGTAAATTTCTAAGTCAATCAACGCTTCGATTATCAGGTCAGTCTTGTACCCAGAAGATTCGAAGATCATTAACGCTGGATCTACCTTTACTCAATTTGTGAGTTTCGTATTTCTCGATGTATAAAGCGACTATTTTAAGCAGCAGAACACCAAACAGTCAGACGGCATCGATTCGGACATTCATTGGATGTTGCTAGTGGCAAGATGGTGGCAATCCGAATGCATACTATTAGCATTAGCAACATCATGTTCTATTTTGCTTGTAAGATCATTTTTCGAAGATGACTCAAAGTTCCCGAGGGAGGGAGAAAATTAGCAACAACTTGTAAAATCAGCGATAACTTCCGAATATCAGTTATCTGAAAGGTTATCCACTATTGCTTACAATGAAATAAACTCTATGACGTTTATTTTATTAGCTTTGCATTCACCAAAACAGTTAAATATCGAATAAAGATAAAAGAAGATAATGAAAATCTATGCCTAAAATTCTAATTAAAAAAATATCTATTCCTAAAAATCCGATTTTTTGTTCGTCTGTCTGTTATTTATGTCATAAGCAGATATATATCAAGTGATACCAGCCCTCATTTGAACATCCAACCTAGAAGAAATTATGAATTATTAAGCATCTGACCTCTGCATTACGCCAGCAATCTACAAATTCAACAGAACACTAACGCTAATTCTCAAATATTAACTAGAGCGCAGTTATCCTACAAAGTTCCTAAGAAGAGTACCGGTAGCTACACTTTGATCCCAGCAAAAGTAAACGGATACTCTTACCTTAGGTATTTAAACGCAGGACCACTTGAGAATACAGTACAGGGCCAATTTTTAAGTGGTAGTCACGCGTGTTCATAGGATGAGGGACAAAAAACGTTCAAGTTCACTTGTCTTTTCCCTATTTATAGATCGCAGGCACCATGGTCTAACAACTGCAATTCCACCTTTTAACAATATGAGAAAGTGGTTTCGAGAAGGTTGGGGTTTGGAGATCGATCAATACATAAAGAATATTGCCATTTAAAAAAAAAAGAAATCCAGAATCTAACATATTTCTTTTTTTAAGCGTTTCACCCCAAGCAAGGCGGGAAGCCACTAGCACGCAAGGGGTTACAGAGAGTTGGAGCGAGAGCAAAGAGGAGTGATAGAAGAAAGGATGAAGAGAAGGTTAGGGGATAGATCAGGGCATCTGGGATCGTCGATTGACATTACATTTGAATAGTTGGAGATTATAGCTGTCAGGGAAACAGGAAGAGAGGAGGGAGTTCCACAGGCGAGAGGTGCGAGACATGAAGCTATTGGAGTAGAAGGGACGGCTACATTTAACAGTTTCGACAGTGAAAGGGTGTGAGCGAGATGCCAGCGTAGTAGAACGCTTAAATGAAGTCTGGGAACCAGCGAAAGCAATAGTTACCATGAAAGTATTTGTAAAAAAGACAGAGGGAGGCAACGGTACGTCTGTGAGAGAGCGACTGCAGACGAGATGCCAGATCAGGGTCAATTACATTGCATATCCATCTCTGGATCTTATCAAGAACCTTGAGACAAACATAAGGGGCTGCAGACCATATATGGCAGCAATACTCTATACAAGGGCGAATGGTTGATTTGTAGATTTGAAGGATCAACTCCAGCGAGAAAATTTTCCCGGCGCGGCACAGGAGCCAACTTTCCTTGCGGTGGACGAAGCTATTGACTCAATGCATTTTTTCCATCTCAGGTCAGCAGTAAATGTGAGGCCGAGTAGTCGCAAAGAGGAGCTCTAAGAAGTAGAGCGTCAGACATTCTAAGCGGGGGGGGGGGCAGGGATGGTTCTCTGTGGTGAGTAATAGAGAGCAGTTTTGTTTTTTAGGCATTAAATTTAACCAGCCAATTCCTACCCCAGTTCACAACTGATTGGAGGTCCTTTTCGAGACGAACGGCCAGGTTAGTTTTGTCAACGACACTATATTTGTTTTTGAGACAGGAGTAAATTGTAGTGTCGTCCGCGTAGATGCCTACTTGGGAATCTAAGTCTACCATTCGCCCATGCACTGAATATTGCCGTCACATCTAGTCTGGTGTTTTTGTTATGCATTTAGAGATTCTTAATAAAATCCAAAGAAAAATCGGCAATGTTATTGGTCCTGATCTGGCATCTTGGCTTCAGTCTCTTTCTCACTGCCGTAATATAGATTCTATGTACCTTTTCTATAAACATTTCATGATAATTGTTCTGATGAGTTTTGCTCTTTGGTACCTAGACTTTATGAATCTAAACGCAGTACTAGATTGGCGGCAAGATCTCATCTTATAGTTGAAATGGTTAAACGTAACCGTAAGTTCTATGCTAACAGTTTCTTCTCTCGCACTTCTCGCTTGTGAAATTATCTCCCGGTTTTATGCTCTCCAGTCAAAATTTGATCTTCAAAAATCTAAATGCAATGTCAGTCGTTGTCTACTTGCCATTCGTGGGAGACGCCATGAACATTATACACACATACACGTACGTACGAACATTCCCCAAAATACGAATATTCACCAAAGAACAAACACAAATGTTCACACACACAAATATTATTGTCTATGTCCATTGTAAAATTGTTTTGTTTAATACATATATTTGTTTATATATATATATATATATATATATATATATATATATATATATATATATATATATATATATATCGGTCTTGTTTGTTTTCTTTATCTTCAGTTGGACTTAATTCAAGTTCGACCATTTTCTTGTAGTTGTTTATTTCTGTTTGAATTGATGAGACGAAATGTAATTGTTTTAAATTGATTATTTTTTATTTATTTTCTTTCTTGCTTTTATAACAAAATTTCATCATTTGAACACTTCTTCCTGTTTGCATCTCTGCGACGTGTTTTCTACTGTCATAATGTAGAGAACCGGGGAGTGGGGGTGAAGATGTAATGAACACATGTGGGTTAAAATTTCCTGCTAGCCGGTCCAGCTACATGAGAATGTTGGACTTTAAGTCCAAAGAAGACAAAGAAAACAAACAAGACCGATATATATATATATAAACAAATATATGTATTAACAACAAATTACAAAGCACATGGACAGTTGCATTGAGTTTGTGTGGTGAATATTATGTGTGTGTACTGTGGTGAGTATTCGTACGTACGTGTATTGGTATTGTTCTTAGCGTGTTCCCAGAGAGTTGGGAAACGCTGTATTTGTGAGAGCTCACATATCGGTATTTGCTGAAATGAAGAAAGAAGAGAAAAAATTACCTCACCTCCACACGAGGTGGAATGCGGCCCAAAGGCTTAAGGAAAAAAGAGATCGAGGCAATAGGTCACCCAGTATTTATAGCAAGAGGAGAGAGACCCCTGGTGAAGATTTAAGGAACTAAGGAGGAGCTAACTCCGACAATAACATCCTCATACCGATGTGGATAAAATAAATGAAGCAAGAGTATAAAATGTGGTGGTTTTATTCCCCATCACGTAACACCTGAAACGTGAGTATGTAATCAGTGCCGAATTAAAAGAAAAGGAACAAACTCTCTTACTTTTTGGCCCTGCATATGGCGAACATGATATGACCGAGATTTAAGGGAGAACTTAAATTCATTGACTTTCATTATTCCTCCTTTTGTCATACACAGATATACATTCGGCACTCACGGAAATATATTGATGCCAATGACACAAAAAAAATTTACTTACACTTTGTTTTCATTGCCTTTCCTTCGTGGTATTCTTTCTTTGTATTTCTTTAAACATCTTTACAACGTATTCTGTAACTGATATATGTTGTCGTATCCATAAAAAATAAATTAAAATTAATCATAATTAAAATAATTTTAGTAAATAAATGTTATGAAATAAAATAAGACATATCTCGGCTAATTTGCAGGCAAATAAACTAACATACTGAAGAGCGAGAGTCGGATGTGAACGGGACAAGGCCCCGTCACAAAATGTCTATTATCGTCGTTTACGCATAAGCCCGACGCACGAGTTCCGGTCGAAAAATAAAATAATATTTCAAAGTGCTTCTATTTTTCGACCAATAAAAATGCTTCCCTCCTAATTATACTCGCGTCGTTTTTCCAGGCCTTTAAGCCATAAAAAAACGTCATAAAAAGGTTCACACGGGGAAGTACAAAGCAGTCAACGGGAGGCCGTGGAAGAGATCTGTCACGGTCAGTCTGGGCAGTCAGCAGCAATCAGCAGCAGTCAGCAGCAATCAGCAGCAGTCAGCAGGAGGAACGCCACGCCAACCAGTGGGAACTACTATGAGAGATCAACCTGGATCGGCAGCCGGCTTATGAACTATACCACAAGGTAGCTGTACCAAAACCACACGTTCCTATTGAAATAAATCACGTAAATCTATTTCTGCTGTTGTCGTATTTCTGTCTTGCAACCATACGCTTGTCTATAACATAAATAAGAACAATTATATTTATCATTAATTGACTCTTTCTAAACCAATGAGAATCGACCCCGACTTTTCTTTTCTACACACACAATCACGTAACATTCTCGCTATCAGACAAGCAGTTCAAACGGTCAAGTTGTTAACATGTGCGTCAACGAAAAATTCGCCCCTTTTTCCTTTTTCAAGGCATAATAGTAACATTTATCTTTTCGCACTCAACAAAACTTCGAGGCAAGATAAGCCCAAAAACATCTTGTATTTTTCTAACTAAATTAACTGGACATTTAGTACACACACCTATTTTAAAAAAAACATACGTGAAAGGACGTATACTCGTTGATTATTCTATAACTTATCCTTCTGTCAGATTCCGAACAATATTCGATCTACATTTGACCCCAAACTCACAATTTTACTCAGTGTTACTGTTTGTCGTGTCTCCAACACCACATAACGACCAGATAATATATAATACTCGTTTAGTTGTTTCTACGTCTTGCCTTTTCTCATTTTAAGAGTATTTTTGTATATATAAATGTTAGGGAGTTTATAATTATTTACTTAGAGTTATAACTCTCCTACAATGTCATAACATGTAAGTATTTTAATGTTAATTACAAATGTCCCCAGAATATTTATAACTGGTGATTCAACATGATTGATTTCTCCTTTACTTCGTGGAGTGTAACGTTTACTTTTTGTTTTCTTTCAGCCATTTAAAGTTTGTTATTTTTTTATCTTCAAATAAGAAAATCATGTTTCTCCACGGCTTCCTCTACTGTGTAGCATTTAAAAATCATTTCTCCACGAAGCAAGGTAATAAAACCACTAAGATGCAAGGCGACACTGCGCGTGAAAGAATACAACCCACCTCCAAAAAATCATTATTAAGAAGAGAGAACAAAAAAGTATACAAATTAAAAAGATAGAAAATTACGATTGAAATTGCATCTAAATTTTTGGATATCAAATTTTGACTTCCTCAGATTTAACATTAGTACTAATGACATCAAGTCAACCTCTCTTTAATGAGATTAAATATTTTCCCAGCTAGAACGACTACAAAAGCTTGAAGCTATTTGTAGTGGGATATCGAAATTCTGCCATCTTGTCTTCATGTCCAGATTCACAAGTTCATGGGGCCTTACGTTGACGACCGATCCCAGTAAAGATATGTAGTCAAAAGAGGGAAAATCTTTTTTTTGAATTCTGTGATTAGGGTCAGTTGATTAACTTGTTTCCGGTCCCCCTTTTTCCTTTCATGAAAGAAAAAAGTTTTTTCGAAAATGTTTTTATTGATATAATTGTTTATTTATTATAACAGCTGCAGTTACTGAAATCAAATCTTTTTCCTGTTCGAACGACTCTAAAATTCTTTTCACTTTACCTTTTGTCGGAAGGAATGCGACTGCTTCCAGAAGACCCATTCACGCTCACAGACGTACGATGAAAATAACTTCCTGAAGCTTTAAAAAATCGCATAGTTGAAACCTGTAATAATGGAGAAGGCTACAAAAAGCTAGCAAAAATGATGTGGCGTGCACGTCTCCACTGTAAATCAAATTGTTTATAAATGGAAGGCCTTTGGTATGACGGCATCACAATCAAGAAGTGGCCGTCTGTGAAAATAACAGCAAGAGCAAGTAGACATCTAGTTCGACAAACCCAGACAAATTATGTTGCAGCCTTTGCAGTTCTTCAATACTCACTGACCAATGTTTGAATCAATGTACATACACCTACAGTGCGACTCACCTATGCCAAACCCCATATTAATAAGCTAGAAACATTCTGGCAAAAGGTTTTACGGTCAGATGAGACCAACCTAGAACTTTTGGGGAGGAACAATAGATAGTATATCTTACGAGCTCCCAATACTGCTTTTGAAGAGAAGAATTTGATACCAACCATTAAACATGATGGTGACAGCATTATGATTTGGGGGTGCTTTGTGACAGCTGTAACAGGCAAAATAGTACGCATTGATGGCACAATGGACCCTGCAAGATACCAAACAATTTTGAGTAAAATTGACTTGTCCTCAGTTCAAAAGTTGGATTTAGGTCAGGGCTGGAACTTCCGAAAGGACAATGATCTGAAACTTTAAAGTAAATCCACAAAAGAATGGGTTCGTAAAAAGAAATTTCAAGTCTTGGAACGGCTTAGTCAAACCCAATTGAAAAGCTGTGATTCAAGTGACAGTACGCAGTACATGCAAGAAACCCAGGTAATATCGAGCAATTGCGAGAGTGGTAAAAAATCAGCACTTACTACTGCTAGACATTTCTTAAAAATTATAGAAAAAGTCTGGTTGATATTGTAACCTCAAAAGGAGCAGTTACCAAATATTAAATGCAAGGGTTCACTTACTTAATTTTTAATTAACATTTTTATTCCAGCTTGATAAAATTTTTGAAAGTGGTTGTAATTGATTTAATAAAGGTTTTCCTTAATGAATATATAATTTAATTAAGATTTGTTGATCATCTGGAAAAAAAGACAGTTTTTTAAATATTATCTTAGGGGTTAACTTTTGCAGAGCGCTGTATATCGACCTGTTTTCTTTCTCTTTATTGATTTGATAACGCAGTTTCAGTTTCTGTACACTCAAGCTTTTTCTTGTTTGAATTTCTCTGACGTGGCCTTGCTACCGTTACAGATTAATGTTTTTTTATTAAGTGGTTTCTTTATGTCTGGTTAAGTTTGATTTGACACTATAGAGAATTTCCCCAAGAATAAAATACAAATAACACTAATAGTGAAATATAAACACAGGTTTCTTCGTAGAAACATGTATAAAACATTACAAAATTTCTGCATTATACACAGAAAAAAAAGA
Organism: Acanthosepion esculentum; assembly: GCA_964036315.1. Lineage (NCBI taxonomy): Eukaryota > Metazoa > Mollusca > Cephalopoda > Sepiida > Sepiidae > Acanthosepion > Acanthosepion esculentum. The sequence goes on from OZ038475.1 coordinate 149,943,556, forward strand.
TTTTTTAATTTCCTTGTAATATTTCTTAAATTGTTATATAAAATGTTGTGTTTATTATAAAACTTTCTTTATAATTAATTTTCTTGATGGAGTTCCGGTACTCAATCTATTTCATCAAAGTTTGGCTTGACGAATCATTTCCGCACTTCTAACATTTTGTTGGTTATATTAAAATTACATAGATATTGTTTCAACTTTCTTGATGAATGTTTATAAGTAATTTACTACATAAAGCGTTTTTCATTGAGCAGCATGTGTTCGATTCATTGAGCAGCCGATTGGTTTAAAATTGCTTTCCAGACAACACGTGTTGCTGTTTTTATATTGCTGTCTAGATTGGAGCTTTCTGCGTGAGTAGGCGGTCTACGCGAGTGTTTGCTTGTTTCTATGGACTGTTGCTGCTTGTGATTTGTGATATTTGCAAGAATGGTATGATTGTTGTGTATGCTATACAATGACATTTTTATTTTTGTTAAATTAGGGATAATGTCCCTACAGAAGTAATATGCACAAAATAATACAAGTTCAATTTATTTACAATCATGATGGTTTTTATATTAATTCCCTCCGCACTATTCTAATGTAATTTCATCTGACTACATATTTAGAGTTAGTTATGGGAAAATAGCAGGACAGACCGGGTTCCATAGTCTTGGATGACAACTGGTCTACCGCAGAAAGAAATGGCAACCTACCGCGGGAAAAGTCTGCCTCGTCAGTCATGTATCGAAAGATACATGATCGCCTACGCTTGTATCACGCATGGCACATAACTAACTGACTGACTGACTGAAAATCCCCTTAGGTCTTGACGTAAGAAGTTCAACATAGACATATTATTACTCTAAAATATAACAGGTTGCACAAATATTTTTGGTTCTAACTCATACAAAGTTACACGTGCTTTTTCTGGGAAACACACACACACACGCAGAGGGAAAGTGTGTGTGAGAGAGAGTCTGTGCGAGAGAGAGAGAGAGAGAGAGAGAGAGAGAGAGAGAGAGAATAACAAAAGTTGTTGGATATCCATTTCTTCATTGTACTTTATAAGGTCTGACTGAAATAAATCATAGGAAACCTTACTGTACAGTGTACATGTAAAAACACATACTCTTCCTCGGGGTTAATCAGTTGGCTTTCACAATGACCGAGCAAATATTCTTCAATGTTTTTTGCAAAACCTCGCGTCATGCAAGGCTGCCAGTATCTACTACAGTGTAACCCGGATATGAGAGAGTTGTCAGGACCGGAGAAGAAGGCTCTTATATCCGGGTCTCTTATATCCGGGTTACACTGTAACACTGATTTCCTGTGACTTGTGACTTTTTCCAACCCGAAAATCGCTTTTGAAACACTGTGGTAGAGATTGATGTAGATGGTGATCCCAAATGAGGCTTTATGGAAGAGATGCTAGATATGCGAGCTTATAAAGCGCCATTTCCATAGTTAGTTTTTTAAAAATTTCGATACGTACTAAAATGCCTGGCTAATTTTCAGTTAGACAAAAGCTGAATTCACATATTCCTGTTGCTAGACACTTGTTACTGTTTCCTCAAAGGAACTCAGAGCAGAGACATCATGGAGACAGTGTCCCATTATTCTGGCACCAGCAATGATTTTGCGGTCAATGTTATAAATCCTATCCACTTCCCATGTCTGCCACAGGTATATTGTCAAGTTGGTAGTGAATTCGGTTCAGAATTAAAAAACAATACATCCTAACAAAAATGACAATTTTTGGAAAATGTAAATAAGTGTGTGAGTGTATGCGTGGGTGTGAATAAGAGTACTTGTAAATGCTTGACGGTTTTTGTCCAGATCCGTAAGTCTTTGTTATACTTGGATACACATATCTTTGTCATTTTGAAAGTATCTCTTCGACTTGGATGTGATATCCCGTGAAAATGTTGAAAAATAGTCTCATGTAAAGAAGTGGTTACGTATGGTCAAGGATTCTTCAAGGATGTATTTCAATAACTATAAAAACGATCTCACCTGTTGGCTATTGTTGCGTGTGGGGGTTTCCTTACTATGCTCGATTAAGCAGCAGTAGCAGCGAAAGTAATCAGCAGGGTATAATCTTTACATAAAAAAGTTGGTGCCTCCACTGATTCGCTAAATAATGAACATACCATGATGAAAAAATGCCCCCAAATGAATAAAAACAGTTTATCGGCAAAATTTTTATGTTATTATTAAGCGGAAAGAAAAAAAAAAGGATTTTTCGTTATTAAATTACATTTTTTTATCCTTTTTAGAACGTTCAAAGTTTAGGTTAAAAACTGTGTTTTTCTTGCGTCAGCGGGGAATCAAAGATGAGGATAATACTCTTAGAGTCTTTTTGCGGTGATAACACATTGATTTGGAAATTCTTGCAAAAATCAAATAAATGTAAGAAATTATTTTAGAAATGTTTCTCTTTTCGAAAATCTTGGTAAAAATATTTTTTTTACATCTGTTACCTACCACTTTTATAATTTTATGAAATTTCGAGATATTAATTTTTGTACAGCTTAAATGTTTATATTAGTTAAAAAAGCAGCACTCCTTAGAAAATTTAAATCATTAATTTATTTTGTAAATCAGGAATCCCAGTTACCGAAAATCTACACTGAAACGTAAGATTAAAAAATGTAATCAAACTAGGTACCTCCACAGATTTGCGATACAATGTTAAAAATGAATTTTTAAAAATGAAAAATCTTTCTTCAAGCTTTTATTTTAGTTTTAATTTCAAGCTAATAGATTAAATTTAATATTTCCAATAAGCAAAATATTTTGCTGCTGGCATTTCTACTGATTCGTTAAAAATGAGCATGTCATGATGAAAAAATGCCCCTGTAGCGGACCGTGGTGTGAATGTGTGAAGATGTGAGGAGATATCTGTGGGTTAAGATTTCCTGCTGGCCGGTCCAGCTACATAGAAATGTGGGACTTTAATGGAGACCAAAGAGGATAAAGAAACAAACAAGACCGATATACATGTATGCAACAAATATATATTAAAAACAAATTACAATGACATGAAGACATGAAAAGTTACAGAGTGTTTGTATGGAGAAGTTATGTGTGTGTTGAGTGTCCGTACGAACGGGTATATTGTTTTTAGCGTGTTCCCAGAATTTGGGAAACGCTGTCTCTGTGCGAGGTCACATATTGGTGTAAGTGAAAAAGAGAAAGTTTTTTTTACCTCGCCCCAGCGCGAGGTTGCGGCCCAAGGCCTGGGTCGAGAAAAAGAGATAGAGAGAAGGGTCAGCCAGTATTTATAGTCAAGGGATAGAGACCCCTGTTGAAGGATTAAGGAAATGAGGAGGAGCTAACTGCGACACCCCAAACTTAATAAAAACAAAGTTTTATCATCAAAATCTTTGTTATTATTAAGAGGAAAGACCAAAGAATATTTTATTAAATTATACTTTTTAATCTTTTTAGAACGTTCGAAATTTTAGTTAAAAATCTTGTTTTATTTCTATAAAACTAAGACGGGATTAGAATATTTTTTCATTGCTCAGTATAACCCGGATATAAGAGAGTTGTCGGAACCGGTGAAGAAGTTTCTTATATCCGTGTTTCTCTTATATGCGGGTTTGGTCTATTATATATACATTAACACAGGCTCTAATTTGGGATCAGAGAAAATCTCTCTTATATCAGGGTTTATCTTATATCCGTGTCTCTTATATCCGGGTTACACTGTATTATGGACACTATTTACTTACATTTTTTTCAATGAATAATAAATTTTTACAAGAATTGTTTTCATGTTTTTAAATTTTAATTATAGTAATCAAAAAACTTTAAAATCTTTAAAAATTACTCTTAGTTTGTTGTGATTAGATGAAATTGTTATAAAGTTAAAATTACATTTAGCAATCATAAATGTAAAAGCTTATTAAAACTTAGTGACCACCAAATATTTTTAGAGACTTGAATTTTTTTATGTGTAAAAACATGCCGATTTTTGTAAATACGGACATCTATACCTGACATTATCAGAAAATAAGATTGATAACTGTAGTAAATTTAAAACCAAAGTACATAAAATTCAATAAAACATTCAATTACGGAGAGTATTTTCCTAAATTTTTAATATTACTGGGCAGTTAAAAATTATATAAAAATGGCGCTTATATTCCTGAAGTAATTTTTACAGATATGTCCACCATAGAAAAAAAAATAGATAAACTTCCGTCTGTCAGCCAAACTGTCAACACCTTAAATAAGCAGCTACTTCAGCGTTAAAAATGCATTTCTGCGATATTTTAAACTAGGAGTAAGTACTATTTGTTTCAAATCAAATTAATTAAACTTTAAATCACCTAATATTCCTCAAATAAAGTTTCGGAAAAGTATATTTTATTTTTGAAAGATTTTTTAACCTTGACTGAACATATTTGTACTGAATTTATGAAAATTTGGTAACGGAAAATTTTCAATCGATTTTTATTTCATAGTTACGGTACCGAATTTTCCTACTTCGTCAAAATTACCGAATGTTCTGTTACTAAATTTTCCGGGCACCATTTGGACTTTTTTTTTTGTGGACGAACATTTATTATTAGTTAATACTTAGTTTCATCGGCTACTCCAGAATTTATTCAAACTCAATTTTTGAATGCAATGAAGAGCGAAAATCTGAAATGACCGTGCAAACAATTTCACGAAAAATCGGCGACGTTGAATTAAAAGAATTGCTTCACGAGATTAAGAGATTTGTCTCAATTCTGCAACGTAAATTGGAAATCAGGAACAGAAAAAGAGAGCTAAAAACTACCCGTAATTTTTTAGATTATATTTTTCGGAATCATTTTTAGTTGATACTTACCCGAATTTGTGCATTGCATTGTGGATATTGCTTACTACGCAAGTGTCTGTTGTAAGTGGCGAAAGAAGTTTCAGCAGACTAAAACTTATAAAAAATTGCGATCAACAATGAGAGATGAAAGGTTATCTGGGTTAGCAATAAATGTCCATTGGAAATGAATTTGCCCGACCACTCGATAGCAATGAAGTCGTGAATACATTTTCTCAGGCTAAGACTCGAAAAAGCACTAAAATTCACAATTTTGTTATCCATAACGTTGAATGTGTTTTCAAAATGATAACAGAAAAATCTCAAGTTGATATTAAAGATTGCCGCAAAACATTGTTGATTTATTTAAGATGGAATGATCTATTATGACATGTCTCTAATTATTTAAGATGGAATGATCTATTATGACATGTCTCTAATTATTTAAGATGGAATGATCTATGATGACATGTCTCTAATTATTTAAGATGGAATGATCTATTATGACATGTCTCTAATTATTTAAGATGGAATGATCTATGATGACATGTCTCTAATTATTTAAGATGGAATGATCTATTAGGACATTATTTAGATTATTCAGACTATTGTCCGCATCTTTGTTGCCATATTTATCACAACGTTTCGGCCGTTGTACGCTCCTACCTTCTTCAGGTAGTTGGAATGTCGAACTGAACCCTTCATTTCGCTCGCTGGGGCAGACTGTTCTAGTCCCATGTTCCATGTCTAATGGATGTTAGTCATCAGTTATCTCCTGTTAATTCACCTTCTCCACTGTATTAACCCGGTATTGAACTCACACTCTTTGGATCTAACTAACGCCTTTATCCACTGTGCCATGTGTCCTTAATAATATAAATAGTTTACATAATACCTCATCTCAGAAGTATAGACAGATACTATTACGACATATCTCTAATTTGCATTTAGATGCATTGTATTTATTTTCAATTTGTCTAGTTGAATTGTTCACCTATACTACATATAATCCATTATTGTACATAATTAGGTTACAATAAAATTTGCATTTTATAGGAATACTGCTTTATGAAAATTGATATATAGTGGAGTAGAGGGCCCTATATCATATATTGGGAGTGGGTGTACGAGACCCTAGTACCAGCCCTGCTTGTAAATTCATATAGTCCAAAGGGTGTTGTTAATGCTTGTTTATCGATTACTTCATAAAAGAAATGTCGACATTATTCATAAACAAAGATGTGAGAATGGTGATTTTTACTCTATCAAGTTACAATTGCGAATAAAAAAGAACCAATTGTAACACAAATATCAAAGACATACACGTTTTACAAATAATAAACTAAGAAAAACGTCAAAAACTGTGACGGCATTGAAGACAATCACTATTATTTTATACTTCAAGTGTTTACTCAGTTACAGGATGTTACATGAAATATCAGTTTTAATCTAAAGGATTTTTTGTATCGTTCGCTTTATAATATAAAAATTTTAACTCCTTATCAAATCTAAATTCTTGTGGCGAACATAAAAACTTAGTAGGAACAGAAAGCTGTATAAAGCACAATTAACAAATAAAACTCAACTACAGCGTAAAATTTTAAACATTTATTAATTATTACATTCTACAGAAAAAGGAAAAAAAATCAAAGAATTTACATATAAAATACACTATACAGTAAAATAAGATACACTATCCAGAAAAATACGTATTTACATGTAATTTACATATAATTTACATATAAGATACACTATACAGAAAAATAAGATACACTATCCAGAAAAATACGTATTTACATGTAATTTACATATAATTTACATATAAGATACACTATACAGAAAAATAAGAACACTATCCAGAAAAATACGTATTTACATGTAATTTACATATAAGATACACTATACAGAAAAATAAGAACACTATCCAGAAAAATACGTATTTACATGTAATTTACATATAATTTACATATAAGATACACTATACAGAAAAATAAGATACACTATCAAGAAAAATCCGTATTTACATGTAATTTACATATAATTTACATATAAGATACACTATACAGAAAAATAAGAACACTATCCAGAAAAATACGTATTTACATGTAATTTACATATAAGATACACTATACAGAAAAATAAGAACACTATCCAGAAAAATACGTATTTACATGTAATTTACATATAATTTACATATAAGATACACTATACAGAAAAATAAGATACACTATACGGAAAAAGAAAAAATCCAAAGAATTTACATATAAGACTGTTGAACAAAAATTTCCTTTTGCGCGCCTTATAAATAATTAAGGCAGGATGACACTTCCAACATGCGACAAAAAAGATTGCACCTTTGAAAAATGAAAAAAACAAAAAAACTTTGAGGAAGCAAAAATTGCACCAGGCAAAAAATATAAAAGCGTACCCGCCAAATTTCTACAACTGAATAGGAATGTCACAGCACAAAAGGGGTTTTGTAAGTTCAACAGGTTGCTGTCTCGAGGACTTTATGTAGTCCTTTACTGGAAAGTTCAACTGGGTCCGTGTTTTGTTCAAATTCTTCTTTGTAAGACGCTGAAAAGAATTTTCTGCCTTCCAGTTGAAATTTAGCTGTCGGCTCTTCTTTCTTTCCCAGTGATGATTTATGATCCCTTCGGCCGGAGGACTAATCTTCAGGTCTTTACTTATCTCTGCTCCTCTTGCCTTCAATATGTCCTGTGAGGGTTCAGTTTCCTAACTCATCTTTTCTCATTACGTGCCTTAGAAATTTCAACCGTCTCTTTCTGATGTTAAGTATAAATGTCCATTTTATTGTCATTTTCTCTAAAGCTTCGCCGTTGCTCATATATTCAGTCCATTTTATTCTCAGCATGCTTCTGTAGAACCAGATTTTTGTAGTTTCAAGTTACTTCTTCATCTGTGAGGTGATTGTCCATTCGCTGACATATAGGAGGAGGAGCGATATTACATAATAGTTGTAGTGAAAATAAACAAAAATTATTACAACTTAAGGAACTTTGATAAACTAATTTTACAGGCTACTGTTAGTGACATAAAAAGTCCGACTTTGTCTCCTAGTAGTGTGCAGGGAGTGTGTCGTAGTCCAGGAAAGTTCATTAAGGGCCGATAAACTTCATTCACCAGGTAATTCCACAAGGACTATTAATCGTTATTATTATAATAGTCCAGTACTCTTTTCTCTTTCTGTTGCTTCACGTCACTTGTTAATCTGTGAGAAGAGTGTCCAGAATTCACTGCCATATAGGAAGAGAGGTATTATATAATAGTCCAGCACACTTTGTTTCAGTTGCTTAAAGTAGCTTCTCCATCTGTGAGGAGATTGTCCAGCATTCACTGCCATAGAGAGGAGGAGCGATATTACATAATAGTCCAATATTCATTTCTTTGTTTCTGTTGACTCAGGTAGCTTCTTCATCTGTGAAGAGAAAGAACAGAATTCACTGCCATATCGGAAGAGCGTTATTAGATAATAGTCCATTACTCTTTTTTGTTTATATTGCGTCAAGACCCTTCTTCATCTGTGAGGAGATTGTCCAGCATTCACTTTTTGACTCAGGTCTCTTTGTCGTATGTCCAGAATACACTGCCATACATAAAGAGAGTTATTATATAATAGTCCAGTACACTTTTCTTTGTTTCAGTTGCTTTAAGTTTCTTCTTCATCTGTGAGGAGAATGTCCAGCATTCGATGGAATCGAGGAGAAGCAATATTACATAAAATTGAAGTACTCTTTTTGTGTCTATTCCTTTAAGTCACTTCTTCGTCTGTGAGGAGAGCACCCAGCATTCACTGCTATATAAGAGGAGCGATATTAAATAATAGTCCAATACTCATTTCTTGTTTTGTTATTATTGCTTCAAGATCCTTCTTCATCTGTTAGGAGATTGTCCTGCATTCACTGCCATATAGAGGAGGAGCTATGTTAATTAATAGTCTAGAATTCATTTCTTGTTTCTGTTGCCTCAGGTCTCTTCTTCAATGCCATACAGGAGGATTGATATTACATAATATTCCAGTACACTTTTATTTGTTTATGTTGCTTCAAGTCTCTTCATATGTGAGGAGATTTCCCAGCATTTGCAGCCATATAGAGGAGGAGATATATTAAACACCAGTCCGGAATTCATTTCTTTGTTTTAGTTACTAAGGTCTCTTATTCATCTGTGAGGAGAATGTCCAGAATTCACTGCTATATAGGAAGATCGGTATTATATAATATTTCAGTACACTTTCCTTTTTTTCGGTTGCCTCAAGTCTCTTCGTTGTCTGTGAGCAGAATATCCAGATTTCGCTGTAATCGAGGAGAAGCGATATTACATAATAGTCAGTACTCATTTTTGTGTTTATTCCTTTAAGTCTCTTCTCCATCTGTGAGAAGATTGTCCAGCATATAAGAGGAGCGATATGACATAATAGTCAAGTACTCATTTTTTTTGTTTCGACAGCATTCACTGGCATATAAATGAGGAGCGATAACAGACAATAATCCAGAATTCATTGGTTTGTTTCATTTGACTTGGGTCTCTTCTTCAGCTGTGAGGAGATTGTCAAGCGTTCACTGGCATATAGAAGAGGAGCGATGTTACATAGTTCAACATTCATTTTTTTGTTTTTGTTGATTCAGGTCTCTTCTTCATCTCTGATGAGAATGTCCAGCATTCTCTGTCATATAGGAAGGGCGATATTATATAATAATAATAATTTTGTTTCTATTTTTTGAAAATCCATTTAATCTGTGAGGAGATTGTCCAGCTTTCAACGCCATAAAACGGAGGAGTGATATATAATAGTCCAGAATTCATTTAATTGTTTCAGTTGACTCACCTCTCTTCATCTGTGAGTAGAAGGTTCAGCATTCACTGCTATATAGTAAGCGCGGTATTATATGAAAATCCAGTACTCTTTTTTTGTTCATTATTTACACTATTCGGACTATTGTCTTCATCTTTGTCGCCATATTTATTACAACGTTTCGGCTGTTGTACGCTCCGGCCTTCTTCGGGTAGTTGGAATGTCGACCTGAACCCTTTATTTCGCTCACTGGGCTAGACTGTTCTAGTTGCACGTGCCATGTTTTAATGGATGTCTGTTATCAGTTATCTCCAGTTAATTCCACTCTGAAAGTTCTCCACTGCCTTAACCGGGTATTGAACTCACACTCTTTGGGTCCTGTCACTGGATCTAACTAACGCCTTTATCCACTGTGCCATGTGTCCTTTTTTTGTTTCTATTGCTTCAAATGTCTTCTTCATTTGTGAGGAGATTGTCCAGTATTCATTGCCATCTCGGAGGAACGATATTACTAAATAGTCCAGCATTCATTTCTTTAATTCTGTTGACTCAGGTTACTTCTTCATCTGTGGAAAACATGTTCAGCATCCACTGCCATAAAGGAGGAGCGATAATATATAATAGCCCAGTGCCCTTTTCTTTGTTTCTATTGCTTCAAGCACATTTTTTAGATTATCCAGCATTCACTGCCATATAGAGGAGGAGCGTTATTACGTAATAGTCCTGCATTCATCTCTTTGTTTCTGTTGCCTCACATCTCTTCTTCATCTGTGAGGGCACTGCCCAGCATTCACTGTCATATAGGAGGAGCTATATTATATAATAGTCCAATACTCTTTTCTTTGTTTCTGTTGCTTCAATTTCTTCTTCATCTGTGAGGAGAATGTCCAGAATTCACTTCTATTGCTTCAAGTCTCTCCTTCATATATGAGGAAATTATCTAGTATTCACTGTCGAGCGATATTATATAATAGTCCAGTTCCTCTTCTCTTTGTTTCTAAAGAAAGGCAATTGTTAAAAAGTTTATCGCCAACGAATTACATCGTTTAGTAAATCTGGTCTTCACTGGATGCCCATTTCTGTCGCCTTGTGTCAAACTAAGGTAAACGCCATAAACAGAACGAATAAATGCATAAGCATACGGAGATACGATCCCGTGTGTCCTATGCAGCTGAATTATTCGAGATAGTTTACTATGGAGTCTCATAAACTGATTCATAAAGGAAGAAAAATATATCCGTGTAAGTATTTATTTGTTGTGCTATTCTTATTCATTGAGATTTTAAAAAAAAGACAACTCCTTCTTTTCTATGCAAAATTGTAATTGGAGATAACACACACACACACGCGAGCTCACACACATACTTATCGTATTTTATTTACAAACATATGTACATGGATTCAAAAGAGTCACGTGATTAAAAATAGTCTGAAGTTGAGTTAAAGTCTTTGTGTAAGTGGTTCACAGAAAGAAAAGCTGTAGGTGATAAAAGGCCTTTATCGTTAGCGAAGATTCACTATCTATCTTTGTTGTTGGAGATGATTTGTTTGAAGTTGCCAAAACATGAATCGTCAGCGGAGATTCACTGACAGTACAAGCTGCTGTTGTAGCTTAATGGTTTGAGGTCGCCGACACATATTTCTTTCAGCATGCGCTGAGTAGGGTGTGTTTGGGATAGACAGCCGCACTCCGGCTTGCTGAAAGTCGAAATCTGCGGGGTTTTGTAAGAAATTATTTCCTGAAAGTAGGCTCGAGAAAAATAAGTTTTTAGTTTTCTCTTGCTGGCCAAATATTTCACATAGTAATGTTAATAACCAATAGACACTTTGATTTAAGGAGCATGTGTTGTATTGTGGGTAGAAAATAAAGTTTGAGCTTGTTTTAATAGGGTATGTATGTGAGTGCCAGGTTACATCCACCTAATTTTCGAAACGCCGCTAGGGAACGCTCCCTAAGCCTATAAATAGGAAGTGACATTCTCTTTCATCCTAATTTTCCTTTTTCACTCAGGAACGGCAAGATGTAGGTCGAACGGGGAAAGCGCTTTCCCACTGGGGAACGCACACGCGCATGCACGTACGCAACGTTCACATCATTTTCTCTAGTGCTTTCTACTACACCAAACTGCATACACAAACAATTCACTAGTTTAAATGTTGTCTTCATGCATGTTCATTGTTCAGTAACATGCAACAATATTCTATTGTGTATGTATACCCTTGTTTTGTTAATACATACATTATCATTTGTTTGTAGATACTGGTTCTTGTCGTTTCTTTTCATTTATTTACGTGGACTCACATCCTGAGTCTGCCATGTTTGTTGTGGGCATTTCAGGTGACACACGTGTTTATCTCTCAACGCATAAATTCACCCGCAACATGTTGGTGACGCCCGACTTGATAATTATTTTTCTCCTGATAACAACACACAAGACTATACGGAAAAAAAGAATATAAAAATAAGATACAGGTTCGAATCCTGTCGGAGGACGAATATTTTCTATGAAAATTTCTCGGACATTCAGGCCGGTAAATGTTATTTAATACTGTTTATTATAAACAGAGCATTTACTTAAATACTTGTATCTATAAAAAGAATGTTAAACATAAAAATGTCTTTATATATATATATATATATATACATATATATATATATATATATATATATATATATATATATATATATATATATATATATTAACAAATACATGTATTAAACAAAACAATTTTACAATGGACATAGACAATAATATTTGTGTGTGTGTGTGAACGTTTGTGTCTCTTTGTGTTTTCTTTGGTGAATGCTCGTACGTACGTGTATAATCTTCATGGCGTCTCCCACAAATGGGAAGACGCGAATCTTCTAAGAGAGCTTACATTATAGTCGCTGAAATGAAGAAATAAAAAAGAGGATTTACCTTACCTCCACACGAGCTGGGAGGCGGCACGAGGCCTGAAGGAAAGAGAAAGAGGAAAGAGGTCACCCAGTATTTATAGTATAAGGAGAATGACCGCTAGCGACAATTTGGGAATTAAGGAGGAGCTAACTCCGACAATATCTACGCAAAACATGATGTTCTCAGACTCGGCAAATAGATTTTTTTGCAACACATGGGAATCCCCCCGTCCAAAAAATCGCTATTAGCTTTTCAGTTACTGCTATATTGGTCCGTCAAGCAAACAATATACACTCCTCATCCCTACTGTCTTTTTGCTTGACCCTTTTCTTCTCTCAGGCATCATTACGCTTGACTCGACCTCAACCGGCAGACATCACAAAATCTTTTTTTGTTTGTTGACAAAACGAAAATATAACTCCATTTCAACTTTAATCAACACTGTCTATTCTGGCCTCATCAGATAAAGTGTGACATACCTCAAAAGACGACTTACTGCCCTTTTTTTCACTCTTATGATGCTACTCGAACGACACTAAAAATTTGCAAGTACGATATGAAATCGACAATAATAGCAAATTTTCTTAAAGTTCTCAAACATGCATTCGACACTCGGTAGAAATTCTACATCAGCTCAACCTTGCCACAACGTTGCTTCTATTAAATTGTGTGCACCAACAACATTATCCACGCATAGCAAACAAACAAGGTGTTTCTCAAACAAAATCCTTCTAACAACAAAGAATCAGTACACCAGGACGACAAAACCAATTCAACGTGTAGCAATGGAAAAAGACAAATTTTAATAGCAAACGCTGAACAATTTACACTACCGACGCATTTTCCAGAGTGTGCTACATTCAACTAGAAAATAAGACAGCACCCTGATGACAGTATGAATATATTTCGTCGAATCACGCATCTCAACCACACTTCCGACACCTTTTCTTTTTCATCTCACGAGGACAGAAACAACTACACGAACTTTAAATATAAGCAGAAAAAAATCTCCCCATATGGAGGGGAGTATTTTACCTCTTCCTAATTTTCAAAACGCCGCTAGGGAACACTCCATAAGCTTATAAGTAGGAACTGAGAGTCTCTTTCATCCTTTTTGTTTTAGATCTTTATATCATGGGGTGTTTTTGTAGGTTCCCTCTGTGAATATGTGGTATTGTGGTATATATAGGAGTGAAGGGTGATGGATGAGTTCTTTAGGTAAACGGATAAATTATATCGGATGAATAGGTCGTGATCTTGATTAACTAGGACTAGGATAGTTAGCGAAGACCAGCGTTTTCCTCATTTCCCCTTCGGCCATGTGCCAAAATTATTGTATTTTATACAGTAATAAATATATTTTCCCTTTTTTGTAATAAATATATTTTTCCTTTTTTACTCAGTGACAGTAAGTAGGTCGAAGAGGAAAACACACAACAGTATTCTATTGTGTATGTATACCCTTGTTCTGTCAATACATACATTATCATTTGTTTGTACATATATATTGATTTTTGTCGTTTGGTTTGGTTTGTTTTGTTTTACGGCATATCAACCTCAATGGGTTATTTAATGCCGACAAAATTTTTATTGCTGGTTGTTATGGGATCTTACCTATAACGACACAATTAACTCTTCCTGATCCTATAAAGACTGCACCTCTCAAGAGAGACGTGTGGAACGAGTCGAGACGGATTCGAGTCGAGCCAATGTAGTTCACTCCAAACCAGACTGACAGTCATACTAACACTTTCAACGTCTTGTATTATTATTTCTGTGTAATATATCTTTGTTATTTCTACTCTTGTGTTCGTGTTTTTCTTCGTTGGTCCTAACCTTGGACCATAACAGTGGTGCGAGGATATTGGACCATGACAGTGGCGACGAGGATACTAAAGAAACGAAATTTACGCGGAGAATCCAAAAAAGGATATTGAAGAAACCAATTCTAAGCAGAGTATATTAAAGAAACGAATTCTACGCGGAGAATCTAAAAAAATCTTCTGCTATCGGTCGTCCATAACAGAGGCGACGTAGGTAGTGAGAAAAACAAAACAAAAACAACAAAAAAAACAAGTTCGACGCGAACATAAAAGAAAAAAGAAAAAAAAAAGAAAAATTTTTTTCTGGACACCAACTTTACAGCTGTAACAAAGACACGACTTCTACGCAGGACAATTTTTCGTACTAAGGTTCCAGAACAACAAGCTACAAAGAACTGAAGTCTACACTGAGGAAAAATGGTTACACATAATTACGGTATTAACATGGAAGACTTTAAGGCAACCATATTGGAACTTATGAAAATGCAATTCGAGCAGCAACAGAAAAACGAAGAGAAGTATCTTGAACTACAAGAATTACTACTACGGGCAGTAACAAATAAAGGGCAAAATTCTGAAAATGAAACGGCATTCTCGCAAAATGCTATATAGAGCTCTATCAAAGACTTCACTTATGCACCGGGAGAAGACAAAACTTTCGCAGCTTACTTCAGAAGATATGAAGATTTATATGAGTTTGATTGCGGGAATTGGTCAGACGCGAAAGAAGTACGTCTACTACTGAAGAGACTAGGGTCAAGCGAATACACTAAATTCGTAGACTACATCCTACCGAGGAAAACGAATGAGTTGACTTTCAAGGAAGCCGTGAAACTTTTAACGGAATTATTTAGTCCGAACACTTCATTATTTCACAAAAGGTGGAAATGTTTAAATCTAACAAAAAAGGATAGCGAAGACTATAACATTCGCTTCCATAGTAAACAAACACTGTGATGAGTTATCTGAACTCAGCCCGGACAATTTTAAATGTTTGATATTCGTCCAAGGTCTGGTTTCGACTAAAGATGCGGAGATCAGACGGAGAATTCTAACAAAACTGGAGAGTGAACCAGAATTGACGCTACAAAAATTGGCTGAGGACTGTCAGAGATGTATAAGCGTAAAAAAAGACTCAAAAGATATAAAAGAGTCTGGCGTCGCTCACATACGAAAAGTACAACGACAAACACGTTTTTCCCTCCTCAAAAACAAGCCAAACAAATTATTCTACTACAAAAAGTCAAATGAAATATCAGAAGAAGCTACCACCCAATCCATGCTATCGCTGTGGGATTTGCATTGGTACAAAGATTGTCCATACCGCTATAAGATTTGCCTGTCGTGCAATAAAGTGAGACATAAAAGTTCGCATTGTTGGACTAAGAAAGAAAGCAGAAGCCGAGTAAGAGTCACTAGAACTGACCAGCGGACGAGACAAATATACGAAAATACGTATAAGTAGAAATGTTAAACAAAAAAATCAGACTACAGTTAGATTCCGGATCAGATTTAACCATTATTAACTTACAGACGTGGAAGAAATTAAACAAACCGACCATGTTGAGAACCGATAAAATAGCTAGGTCGGTAACAGGATGAAAAATCAAATTCGAGGGGGAAGTTATCACAAATGTGACATTCAACGTAATGAACAAAAAATTAAAAATGTATGTGCTAAAAAATACGGAAAATTTATTTGGAACTTACAGGATGCAGAAATTTGACCTCTGGGATTTACCGATAAATACATTCTGCCAAAAAGTGAAAAGTTTATCGACCGAGGCAGAGAAATTATAGGAGAAATTAAAAGAGTTTCTCCGAAGTATTTTCAGCCGGCCTCGGGAGGTGTAAAAAATGGCGGCAAAAATAGAACTAAAAGAAAATGTACAACCCATTTTCAAGAAGAAAAGGAATGTACCTTTTGCATCATTAGAAAAAACAGACCAAGAGTTGGATAGACTCGTGAAAACCGGTATATTGACAAAGGTAGAATATAGTCAATGGGCAGCACCTACAGTTTACGTGAAAAAGAAATCGGGTGAGATATGAGTATGCGCTGATTTCTCGACGGGATTGAATGCAGCGATTAAGGATTATCACTATCCTCTCCCTAGTCCAGAGGAAGCTTTCACAAAATTGAACGGAGAAAATTTTTTCTCAAAGATAGACTTGAGCGAAGCATACATACAAAGCTCGAGGTTGTTGTGCATAAACACATTAAAGGGTTATATAAGTTCCAAAGATTACCATTCGGGATCAAGGTTGCGCCTGCGATATTTCAGTAAATAATGGACATTTTGCTAGGCGGACTGGATTTCACGATCGCATACCTTGATGACATCTTGATAAATAGCAAAAATATTGAACAACACTGGGAACACGTTCAAGAGGTTTTCAGGCGGATACAGAACTACGGTTTTAAGGTAAAGGAAAATAAATGTGACTTCTTTATGAAGGCGATAAAATATCTGAGCCATATTATTGACGAAGAAGGAAGACGACCAGACCCAGAAAGAGCAACGGCAATAAAAAAATGCCGGCTCCAAAAAACGTAGGCGAATTACAAAGCTTCTTGGGCTTAGTAAATTACAACCAAGAATTTATTCCTAACATGCACAAATTACGCACACCCCTAAACGAGCTGTTGAAGAAGGAAAAAGTTTGGGAATTGTCAGATGAATGTCAGAAAACTTTTGACAAAATCATTAAGACTCTAACAGCAGATTTATTTTTAGCGCATTATGACCCAAAATTGGAAATAATAGTCGCGAGTGACACGAGTTCCTATGGTGTTGGGGCATGTATACTTCATAAAATGCCGGATGGGACAATAAAACCCATCGCGCATGCGTCAAGGACGTTGATACTAGCCGAACAAAATTACTCGCAAATCGAAAAAGAAGCGCTGGGGATTATTTTTGCGGTTACAAGATTCCACAGATATATTTACGGTAGATTTTTCACCTTACAGACGGACCACAAGCCGTTATTGATGATATTTGGATCAAAGAAAGCTCTACCTGTTTACACTGCTAATAGATTGCTAAGATGGGGTACAATTTTGTTGAACTATAATTTTAAATTGGAGTATCTTCCATCAAACAAAATCGGGCATGCAGATGGTCTTTCGATACTAATACCAAAGAAAACGGAGCCAATAGAAGATTCAGTGATTGCAGCTCTACGACATGAGGAAGATATTAGAACATCATTATGTAGTACAATTCGAAACCTCCCCGTCACATTACAGGAAATAAGAAATGAAGCAGTGAACGACGAATTTATAAAGGAAACGAAAACAAAAATTGCAGGGAAAAATAAGCATATATCAGACAGTTTTTCGTTATGTGATAATGTTCTACTATATAATGAAAGGGTAGTAATCCCGAAAATGCTACAAAGGCCTCAAGCAATGTCAGAACCGCGAAAATCGAGCACAAAAAGAAAATTTACAGAGCCTTTGATGATTAATCCTAAGAGGAAAAAATATTAAAGACCCCTACGAGGTAAAAGCTTTGGGAGGGGGGTGTTACGGGATCTTACCTATAACGACACAATGAACTCTTCCTGACCATATAAAGACTTCGCCTCTCAAGAGAGACGTGTGGAACGAGTCGAGCGGCAGTTTCTGACTGTGCGCGACTCCGGTCGAACTCTCTGCTTTGGCAGAGAGGAACTCGGACGAGGATTTGCCGCAGGGTAAAGTTTCGTCCGGGGAGGTAGACAGTCACTGAACCCGTTTATACGGGTTCTAATGGGCATATTTTTGGCCGAGCCTCCGGACTCAGAGAACCCACATTAAACCGGCCTTGTGCTACATACGACCCATGTGGGGAGGTTGTTAAATATCGGAACGAGTCGAAACGGATTCGAGTCGAGCCAATAGTAGTTCACTCCAAACCAGACTGACAGTCATACTAACACCTTCAACATCTTGTATTATTATTTCTGTGTAATATATCTATTTCTACTCTTGTATTCGTGTTGTTCTTCGTTGGTTCTAACCTTGGACCATAACAGTGGTGCGAGGATATTGGACCATAACACTGGTAATATTTTGTTTTGTCAAAAATCTATTTCTGTTCATATTTTTCCTTCAAAAATGTTTCTGGTAATAATTTTTTCAAAAAAACTATTGCTGATAATATTTTCCAAATGTATAACTGGTGATAATTTTTTTCTTCAAAGATTTATGGCTGGAAAGAATTTTTTACAAAGTATTTCTGGTATTAAAACATATTTTTACACTTTCATAGTGTTTTTGCCCCAGTTTGGGGGTTAACTATTTGCCCATAGCTGGGACCCTAACAAGTGCTACCACCCCGGGTCAGAGCGGACCTGGGAACACCAGCAATTAAGAGGTTGTTATAAGCTCTTCAAAACATCCTGATCAGAGGTCTTGCTGTTGGATGTAGCTTATCATCTTACCCTGGACGCAGATGTAGTTTATTTTCATAACCAGGACTCGATTCTTGTCGTTTCTTTTTATTTATTTACGTGGACTCACATCCTGAGTCTGCCATGTTTATTGTGAGCATTTCAGGAGACACACGTGTTTATCTCTCAATGCATACACCGGCCCCATAATATGGGTATGTAATTGTGTTGGAAATAGAGATTATTTCCTATAACCTATTCAGATCCAATTCTTACATTACTGAATAAGTACTAAAAAGTTCGTTTGAATCGGATAATTCAGTGATTTTTGCCAATTTTGTTTAAAAACAAGGGGTCGCGATTGTTTGCTTTCCTTTCTGAAAAAAATTACTTTTACTTACTTTAGGTCATTATCTTTCAAATAAAACCTAAATTTAACTTCATAGATAGATTATTTAAAATCCGTGGTGATACCTCGGGCAAACACACACATGTGCACGAACGCAGTACGAAGAGGGAAGGAGAGTGGGAAAAAGAGAAGGAGCCAAAAAGAGGGGGGCATAGACAGGGACGTTATTGTCACAGTGTAAGAAAAGTAACTACAATTATACCGACCTACCTACCCACATATTGCAATTACTCATACACGCACATGTTCGTAATTAATGAGAAGCGCACACACGCATTATTTTTTTCGCACAGAAAAGAATATAAGAAGAACTTTAAAAAAATCTTTTAAAATTTTTTTAAAGCAAAAATCTTTTCCTAATGACTTAAAGATTAAAAATAGATAAAAAAAGGGAAGAAGAAAGAAAAGAATGAAAGCTTGAAAGACGCGTTTAGAAATAATATTGATTTTATATAAAAAATAAAAAAAGAAGGTGAACAAACAGAAAAAAGTAAAAACGTAAGAAAAAATAAAACAGAGAAGGAAAACGAAAAAACAGGGTTGTGTAAGAAAAAAAGGAAGATATGGAAAAGATATTAGGAATAATTAGAAAAAATAAAAAAATTACGTAGACTGAAAGAAAAAGAAAGCAAATTGATGTTAATTTTTTTCTCTTCACTTAGTTAAAAAAGCCTTCAAAGTTCAATACACACACTATGCATGATACAGAGAAGACCACTTGTTATTTAATTTGTTTGTTATTTACCCCCCCCCCCCAAAAAAAAGAGGTGTAACTTAGTTTGGTCCCGAGGCCACAAATATGGGAAGACTCAGTAAGGATCGAAGTTGTTACTAGTCGACCATAACTAGCTACTTTATTATTATTATTACCCAACGCCGAGGCACCCCAGACAGTAAACCAGTTGCCTTACCTTCAGTGAACATGCGGATTATTATTGTAAATTTTACACTTACACAGTGATATTAAAAGAGGCAGGCATTTAGTCGCTATGACTAGTGACTGATTATGTGGACCAATTGTCATGTAACCAACAGAAATTTGGGAGTGGGGGGAAATTGAAATCAGATGCGCCTTCGCGTTGTACTAGCAATTGGTCCGTTACTCTATCGACTAATAATATCCTTATTTATTTATTTACTTTTTTTTACCAATCACCTGATTCATTCAGTCTATTTCTATCGACTTGCACAAAAGCAGGTATGAACTGCTTGCACAAAAGTTCGAGCAAGCAGGTTTTGAAAAGGAATACCATGTATTTATTGTATTTTTATTGACAACTTCATCGAGGAACAAAGATTATGACGCTGAACACCTGTTAATTCCATCCCCACTTTTCCCCCCTCAATTTATTTAGGTGGAGAGAAGGGATTGAAATTTTTGCTGGGATTGTGATTTATTTTTCCCCAAAAGAGGGAAAATACTCTTCATTTCAAACGGAGGAAAACGAAAACTATTTCGGAACTTTAATTAAACAAAAATTTCACTATGGTGAGTTTCAAACTTGATTGTATGGCTTTTTTTTTTACTTGTTTTATTATTGTTTATAATTTCGTGTTGAATGTTTGTTGTAAAGTCTTTAAAACAACAAACATTCAACGATCAACGTTCTTTCTTTACACGGTTAAAGACAGGAAACTCGAGAAAAAAAAGACACTTTTTATTTTATTTTCTTATAAATTGTGACACTAGTAGTGTAAAGTAACAGTGGATTAGTTATTTTTTTCATCTTATAGTTGGTAGTTCATCATAACCATTTTTATAATTTTATTTTTGTAGCTTTAGAAAAACCCTTTATTTTTTCCTCATATTTTATTACGTGGTTCGGTTTGCGTGGCTCTGGTGAAAAGTGAAGCATTTTAAAATCAAATTTTTTTACAGTGACAATATTATTGTATGTAGTTGGATGGTCTTTTTCAATCATTAAGGAACTTAAGGATGAAAATTGAAAAAATATCGTTCTTACTTAAAATTAATACTTAAATCCATCTACAGACAGAAAAGAAAAAAGATGAAAAAGAAAAGAAAAAAGATAAAAAAACGAAGCAACTTGATTCGATCAGTGGGGTACTACTACTCAATTTTTTTACGATTAAACCTGTCTTTTTTTATTTTTTATCATTTCACCCCAAGCAAGGTGATAAATGCTAATTATGACACCAGGGGTTTTACTGAGAGTGAAAGCGAATACGAAAACTTTAGTGAGCAGAAAGGACGAAAAAGTAGTGTCAAGCCGGGTTAGTACTTGGGTGGGAGACCGTTTCGGAGCACCGGCTACTGTAAGCAAACTCCGCCCAAAACAGAATTTACAAACTAAAATGAAAAGTTTGGTGAAGGTAGTTTTTATTATTTATTTTTATTTTAAATAATGAATTACAAATTCAAAATTAAACCAAATTTTTAGAAAGTAAAAAATGAAAAAACTTGTAAAGAAAGCGCTCTTTCTGGTGTAAAAAATTATTGATATCGGTAATCGATCATCGTTAAAAAAGAATCCTAGCTTAACAATTAGGCTACACATTTTCTTTTACACTAAAGACGTTTACATCACATCATGAATACCTTTCTTATCTCTTTCGCTGATTGTTTGTTTTTTTTTTTTAATTTTTTTGAGGGGTGGTGGTACCATGGAAATAATGTTAGTCTCCACTCCATGGAGGAAAAAATTAAAAACTGTATGCTTTGTTGATAAATAGGCTTAAGAGACTTTATTTAATCGCCTCCTCACAGTTGTGGGGTGCCCATGCAAGCGTTTAATGGCCAAAGTTAAGAAAGATAAAAATTTCCCAGCCCTCACAACCACTGTCGTTAGCATGCATCAACACTCCCGATTTTTTGCAATGTGGGAGGTGCTGTCTCAGGGTTGGAATTCCCGGAACTAAGCATTTGTTTACATAACCATGAAGTACCCGAAAACAAGGCGGAGAATAGTACACTGATTCCAGTCCGGGAAATTTGTTCGTCTCCCCATGCTAATAAAATGTGATATGATAGAAGGTCGGTTTAAAAATGTGGAATATCTTGACCTGACGTGTCCATTATTTGCACCTAATGTGGATGGAAGTCATTTTGGTCTGTGAAAAGAGCTTGCTTAGTCTTCTTAGCCAACGCGCTTCTTAGCTATGTTTGAGCCTGATTGATTGAATTGAAATTCACTACTGACTGGTACAGTAGTAATGCTAAAAAAAAAAAAAAGTCTCAGAATAGTTGATTAACGATAACCCTCTATATTTCCATGTGACCCTGTTGTTGAGCGTGAATGAAAAAAAATTAACACTTTTTGGAGTTGGACAATTAGAATTTTTTTTTTTAGTATTTTTACTATTTACATTTTTTTTTTTTTTTTTTGGTATTCATCTACAATTAAATTACACATTATTACAACAACAATGATAATGTGAATTTTGTTTTGTTACAATCGAATAATTTTAAATAATTATTAATTTTTCATGTTATAAAAATAGGTTTGTTTGGTGGTTGAAGCGGTTTATTTTTTTCTTCATTCTCTAAAAGACGGAGAGTTGAATATTAATGACGGTGCGAATGTTGAAGAAAACTGAAAACTTCCATCAAGGAACAATAATATAATTTGGAGGAAGAGGTGGTGGAGGAGGCGTGTGTTCATGAAACCACGTGATTATTGCAAGTCAGCCATTTTTGACAACTTTGTAAACAAAAGTGAAATTCTCCGTTTAAAAATCTTGTAAAATTCAATTACACTTTTTTCAAGTTTTTTTAGGAAAATTAGAAAATTCAAAGTATACTTAATGGAAACAAACATTACTTAATTTTTTAGCAGAAAGAATTTAGTTGGAAATAAGAGAAGCATGTCTAACTGTGGTGATTGGTTTTGTTTGGAGGTGTGAATTGACATTTAAGTCAATGTATCAACAACTATTGTCTTGTATAGTGGTGAGTATCCCCGCCTGTCACACAGGAGACCGGGGTTTGATTCACTGCCGGGGAGCATTTAAACTGTTTGAGACTAGCTGTGAACTGTTTCAGCTAGACGGTCGAACTCTCTGACTTTGCGCAGAGAGGAACCCGGACGAGGCTCCGCCGAAGGGCAGAATCTCTTTCGAGGAGGCAGACTGAACCTGTTTATACAGGTTCAAAAGAGAATATTTTTGGCTGAGCCTATGGGCTCGGAAAACTCACGTTAAACCTGGCCTTGTGCCACATGTAATCCTGGGGGGGGGGGGCTAATTATTACTATTGTCAGGGCAATTTATTGGATGGAAGGGCAGAAGTGACAGTATTTTCAAATTTTTAAGCAAACCAGCTTATTTAACATTAAAGTAATTCTTAAAAATTAAATACTTTCAAAATTTTATTGATATTTGTTAGGTACTTTTTTAACAAAGATATGTCCAAAGCCTGCACTGTTTCCATCCCTAAAATTGAATCTAAAAAAGAAAAAATGATAATTGCAATATGTCTCTCATTGAAAAAGAAAAAATTGATTATATTTAAAAAATGAAAAAAAATATTTAGTGAAATCTGTAAAAAAAAAAAAAATTTTGAAAATGCAATGATGATGGTCAGTCAGTCAGAGAATTTGTCACAAAATCAACGCAATTTATGAGGCTGGATCCTTACTATCAGGAGAAACAACTCTTAAAACACACAACATTACTTCTGAATTGTATCTTCATAGTTTTGCTGGAAACGTTCTTAATACATTTTTGGCATATTAAAAAATTATTGTAAAAATATAAGCACTTCGCAGATTGTAATAAGCTTTCAAATTTAAGATCTGTAAAAATAGATCTTTTTATTTCCAGAGATACACATATTCAAACTTAATTTTAAAATATTTAACAAATTTATCACATTTTATATTTAAAATTGAAAAAAAAAAGAAAACAATTCTTGTAAAAATTCATTTTTCAATGAAAAAATATTTTGGCTTTAGATTTTAATAAGTTTTCAAATTTAAGATATGTAAAAAATAGATCTTTTTATTTCCAGAGATACGCATATTCTAACTTTATTTTAAAATATTTAACAAATTTATCACATTTTGTATTTAAAATTGAAAAAAAGAAAACAATTCTTGTAAAAATTCATTTTGAAATGAAAAAATATTTTGGCTTCAAACATTAATATTTGTAATATATATTATTCATAAAAGCAATTAAAAGATTTTTTAATTAAATAATATCTTATTTTTATTGTGTTTGTATTTTTTGATTCAGAGCTAAAGTTTGGGTAGAAATGCTCTATATTCTTCAGTCTTCTGCATTTAATTAAAAAATTACAAAAGTACACATTCGAGTTTTTGTAAAATTAAGTAAGAGGATGTATAGCAATGTAAAAAAAATATTTTTACCATGACTTTCTAAAAGACAAACATTTCTAAAATAATTTCAATCATTTTTTAATAAGTTTTGAAGGTTTCATTAAAATCCAACAATTTTTTAATTTTTGCAAGAATTTTCAAATTAATGTTTTTCAACTGAAAAAAAACTAATGTTAAATATTACATGACCGCTGACATAAACAAAACAAAAAACAAGATTTTCAACCAAAATTTTAAATATGCTAAAAAGGAATAAAAAATTAAAAAAATAATTAAAAAGTACTGCATAAATGGTTATATAAACTCATTGATTCATACCTTCTTGTACAATGTAATTCAAATAGTAAACAATCAACTGATAACCATGAAAACAAAAATCAGGTGCTATAACCTCTCTTTCTTTCTTTCTTTGTTTATATATTATATGATTTCCTCTTGTCCTTCATGGCTTGGAATAAAAATTGGTCCTTTCTCATCTAGTATAAGAAATGTCAAATTCTTTCATGCACTACCTGTTTCTGAAACTCAGATACTCCTGTGTCCCTGGCTATGGACCTAATTAACTTGAGCATTGTTGATCATGGCCTGGATCTCACCAACAAATTCAGAACTTCTTTTCTTATCAGAACAATGAGAGTGAGTTTTCCAAGCTGCCGCCCCCCTTCCTAACCACAGTTAGACTCTTCCAACTCTTTCTGAATCCCCTGCACTGTTCCCAGTTTTGACACCCAAACACTCTGAAGTGTTCATATCGGAGCTTCTGGCACAAATGCCAAGCAATACAGTATGCCATTTCCAAATCTCTGGCAGAGTGAATTGCATCATGGTGGTCTTTTTCTCACAGACAGTGCCCAACTGACTCTATTATACTGTGCAGTCGACAAAATGAACAATGTGCAGGCATAAAATTAAAAATATAAGATATACAGCTAATTGAAAGGATTGTGGAGTTTACGATGACTTGATGATCCTGACTGTGATCGGCCTTGATTGATCAGTTAATGAGTACATCCTCTGATACAAGGTGACAACTATAGAACTCCCAGTGATAATCAAACTCACTTCAGTCATATGAAAAAGTGCTGAAAAGTTCTAAGCTCATACTTCTCAAAATATAACTAAATGACAAAAAAGCATTTTATTTTTCGAAGGGCTTTTTAATGCTTTTCAATACCCATTGTAATGACCAGTTACTTAAATTTGCTTACTAAGGACGCACTGGAAGTTGGTTGTTTCTATAAATGTTTAGAAAGATTTGTGTAGATGCTTGAGAATGACTGATATTAAATTGTCATTTTAAGATTAGGAATTTGCTAATAAAAAAGGGAAAGCTATTTTTGAAGAATCAGTTTTAATTCATTAATGATATTACCATATAGATTATTATTGATATGAAAATTTCTTAGAGTTAACCTGTAGATAAGATACATAATACTACCGACCAACTCTGTCATGTTCACTATCCAGTTTAACCTATCTGATCTAAATAATCTTAAAATAGTCACAAACACTCCCAAAACAATTATGGATATACTAAGACCTTCAAACAACAATAGCAATAACATTTCTGAAGCAGGCATTTATAAAATAAATTGCCAAAACTGTCCCTCCCAATATATTGGAGAAACAAGTAGAAATTTAAAAAAACGTATCTATGAACACAAAAGAGACCTTACAATAAACAACTTAGCTAATGCACTAGTAATACATAGGAATAAATTCAACCATAATTTTGATTTTGGAAATGCTATACTTATAAAGAGAGAAAATAACTCACTCAGAAGGAAAATCCTAGAGAGTGCCACCATAGAACATTACCCAAATATTAATCTACGCCCAGGCTTTTTCCCCTATTTCACCTTTCTTAACAAAATTACTGCTCTCACAAACAAACATGCACAACAATATCATAAAATCAAAAGAAAATGGTTAAATCTGCCAGCACAGATAATATTCTCCACATGTGACATTAACTGACGTTATTTTTAGTTAACAATATGAAAATAGCGTTTCCTACATTTCAGTTGCTAAGAATACTCTGTCTTTTGTTTTTATTAATTTCCTTGTTTAATTAAATTCATTTAGTTTTTTGCTTTGAGAAAGTCCACATTGGACGAAACGCGTCAGCAATTAATAGTGTTTTCCTATTGTCATTTATATTTAAAAATTATTATTAATGTTAACTGACAAATATCCCTGAACTGAAATATATATTTTTTATCACAGGCACCCTTTCCACCAAATCTTAAGAATGACAAATGGTCCTGAGGTTAAAGGTAGCTTAATGTCCCTGTGAAGGATACTCTCTAAGTGTAAATCTTAATTACTGTAAAACAGCGTTTCTTAAGCTATGGGTCATGACCCCAAATGGGGTTGCAAAGTGAACTGCTGGAGTTGTGAAATTTAAATTCAAACACTTGAATTTCAGTTTATATGTTATTTCACAAATGCACAATATTTAATGTTATGCGACACACAAGCACTGCAGTAATAAAATGTGTGTGTGGTGCTGTTGGGACTAGTGCAGTGACTACATATATATTTTGGGGTCGTGAAAAATCTTGTGATGAAAAATGGAGTAAAAAATGAAAAAAGTTTAAGTGCTACTATAGAACAAAGAAAAATATTAAATTTAATACTTGAAGAACAAAAGTTATTTTGTTATGACTCTTGTTAAATACCACATATACTCAAATATAGTGTGAGTTTTTATGACCAGTTTTTTTACACAAAAAATAGTAACTGGCATTATACACAGATAATCTTTTTGAAGAGATTAAAAATCGCACATTTTTGGTGACCAGTTGCACTATACACAAGTAAATTTTTTCTGAAGGGGTTGAAATTCATGCAAAATATTCCAGGGTCACACTATCCATGAAGTTGGCTTATACACAAGTATACACACCCTTGGGCAAATATATATGTATATATATATATATTTGCTCAAGGGTGTATATACTTGTGTGTGTGTATATATATATATATATTATATTATGTATTTTGATTGGTCATTCTAGCTTATGTAACAGCGTTTACCCCTAGCGAAGGATAGTTAATTAATTTGAAACTTTTAAAACCATTTATTCTACATTCAACATCATCACTTGATAAGACACCAGAAGTGTTGAAACAAAATGGCTATTTTTGTAGTGATTTTATAACATATTTATGTTATAATATTTAAATAAATAATTATATATATATATATATATATATATATGCATGTTTCATTAAAAACGACAGACAAGGTACTACGGTTAAGCTTTTTATTTAATTTTTCTTGTGTTCGAACAAGAGCTTTCTTTTCTGGACAAAGGGTGTGTAAGAACTGTCCAAATGTTTTATAGTTCCGGGCACATAAAACATTTGGACAGTTTTTACACACTCTTTGTCCAGAAAAGAAAGCTGTTGTTGGAACACAAGAAAAATTAAATAAAAAGCTTAGCCGTTTTACCTTGTCTGTTGTTTTTAATGAAACATGCATAAATGAAGGATTGCTGCCTAAATATATATATATATATATATATATATATATATATATATATATATATATATATATATATATAAACATAGCCTTGTGCAAATTAATTGAAACAAAACAAATAATTGTGTTATTATTTATTTACTTTTATTTTCATATTTTTCCAATGAAGCATGACCCAGTGCATTCCACAAAGTTGTTCCTTGACCACAGATTCTCAACTGGATTTAAATCAGGAGAGTTTCTGGGCCAATCTACAGTACTTTTGATTTACTCACTGGTAAGGCTTGCCAGTGTGTTCAAGCAGTGTTACAATTTTCATACACTTCCATGAAGTAATGTCCATTGTGGACAATGGCTGTAGGATAACTAATCGACAGTCGAGACAATAGTGTCTGGGTGTGATGAAAATCTGATGCAATCATGGATGATGCAATATATTTCAAGGCCAAACAAATTTCATCATGCACCTTGAAAATAGATTCATATTACTGCACACCACTGCAAATGACCTAATCTGAGGAAAAATATAGAAATTGATTACACCCTGTAACTCCAGTCGATCTTAAACTGACTGTATGGTGAAAGAAAGAAAACTAAAGCACTTGTTTCAATTAATTTGCATAAGGGTATAAGTTAAGTATTTAAGGAAACAATAGTAAATGATATAAAATTCAATAGTAAAATTCACAAATTCAATATATATCATATTTCTAACAAGCAATAGATGCAAAATTAATATGCAAGTGAAACATTAATGGATTCAAACTCAGGTAAATTTTTTTTTTTCTAGTTATGCAGATTATTTTAAATGACAGTAGGAAAACAGGAATAAGACCATTTCAGTAAATTTCCTTTATAAGAAGAATAAGTGTTTTAACAGACAATGGAAAATGCAACATTGAAATATGAATGAGCATTTGATTAGCGAAAGATGCATTCTAAAATCTAAACAAAGTACCAAGAAACAAAAAAAATGTTGTTAGAAACAAGTGCTGAATTTCTATGTGATATTCATCGTCTTGTATGACAGTAAATGCTGGAAGAACTCACCACAAATGAAGAGAGAACTGATGGCATCAGAAGATGTGATTCTACAGAAGGTTACAGAGAATTCCATGAACAGCGCAAGTAAGAAACAAGGAAGTCTCCAAGAAAATGGCAACAAAAAGAACACATACTCAGAATCAGAAAAAGACAGCTGAAATTCATTGAACGCATATTGAGGAAGGAGAGCCTGGAAAACTGTGCTGGAGAATTACCTCGGTAGGTTCAAGAGAGCTAGAGTAACATAGTTTAAATGTGCATATAGAACAAGCGAATTGCTAGTGAGGCAAACTGTCCGAGCACTGGCGATGGAATGACGAGGCATGTATGTCATGGAGTCTGATCAAGGCTGGCAGCGTGCACATCATGAAAATTCTCTGGTTTGGCAAGAACGTATAAAAAGGTGATTGTTCGTTGAGAAGTCAGTAGGTTTTTGCGCTCAATGCAGGTCACGTGCATACTGAACCAGAATCTGTTGCAAGTCTGTTTCCAGTGTCTGTGCTATAGAATCCCAGGTTTCCTGCTACAAAAACTTAATAAAATTATCTTTGTAAATAAAAAATCTAATAAATAGTGTTTAATATTTTTGTTGTGAATTCTCAAGAACAAAAATAAAATGTATAAATTCACTTTCATATGTTTAGGTTTTATCACAATTCTAATCATTTTTTAAAAACAATAAACATTGCCAAGAAGCGAAGTTAATTAAAATAATAGCAGAGATCCCATCCTTTTGGAACTTAAGGTTAAAGTTAGCCAATAATGGGTGCAGAGACTGAAGAATTTTTGTATTTGGTCTATATATATACAGGGTGTCCATAAAGTTTGTGTGCACTTTAAAAAAATTATAACTTTATTTGTATTTGCGATAGAAATAATTTGTAAAAAGGATTAGAAAGAAGTAAATCTATATTTTTTAAGGTTTTAATGAAATTTTATCTAAGTTTCCACATGTCCTCCATCATTAGCAATACAAAGGGTAATACGATTTTGCAGTTCACGGAAAACATTTGCCAACTGATTTACAGTAATGCCTGAAATCACATGAGTTATTTTAGCTATACTTAAAACTAGGTACATTAAACTTTATAACATTTTTTACAGATTATTTCTATCGCAAATACAAATAAAGTTATACATTTTTTAAAGTGCACACAAACTTTATGGACACCCTGTGTATATATAATATATATATATATATATATATATATATATATATATATATATATATATATATATATATATATATATATATATGTACACCCTATGTTAAATCTTCTTAGTGACCCATCCTACCACTGTAACTAGACAAATAAGAGTTTAAGTTTGCTTGAAATATCAGCACAGTCAGCCTTCTTATCTCCATTTTCATTAAGGTTAACACAATATTTCCATGGTAACCACCCAATTACAAAGAAAAGAAAACAGTAAGCCAAAGAGATGGGATAAGTATTTTATGTGACACAAACATGCTACTTTAATTAGTGTGGTTAACTTGTTAACTATACAATTTAGAGCAAAATAAAATTTGTATTATTAGTCTAATTGTTAATCTAATTCATTTTTAGGTAATGTCTTTAAAGTTTGAGTCCAGAAGGATTGATTACCAATATCAATCATAATTACACCAGTACTAAATACAAAAACAAAAAGAGTAATGAAGAGATATTTTTTCTAGTGTGTGTTGTATGTCAGAAAGCAGTAAGTAAGGTAGTGTTGATGGTCAGGAATTGAATGCAAGTGTTACTGACAGAATATGGCTATGATGTAATGTAAATTAATTACTAATGGTTTTATATTAAAAATAGATTTGAAACCAGAAAGAAAGGGATTTGACCATTGATGAATGGTCAGGAATCCATGCAAGTGCTACTCACAAAATGAGGCTATTATATTTTGTTCAAAACACAAGCAGTATAATGGAAATAATAAAAATAAATTTGACTAAAATATACACAAGTTACTATAAGAAAAAAACCTACAATAAGAAACATGTTAGGAAAATAATTTGATGATAGTCTGTCATCAGTGGAAGCTTTATGTTGTATCCAAGATTTTATATTTCTTCTTTGCTGATCACTTCCTTTATGATGATGGTGTTGATGACTACATTCATCACTAATGTGCAGATGCAGGGCTGTAAGCTTCCACTTTCACCAAAACCTGCTCCTGTCATCCATTCCCTATCACCATTTAGCTTTGCAAGTGTTGGTTGAAAAGGAAAGAAAATTTGTTTAAGGTGGACCTCAACTTGGCAGAAAGTGACCCACACACTTGATTTCATGACCTTCCTCCGGGGCACGTATGGAATGAGACATGCAGAATCTAGTTACGGAACTGCAACAAACTGCTGCCGACTTATAATTTTGAGTGGCACCTTCTGTAGCATGTCTGTCATGCATAGCCCACTTCATCTGTTAGTTCAACTGTTGGGGTTGGTCTGCAATATGCAGTCAAATGAAGCTTTCACTTTGTAATCATTCTGTTGTGCCCAAGGCGATAGTTATTGCCTTAGACGATTAAACTAGACGATTAGTCTATTTCAGTAATAATAACAATAAAGAAACTAATACCCCTGTTTTATTTTTGGTGTTGCTATTGGAAATATGGCATCACCACTAGTTATTATTTAGTCCACAGCATGCACCAAATATCACCCCTACTATTTCTGTTTTTAGCGAAAAGATGTAGCACTCATCACAGGGTTAGCTATAAATCTTCATCGGGGACTAATTTGCTTGAATTCTTTCATATAAGAACTTTTTCTACCTTCACACGCACAGTTATTTATGTGAATTTAATTATGAACTTTAAGTACTGTATATTTTTGACTGTGTACAGACAGAAGTATTATTTTTCTGTTTGAATTTCTGGGTTGTAGTCTCTACATTATATTCAGTAGGACTAATGTTTCACTTTTAATACTTTGACTGTTGTGCTCTTCAGCCTTCTTCGAGTGTCTGTCACTCAGGGAATTCTGAACTGAACCATTATTTAATATACAGAGGTGGATTGTTCTGTTGTCCATGTCTCGAGACATTTGCAGAAGATTAGAGGGCACAAGGACATTAGAATTTTTTCCATTTGCTTAGCTTTTGGAACAGTTCTTTTGCTAGTCCATTGCACGTTAGAATCTTGGTTTCACATTTTCCATCTTCTGTTAAGACTTCCCAGATATTTGATCATCTCCAATTTGCAAGTTCCATATTAGTTTTTTTCTTTTGCTGATGTCCATACTTTCAGTCTTCTTGCAGTTGATGGTTAGCTCTTTTTTTTCTCACTTTATTCTACCATCCTGTTTAGGTGGTCCTGTCGTTTTCTTTCCAAGTCAATCATCAGCACAGTGTCATCTGGATATCTTATATTGTTAAGATTACACCCACCAATAATAAATCCTGGTAGAATCCGTCCTGGCTACGACGTTAAACTGCATCCAACAGCAAGGCCTCTGATCAGGAGGTTTTGAGGAAGCGTGGAACCACCTCTTAATTGCTGGTGTTCCCAGGTCCACCCAGACCCGGGGTGGTAGCACCTGTCGGGGTCCCAGCTATGGGCAAATAGTGAACTTCCAGATCTTTCCCGCGTCCTGGGCATGACGACAAACTACATCCGCGTCCTGGGCATGACGACAAACTACATCCGCGTCCTGGGCATGACGACAAACTACATCCGCGTCCTGGGCATGACGACAAACTACATCCGCGTCCTGGGCATGACGACAAACTACATCCGCGTCCTGGGTATGACGACAAACTACATCCGCATATTTGATAAATATTAACAACAAAATAATTGCTTTTTTATAAAGATCACAAAAGACCAGAATGAAAATGAAAAAATATTATTACCAGCTCAAAAACAATATTACCAACTATACTTTTTTGAAAAACAATATTACCAACTATACTTTTTTGAAAAACAATATTACCAGCTATACTTTTTTGAAAAACAATATTACCAACTATGCTTTTTTGAAAAACAATATTACCAACTATACTTTTTTGAGAAAAAAAAAAAAAAAAATTTTCAAAACCCAACAGCCTTTCAACCTTTTATACAAAATAACCAACTTAAATTCATAAATTAATAAGGCTTCGGCATAAATTGACCCAAATAGGAGTTGACATGCCGTTAAATCCAACATTCATCCATCCTGGTAGAATCCCCAGTTCTCTTAGCATAGTGTCATTGCAGACATTGAATAAATCTGGGAAGAAGACACATCCTTGTCTCTTGGCTCCTCAATTTAGTTTCTATCCATATGCAAACAGTTTACTCCCAATATAAGTGCTGTTAGGATTTTTCCGGTTGCATATGTGTGTGTATGTGCGCTTGGCAGTGTATAGAAGGGAATGAACAAAACCAAGGCTCTAAATAACTGTAACAACTTTTGTGGTCAAAACAGAGTGCAAGGTAGTGTGGTATTTTGTGGGAAAAAAGTTGGCTTTCACAGTTAACACAGCTCTTCCCTTGAGTAGATGTTTCAAAGAGAGATTTCTCCACTTGTTCCCATGTGTAACGAGAAATCTCTCTGTTCAAGCTATCTGGACCAGTACAGGTTTTCTGTAACAAGGGTTGTGAGTGGTCCCTCGAGCTGGCCTTGAAGATAGTGGCTGCTGAAAAGGAAAAGTGGAAAAAGAGGTTGAATAAGGCTCAGGTAGCTTTTTTATGATTTCTGGGACTTCCCTGCTGATTACTGGGTTGTTCCCTGCTGATTACTTTCATTGCTGGTACTGCTGAATCGAGCAAATTAAGGAAGCCCCCACATGCCAAAATAGCCAACATAGTTCTGGATTATTCTAACATCTAAATATTAGAAAAACCAAAACCTTACTTAAGTATCAGTCAGTTATGTGCCATGCATGATACATGCTTAGGTAATCATGTATCTTTCGATACATAACTGACAAGTCATATTTTTTCCTGCAGTAGGTTGCCATTTCTTTCTGTGGTAGACCAGTTGCCATCCAAAGATATAGAACTCAGTCTGTCCTGTTATTTACCCATAGCTGGGGGGAGAAGAAGAGGATTCATACCTTTCCAAAAGGTATTAGCACATAAGTGAATGTAATTGCTTTGACTGGAAATCGAACTCGGCTCTCCGATTTCTCAATCTGAGCCGCTATCCATTACTCCACCATACTGGGTTCAAATACAACTATGATAACTATCATTTCAATATTCAATTTGCTTTTGGAGAAAAATAATATGATGTAATATGTAATTAGGAGTCAATGGAACTTTTAACATATTGGGATACTTCATTTTGGTTTAATGTTTAACAAGTTGTTCTGGTAGAACTTGTCCTGGATATAATGATAAACTACATCTGGTAATAACACCTCTGATCAGGAGATTGGAGGTTTTAAGGAGCATGAAATCCAGAGAACAACAGGAAGTTCCCAGGTCCACCCTGACCTGGGGTGGTAGCACCTGTTAGGGTCCCAGCTATGGGCAAATAGTGAACACCCCTAAACAAAAATCAAGAGTACATTTTTATAGTAAAATGATAATCAATGCAACAATAAGTATAGAAATATATTTTTATAGTAAAATTACTAATTTTGGGACTTATAAACTTAATGTCACAGTAACCATTTTTTTTACCAGAACTCATATTGCAATTTGGTTGTTATTATTGCTTTTCTCTCACACAGCATATTACCGGTTCCCATATTGTATTCATTTCTATGCTTGGCTGGCTTAGGAGATTTTTTGTGGCCTAGCGTATGTGCTGATTCCTTAAGTTTTCATGTTTTCCAGTGATGTTCTCTGCCTATTATTTCAACCTCATCTCACAGGGGATGGTGATCTCTGTTTTCTCTCCATATGTGGTCAGCTATGCCTGATTTCCTATTTCCCCTTGTGTTATGGCTTTACGATGTTTTTGCAGTCTTATCATAAAGGGGCACCCTGTTTCTCCTTTAGATTTCTTACCACAGCTGCATGGGATGGCATACACATGGTCCTTAGTCATGTTCTCCTCTATGAGGGGTCTTACTCTGAAGAGGTGTCTGTAAGTGTTGTCCAGCTTTTGAAGGTTGTCCCGATGTTATATGGCCCACAGATCCTTTGTATTTTTTCTGACAATCCCTCCACAGACCGAAGCTGTTTTCTGAGCATTATTATCCTCTTGTACCCTTCTATCTCAGTTTGTCGGAGTTCCTGCCATCTATCCAGGGTAGTTGTTACATTGTAGGGTACTGCTTATACTGACCATTTCTTGATTATATGTCTCTAGGTCACCACTTATGAGTTTTGCTTGATGTTGTAAGCAGTGTATGATCTCTTTCTTTACACTATATGGGTGATGTGAGTTGAAGTTGAGGTATTGTCCAGTGAATTGGCTTGCAGTATACAGTTATCTTGGACCCATGCTCTGTTCGAGATATTAGTACATCCAAGAAGGCGAGTTTGTTGTCGTTTTCTCACTCCATTGTGAACTGTATCGATGATCTTATTGACTTCATGTAGTCTAGTGGTAGCTGGACCTCTTCTGAGACCCCTCTGTCCCTGACTACCAATAGTGCCTTCTCCATGGCTACCTTGGTGAATAAACTCACCATGTCCAGGCTCATCATCTGGTTGGATTGGATGGGAGCATCTTATCTTTGATTATTTCCCTGAAGTGGGTAGAGTTTTGGGCATATGAAGGTGACTTTCTTATTAATGGATCAATTATATCCACAAGGAAGTGACTCAGATGGTGGCACACAGAGCTTTGGCAGCTAACAATCACCCTGAGTGGAATACCGCCTTTGTGAACATGGCAATAAAGATGAGGACAACAGTCCAAACAATGTAAATAATTACAATATCTCATCTCAGAAATATATACAAAATATTGTTTTTTTTTAAAGAAAGCTGAAATATAAATAATTACTTTACAAACTACTGGATGAAACAGCAAAGCGGGATCTCTTTGTGTCTGTCTTTAACTTAAAAATATTTTAATTAAAAAAATTGTCTGTTTGAAGAAAGTTAAATTAAAAATACTTACTGTATAAACAACTTGTAAATCATTATGCACCAGACACACCACACAAGCACACATGCAATCACAGACTTTTAGTACTATATAGACAGCTGGTAAATATTTATAAGTGTTACTTTTTTTTGTAGTCAAAACGGTTTTAATGTTGACATTTGTTACAATAGGTGAGAGGTTGGTGGAATGTCTGACTTTGATCACAAATGAAATAAATACAGGTATACAAAAAAGCATGCTTTACAAAACGTGAGGGAATTAGCCTTAAATGATGATTAGATATATCTGTAGGTAGTGAACACACATACTTAAGCATAGACCAAAATTAAGGTGGATGCTAATTATAATAATTATACTTTACGGATTCATCAGGTGTAAAGTTATCGTCAGGAAAAAAAGATAATAATACCTACTTTATAATATCACATCCATTAATGTGGTACATTCATTAAGTGATTTAATCTTTGGTGTAACAATTTATTAGCTGCAAAATACTAAGTGACAGTAATTCTTTTCAAATCTCTAGCACGGTTCCTAGAATTTGTGCTTTAACAACACTGGTTCCAAAGCTTCCACTGATCTCTAATTGTGCCATTATCTCCATGAAGGTCTTGGAGATTGTTCCTTCTGATTTAGTTATTATGATTGTTCTAATCATAATAACCAAAGCAGTGCTAACAATCTCCAAGATGAAGATAATGGCACAATTAGAGATCATTATCATACTTCACAATTCCTGCAAATCATGGTCATGGTTCTGATATCTTTCCATATTTTCAATTTCTTTCAATTTAAATTGTACTTTACTGGAACAGCCACCTATTTGATGGAACAATTGAATGTGGTTTGCAATAAATGCAGCATCATTTTTGTTGTTGTTGTTTGGGCTGAAACTCAGAAGGTAATTAACTTTGTTGGAAGCAGCAGCCATGTCTGTTTGAGTTGATGACAAATAAAAACGCAACAGGTGTTGGAAAAATTTGAATGCAAACATGAAACAAATAAACAGCATAAAAGAAAAAGATTAACGCATTCTGATAAGAAATTGGAAGAATGTGCTCTCTTCATATGATAAAGTGAAATGCCAAAAATTAAAAACAGCTACCTAATAATGTGTAGTTCCAATCTTCATCTGAATAACGGTGGCTATGCGATATGGAATGGAATTTAGGTGGTGATGGAGGCTTTGCATGAGTATATCTACCAATGGACATTCCAGGACTGTCTATAACTGTAGGACTCTTTCTTTTCTCATGCACCTAATGATTAAGTACTAATTTCATTTTTTTTTTCTTAATGGAATAATTTTCCATAGGCCACATAGGATAATTCTCATTCATCGGTAATATTTGAAAATTAACATCTGCAAATGAAGGCATAGTCAAAGACACATAATTGAAAAATAAACATTTTTTTTTAATGTAAATATATTTTTATGTAAATCTCTGTCAGTTGAAGAGTTATTTGTGGCACTTCATTATTTCAACTCGTACAAGATTGTTAATGTTTTTCGGCGTAATTTTCCTTGGGTTAGCCATACATAATTTGTGAATTTTGGTTTGCTGCATTGAGTAGAACATGTTAATTTTTCTTTTATTAAAATATTTTGAAGCTAAACCAGACCATCCATGCCTATTGGGATCCCAATAAAATTGTAGTCTTGTGTCAAACTAACCTAAGATTAGTAGTAAATATCTTTAAATCCAAAAAGAGTGCTTAACGATTTATTTTGTGAAAGACTGACCTCAAATTCTATCAATAAAACAGGATTAACATAAGTAAATACTTGCAAAGCCGTGGCACGCCACTAGTGTCTGTGACATAATCATCTCACATTAAAGAGAAGGAATTAGAGTTTTGTAGGTCAGTGGTTGCTTTTTTGTACTTCTCTGCTTCATATGAAATATTTCTGGAACAAATATCAGTTACCCACGGTCAACACCCGAAATAAACAGCTTATAAATTTCACTTCATCTCAAAGTGAAAAAAACAAAGTAGTGATGCTATAAATATTGGGATATGCCAAAAAGAAATGGTTCTTCTTTTAAATGAAGAAGTGAAAGTTCTGGATTTAATGTGGAAAGATAAATAATCAGATATTGGGGTACTTTATCTCTACAGCAAGAACAAATCTTCTATTATTGTCACAGCATCAAATCACTTTTATTATTACAGTAAAATTGGTTACAATTGTTATGTTTTATTATTAGTCATTATTAATCTTTCATTGTGCTTAATTTATAAATGAAACTTATATATAATATTATTTTATATGTGCAGTACTTCATGGAAAGTGCTCAATACCAGTGTTTGAATAAAACAAAACAGCATCATCACCATGTGTCCACAAACAACCCACTTAACCAAATTGGTGATGAAAGGCCCAGACCAATAGGAGTGTACGTGCACACTTACATGTGTGTGTGTGTGTGTGTGAGGAAGTGTAAGTTTGAAAAGAGTCAAGAACGTCCCAACCTGTTCCTTGTTGAAAGAGCATCACTACATACAGACTCAACACCAAAATAGAATTACAATTGTGTGTGTATGTGTATGCTTGAAAGCATGGATCTATATCTGTGCCTAATCTTGGATATGGGTGTGATAGTGTGAACTAAAATTCGTACACTTGTATGTATGTGTGTATGTCTGAGTGTCATCCCAAAACGGCTACAGAGCAGAATCCCCCCCCCCCAACCAA
>OZ038475.1:149984692-150089692 GCA_964036315.1 Acanthosepion esculentum
CTTTATCTTTGCAAAGTGGTCTATGAATATTGTTGTACAAAAGGTACTAAAAAAATAATAATAGGTAATAAAAGATTTTCATGGTAGGAATTAAATACATAAATAATATAAAAACTATATAAAATAATAGATCCCTCCTATGTTAAGAATAAAAAAAATAATATAATGTATCAAAATACTTTCTAAAGCCCTGAGTTTTTGTTAATAACAAAGCAACCTGATGAATCAGGTTATTAATTTGGCCAGAAAATAAGTAAAAATTCTTTGAACGATACACAACTTTGATATTTTTTAATGAATTTATTACATCAATTTTTGTTTAAGTTAAGTTAAAAAGTATCTTAATTTACAAGGGTGTGCTGACCAAAAAAACCTTTAAAACAATGTGCTTGGAAGAGAGAGAAAATATTATGGTCTTCTCAATGTGCCAATGTTGCCTATAGGCATTAATATATCTGTGAGAAATTTCAAAAATGAGTTATAGATGAAAACATTTTATATGCAACACCGAAGAAAACAAATATAAGACCTACTAAGATGTAATATATAAATATATAATAAATTCTTCCATACAGAGAAATTAAAACTTGTATAAAAAAAACAAGATGTCAAGGAGATGAATAAAAAGAAGGCCTTACTTGAAATGTCCCCAAGACAAACATGGTACAGTCCTGTGATACATCTTATGTTCTTATATAGGATGCATAGGTATTGTGTCAGGATCATGTGGTGAGCTAAGCAGCAACTGACTATCCTCACCAATAGCCTGTCATGTGTTCCTTAAGGATCCCTTAAAACATCAGTAAATTTTTCAAGTCAAAAGGAAGATAATTGCCTTCTGTATCCCTACATCTGACTTGATCATTTGTTCAGATTTTGGAATGTGTATCAAGGTAAGGAATTTTCAACACTACCCTGTATAATATGCTAAGTTTATTTGTATATTTTTTGTAAGCAAAATTTGTAAATTTTAATTTTGTTCATGAAATGAGAAAATCATAGTTATTTTCCTTTCACCAATGATGACAAGTGATTGTGTTTTGTTGAAAATAAACACATATACAAGAAAAGTTTTACATTTTTAAGGTTCAATGCAGTTGCAAAATTACTTAAATATTGCCATCATTTTGTTTTAGGATAAAATCATATCTATCTAACTATAAGACTTCAAAAGTCTTATTAAAGAAAATGTTAAACAGGAATACAACATGTATTCCCTTTTTAATCTATGAAACCTCTTTCAAGCCAAGAATGCTTTACCTTTGGGTCACAGGAAGCAATCACAGCAAAACAGGACTCAATTGTGCATTTTTCGACTAAGGTAAGCATTTGCTGTAATGGTTTCCTGTAATATGCACTTGGCTTGGAAGTGGTTTCCCTAGGTTAAAAATAAAATACAGGTTCAATTCTTATCAGCGGGCATATTTTTTAAAAAACATAAAACTTTCAAAATCTAAACTGGTAGATATTAATTTCACTATTTGAAAAAAAGATGTCTGCTCAAATATGTCTATACCAACTATATATAACATTTATAGTAAGTAGAAACAATGTTGATTTTTCTTTTTAAATCCATTAATTGCTTACAAATTTACTCAGCAGATATGCATTGTATGCATAAAACTATCATTTTGATATGTTAACATTTCTATTGGTTTTTGCAGGTCATATTATGATTTTTCCTTAACAGTGAAAAGTTCAAGGTTTCAAAATCAATGTCATTTTTATTGTTTGCTGTTGTTAGCATATTTGAGTTGTTTTTATGAGATTAGCAGATTATATAGACTGGCCTTCAATTATTCGACATGTTTGTCAGCCTTTCATTTCTCTTAGTGTTATGAAGCATTTTACTATTCCTTTCACTTTTATATTTTTCTTTTAGGATTGTCATCATGTGTTATTTATTTAGCTTTTAACCAAATAATTTAACCATCAAGCTAGAGTAAGAGATTTAACATTAGAAATAGATAAGGATATTTTCTTATCAGCATTTCTTATGCTTTTTCTTGTACATGTGGTATTGCATTTATTTAGTAATTTACTCTGATCAACAACATCTTTATTTGTACTTGCTTAATGCTTGACATCAAGTCATTTCTTCTTTATAGAATTTCTATTATAATTATTTGTAAATAAATAAGGGAAGATTACTCTGTAATTAGCCAGACTCCAACTATATTTCAAATTTAAAGTCAGCTTTACTTGTACTTCTGCTAAAACCTAATCAGCAGGTGTCTCTTATTAAATGATTTTTGAAGCATTTAGATGTGCCTTGTGAAGTAATGGATATTGGAATGAGAAATTGGAGAGCTGAGTTTGAATTCTAGTCTGGATTCTTTAGCCTTGGTTGGCAACCAGTTTACTGCAGAAAAAATAGTAACCTACCGTGGGAAAAATCTTCTGCCTAGTCAGTCAGGTATCAAAAGACACATGATCACCCAAATGTGTATCACATATGGCATTTATCTAACTGATGCTTATAATTTAGAAAAATTGTTTCTTGGAATAAAATGTAGAGAAGTTATTGATAGAAGAGAAAAAAAAACAAGCAAATGACGAGATTAATAATTTATCAAAAAAAAAAAATATAAATAATGATACCTGTGAAATAAGAGTTTGTTTTTAAAATTTATTTTCATATAAAAAGATGTAATAAAAATATTTTTTAACAAAATAAAATTATTTCACAGCATCATTATTTTATGCAGTAATTAAAAACTTTTTAATTTCTTTTCCTGTTCAAATGTTGATATGATTTTCTTTTCATCTTTTGTTACAAAGCACACAAAAATCAAATCATTATTATCTGGGTGAGCACAAGCACAGAAACAACATCATTATTATTAATTTGCAAATTGAACTGGAGATTGATTTATTCTTTAAGATTTTATTGGTATTGCACTAACAGAAATCTCACTGTAATGTGCTGCTAATAAAAAAATAAAAAAACACGGCCACAAACAGAAATCAGATCATTATGATCTTTTTTGATGTGATGCTTCCCTTCAGGATGTGGGTGATTATTATGGCTCTCCACAACTTCCAATATCATGTATCTCTTAGTTTTTCTCCATCCATTCACACACGCTTGTCAGGTAAGTGGTTCACTGCCATCTATTTGTATTGCCCTCATTATGCCATGTGAGGGTTAAGTTTTCTAAGCCCTCCTTCCTCATTATGCGTACAAGGAATTTCATGTTTTTTCCTGATTAAGTGTTTTTTTGTTGCCATTTTCTTTAAAACTTCCTTAATGTTTATTTGCTCCACCCACAGAATTTTCAGTATCCTTCTGTATGCCCCCCTCCAAAAAACAAGCAAGCAAAGTATTAAGATATAGGAAAATTTTGTTAGAAATAAAAAAAAGAAAAGAATGCTAGACTGCTGTGTCATGTCTGTCCTCCTGGTGGATGCTGGACAATCTCCTCACAAGGAGAGACTCAAAGCCAGAGAGACGTGATTCCTACAGATGGATGCTCAGTTTAACGTAGATTAAATCTGTGAGCATTGTGGATGTTTTAAAGAAAATGGGCGCCAGAAGAACATTTATAATTGAAATCATAAACAGACAGCTGAAAATGTTGGGGTCTATAAGGAAAGGAGGCTTTGAAAATTTAACACTAGGACATATTAAAAGAGAGTAGAAAGTGCAAATAACATACTTAATAGGTTTGCATGACTGGCTGGCACAATTTAAACATTGCTTAGAGCTAAAAGAGACTGGAAGATGTGGAGAGTCATGATCATCCACGTCCTGAAGGGATGATATAAAAAAGATGTGTAGAGGACATTTTTTTCAAGAATCTTTTACCCTACCTTCTGGTGATGACAATATTGATTCCAAAAATCTACAATATATAATTTTTTAATAATCTCAGAAAAATAATTTTTTATTTTGGTTTAAAACCGTGTTTTAAGAATTTGTGATTTTGTTAGAATGCAAATATTTGGTAGCAGGGCAGGTATTGAACCATTGACACTGTTTCCATGCAAGTAACCTTCTTTGCTAGCTATCTCCTCAGGTAATGATTATTAAAATCTGCAGGTGACAAAGAACAGCAAGACTTAAGGAATGTAATGGGAGTATTGTGAAGGTCTTAGAATCAAATTCAGGAGACATTCCATTTCTTTTTCACAGTTCTTTAGAATTGTAAAGATGATTTTAAAAAAGCACAAAAAGTAAAAATAAAGAGATAAAATATTAAAACGTTTTTTTTATTGTGCATTAGCTCATCAGTGAAAAAGAGACATTTTGAAAAATATCTTTTTCTGTTTCACTCTTTCTTTCTCTTTCCTTTTAGTTGAAATTTTTTTTTTTTTAAATTCCATTTCCCTATCTCATAACCAATAAAAAGGCAGATCATCTTCACTAAGATTTTTTCTATGCTTTAAAAAAATTTCAACCAGGTTTCTTGTACTGATGTAGAATTCTTTCCCCTTTCTTTATTCTATATTTTCCTAGCAAATCATTATTCAAATAAATAAACGGTTTAGATGAAAAGAAACAGAAAAACATTTTTTAATTGGGGCGGAATGCAAAATAAAAAGAAATCAAAATACTTTCATAACATTTTTTTAAAGCTAAAATTCGTCTTAAGAAATTTCAGGAAATCTTTTTCAGCAATTGAAAGTTTTTGTTAACTTTAGATGGCAAATACAGCAAGAAACCAAATTATTATTCCAAAGTCTGTATATAAAAATATAAAATAAAATTTAATTTATGAATTATATATAAAATTAATTAAAAATTCAAATTCAGTCTAAAAAATATATATAAAACTAATTAAAATTTAAAGCTAAATATCTCTGTATCTTCAGCATTGGTGTAAAAACTATAACCAATATTTGTTGTAACCACCGCTGTCACACACACACACACACACACATTACCAATTTGTGACTGGTAAGGCTAATTCTAAGGAGGATATTAATCTAGAGAGCTGAGTGTAAACTATAGAGCATTATACTAATAAATTTGTTATGTTTTGTAGATCTCTCTGCATAGTAGTAGTACAGTTCTCCATGTCCAGAATAGCAAACGGGATTGCCAGGCATAGACACCCTATATTCACCAGTTGTTCTCTATTTATACTTGTCTATCTAATTTGCATATGATACTACAAAATTATTGTTATTATTATTTTTTTATTATTTATTATTTTTTTTATTTATTATTTTTTCTTCTGTAT
Organism: Acanthosepion esculentum; assembly: GCA_964036315.1. Lineage (NCBI taxonomy): Eukaryota > Metazoa > Mollusca > Cephalopoda > Sepiida > Sepiidae > Acanthosepion > Acanthosepion esculentum. The sequence goes on from OZ038475.1 coordinate 149,989,879, forward strand.
TAGACTAATTTCAAATTGATTTGTCCTGCCTAAAATAACAGGCCATATCCATCAGTTTGCTGTATCACTTGATATACAAATTTCTACACTTTAAAGAAAAAATTCTTATCCAGGTCATTCTGTTTTAATTTTACTACTATCCCTTCATTTCTTCATTCTTCCCTTTCCTTTACACTCTCTCTCTCCTCATCACTCTCTCTTTATTTCACGTTTTAAAATGAACTTTATAATCTGTCATTTTTCTTTCTTCCTGTCCCTCTTTCTTCTCTTCTTTCTTGATTTCTCTTCCTCCTGTTAATCTAGTATATCAGTCCAGAGAAATTATCTCCATTTATTAAGAACTTTGGGTCTGAAGAGATAAATATATACAGAAATATTCATGAAATAAATTATAACCATGGATTTTTAAGGTTTTCTTCTTGATTTATTATATATATATATATATATATATATATATATATATATATATATATATATATATATAACTCAATCAATAAACCATTATTAGTCTGAAGTCGTCCTTTTGAAAGATGAAATGTGTAACAGATCTTTCTATTTTGTTACTCACAATTACCCACATTACTCACTGTAATGAAAAAGTCAAAATACTTGAAGTTATTCTTACACAAGACAAACATGCAAAAAAATGTATTAATTTTTTTAATAATGTAAATTTGTTTATAACAATGAATATAAATAATTCCAATTCTTATTTCCTTTGCTTAATGTTATCAACCTGTTATTATTATCTAAAAAAAACTTCTGCTTCTTGCTTTCCTTAATAAGAATGTCTTGTTTTCCTTTTAGAGTTGGCATCTCACTACATAAATAAGTAAAATCTAAAGGGCTTGGCTACCATTTACTGGGCCCACGATTCAGGAGGAAGACAATAACTTGAATAAAACTGTTCACTGAATGGAATGAATAACCCCACATATCATATTGATGATTACAGTGGTGAAGAATGAATTGAAGGAAAACCTAAGAATAACACCTAATAATTTAAATAAGATAACCTTGCCTTCTATTGTGCTAGATGTGCCTTCAATAAGCAATTATGTTCAACCTAATTACAATTATTGGTAGACAATAGTTCAATTATGGTGATCTAATTATTCAATGGGGCCTGAAGTGTAATTTGTCAAAATATTATGATTAGATTACAGCCACATTTTAGGCTTGTTCTATTTAATCAACTGTTTCATTCAAGTTATTGTCTACTTCCAGGACTGTGGGCATGGTAAATGGTAGCCAAGCTAATAAAATAAAAACGGATGAACAAATAAATAAAATAATTAATTTCAGTTTGATGAAAATCAATACCCAACTGGAGTATGAGCCATGACAGACATTTTGCATGTCTGCAGTGAATTTTTAATAACAATTCAATGTCAACAGACATAAATAATTATTTATAAATAACGTTTATTGTTATGGTCATCTACCTGGATGACTAAATAGACACAGGCATGTGACAAGCTTAATGTCAGTCCTTTGGAGATTAGAAATCAAATATTCAAATGGAGGCATTCTAGGAAATTCACAAGAAGAGACTTTCTATAGAATTACAATCGAGAACATTAAGACAATCATCAATTTTGCATGTGTGTGTATAACCCATAGCATTACAGGTTAGATTTATAAATCAATGATATTAAAACTTTTCTTTACATTCATGATTACATTGTGGAAGGTTGAGGTGGTGAAATTTTGGCCGCATCATAATATTCATCGACTTTGTCTCGTGTCCAAGACTTTAATTTCTTCTTTGCTGATCACTTCCTTGATGCTGATGACATTGACTGCACGGTAATGCTGGTTGAAGAGGTTGATTTTGTCGAACCCTTCTCTCTTGTCATTTGACTTCTTTTTTTCTCTTTAGTTGGTTTCAAAGGTTTTGGTTCTGATGATGATCGAACACCACCTGTTAGTAAGGTCTTGGACTTGAGTTTCAAACAATTTAAGTTCAAGTCCAGTTTTGAGTTGGTCCTTGTATTTCAAATATTCAAAATGTTCAGAAAGGGGAGGTGAGAAGAAAGCAGATAAAAAGCAAAACCTATAATCAAGAAATTATGTTACAATTTTTTCTCTTTTAGTAAAATTTCTTCTTTTGAAGACAGTTTTCATTTGACTAGAAATAGACTTGGCAGAGGAAGATTTCTTAATGACACTTCCTCAGCTGGGACTTCAATTCAAACTTTAACTTGGACTAGCTACTTCAAATGATGTCTTTTATTTATACATGATGTATAGACTTAGTATTAAACACAAGAGTATGCACAAATATTTAACAGTAAAATGTTAAGCTGTATTTGAAATTCTTACTTGAAGAGTATAACATTTCTAATAAATATAGACTCTTATGCAAATTGAAGCAACAGTTTTAGATTCCTTTCTTTCACCATATAGTCAGTTTTAGACCTACTGGAGTGACAGTGTAATTGATTTCTATTTTTTTCTCAAATTCGGTCATTTGCAGTGGTGTTCAGTAATATGAATTTGTTCTTGGGGTGTATAATGAAATTTGTTTGGCCTTGAAAATATTGTGTTGTATCAGCCATGATTGCATCAGATTTTCATCATGCCCAGACACTATTGTCTCCACTATCAATTAGTTGTCCTACAACCATTGTCTGCAATGAATGTTACTCCAAGGAAGCATACGAAAATTGTAACGCTGCACGAACACACCGGCAAGCTTTACCAGTACATAAGTCAAAGTACTATAGATTGGCTTGGAAACTTTCCTGATCTAAATCCAATCAAGAATCTGTGATCAATCTGCAAGGAACGACTTTGTGAAATAGACATACGAAATACTAACATGTGCATTGGGTCATGTTTCAATGGAAAAATATGAAAAAAGTAAATATTAATGGAATTATTTGTTTTGTTTCAATTAATTTGCACAAGGGTGTAAATGTTTAAGAGCTGAAACATTGCAGATTAATAATATATATTTTAAATGCAAATCTTATCTTTATTTATAAATTAATTGATTCATTAATTAAATTTTATTTTAAGCAGGTATCCACTCAGTAGGGATATTGAGTCTTAATTTTCAGTAAAAAGAGATTTTTATTTTATGTGAGACTAATTGATACAATATGTTCATTATAATTCAAATTTAATTGATTTGTGCCATGGAATCTTAATTTTTGTACATTTTTAAAGTTTTTCTTTTTTCTCAAACATAAATACAAAGAATTCTGATGGTAAGACAAAAGTGAAACAAAATTTACTATTGCTTTTTGCTTACTGTATTCAAACCAAAAGTGTCGGTAGGCAAAAAGTTACAGCTTCTTTTTGTCTCTCTTGCTTAGTTTTAGGTATTTCATATATTAAGAAAGTAAATGTTATTGGCATTAGAAAAAGTCATGATTAAACATCAAATTTTGTAATAATAAATTTAACATATTTCAAAAATTTCAACATAGTCTGTATGTTATACATGGAAAATCATTTCTTCTAGAAATTATATATTATGTTTATAATCTAAATAAATAATGATTTTGCTATACAAATGCATCAGGAAGAAAGGGATTGTCAGTGGTCAGGAATTCCTGAAAACATTATTGATAAAAAAAGTTTATTATATTTATTATGTAAATAAATGATTTTACTATAGAAATGCTTTGATAATCACAAAGAAAGTTATTGTCTGGAAGTCTTACTTAGTCAGATGTGCAGTCAAAATAATAGATATCAGTGCAAAAAATGGAATTGGCATGCTAAGTTCAAATTCCAGGCTAGTCTGTTGAATTCACTTTGGCATAAATGTTTTGGGGAATGGCATAAATCTATCTTTTTTCCTCCATGGGTTAAATAGCAGTGTAAACTGGGTTCTCTAGTGTTGGGTGGTAACAAGTCTAGGAGGAAGACAAGTCTGAATTGAAAATTAAATTAGAGAGATAGGCTGCATCAGGCAGTCTTGCCCTAGACACACTAACTGATGCTATAGCGTTCTGGGTATGATGATAAACTACGTCCAACAGCAGGGCCTCTGATAATACATTTTTGGAAAAATAATGTTGACAATGGTACAATTTTTGAAAAATATTACTGGCTATATTTTTTTTTTTGAAAGAATAGTGTTGCCGGCTATACATTTTTGAAAAAAAATAATATTACCCGCTATACATTTTTGAAAAAAATAATATTGCCAGCTAGACATTTTGGAAAAATATTACTACCAGCTGAATGTTTTGGAAAAATAATATTACCAACTATACGATTTTGAAAACAATAATATTACCAGCGATACATTTTTGAGGAAAAAAGACGTTACCAGCTATACATTCTTGAAGAAAAAATATTACCAGAAATAAAAATTCTTTTTCGGCATTAAATGACCAAAGGAGGTTGATATGCCGTAAAACAAACCAGACCAAATCAGACGAGACCTGATGCTATAACAGCAGTACATGTGGTCCACCTATGTCCATTATTAGGTTACCAGTTTTATAGTGATTATTGATAGAAAAAGGCTGTTATATTTATAATCTAAACAAATTAATAATGATTTTGTTACAAAAATTCATTGAAAATCAGGAAGAAGGGAATTGTCAATGGTCAGGCATTCATATAAGCATGATAAACGGACTTTGGGCTGAATGCATTGCTCTAACAGATGAACTGTATCAGTCTACATAATTGTACATGTCTGACAAGGGCACCAATACAGAAACATTTCAAAGCTTATCAGGAGTACCACTAGGAGGAAATGAGAACCCCTGTCTATTTAATCTTTTCCTAGACAATTTTTCTGCACATTTACAAATACAGATGTGAAGAGATGAGCACGGATCATTTAAGCATTCTATACCACATCCCAAATGAATCTACCAATAGAAGACAATGATCCTGCATTCCCATCTGAGGACAATGATCCTGCATTCCCTTCTGAGGACAATGATCCTGCTTTCCCATCTGAGGACAATGATCCTGCGTTCCCTTCTGAGGACAATGATCCTGCGTTCCCTTCTGAGGACAATGTACTTATGATGAAGGAAGTGATGCTGATAACATAGCTGAGATAAGAATGATCTTGCACAAAAATATACACATCCTCTACCAAGTGTTCCAAGAAATAGAACTCCCAATAAACCTTTCCAAAACAGAAACTATGATCTAGAATTGGAATGAAAGCAGTGATGGCACTTAACCTGAATCCACCATAAAAATTCAGGATGTGAAATTAGCAAATACATGGTGTCCATAAAGTTTGTGTGCACTTTAAAAAATTTATAACTTTATTTGTATTTGCGATAGAAATAATTTGTAAAAAGGATTAGGAAGAAGTAAATCTATATTTTTTGAGGTTTTATTGAAATTTTATTTAAGTTTCCACATGTCCTCCATTATTAGCAATACAAAGTGTTATAAGATTTTGCAGTTTACGGAAAACATTTGCCAACTGATTTACAGTAATGCCTGAGATCACATTAGTTATTTTAGCTATACTTAAAACTAGGTACATTAAACTTTATAACATATTTTACAGATTATTTCTATTGCAAATACAAATAAAGTTATAAATTTTTTAAAGTGCACACAAACTTTATGGACACCCTGTATATATATATATATATATATATATATATATATATGCTGGACTCTTTTGTTGTTTTTTAGATGTATGAGAGTCAAGCAAATACAAATAAAGTTATAAATTTTTATAAGTGCACACAAAATCTATGGACAGCCTGTATGTAACACTTCAAATAGCTTGGTGTCTGTACAGAATAGTTTGACATCAGGATTTAAGTTTTATAATTATTGTCCAAATTTGAACTGGTTTCATTTTTCATTAGCCATTATTTGTTTGTGAATTATTATGAACACATCTAAAGGTATGCATTGTGTTTTTTGGTAGTTTTAAAATATTGCATAAGTTTAGTATGTCTGGTTTTCCAAATATTGTGTTTTCCTGCATCAGCTTGCAGTGTGTGTATTAAATATATTTAATGTTTCTTTCTAAATTGAATTAAATTTTGTTACAATTTAAATAGCATAGTATTTTATGTATTATCTATAAGTATTTCACAGATTTCTTGGATTTTGTTATTGATATAAAATTTAATAGAACTATGATTGGTATTTACATTATTTACATTGTTTGGATTGTTTTCCTCATCTTTATTGCCATATTCACAATGTTTCAGCCGTTGTATGCTCCAGCCTTTTTCAAGCGATTGGAATTTCAAACTGAACCCTTTATTTCATCCACTGGGGTAGATTGATCTAGTTCCACATGCCATGCTTCTTCTGGATGTCTCATTTATCTCCCACTAATTAATTTTTTATGTTCAATCTTTGGCAGATTTCTTAATGATTTTTTTTTTTTCAATGATGTTCACCCTGTCCAAGGCCTGAGATTCACTCATGGTAGAGGGTTACAGAGTAAGAGGTACAGTTTATGTGGATATGTGTGAAAGATAATGGTTAACCATAGACTTGAACAGGTTAAGAATGTAGTGATTGGGGAAGCATCTTCTTGGGAGTTGGTTCAACAAAGAAGCATTTCATGGCAAGAGCCTGCTTGAATGGAACTTACATCTCACTAATGGAATATAAAGGCAAAGAGGGTGGTTTGCTGCAAGTGTGTGGCATGGTGGGTCTTAGCTGTGAAGGTTAGGACTGGTGGAACTAAGGAATGTAGTTCATCTGAATAGTTTCCATGGAAACAGCAATAGAGCAGCAAGAAACTTGTGACATTTTGTCTGTGAGGAAGGGATAGAAAATAATTTGTCAAAGACACAAAGACGCTTTTGGGGTTATTTACCTACAGATCATGTTTTTCTTTTTTGAAAAAAGATATTATTTTTATATTGACATGAGAGATTTTTAAATAATTCTCTAAATAATGTAAGATTAATATTCTAATATTTTTCATATGCCAATACTTTAAAGAAAATAGAGGAAATGTTGGCTTTCCTTCTACATACCATATCCCTTCAGGACATGGGTGATCATAGCTCTCCACAATTTCTTGTCCTTTGTAACTCTTAGTAAATTTTGTCTTTTTGCTATCTCTTCTAAACCCAGTTCTGCCATCCATTTACACAAGCTCATTAGGTAGATTATGCTCTGCTTGCCTCTGTTTCTGTTTCCTTCAATCTGTCCTGTAAGCAACAAATTCTCTAAGCCTTCTTTCTTCATTATGTGCCCTAGAAATTTTAATTCTCTTTCTGATGTTAAGTATGTGTCCTTTTTGTTTCCATTTTTGCTAAAACTTTGTTGTTGCTCACATGTTCAATCTATGATATTCTCAGTATCCTTCTGTATAACCATCTTTCTGCTATCCCAAGTCTCTACTTCATCTGTGATGGGATTGTTCAGCATTCACTGCCATATATGAGGATCAATATTATATAACAGTTAATAATTGCAGCAATTTGATGTTTACTTAACTTGTAACTTTCAGCATGCCAAACTGTGAGTAATTGAATAAGTTAGCTAGGTATCAATAGTTATAAGCTGAAATTTGACTTGAAAATTTTCACTGTATAATTTTTCAATCTACATGATCTAAGATGCTTTTGATTAAATGCATTGATAAGAAGATAAAGAATATTGTGTTGAGGTGAGTGTGATTCCTCTGTAATTTTTTACCAATCCAAGATCTTCTTTCATTAGGAAGGGAAGTCTGCAGCCTTGTGTCCATCTTTCTATGACTTCTCCATTATATGTGCCATTACAGTTGGAGTAGAATATTGTTGAAATTCTGGATCTTCTAAAATTCCCGAGTCTTGCTGCTTTCCTGATTTTGGTGTTTTTAAATCCGTTTCAAGTTCTTTATCTGTAAAGTTTCCACGTTTAATGTCAAGAGACTGTTCGATTATTTGCTTGACCTCATTATCTAAAATGTCAAGTACATTTTCCTAAAGATTTTTAAAATGGTCTTGCCATTTATTCAACTTGACTATTGGCCTTTAACTTGGATTTATTTGTTGATTTTCTGCCACTGATCTTGTTGAGAGTTTCCCAAGCAAGAGAAGATTGTTTGTTGGCAGCAGCAGAGTTGATGAGCTGAAATTTTTGCGCAAGATGCATTCTGCTTGTTTGTTGTATACTCCCTCTCTTCTGGGGAGGTCTTAGCCACTGCACTAAATAAGCAAAATATTGCATAGCCCTCTCGTTCTGGTGGTCTCTTGGTTGACGAGGTCGATTTCATAACATTGTATCTTTTCTCTCTTTTCTTTCTCAGCTGGGTGATCACTAGTTGGTTTGTTCAGAGGTAAAATGAGAACTTCAACAAAAGGAATTTTGACTTACTACTTTATAAAACACATTGATGTGTACATCTTCTAACTAGCGAGTAGAGTTTCTATCCTACCCCACTAGGGAACAGTTTCCAGATATGAAAATAACAAGTCTACATTCTTTGATGTGTAAAAACTTAACCCCCTGAAAACACTTTCTAACTCTAACATTTCCATGTTCAGCTCAGCCAATCAAAATTGACATCCCTATTTTGTCTACCATCTGACCTTAAAGATCAGCCTCAGAAGGTCTAAGCCAAAATACACTGCCACTAAAAAATAATAGTCTGAAACAATTATTTAAAATGTTGACCTTCATAAGAGTTTTTAAGTTTAGTAAGTGCTTCTTGGATAGATTTAAGGGGTGGATTTCAATTTCTTATGGTGGCATTTTCCTTCATATTAGCACTTGGTGATTCAATCCTATTTGATTCACAGGGAATGTATTGCTGATGTTTAAGTTTTAAGAGTATGACATTTGCAGCCTTTTCATGAGAAGTAACAAAATTATTGTAGGTTGTTATAATAGGTATTCTTTCTGACAGATGTGGTCTCATCAAGTGTGCTATTTAATTTTTGCCATTAAACTTGCAAATATCGTGATTAATTATCAAACCTGTGCTATTTAATTTTCTCAAAATTTGCTCTGTTTTACTTTTGAGCTCTTTACTGCATGCACCAGTGCAAATGCCTTCCTGATATACAATTATATTTTTAATCTCCTCTAAAACGTTTTCAAGGGCTTTTTGGAAAATGTGACTTGACATTTTTACTCTAAACAGCAGATGAGTCCGTCTTATTAATCCTATATGGGTGTTCATTGTGGTGACATCTTGAAACTTGCTATCAATTTTCACCTGATTATATGCTGACTTCAGGTCAACTTTAGCAAAGTATTTCATACCTGAAAACTCATGGCACGCTGTTTCAATGTTTGATGTTTGACAATGGAAACGAATTTGAAAAGATCTGGTGATTCACACCCACCTTATTTATAATCACCACAAATTCTTAAATCTTTACTGGACTTGCATATCATCACAATGGATGGATCCCAATTGCTAAAACCCTGGTTGACTTTTTCTAATATTCCTTGTTCCACCATTTTGTTCAGCTTAGCAACCACCAAGGAACTTTGTGGGCTTGAAAATACATGGGTTGACGGCTTTCTTTAAGCTGAATACTCACTTCATATCTCCTTAATAATCCAACCTCCAGTTCTACAGACTTCATGAAATTTATTAGCTTTGATGTATCAACTCTTAACACATTAATTCCTAAAAGACCGTGGCTTTTGATGTTTTCCAACACTATAATGGATATTATCTCAAATCTATTTTTTGTCTCAAACGTGCTTTCAAAACATCCTAAAATTTTGATGATTGACCCATCAAACTGTTTCAACTGGAGATTATTTTTCTTTAACTTTGGTCTACCTATTCTTTCCCCAAAATTCCTCGTATCAACGTAACATCACTTCCAGTATCCACCTGCATGAGTAATGTTACTCCATTCAACTTCACCATTTCCCTATTTTTATCCTGTGCTTTTATCTCAAATACTTCCGTACTTTCAATCAGAAGGTCGATATTTTCCACTCACTTTTTATATGTGCATACTGTCTGGAAATGATTCTCCTTTTTACACTTAAAACACCTTTTCCCAAAGACTGGACACTTATTTTTGTTCTTTTCATGTTCCTTATTGCAATATCTGCATACAAGTAAGTTTTTAGTAGCACTCTAAGTCTCCATGCTGGAGGCATTCAATTTTGAATCAGTTGTAAGAATTCCATGCATGCTTCCAAATTCATATTATGAACTTGAAGGCTCTCTAGAATTTTATGCTTGTAGGAGATGTCACACATTCCTTCAATCAGTCTTAGTAAAGATAACTTGTCTTCAATAGACATTTGTTCCGAAACCATTCTTTCAAACTCCCAATATCTTGATGCTTATTTCAATCGCTGTACATATTTCAAAATAGTTTCATATAGTCTCTGTTTACGTTCTTTCTACTATGACCAATCTTGGTCATATATTTGCGTTTATGATGGCAGCAATTTCTTCATATGTTAAATCTTCTAACACTTTGATATAGACCATGACGGATATTTTTTTTATGTTTTCACACTCTGCTGAGGCCAAAAAACAACTCCTCCATTAGCTTTAGTGTCCTTTAACTTTGTTTATTCTCTCTGAGGCTGCGAAACACCTAAGCCAAGTTTTAATCTCCATCATGGTTAAGTAACCGATCAACAACACCATATTGTTATGATAGGTATTCTCTCTGATAGATGTGGTCTCATCAAGAGAAGATAACTCTGACATAGGTATAGCAATACTGCTTTTTATACAGTACCTCATTTACATATCACTACAGGTTGTATTAGGAGATGGTTCCTTGGCATCTGCTTGTAGTGTTTCAAACTTATTCCTGACAGCAATGGTGTACTGGTCTTTGAGGTGCTTGCTTGTTGTTAGAAGGGACCAGTCATATAGTGGGAAAGCAGACTGCTTTTTCTTATTGACTCTAAGGTTAAGTCAGATGGTGGAAAAGACAATCTGATGGCCTGAAGACATTCCTCCAAATGTGTTGAAAGCATGGTAAGTTATTGCACTGTTCTTTCACGTTTCTTGTTTATCCAGTTGGATCTTCGTGCCATTGGAATGGCTGAATATCCATTGTTTAGAGTTCTTCTTTTGAAATTTGGTGATTAGGCATACAAGATTATTTTCTTGTATAAAGTCTTCAAGAATCCCATTTCTGTTGGAGGACACACAATATGCAAATGTGTGTATGTGACACCAACTTGAGCATTCGTTCCTCATCAATAATCAGAAAGTTATGTTTTGGGACAAGTCTGACAAAGAGAAGAGAAGCATAGAAATATGTCAACTCTTCTTTGTTGCTTGAATAAAATGGATGTAATATGGAAATCTGATCTACCAGACAACCTCAAGTGGAGATTCTTTTGAGCCACTGTAGAGACAGTGGTAAGTGTATAGTGCCACTCTTTGGACATTAATTAAAACCCTAGAGACTAAGTTTGATGGAATCTACACTCGGATACTGAGAACTATAATTAACATCTCTTGGAGACAACATCCAACTAAATGCTCTATGGATCCATCCCTGATATTTCTACAATCTTATACGAATGCTTTGCAGGACACATTACAATTGATCTACTGCTTTGGACACCTAGCCATAGAGCAAAACAGGTTGGTCATCCAGCAAGCACCTACATTGACCAGCTATGTTATGACATGCAAGGCCACTCCAATGACCTTCCGACCTTCATGCAGGACTGTGATGGTTGATGTGATAGACTCATGAATGGCTGAGATAGCTTGACCGAATAAAAAAAAGAAAAAGAAAGAAAGCTAGAGAAAAAGAAAAGCAGCTGACCAGAAGAAGGATAGGGATGAAAAAAAGATGTAGAAAGACAGCTTTCTGTCTTCAGTTTTAATACTTCTTTAGCACTTTGATCTTTTAAAGTGGGTGATCCATCCCTGATATTTATACAATCTTATGCAAATGCTGAATGTGTTTTGCAGGACACTGCTGGCAAGCAAAACAAGAACTTGTAAATGATCTACTGCTATAGACACCTAGCCAGGACGTAAGACAGATTGGTCATCCAGCAAGTACCTACATTGACCAGCTATGTTATGACACAAAATGCCATCCTAATGAGCTTCATGAAGGACCGTGATGGTAGACGTGATAGACACATAAATGTTCGAGATATCTTGACTGAATAAAAAGAAAAAAGAAAAAGAAAGAAAGCTAGAGAAAAAGAAAAGCAGCTGACCAGAAGAAGGATAGGGATGAAAGAAAGATGTAGAAAGACAGCTTTCTGTCTTCAGTTTTAATACTTCTTTACTACTTTGATCTTTTAAAGTGGGTGATCCATCCATATTTATTATATATATTTATTATATATATAATATTTATTATATATATAATATTTATTATATATATAATTTTATTATATATATTTATTATATATATAATATATATTTATTATATATATAATATATATTTATTATATATATAATATTTATTATATATATAATATATATTTATTATATATATAATATTTATTATATATATTATATATATAATATATATTTAATATTTATTATATATATTTAATATTTATTATATATATTTATTATATATATAATATATATTTATTATATATATAATATTTATTATATATATTTAATATTTATTATATATATTTATTATATATATAATATTTATTATATATATTATATATATAATATATATTTAATATGTATTATATATATTTATTATATATATAATATATATTTATTATATATATAATATTTATTATATATATAATATATATTTATTATATATATAATATTTATTATATATATTATATATATAATATATATTTAATATTTATTATATATATTTATTATATATACAATGTATATTTATTATATATATTTATTATATATACAATGTATATTTATTATATATATTTATTATATATACCATGTATATTTATTATATATACAATGTATATTTATTATATATATTTATTATATATACAATGTATATTTATTATATATATTTATTATATATACAATGTATATTTATTATATATATTTATTATATATACAATGTATATTTATTATATATATATTTATTATATATACAATGTATATTTATTATATATATATTTATTATATATACAATGTATATTTATTATATATATATTTATTATATATACAATGTATATTTATTATATATATATTTATTATATATACAATGTATATTTATTATATATATATAGTATTTATTATATATATATGTGATATATATTATATATTAATAGACCTTTTGACTAAATTGAAGCACAAAGATGATCTGAGTAAATCCAAATCCCTTTTTAAACAGGGATTTGGCTTTACTTGGAGAATATAGTTTCCACAGGGAGGTCTCTAACCAACAACAACATTTCCCTGGGAGAGTGAGTGCCACATCTTTGTTTATTGCTTGTCTCTTTGAAAAAGGACATAGGCATGTCTGAAAATATTGACTTTAAAATCTCCCTCTTCATGCTACAATTTATTCAAAAGGCCTATTGATATATATGTATCACATATATATATATATATATATATATATATATATATATATATATATATATGTGTATCATATATATGTATATATATACAATCTTATGCGAATGCTGAATGTGTTTTGCAGGACACTGCTGGCAAGCAAAACAAGAACTTGTAAATGATCTACTGCTCTGGACATCTAGAAATGACAGAAGATGTGCTGGATGCTCAGCAATCATATACATGATGCAGCTATGTTATGTTACAGAATGCAACCTTAATGAGCTTCTGATATTGATGCAGGATCATGATGGCTGGTGTGATAGACTTAGGAATGTCCGAGATAACTTGACCAAATAAAAATAATTGTGTTGAAAAATAGATACGTGTGTAAAATAAATGTTTTCTTATTCAACATTAGTTTTCAAACATTGTTATACACACGCATGTATTATTAAGTATTTAGTGTTTGTAAAGAAAAACTTTAAACATTTATATAAATTAACATTTTGTAAAACACGCAAATTAGACAGAATCAAATTAGAGTGGATATATTATTAGAACATATTCTATTAATTAATCAGTCTCTGTCAAAATAAAAACAAAAATAAAAATCTTGTGTCTAGTCTATTTCCTGTCATAGGAAAACTCTTTAAACACATCTAAAAAAATCAAACAATTTTTATAATAATCACCTTTCTTGATTATAAAAATGTTTATACTTTGCCCAATTTTTTTTCTTTTTCTTTCCTTTTTCATTATGGAGGAGTTAAATATTTTTACAAGGTCAAATTTTCACCCCCTCAGCTATCCACAAGTACAAATCTTCATTAAAAGTGTTGCATCTTCCACATTAATGTTTGCTAATTAAGATTCAAGGATTTCATTTGGGGACAGGTATACATATATAATTTTGCTTCATATAAAGAGAAACGTGGCAAACATGATATGTACCTGAAATTTATTTTTTGCTTTAATCTATAGTTATTTATATATTAACTGAAATTAAATTTGGTTCAATATTATTCAAAACTAGTGTGCTCACTATTATTATTAGATTTGGCTTCTTGCTTGAGTGTACATGGCAGAAAATAGTTCGACTTAACAGACGAGATTTTCATATTTAGTTTCTCAACTGAAGTGCAAAATAGGAGAATTGGGATAGGAGAAAGATGTGACCCAGTTTATGATAACAGGTGACTGTTCAAGTGACTTGTTGCTGTTTGACAGGAAATCACAGAGACTGTACATGTGTATTTGTAAGGGGGAATAGTAGTTTGTCTAAATAACTGAAACTTGGGAAGTTCTTGAGAGTGGGCATTTATATATATATATATATATATATATATATAAACAATAAATATTTTTTCATATCAAAAACAATATTGGGTAAAATATATGACAAAATTGAAAAACTTTTATTGTGACGCATTTCATACTTTAGGACTTCATTGGACTAAATTTACTATGTTCATGTGACTACACAAAACACACACACACACACACATAATTAAAAGAACTTCAAAACTTCAAATGCTTCTCATCATATATAGCTTTTAGGCCTGTTAATGAAATTTGAGGAATAGAAAGACAACAAAATAATATCAATATTGGCAATAAGATTGATGATATTTATTATATATATTTATTATATATATAATAAATATTTATTATATATAATATTTATTATATATAATATTTATTATATATAATATTTATTATATATATAATATTTATTATATATATAATATTTATTATATATATAATATTTATTATATATATAATATTTATTATATATATTATATATATAATATATATTTAATATTTATTATATATATTTATTATATATACAATGTATATTTATTATATATATATTTATTATATATATATATGTGATATATATTATATATTAATAGACCTTTTGACTAAATTGAAGCACAAAGATAATCTGAGTAAATCCAAATCCCTTTTTAAACAGGGATTTGGCTTTACTTGGAGAATATAGTTTCCACAGGGAGGTCTCTAACCAACAACAACATTTCCCTGGAAGAGTGAGTGCCACATCTTTGTTTATTTCTTGTCTCTTTGAAAAAGGACATAGGCATGTCTGAAAATATTGACTTTAAAATCTCCCTCTTCATGCTACAATTTAGTCAAAAGGCCTATTAATATATATGTATCATATATATATATATATATATATGTATATATGTATCATATATATGTATATATATGTATAAATATAGGTATGTTCAACTATTTGACAAAAAAAAACATAGCATGATGAAAAAAGCCCCAAACTTAATAAAAACAAAGTTTTATCATGAAGAAAGACCAAAGTATTTTTTTAAAATTATTTTTAAAAAAATTTTTTTCCTTTCTAGCACGTTTGAAATTTTTTTTTTATGTCAGCATAATATTTTCATTATTTTTTTTAGCCATTTTTTTAGTTGAAAAACACATTAATTTGGAAATTCTTGCAAAAATTAAATAACTGTCAGATTTTAATGAAACTTTCAAAACTTATTAAAAAATGAATTAAATTATTTTAGAAATGCTTGTCTTTTAGAAAGTCATGGTAAAAATATTTTTATTACATTTGCTACTCCCCCACCTTACTTAATTTTATGAAAACTTGAATGTGTGTTTTTGTAATTTTTAATTAAATGCAGAATACTTTGAAGAATATAAATCATCAATTTTTTTTTCTTTTTTCCAAATCAAAGAGTGTTTCTACCCAAACTTTTGCTCTGAATTCTAAAATGCAAAACCCAATAAAACTAAGACATTATTTAATTAAAAAACCTTTTAATGGCTTTTATGAATGATATATATGTAGGACATTATTGTCTGAAGCCAAAATATTTTTTCGATGAAAATTGAATTTTTACAAGAATTCTTTTCTTTTTTAGAATTTTAAATACAAAATTAAAAAATCAATTTTGAATATATTTATCTCTGGAAATGTTCTTATTAAAAGATCTATTTTTCCAGATCTTAAATATGAAAGCTTATTACAATCTGCGAAGCATTTCTAATTTTACAATAATTTTTTAATATGCCAAAAAATGTATTAAAAACGTTTCTGGCAAAACTACGAAGGCACAATTCAGAAATAATGTCCTGTGTTTTAAGAGTTGTTTCTCCTGATAGCAAGGATCCAATCTCATAAATTGCGTTGATTTTGTGACAAATTCTCTGACTGACTGACCATCATCGTTGCATTTTCAAAATTTTTAGTTTTCTTTTTTTTACAGATTTCACTAAATATTTTCTTTTCATTTTTTAAATATAATCAATTTTTTCTTTTTCAATGAGAGAAATATTGCAATTATCATTTTTTCTTTTATAAATTCAATTTTAGGGATGGAAACATTGCAGGCTTTGGACATATCTTTGTTAAAAAAAGTACCTAAAAAAAACTCAATAAAATATTAGACTTTTGAAATTATTTAATTCTTAAGAATTACTTTAAAATTAAATAAGCTTGTTCGCTTAAAATTTGACAATACTGTCACTTCTGCCCTTCCGTCCAATAAATTGCCCTGACAATAGTTGTTGATACATTGACATAAATGTCAATTCACACATCCAAACAAAACCAATCACCACGGTTAGACATGCTTCTCTTATTTCCAACTAAAGTTTTTCTGCTAAAAATTAAGTAATGTTTGTTTCCATTTACATTAAGTATACTTTAAATGTTCTAATTTTCCTGAAATAACTTTTGAAAAAAGTGTAAATTGAATTTTACAAGATTTTTAAACGGAGAATTTCACTTTTGTTTACAAAGCTCTCAAAAATGGCTGACATGATCGATTTTATGTAAATTTTACTGACACAAAAAAAAAATTCTAACTAAAATGTTCGACGTATTAGAAAGGATTAAAAATGTAAAAAAATATTCAAAAAATAGTTTGGTCTCTCCTCTTAATAATAACATAAACATTTAGACAATAAAAAAATTGTTTAATCCGGTTTGGTGCCTTTTTAATCAGAGTATTCCTCTTTTTAGTGAAGTACTGAATATACATACATACATACATACATATATATAATATATATATATATACAGTTGCGACCAAAATGTTCAGAATGGCATTGTTTTTGTCAGAAAAGTAGGTATAAGTTTTTAGCAAAGTTGTTTTATATTCTATAATTTTCACAGACAATACATACGATATTAATTGTTATTGTCTGAGATTTTGGTATAATTTGAGAGGATAATACAAAAGTTATGGATGATTTAGTGATTTACTGCAAAACCCATGGCAGCCAAAATGATCAGAACGGTTGAAAAATAAAACAAAATAATAAAAAATGACAGAGAATACTGGAATTATTTAATATTTAGTGTGAAGCCCTTTAGCTTCAATCACACTTTAACATCTTTGACTGCATGAGGAAATTAAATTTTCAATTTCTTGCTGGGTGATCTTATTCTATTCTTTCTGAAGGGCATTCCATAATTGCTCGGTTGTTTTAGGATTTCTGGCTTTCGAATGTTCTCCTAGAATATTCCACACATTTTCAATAGGATTGAGATCTGGGCTTTGAGCAGGCCAATCCATAACAATAACCTTTTCAGCCTTGAAGAAGTTCATGACCACTTTAGCCTTGCAAGTTTTTGAGTGGTTGTTGTAGGCTGATGATCTTTTCCTTATTTTCCAAGATATTTTTGGTGTGGTGTGCGTTTTGTTTTTAATTTCCCAGATATACTTAGAAAGCATTGTGCTGTTCGCATATATACTATTTGTGAAAGATGTTTTGTGTACATAATTTCTTTGTTTCCAGGGTCCTTCAGCTACTCCTATGTATACTTTTTCTTCATTATCTGGTGATCTTATTGTGGCTTGGTATATTACGTTGTTTTGTAAACAATTACCATTTAAGGGACATTCGTTTTTTATTCTGCAGTTGCACATGGGTTTAATTTGTTCTAGTGGTTTATTGAAAATTTTCCTGTTCTGCTTTTTTATTATTTGTGCCACATTCTCGGTGCAAGTGTAGCTGATTTTTACTGTGTTTTTGTTGAATATTTTGTGTAGGGTGCTTGATTCCGGAAAGTGTTTGTGTAAAAGTTTGAAGGATATTTTTCCTACGTTTGTTTTTACGGTGGGTTGAACCATATATATATATATATATATATATATATATATATATATATATATATATATATATATAGGCATTGGTCTCTCGGTTTCTAGGAACTGATCTGCTTGACCCTCATATGTCGAATTCGACGGGAGAGTCGATGAGATATATGTATATATTGTAGTAGATGCTCTGGAGAGGGTGTGACATAAAATGGCCTGTGTACCCAGAATAAGGATAGTCACAGGAGGCCCGCTAACATTTAAAAGTAAAAGACGTGAAATATGACAAGTTTCCTCATTCTGTTGTCCATTTTGGACAACAGAATGAGGATACTTAAAATTAATGTAAAATTTAATTTCAAAATTTTACAAATAAAAATGAGTCAAAAGTACAGGATTCAGACAAGTGTTCTGGTGAACATAAACTGAAAACAGGTTTTTGGCAACTTAAGAAAAATGAACGAATGATCTCATTTGACACAAGGTTGTAATAGAAGTTCATGTAAGCAATAAATTTGTGAAGTAGAGTTTCAAACATGAAATTTCACAAATGCAAAAGTTTAAGTACGTAAATATTGAAAAGTGTACATGTAAAATGGAATTTAACAAAGTTCAAGCAAAAATAGCTCAGATTATAATTAACCAAATCAGTATTGATTACACCAGAAATTGAACAGTTGGATGATGAAAAGGAAAAGGGATGCTGACCAGAATAGTTGAACTTGGAAATATGACCACTGGTTTGACAAGAAAATCAAAGTTGTTATTTCAGTTAGTATAGTCCTCTAAAACAGGTTGATTATACAATGTTCACAAAATAAAACATTCGTCGTAATTTCTCTAAGGTGTGTTGGCACTGGTTGTCCAAATAAAAAGGCAGAATTTGTCTTAGTCACAGCTGAATAAAAATTGGCAGGAATTTGAACACGTTGATTCTATAGGGATAAGCTGGGCTCAAGACAGGATGAGTAGCTGGCCGCAAGATTTAAACCATGAATGGCAAGATATTCTAGACGTTGTGGTGAAGTGGCTGGCAGTCATATAAACTTCTAGTTCAACCATAGATGAATAATGTCAGAAGAAAATAAGTGGTTGCAAGAATTATCTGGAATTACTGCAGAAGATGCTGGACATCAGGATGAATAGCAGATCACAGTAAGTTAGCCAATAAACTGGTGAATTGCATATGTCAGAAAATGCTGGAAGTAAAAAGGGGATGTGAAGCAGCCATAGAATCAGAGTCTGAGGGCACTAGAAAGTAATAACACCAGAAGAAAAAAACAATAAAAGAACTGCATAGCAACAGGAAAGGAAAGTTCAAACTAGTGTCCAGTTGGCAGACAAAAAAAAGTGTGCTGTAACTTAATACAGAACCCGTGTTGATTTAACCTAGACATGGTAAAGTCCTTCATCATCGTTTCTCTTGCTCTTCCCTCAGCATAAGCGGCCAAAAAACCTCCGGTATATATGACAATGATGTAACATTAGCTGAGCTTGCTACATACTTAAAATTTAAAGGAAATAAATCCCAAGTTGCTACAAAGTATAAAATGTATTATAAAATGTTCACAAAAAGTATTTAGATTATGTTAGTAATAATCAAACAACTAAAAAAAAATAGGTTGATTATGAATCTAAATGAACTTGTTATATTGAATTGAAGGAAGTGGGGGTAATGCAATGAAGAAAAGGTCATGGTTTTGAAGATATATTGCATCCGCCATAATTACATGATCAGAGTAATGAAGGGCTATGATAATACACATATATATATATATATCTCCAAGTACAGGGTTGGTATAGAGAGAATAAAATTCCGATAACCAAAAACACTATTCTTAAAAGAGTGATCAATACAGAGAAGAGAAAATAATATTTATTCAAAGCATAAGCATGTTATCACTACAAAAATATCCATTTTGTTTCAACACTTCTGGTGTCTTCCGGTGAAGACACCAGAAGTGTTGAAACAAAATGGCTAATTTTTGAATATATATATATATATATATATGTATGTATGTATGTATGTATATATATATATATATATATATATATATATATATATATATATATATATATATATATATAATTTTTAAAGACATTTTTTATGTTTATACATTCTTTTTATATATATATATATGCACATGTGTGTGTGTGTATTAATCAATTCACACCAAGCAAAACAATAAATTCACTAAGATGCAAGGGTGTGGTTACTGAGTGTTAGAGAATATGAAAAAAAAACACTATTAAGGAGAGAGAACAATAAAAGAGCAAAAAATTAAGTCGGCAAGATAACAATTGACATTGCATTTAAATATTTGAAGATCAAAGTTGACAGGGAAGCAAGAAGCCGGATAGAGAGTTCCACAAGCGAGAAGTGTGATAGAAGAAACTCTTAGCATAGAACTTATGGTTCCATCTAGCCATTTCAACTGTAAAATGATGAGACATTGCTGCTAATCTTGTACTGTGTTTAAATTCATAAAGTTTAGGTACCATAGAAGAAAGTTCATCAGAAGAATTACCATGAAAGTTTGTATAAAAAAGGCACAAGCATATTACAGTGGTGGGGAAGTGACAGAAGATAAGATGCCAGATCAGGACCAATAACATATTTGTAATATTTAAGTAAAACAAATAATAAGAAATTTGTAATATTTGAGTAAAACTCTTTAGTCTTCATTCCTGAAGCAGTCCCTTTTCACGTGCTCTCATGGTGAGAGGTTGTTGAAAAGACATCAGATTCTAAATTTTTCACCAGTAAGGCATTTTCCTTTTTTACTAGGGAATCATGGGAAATTAAGGTTTTTTTTATTTCTCGTGATCACTACAAGGTGTTATCATTATTTACATTGTTTACATTCAGACAAAGGTTTGTTGCTTTTGTCAGAATTTCTGAAATGAGGATTTATCATTATTTACATTTAGATTAATATCCTCATCTTTGTTGTTATTATCATGTGATTGCCTTCTGCCTGAATTTCTGAGATGAGGAGTTATCATTTAAATTATTTACATTCAAACTATTTTACTCATCTTTGCTGTTATCATTACTAAGTCTGTACTATCTGCCTCATGGTTTAGTGTTGTTTTCTGAATTTTATGACATTGTAATGAGCCACATAACAAAACTCATCATCCGTATTCTGATGAATAGAGTGCACAGCAGAATCAGGCCAGCGATAGGACAAGAACAGTGTGTGTTTGTTGAAGACACTGGAACAAGGAATGTAATATTTATGCTCAGAATGTTATCAGAAAGAGCAATACAAATGCAGAAAGATGTGCACCTGTGTTTTATAGAGTATGCAAAGGCGTTCGACAAAGTACACCACAAAGATCTGTTGGAACTCCTAAGCAACCTTGATATATCTGTAAAAGATATTAGAATAATCAAGAACCAATACTGGCAGCAAACAGCCTGTATGCGGATAGAGAATGAGTTCAGCAGATGTACAAAAATAGAAAGGGCCGTAAGGCAAGGGTGTGTCTTCTCACCGGACTTATTCAACCTATACAGCGAGGCAATTCTGAGAGAATTGGAAATCCTACTGGGATTCATCATTGGCGGCCACAATCTTAACAACATAAGATACGCAGATGACACAGTGCTGATAGCAGACACGGAAAAGAAATTACAAAACTTCCTACAGAAGGTAGTGAAGGAGAGTGTGAAGAAGGGGTTATGCATAAACTACAAGAAGACAGAATGCATGGTCATCAGTAAAAGGATGAGCCTGAAATGCAATTTACATGTTGGGGACACTAAAATCAAGCAGGTACAGAAGTTTAGATATCTGGGAAGTGTTCTGACAGACGACAGTAAGTGTGACGCTGAGATCCAAAGACGGATTGGGATGGCCAAAAATGCATTTCAAAAGCTAGGCAGAGTATTACGAGACTGGATGATTTCGTTGGTAACAAAGAAAAGAGTACTGAACTCCTATGTGATATGTGTCCTCCTTTCTGGCAACGAATTTTGGATGGTCTCTTCAAAGATGAAGAAGAGACTCAAGGCTATGCAGATATGGTTCTACGGAAGCATGCTAAGGATATCATGGACTAAGTGTGTGAGCAACAACAAGGTTTTGGAGAGGATGCAAACAAGGAGGAAGCCTATACTGAACATCAGGAAGAGGCAGCAGAAATTTCTGGGACACGTAATGAGAAAGGAGGGCTTGGAGAATTTGATACTCACAGTGCAAATAGAGGGAAAGAGAGACAAGTGAAAGCAATATGTGACATACCTAGTGGACTTAAGCAAGTGGATGACAGAACATGGTCTGGGTGAAGTAGCAAAAGGACAGAACTTATTGAGAGCTACAAGGGATAGGAAGAAGAGGAGAGCCATGATCACCTACATCCTGAAGGAACACGACACATAATAGAAGAAGAATTGTAAGTTGAGTATCTGAGTTGGGTGGTATACTTCGGCTCAGTAGAAACAGGGCAAGCAATAACTGACCTGTACTAAATATGAACTTAAGATATCTCTGGACATGGACAGTGGAACAAGAACAATCCTGAATTAAATACAGGGTTCAGTTCTCTGAAGGTTATCTGGATTGACAGTCACCTGAAGAAGGTTGGAAAGCACATCATCTGAAACATAGTATTAATACCAACAAAGATGAGGATAACAGTCTGAATGTAGATAATATTAGTATTTATGAATAGACAAAAGGAAAACTTACCTTAGCTGATGCATTTAATCCTCTGAGAGGCTTTATCAAGGCAAATGCAAACGCCCCACATAAACGAGCCAGCACACTGACCAAAATTTTAACCCCACTATACATAAATTAAACCAAAACTTTGATCTAAAGAAAGCCACACTTATTAAAAGAGAAAGTAACTTACTTCAACAGAAAATTCTTGAGAGTGCAGCTATCAAATCTTATTAAATATAGATCTGTGCCCTGTATTTTTTCAAATATCTCCATTCCTGAAAGAATTACTTATTTCCCAAGCCAATATGCATGACTATAAAAATGTTTAAAAATTTAAAAAAAAACAACAAATTCATAACCTCATGTTATTTAAAATATATAACACATAAACTGAAATAAATATTAATTTGTATTTAAAAAGAATAATTTCAAGAACACCATTTATTGACTTCTGCTTATTAGATATAGAATTGTGTCCCTTGGTGTTCTCCATAGATTGCCTAGACTTTTCTCCTAACACGATGAATATTTATGAGTGCTCTTAAATTGTATATAAATACTTGTTACAAAATAAAATCCTTGCATTTCCCTTGACAAAGTCCATCAGAGGACAATATGCATTTGCTAAGATACAGTGGCATAGCTAGTGTTTTTGCTGCCCCACCCCAGAAGGAATACAATATTACAATGCAATGCACATTAACCCCTTAAAGTTTATGTATACACACAGTTGACAATGAAATTATTCATACACCCATTAATTTTTAATATTTTTACCCATTTCTCAGAATCAAATGCCCGTATAATGCCAGTTTTTTTTCCGTGTTTCTCTTAATATGGTATTTATTACTTCTCACTGATAAATGATGAAATAAAAGTACAATTGTGTTTATTTATTTATTTAAAAAAAAATAAAACTGGGGCTATGTAAAAAAAAAAGGGAAACATAACTTTTTTTTTTCTAAATCAGGAAGACTTTAAAATCTTTTTACGATATTAAAAGAAAGATAACTAATTATAATTATTGAAATTATGCTATTGTTTTTTCTTTTCTAAAAACTCACTGCAGACCAAAAGTGTCACCTGGGGTGGACCAACCCCTCTACCCACCTAGCTATGCCACTGCTAAGATAAGTTTTCCTTTTGTCTTTATTCATATTGTCCTTTTACAAATATATTCTATCTGAAATTTTACACATTAGTATTTATACAAATATTCTTTTTGCAACAACTGGTTTTTTATTATATATGTTAAATGTTCTTACATAGAATTCTTGAATCTTCCATTGCTTAAAATCATGGCCAAAATTTCCAAAGAAATCTTGATAAAAATAGTGAAGATGACCACTTACCAAATACTTGCACTGATTGGTTAACATTAGGACTGACAAATACTTGATAACTCGGACAAGTACTTAAATCTATATAAAAATTTGTTGATGTTAATCACATATCAGTTGTACCATTAGTCACATCTGGGCAGTTGAAGTGAACCACTAAACGCTTATAGTTTGATTGAAGGAGAATGAGCAACAATTGGTCAACTTGTTTTATTTTTATATTCACATTAAACAAAGTGCCTCTTTGATGTTATGGAAAATCTGTTGACCACAAATGACCAGGTCTTGGCAGCAGAATGTCACTAACCAAACATTTTCTAAAAAGTTTTTCACAGGTGGTATGAATGAAAAAACCCCAAAAAAACACATGAAATGAGAGATTGAATTTGAACTTGTTTCAACCACTTGACATTTGAATCCATTTGAAACAAGAGTTATGCTGATGACTAAAATATTTATAATTTTTCATAGGAATTTCCAAACTTTTTAAGCCATCAACTCTTCTGTATCTGTCTATATTTCTGAAATGAGGTATTATGTACACTATTTACATTATTCGGACTATTGTTGCTATGTTTATCACAACGTTTTGGCCATTGTATGCTCTGGCCTTCTTCAGGTGGTTGGAATATCGAACTGAACCCTTTATTTCGCTCACTGGGGTAGGCTGTTCTAGTTCCACATGCCATGTCTAATGGATGTCAGTTATCTCCTGTTAATTCCCCTCTTCAAGTTCTCTACTGCCTTAGCCAGGTATTGAACTCACACTCTTTGGGTCCTGTCACTGGATCTAACTAATGTCTTTATCCACTGTACCATATGTTTTCAAGGACATATGGCACAGTGGATAAAGGCGTTGTTTCACTGTTTTGAAATTGCAAGAGCCAGATCAGGCTGAAAATGAAATACTGCTGCCATATATTGGCAAAAGATGCCCAGTCTTTTGGTCCTGAAACTTCAAAAAGCATCTCTGTCTCTTTGTGGGTGACAAACTATGTTCCACACTACAACAACTTTCCCCACAGATGAAATGTTGCAAGCCTCTTGATGCTCTATCACTATTTCTATGGAAAGCGTTCAAACGAACTACATTCTGTAGTTTCTCCAGTTCTTACTTTCATGGCTAAGATCTGCTATACCATTGCATACTGTAGTGAACTACCCTAATTCTCTTTGTATTCAATTGGTGAGATCATTTGCTGTGCAAACAAAAAGACATTTTATTTCCGATACTATTTCCCATTGAAGCCTGATTCACATATGTCATGTGCATTGGAGTTGCATAAGCCATAATCTCTGTTGTGATCAAGCTGTGAAAATTTAAAATCTATTTTCTTTGCATGCGGAAACAAGGAAATTAACAAGAATTAACTGAACTGATTTTATAAGCATTTCTATCAAAAGTTGAGCACATTTTTCTAAATTCTCAAAATGCTTGTTGTCCGAGTTGAATTATTAGAATGACTTTAGTTTTGATAACTGAAAAATGTTCAGATGATTTAAATTTTTCTGTTCATTTCGTGTCTGGATTATCAAATTTTGGGAACCCACGTATGGATAGTTGAGGAAGTAATGCGCTGTCTGTCAGTTGCATATTTACAGAAAACCAAAGTTCTGCGTCAAGGAATTGCTGCACCACTGTCAATCAACATCAATAGTGAGATACTGGAGGTCACTGATTGATTCAATACTATCTTGACTTTGCAATTGCCATCAACACTTCACTTGATGAAAACACTGACAGAAGTATCACTAAAGATGCTATTGTGTTTGCCAGGTTCAGCAAGAGTGTGTGTGAAAACAATCTGCTAACCCTAAACACCAAACTCATTATCTACCAGGCATGAGATCCCAGTACCCTGCTGTATGGCAGTGGATCTTGGATGAGTTACACCAAATAGGAGAATTGCTGGTTATGCTTCTCTAATGAAGAATGGTCATATAGTAAAGGAGATTCTGTGTGGTAAGCTGGCCAAAGAACAACGACCAATAGAGCACTCTGCCATTTTAGTGATACCAATTGTCAGCCGATATCATGTTAAAGAAAACCTCTGAAAGATGTTACAGAAATTGTTTTGACAGTTATTGTCTTGACAGAGAAGGTCAGCTGAGTGCAGTGGACCTCACATGAACCATGTCAAATGATCTTGACAGAAAAGGTCAGCTGAGTGCAGTGGACCTCACATGAACCATGTCAAATGATCTTGACAGAAAAGGTCATCTGAGTGCAGTGGACCTCACATGAACCATGTCAAATGATCTTGACAGAAAAGGTCATCAGAGTGCAGTGGACCTCACATGAACCATGTCAAATGATCTTGACAGAAAAGGTCAGCTGAGTGCAGTGGACTTGAATGTTTTTTTTTTTTAAACAAAAGCTGACAGGACAAAGAAGACTGGTTATCTATAAGTGTTCTTTAGCTGCGGAGGATAGAGAGTGCTCGATTGACACACGTAAAGGAAGGCATGGCAGTCAGACTGTTTGCCCCCTCACCTCTCCTCACTTGCCT
Organism: Acanthosepion esculentum; assembly: GCA_964036315.1. Classification (NCBI taxonomy): domain Eukaryota; kingdom Metazoa; phylum Mollusca; class Cephalopoda; order Sepiida; family Sepiidae; genus Acanthosepion; species Acanthosepion esculentum. Next base: position 150,016,867 of record OZ038475.1, read on the forward strand.
ACAGTAGATGGTTACAACAGAATAAAAATTACTGGCTGCAACAATTTTGTCTCATGTTTTATTTCAGAGGTAATGATCTGGCCAAAGTGTTATTTTCCATGAATTAAACCACAAGTGTTTGATTGCAAGAAGCTGCATCCTAAAAATGAGCCTGGTGTCTGGTCTGATCTGCAATGCTACATGCTTGATATTCACAGGGACTGATCCAGAGCAATTTGTTGTTGACCTCAGCAACTGGTAACAGGCTGTTTGAGAAGGCATCAAGAGAGGCAAAGACAGGTGAGAGCATCAAATTGAGGATAGATGATGATGATGCAAGGTGCAAAGATGACAAAATCAAGTCCTTGCTCTACACACAGTTTCACATGCATTACCTTTCAGGCAAGATTATCATTCAAGAATCAGATTGCTGATTCCTACTAGATATTACTCTTGGTGGGACAGATTCTAACCAACAAAGTTACTACCATTGTCTTACGAGATAGATGATTGCCAACAAAAGTATATGGATAAGAGACAGAGTGAGAGAGTATTATGTATTATAGAGTTTGATACTAGTATTAACATAATATGCATATGTGTAGGTAGCGTAATGGTAATCAGCACAGAAAATGGAACTGATGAGCTGAGTTCAAATCTTTGCCTAGTCAGTTGCATTCACTTTCATACAAATACTCTTGGGGAAAAGTATGAATCCATCTTTTTCTGCTCCCCCCAACTATAGGCTAAATAGCTGGGTAGACTGAGATTTCTAACCATGGGTGCAACCAGTCTAGTAGAAAGACTATTCTGAATTTGAAACTGTGGAGAAAGCAATGGGAAACTACTCTGTTATCATTCCCAAGAAGTCATGGGGATTTGCAGATAATAAAACGAAATGGAATCTGTGAAGATCTGTAATTGCTATCGTTCTGAAAGAATATGGCATTTGCAAAAAATAACCTAATATATCGTTTAAATAGACAGAGGAATAAAATGTGGCAGAATTACTATATCACTATCTAAGTTTTCTGACATCATCCCCATGCCACACACTTTCACAAAATAAGTTTTTCTGATAATTATTAACTTTTGATACTGAATATAATACACTCCTCTCTACTATATCACAGTTTCTGTATTATTTAAACTGTCTAAAATACTGCAAATTGCTACAAAGCCAAAACATTAGCTGAAAAACTGGAACCATGATCAAGATTTTCATATGGATGTCTTGCATGGTTCAAAATTGTTCAGAAATATCTAAACTATCAGCCATACACAACCACGTTGCTCAGATCAATGATTAAAAATGTTTTCAAGTGAATGAAGCCTGTAGGTATTAGCAAGGACCGTCCTTCTTTGAAGCTTGTGAATTGGCATTACAGGATCACAAAGAAAGAACTGTACCAGATAAGAGTAGAAACAACTAAAATGGATAGCACATGTAACTTGAAGAGAAAATAAAGATATAAACAAGATACTGAGGTTCAACACTACTTCAAATAAGAGAAAAAGAAAATAAAGCCTCCATCAATAATGGAAAGAGCTATAACAGTTACTGGACTTGAGAAAACTATTTTTCTGAAAAGTTGGTTTCATAGAATGATATTATAATTTTCAACCAAAAGTAACACTGGCTGTTTGCTCAATGACTGTCAAATGTTTCCTTACAAGGAAACAGCTAATATTATAATTATCATTTTTTCTAATTTTCATCAAAAATTTGTCCTCAAAATAGTCTTTTGAACTACTTTTTAAAAAATTTTCTCAGCAGATTGCTTTGTTATTTAACCATTCTCAAATTACCTTAATCCTAGTTTCAAATTACCTTATTCTTGATTTCTCTGATACTCAATGGAGGAGTGTATTTCAACATTATTATATTATATTATAACATGCTTTCTGTGTGTCTACAGGATACAGACAGGGATATGTCTTGTGTAGGAGATTGAATGGTTGAAAGTTTGATAGAAGCATTATTACTCATGTACAAAATAATACTGAGTGACATGCACATACACATGCAAACACAAGTAAATGTTAGTATTTATTTAATATTCAACAGAGCTAAATTAGAGTAAATGAGTCAAGTTACAAGAAGATTATGTTATACCAATCTTTAAACTGGTGTGGGTCCAGTCAGCCAAGAAAATTATCATTATAAAATCTTGGTTTCCTCCAGAGATCAAATAACAATTTCTGACACACACACACATATATATATTATAAATTAATTGATTTAAAATATGGGTTTTTCGCTACACAGTGTCTGATAAGCTTAATAACATTATCATTGAAAGACGAAAGGAAATCACCATATTGATACATGTTTTAATCCTATCTAAGCTTTCGGCTTACATAAGTCATTATCAAAGATGACAATTACATTTCAATATATCAAACAATACACGGACAAAACAATAATCATAGTCTATTTTTGTTGCTCAAAAAATTTCATTCTCTTGTGGTCTTGTGTGACATCACGAGCTGTGATGCGATTTTCGCTTCCGTGTCTCGTATACACGAGTTTGTCATTGCTTTGAAATTTTTCATGCAACAAAAACAGACTATATTATTTAATGAAACCTACATCAATGAAAAATTGCTGCCTAAATACATACACAATATATATATATATATATATATATATATATATATATATATATATATATGATATATATATATATATATATCATATATATATGTAATATACAGGGTGTCCCAAAAAATTGACATAAATTAAAACGTGAATATATGAATAACCACATGTCTCAGGTAAACAAAATTAAATAGGCTTCATTTTGAACAATAAAAGATCTATTTATCAAAATTTGAACAGGATATTCAAAAGGATGTTGATTTTATAACTGGTTTCACAAAGCTTCACAAATGTTCAATATGTGCATCACCTGTGACATGCCACATGTCAAATTGGTAGTCCAGCTCCTGCCAAACACACTGTAGCATGTCTAGCGTAACAATCTCTAGAGTATCAGTGACTCTCTGCTTGTAAAGCAAGAAGCTGGAAGAGAGTTCCACAAACAAGAAGTGCCAAAGAAGTAACTGTTAGCGTAGAACTTACACACATCGAGACATTTCAACTGAAAAATGGTGAGATCCTGCCACCAATCTAGTAGTACTCTTAAATTCATAAAGTTTACATACCAATCCATCAGAATAATTATCATAAAAATATTTACAGAAAAGTCACAGGGAAGCTACATTACAGTAATGGGAAAGTGACTGAAGATCAGATTACTACTTATATAAATTTAAAACTAGTTTTAGTTAGCAATAATATAAGTGACAGATGGCTATAAAAAGGCATTGTTGATTAACAGCCAATTTTTAAAAATAATGCACTGAATATTGTTTGCGTTATGTGGCAATAATTGTAAGTAAAATGTTGCATTAAAATAAGTAACAAAGTAATTGTTTTAAGTTCTGAATATCCTAAAATTAATTAACAAAATGAATCAAAAATAAAAAGTTAGAAATAAAGTGTGCAGAGATATTAAGAGCTAAGATAACGGACACTACTGAAGTGTTTGTCACTGAAATGGCAGACACTTCACTTATCAAGTCCAGTTCTGTTTGTAAAACATTATCTTCATACTTAAAAACAAATAAAACAATAGGATGATTATTTCATGAGTTTTATTTTCATCTTATTTCGGTTATTCTTTATTGTAATTTCCCACATTATTAGGTGATGACTATTAAGTAAGCAATCTTGATTGTCAATAAAGAAAAAAGCCAGTTGAGATCACAGCCCTTATCCTTAAGAGCCTGCCATACTATTATTAGTATCTGGCTGATTAGTCTACAAAGGTTTTATTCAAATAAGCCTTATAGCTAGACTATTTAAAAAAGATCTTGCTGGAGGCTTGTTCTTTATTTTAAATCTGTGATGTTTAATGCTTTTTACTGTCAGGATGTAGGCGATCATGGCTCTCCACCAACTCCTTTTCTTGAATCTGTGAATTACTATGACTTCTTCAGAAAGATAGTGGAGTAGATTCTCCTTAACTGGGTGCCACTAAAGGCTAGAGAGCCTAGTCTATTCTGCTATTTAACTCCTAACTGGGAAAAGAAGAGATGGAGTTATGCCTTTCTCAAGGGTATTAGTACAAATGTGCATGCACTGGGCTTGGCCAGTATTTGAACTCAGCTTGCCAATTTCATTTTTTATATCAACAACTGTTACACTCCCCTAATAGCTGTATTATAACAATCTGAGGTCATGTGATAAAAATAAACAGAAATAAGATAAAGGAAATATTAATAACTATAAATACCCATGAACATTTCATGATTTTCCTATTTGAATTTTCTGTTGACTCTTGATTTAAGGATTGAATAAACTGTTTGAGAGTGCCATTACTATAAAATACTGGCAATCTTGGACCTTCATGCCTGTCAAAAAAAAAAACAGTGTCAAGAGGACAATATTTCCCTTGACACTGATATTATTTTAACTCTGGCAATGTTTATTTTAAAAAGGGATGATTAGAATTGGAATAAAACCTAAACACATGATGAAAGTGAATTTATGCATATTTTTCCTTTAAAATTTACAACAAAAATATTAAACATTATTTATTAGATTGTTTATTTACAAGAATAATTTTATACTTACAACATTCTAAAGGCAAATACAGTTGTATTAAAACTAATGCAATGCAATATTTATCATTTACCAATTTTCAAAGAAATAAATGTGAAAACAATTTTGTCTATGTTTATGAGATGAGGTATTATGTACACTTTACATTATTTGGATTATTGTCCTCATCTTTGTCGCTATATTTATTACAATGTTTTGGCCGCTATACACTCCAGCCTTCTTCAGGTAGTTGGCATGTTAAACTGAACCCTTTATTTTGCTCACTGGGGTAGACTGTTCTAGTTCCATGTGCCATGTTTTAACGGATGTCAGTTGTCAGTTATCTCCTGTTAATTCCCCTCTCCAAGTTCTCCACTGCCTTAACTGGGTATTGAACTCTCACTCTATGGGTCCTGTCACTGGATCTAACTAATGCCTTTATCCACTGTGCCATCTGTCCTCAAGGACACATGGCACAGTGAAAAAGGCATTAGTGGAGAACTTGGAACTAGAACAGTCTACCCCAGTGAGCGAAATAAAGGGTTCAGTTTGAGATACCAACCACCTGAAGAAGGCCGGAGCATACAATGGCCAAAACGTTGTAATAAATATGGCGACAAAGATGAGGACAATAGTCCGAGTAATCTAAATATTGAAAACAATTTTTTATTCATAAATTTATAAACACTTATTAAATTATTAAAATATGTAAACCAATTATAAGGAAATCCTTATTATTTATCTTTGCAAAAATAAAAAGAGTCTGAATTTCCAAAACAGAACACTATCACAGATTATGCGGAACTGAAGTGGACCTCATATAAGATTCCCACGTGGTGGATGCAGACATTGTAATAAATAAAGAACGCGACTGACTCCTGATTTATACAAGTTGTATTAAACAATATTACAAATAAATCCTTGAAAACTTAATGGTGTCCGTGACCAAACTTATCTGCTGAAGAAAAGTCGATGTTTTAGCTATCTACAGACTCTGTGGTGATAATGGTGAAGAGAAGGCCAATTCTGCAAATGTTCATTTCGCAGGTCTTACCTACAGTGAGTGTTCTTTATAAAAGGGGTATAAAAGCGTGCCAATCAGTAACTGTAAGCTGATTGGCTAATCTTAAAGTGCCAAGGGCAGATAATCATATCTCTTATTTCTCATGTTTCATCTCTGTCTATCCCTATATATCTATGTTTATTTCTATCTATCTTCATATCTATTTATCACACTTATATCTATTCATATCTATTTATCTAGCTACATATATATATGGATAAGATTACTTTTATATAATTTTGTGATAATCTTTTAAAACTATATAAATGAATTATTAATCTTTTAATAAAAGATTTATGCTCAATTTTCTTTTTCAATGCTTTTTTTTTTTTTACTTTAGATCCCAAAAACATTTTCTTTAATCAATAAAACTAAACTAATCCTCTAAAAATTAATCTCTTGAAAAACTTGATATTGGCAAAACCCGAGTTGATGATTTCTTTAAAACCTGTGTTGGCATTTCTGAAAACCAAATGCACTTCACAGTAGATAATAGCTTCCATTTGATTGTTCAGTGAATAAGGTTTACTTAGAAATAAACTGATTTCCTTTAACCTGTCCACCTACTAGTTTTATAGATACAGGTCACTGTATATGGGAACAAGAAAAACCTGTTTGTCTATCTGTGAACCCTGAAATATCTATAACTATACAAAAAAGCATCAACTTAGAAATCAGTGTTTTGGGATATTTTTTTTTTTTTTTTACAATGATGTTCACTTTGCACAAGGCCCAAAAGCCACTCATGGTAGAAGGTTACAGAGTAAGAGACACAGTATATGGGGATATGTGAGGAAGATAATGGTTAGCCTTAGACTTGAACAGGTTAAAATTGTAGTGATCAGGGAAGCATCCTCCTTGGAGTTGGTTCCACAAAGCAGCAGTTCATGGGAAGAAGATATTTCAGTGGAACTTACATCTCACCAATGGAATACGAAGAGAATGAGGGCAGTTTGCTATAATGAGCATGGCATGTCAGTTCTCAGCCGTGAATTTTATAACTGGGGAAACTAATGAATGTTGTTCCGAGGAAATAGCAATGAAGTAGCCTGAGGCTTGTGACTTTTCGTTTGTGAGAAAGAGGTTGTAGGATGGAAAATAATTTATCACAAGGACACAGTCCAATGAGAAGGATAAAATTATCTGTTTTTTATTAATAATAATTACATTTACATGCAGACAATTGACCTCATTTTTGTTGTTCATATCCAAACGTTTTGGCCATTGTAACTTCTAGCCTTCATCAGATATATGCTGATATGGTTAACCTGCATGGAGTTTTGAACTGAACCCTTTATTTAATCTATGCAGAGAGATTGTTCTTGTTTCATTGCCTATGACTAAGGATATCTCATCTAGTACTGCTCAGTTATTGCTCATCCCATTTTCACTGAGTCCAAGCATACATGACTTGGACTAGGGATTGAATTCATAATTACTATGTCACTAAATTCACCAACTTGGCTATTGTCTTTGTGGAGAACTTGGAGCTTTAAACCTAACCTGCCTGCTGTTGAGTGCTGCTCCTGCTGCTCATGTTTGACTACACACACTGAAGCTTTCTCTTTTGACAGCTGCTGCTTCTGTTGAAGATCTGCCATTGTCTGTCTTTATTGGTGGCTCTCATATTGTATTTGTTTCAATGGTAGGCTTATCAGAGAGGTCCTCATAGTCTAGCATATTTGCCAATTCTTTCAAATGTCTATCTTTCTAGTGTTCTTGCTTTTCCAGTATTTTCACTTCATTCCACACCTGATGGCTACCTTTTTCATCACATACATCATAGTTGATTTTTCCTCCGTATATGACTAGCCATGCCTGATTTCATTGTCTCACCCCTCATTAAGGCTTTTCAGTGTCACTATTGCTATTATCATTGCCTTGGATGATCTAATTTTTTCAGATTATTTATCTTTCATATTAGTATCAACATTTATTCCTATGACACTATAAAGTTTATTTTTTTCATTGCAGATATACAACAAGCAAAATTATTTTCTCAATTCCAAATACTTTAATTCAAATATGAATTTTCTTTCAGTCTATGTCTTCCACTTCTTAAATAGATTTTTAAATCTCATCAGAAATCACAGGGGTGTTAGGGGAGAAAAGCATTCCTTTTTCTGCCACCCATTTTCCTGTTTTACCCCTTTTCCCTTCCTGACCTCACCCCCACATTCCTGAATCCTACCCCTGACTTTAGAGGCCTGGATTTTAAACTGCACTATAGTGAGTCATTTTTATTGCCCTTTTTATTTTTTTAACTTTTAAAGCATCTCTCATTCTTGCTCTACATTCTGAAGAAATTGGATTTCATTTTTGTTATTTTGTAATTGCAAAAAAAAACCCCTCTGAATTTTCCCTTTTAATCTCTTAAGGCACAGATTAATTATTTTCATTGCAATCTTTTTTACAATCTGCTCAATGTTTTTAGTGCACCAAACATATTGCCTGTCAACTTTCTTTATCAGATTACTATTCCTTTAGTTTAAATTTATTTTATTACTCTTTTTCTGATTTTAAAAATATTAATTTCCCTTTCATTCTTTCATTCAAATATTTCTTATTCTTTCTTTCTGTTTTGGCTGTTCTGCACATTGTTTTCTATTCCATCTATCCTGTACATCTTTCTGTACAGGATGATTTTCCCACTTTCTGTACTGGCTGTTCTGTCCATCTTTCTGTATTAACTGATATACCAGTCTTTCTGTACTAGTTGATATACTTGTTTTTTTGTACTGGTCGATATAACTGTTTTTTTTTTGTACTGGTCGATATAACTGTTTTTTTTTTGTACTGGTCGATATAACTGTTTTTTTTTGTTCTGGCTGATATAACTGTTTTTCTGTACTGGTTGATATATCTGTTTTTCTGTACTGGTCGATATAACTGTTTTTTTTTGTACCGGTCGATATAACTGTTTTTTTTTGTACCGGTCGATATAACTGTGTTTTTTTGTACTGGTCGACATAACTGTCGTTTTTGCACTGGCCGATATAACTGTTTTTTTTTTGTTCTGGTCGATATAACTGTTTTTCTGTATTGGTTGATATACCTGTTTTTCTGTACTGGTTGATATGCCTGTTTTTTTGGTACTGGTCGATATAACTGTTTTTTTGGTACTGGTCCATATAACTGTTTTTTTTTGTACTGATCGATATACCTGTTTTTCTGTACTGGTTGATATGCCTGTTTTTCTGTACTGGCCAATTTACTTGTCTTTCTGTACAGACTGATTTGTCTGTCTTTCTGTCCTGTCTGCTCTACGCCCATCTTCCTGTAACTCTTCGTTCTGCTCATCTTATGGATCCAGCTATTCTGAAAAGATTAGATTATCTGAAGCAATGATAATAGCAATAGTGACATTGATGCTTAATGAGTGGTGAGACAGTGAAATCAGGCCTGGCTGGTAATATATGGAGGAAAATTGGTAGCCATCATCTATGAGGAATATGATAAATGTGATGAAAAGGGTAGCCATCAGGTGTGGAATGAGGTGAAACTTCTGGAAAAATAAGAACACTCCAAAGATAGACATTGGTGTTGAATAGTATTTTACAGCAATAATGTTTCAGTAGAGAGTTGTAAATTTTTTTTCTCTCACAAATGTAATCAAGCTCATCTTCAATTAATTAAACTCAGGTAATTGCTGTATTCACTAAACTTGACTCAGTTATAAGCAAACAAAAGAAAACAAAACAAGAAAAATATGTATTTAGATTAATTGGATTGTTATCCTCATCTTCATTGCTATATTTACAATGTTTCAGCCATTGTACACTCCAGACTTATTCAGCTAATTGGAATTTCGAACCAAAACCTTTAGATAGATTGTTCTAGTTTCATATGTCTTGCTTCTTCTGGATGTCTCAGTTATTTCCCTTTAACTCAATTCTCCAAGTTTTTTGGTTCACCACTGGTACTGAACTCACAGCTCTTTGGGTCTAGTCACTGGATCTAACCAAAACCGTTCTCCACTGGCCCATGTATCCTTGAAGACATCTGTGTATGGATTTCTGGGACTTATAAACCTAATGTCTCAGTCAACGTTTTTACCAGTGCTTATATTGCAATTTTTTCATTATTATTATTGCATATTTTTTACCAGAGCTTATATTACAATTTTGTGTTGTTATTCATTGCTTTTCTCTAACACTCCTTATTACAGGTTCCCATATTGTATTCATTTTTATGCTTGGTCAGCTCAGGAGATTTTTGTGGCCTAGCATATGTGCTGATTCCTTAGGTTTTCCTATTTTCCACTGATGTTCTCTGTCTACTATTTCAACCTCATCCCACAGGGGGTGATAATCTCTCTTTTCCCTCCATATGTGGTCAGCTATGCCCTTTTTTTTCTATTTCCCCTTGTGTTACTGCTTTACGATGTTCTTGCAGTCTTACCTTAAGGGGCCATTCTGTTTCTCTTTTATATTTCTTACCACAGCTGCATGGGATGACATACACACAGTTCTTAGTCATGTTCTCCTCTATGGGGAATCTTAGTTGGAAGAGGTGTCTGCCAAGAGTTGAACCACTTTTGAAGTTTCAACATTGATGTTATATAGACCACAGATCTTTCATATTTTTTCTGATAATCCCTTCACATAGGGTAGGCAGATGAAAGCTGTTTTCTGAGTGTTATTATCCTCTTGTACCTTTCTATCCTAGTTTGTTGGAGTTGCTGTCATGTACGTGGGGTAGTTGTTACATTGTAGGGTACTACTTATACTGTCCATTTCTTGTTCATATATATGGTCTCTGGGTCATCATTTATGACTTTTGTTCAATGTTGTAAGCAGTGGATGATCCCTTTCTTTACACTGTATGGGTGGTGGCAGTTGAACTGTAGGTATTGTCCGGTGAATGTAGGCTTGCGGTATACAGATGTCTTGAACCCATGCTCTGTTCGAGATATTAGTACATCTAGGAAAGTGAGTTTGTTGTTTTCTCTCTCTATTGTGAACTGTATTAATGATCTTATGAGTTCACATGGTGCAGTAGTAGCTGGACTTCTTCCTGGTGTGGACAGAGTATGAAGGTGTCATCTATGTATCTCAGCCATGGCTTTAGTGATGTAGTTTCTAGTGCCATTTCCTCAAAGTATTCCAGATATAGGTTTGCCATTGCTGATGATAATGGTGAGCCCATTGCTAAGCCCTTATCCTGTCAATATATGTCTGATTCCATTCCATTGATTCAACTATATTTTTAATTTTATAGCTGTTAATAAGTTTTGTAATAGTTTTTGCCTGTATCATCTATATATTTTTTGTTGATATGAGATTTCTGTAAAGTTTCTCCATCACATCAGCATATTTGATATGCATATATTCAATCTGAAAATGAAAATTTTACTGTTTTAAGAACATTCATAGTTTTTCAAGCTTCTCTGTCTCCATTCAATTTTTCTTAAGTTAGATCTTTGAAAAAATATACATAAGTGGGAAGTAATTGTTACTAGTATGCAAAAAGCAATTTGTAAACAATCATTGAATTTTGTCTGTTCACAAAACTGCCTTAGCCAAGACTAGCAACAATGTATTATTATCCTCAGAACCTACTAACAAAAATGATATAACCAATTCACACAACAACCAAAAAATAAAATCAAGACTAACCTATGAGCCTTTGGGATACAGTCTGAACACATAGATAAAGAAGAAAAATACATTGAAAAACCTTTGAACCCCTTCACTGCCCTCATTATTTCATTCTTAATGCAAGAAAAAGAGCTTATAAAATCCACAATATGAAGAAACTAAGTACTATTGGTACTAAAAACACTAAATTTATGAATCTACTCACTATCAATGAAACTAAAAACATTTAACTAAACCTGACACTATGTTCATAACCAATACCAACAAGATGATCAGATTTGGTCAGCAAAGAAAAAAACAAAAAACAAAACAAACAAACAAAAAAAAAAAACAGACTGAACACTGCATTGGAAACTGAAATATATAAAATTGTATCCCTGCAATGTTTTTAGGGTTCTAGAAGCTTCACCTACAAAGTAGATCTTACTATGTCGGTGAAACTTCTAGAACCCTAAAAACCTGCATCACAAAAGACCTTTGTTGTGATAATCCATTAAACTCCTTAGTAACACATAGAAATCCTATTATGAAGAAAATAACTTGAAGGAATGCTTATTAATATAATTCCATCGCTAAACACACTTTCTCATATCACCAACATTCATAAAGCCTGTAATTAAAGAATGTAAAATTCAGAAACTTGCTGATGTCACCTCAATTTTCCCACATTCAATTCCATAATCCTGTCATGCTCACAAAGAAAAAACATGCACCTCCCTTACTTCCTTTCTTCGCCTTTAGTCCCATAGACTACACTGAGGAGTATGGGACCCACAGTTCTCCTCAACATCAGTTAGGTGTTGCTTCTGTTGTTGCTATAGCAAATAAGGTTGCTAGTTCCATGCCTTCATGGATTTTCACAATTTTTGTTTACAGGACCTGGTGCTCCCAAGTGGTCTCCCATCCAAGTACTAACCAAGCTCAACACTGCTTACATTCAGTGGTCAAACAACAACTGGTCTTTCAGCATGATTTGACCCTATGCCCCTCTCCTACACACACCAAATATCTCCCAATGCAATAAAAAATTATTATAATAATACTAATAATAAAATAATAATAAAAATCAGTCCTCACCAATACACTCATCCTCATTATACACCAAATATTTCCCAATATACATGATCTTTCCTCAATATAAAAACAATCATGACAATAAAATTTAATCCAAAATTAATAATCTATATTTAATCCACAGTCAACACACGCATACACACTGTTAGCAGCTATTGTACACCTGACTAGAAATTTGATGCATACATATATACACATACTGTCATATATACTACCACCGTCAGGAATTAGTGCATCCATTTGTGTGTCTAACACCACAACATCTAAACACATGAGAAGTATCTGAACAACAAAATCAAATTTCACAAAATCTGAAATGGTGAAACATCTCTTTCATCATTCCTTTTTAAAAATTTCTCATGAAGCTAAAATAAAAGTGAAACATGTTTAAAACATATTAGGTTTTTATATATATATATATATATATATATATATATATGTATATATATATATATATATATATATATATATATATATATATATATGTCTAGGAGAAGGACAACACTGAATTCAAAACCTGCAGATGGTCATTTGGGGACCTTGTGGCATTTAGTGCACTAGGTCTCTGTATTTGGCCCTTCAAAAAGGATGGTTGGTTCTGCACAAAACTTTCTCCATTATAATCAAATCATATGTGCTGATGTTTGGTCTGTTTGTTTTTAGGAACTGAGCTGCTTGACCTTCATATGCCAAATATGATGGGAGAGTCCACCATATATATATATATATATATATATATATATATATATATATATATGAAGAAATATAGTCTTAAAGTGTGCTATATTTATGGGATAAAGTGCTCAATATCAGAGATAGAGCGCTAGTAAATATAAAAGTGGACATGGAAGTCATCACTTAAAGGCGACAGTTTGTTTCATGCTAGTGCAATCGTCAGGCAACTAGTGCTGTTATTTTTCTCGGCTATTTATATATAAGAGTCTGTGGTGCATTATGGGTAGTCTATTTTGGCGGTTACTTTTACCGGAAGTCGCTTATTTGTTTATTTATTTATGTCAAATTATTTTGCTTGTTTTTTTGTTTGTTTTTTTATTTATTTTTTTATCTTATATATTTATTTATTTATTTTTTATTTTGATCGGTGTTTTTTTGTTAACATAGTAAAAATTTGTTTATATAGCTTATTGTTGGTTGTCTATTATGGCGGTCATTTACCGGAAGTCGGATGTTTGCTTATTTATTTGGGTCAAATTGTTTTGCTTGTTTTTATTTATTTTCATTTTTATTTTTTATCTTATATATTTGTTTATTTGTCATTGATTAAATCTATTTGTTGAATTTTGGGGTGGGATGTTGTGGTTTGTTCTTACTATTATTTTGGTCGGAACAGTTTTTAATTTATCTATTTGGGTTGATTATCTTTGTTTGTTTTTTCTAAACGGCTAGTTTATCGTAATCGGTTGTTAGTTTATTTATATATTTAAATGTATTTAGATCAATTTATTGTACTTGTTGTTATTTATTTGTTACACTATATATTTTTGGCTTTCGATTTTTAAGTAACATAGTATATTATCTTTCATTAATTTTTTAATTTTTTATCGTTATATAACAGTTATAACTTTCGTCCGTTCTTTTGTTTTGATTTTATTTTGCATATTCTAACAGGTGTGGTTTTGTAATTTGTTTGGAGTAATTTATTTTGCTTATTTTATTGTTGTTTTGTTTGTTTATATATTTATTTATTTTTCTATTTTAAGTTACGTAGTAAAAATTTGTTTTCATGTCTGCATTTTGAGATTAGCTCGGATCTTTTTATTTAATAATTTATCTTGATCTGGGAAGGTAATGATAGCTATTTTTTCCTCCAAGCAAAGTTTGCAAGTTTTTAATAGGTTGTTGTAGGCTGATGATTTTTTTCCTTATTTTCCAAGATGTTTTTGGTGTGGTGTGTCTTTTGTTTTTTATTTCCCAGATATACTTAGAAAGCATTGTGCTGTTCGCATATTTACTATTTGTGAAAGACATTTTGTGTGCATAATTTCTTTGTTTCCATGGTCCTTCGGTTACTCCTATGTATACTTTTTCTTCATTATCTGCTGATTTTATCATGGCTTGGTAGATTACGTTGTTTTGTAAACAATTACCGTTTAAGGGACATTCGTTTTTTATTCTGCAGTTACACGTGGGTTTAATTTGTTCGTGTGGTTTGTTAATAATTTTCCTGTTGTGCTTTTTTATTATTTGTGCCATGTTCTCGGTGCAACTGTAGCTGATTTTTACTGTGTTTTTGTTGAATATTTTGTGTAGGTTGCTTGATTCCGGGAAGTGTTTGTGTAAAGGTTTGAAGAATACTTTTCCTATGTTTGTTTTTACGTTTTTGCTGTACGGTGGGTTGAACCATATGATATTTCTTTTCCTGTTGGCCTTTTTTGTGTTCTGTGGTGAGTATGTGAGTGTTGCTGGGAATCTGCTATCTTTTAGGGCTGTTTCGTAGTCTTTCTTAGCTTTGTTAAATATAGATTCATCGGAAGAATTGTCGGAAAGCCTGCGGTTAATCGATTTAGGTATCTGATTATAGAAGGCGGGTGGTTGGAGGATGTGTGTATGTACTGTGGTTTATCATTGGGTTTTCTGTATGTTTTGTGTGTGCCTTTTCTTAGGTTGAAGGTAACATATCGAAAATCTACTAAATAAAAAAAATGCAAAACAATTTGTCCCCAAATAAATAAGCAAATAAACGACTTCCGGTAAATGACCGCCATAATAGACTACCAACAATAAGCTATATAAACAAATTTTTACTATGTTAATAAAATACACCGATCAAAATAAAAAATAAATAAATAAATATATAAGATAAAAAAAATAAATAAAATTTAAAAAAAACCCAAAAAATACCTAAAAACAACCAAAATAATTTGACATAAATAAAT
Organism: Acanthosepion esculentum; assembly: GCA_964036315.1. Lineage (NCBI taxonomy): Eukaryota > Metazoa > Mollusca > Cephalopoda > Sepiida > Sepiidae > Acanthosepion > Acanthosepion esculentum. The sequence goes on from OZ038475.1 coordinate 150,032,089, forward strand.
AAATAAACAAATAAGCGACTTCCGGTAAAAGTAACCGCCAAAATAGACTACCCACAATGCACCACTGACCCTTATATATAAATAGACGAGAAAAATAATATCACTAGTTGCCTGACGATTGCACTAGCATGAAACAGACTGTCACCTCTAAGTGTTGACTTCTATGTTCACTTTTATATTTACACACGCTCTATCTCTGATATTGAGCACTTTATCCCATAAATATAGCACACTTTAAGACTATATTTCTTTATATATATATATATATATATATATATATAAATAAAAGATAAACCTAATGAGCCAGACAAACCTACCTAGGTTTCACCTAAACGGATCATCAGGGCAATGCATTGCCCTGATGATCTGTTTAGGTGAAACCTAGGTAGGTTTGCCTGGCTCATTAGGTTTATCTTAGATTTGCTCTACTTCGTGTATTGAGCACTTTACGTAGTTGCCTTTACTTGTTTTGGAGTTTTTTTTTCTTTGGACATCAAGCTTGAACTCTGGACGATTGTTTTCGCCTTAATTTCATGTTCTTGGTTCTTTCTTTTCTTATTCCTCATTTTTCCTTGGGTACTGATTTGTTCTACTACTAGTCGAAATATTCAAGGTTTTTCCAAGCGAATACCACCATTTATATATATATATATATATATATATATATATATATATATATATATATATATATATATACTGGACTCCCCTGTCAAATTTGATATATGAGGGTATACCATCTTAGTTGTTAGATCTATCAGCCAGACTATCCACACATATAATTTGATTAGAGTGGTGAAGGCATGTACATTCACACCTTTTGGAAGAACCAAATACAGAGAACTGGTGGACATAATGTACCACAATGTCTCCAAACGTCCATCCTCAGGTTTTGAATCCAGTGTTTTCCTTTTAGATTGGTTGCCATGGCAAAGCAAGAGAGCTCAGTTTACTCTGCTTTTTAAACTGTAACTGGAGGAAGAGAGATTCATGCTTATTATGAGGCCATTAACACTAAATGAACAAAAAAGCTCAAGCTGGAATTGAACTCGGCATGACAAATTCACATTCTGGAATAATAACCATCGCATTATCCATGCCTCTGTTTGTAAGTGTGCATATCTATAAATGCACATACATATATACACATATACACATGTGTGAACATTTCACTCCTTAGGATACCCACAAGTGTGTGAAAACAGATTTAATGATAATTTATAGGAAATAATTTTTTAAGTAAAGGAGATAAAAGTGAAAAAATTGCTTTGTAATTGTCTGAGTGTGCTTTCCTTCAATATGGCTGCAAGTGATTCTCTGTAAATCACAGGCTAGCTGGACTTTTGAAAAAACTTTAAAAAAAAAATCTTCAAACATCCGAACTCCTTCTCTGAATTCTGAATATCTGCACAAAGACAAATTTTTGATTAGTTCAGAATTGGCCATTTTTCATGAATATCATTTTCCAAGATTTCCTTTCATCTGTGTCTTGGAAGATTTTGTCTATGATGTTTTCTTATTTCAGAATTGATTTTTGAATTCTTGGATTTTTATTATATACTTTTTTATTTTTAATACCTAAACCAGATTTATATTTTTATTATTTTATTTTTTAACTTATTCATCCTTAAAGTTCTGTTTTCAGATGTGAATATGTAAAGAATATTAGCTGGTATATAGAGTATTAATATAGCTTTTCTTTTCTTTTTTTTTTTACAATGATGTTCATTCTGTACTTGAGGCCAAGAGTTAAGGCACAATTTATGGGAATATATGGGGAAGATAATGGCTGAACATAGATTTGAACAGGTTAAGATTGTAATGATCGGAGAAGCATTCCTCTTAGGTGTCAGTTCCACGAAGCAGCAGTTTGCATGAAGAAGCTGCTCGTAGTAAAGAACTTAAATCTCGTCAATAGAATAATACAAAGGGAATGAAGGTGGTTTGCTACAATGTGCATGGCATAGCGTGTCTTAGCCACAAACGTTAGAACTGACGGAATTAAGGAATGTAGTTTATTTGAATACTTTCTATGGAAATAATAACAGAGCAGTGAGAGGCTAGCAATATTTTATCTGTGGGAAAGGGATTATAAGGTGGAAAATAATTCATCACCCACAAGGACATGAAGATGCTTTCTGACTCCAATGACATTGGAAAATGAAGACTAGGCAACCCCTGCACATATAACGGTAGCAGTAGTCTATTTTCGGCCTGATCTAGCTTTTGTATGGGTCGAGGATAGCAGGAGGAGTCAAGTACTTATTGGAACAGTACAGGGATCTGACCATTTTCCCTGCATTTTTGGGATCATATGTACAAGTTCCACTTGATGTCTGGGTTGAGTTTACATCCTAATAGCTGCTTAAGGTACTGGGCTTCCCTGAGAGGACACCTGTTCATCGTGATAGGTGTAAATTCAGGGTCCCCTTGCTGATGATGGAATGAATCTAGTTGTGTTTTTGAGGCATTCACTGTGACGAAACATTCTTTCCCTGACTGAGCTGTTAAAGCTTGGTCAGAGAAGAGATCAGCTCTGGTCATCTAGAGTTTTGGAAGTGCACCTATATACCGTTAGCTCAAAATAGAATGTCATCAAAGATTACTTTTAGCATGATTTTTAATATGATAAAATTACAAACTCTAGTTAATTTTTGAAATTTTTACAAGAAGCATTTTCATTATTATTGATAACCAGCTTTATCCAATCTTAGAGTAAATTCTATGCTATCATTTTTAGATAGCAAAATAATTACTAATGCATTTACATTATATATATAATTGCCCCATTTAGTCAGTAATCTTCTTCTTTATGTGCTGTGTTCCTTCAGGATGTAGACAATCATGGCTCTCCCCAATTTCCTATCCTTTATAGCTCATAATAAATCTTGCCTTTTTGTTATTTCTGCTAAACCTTATTCTGCATTTACTCAGGCTCATTAAGTAGGTTATGTGTTGTTTTCCTCTGTCCCTCTTGCCTTCAATCTGCCCTGTGAGTATCAGATTTTCCAAGCCTTCTTTCCTCATTATGTACCCTAGATATTTCAACTGTCTCTTCCTGATGTTAAGTATAAGTTTCCTTTTTGTTTCTATTTTCATTTGTTGTTGCTCATGTGTTCAATCCATGATATCCCTAGCATCCTTCTGTAGAGCCACATTTCTGTTGCTTCAAGTCTTTTCTTCATCTTTGAGGAGATTGTCCAGCATTCATTGACATATAGGAGGATTGATATTGTGTAACAGTTCAGCACTCTTTTCTTTGTTTCTAATGGAATTTTTCTGTTTCTTAATACTCTGCTTAGCTTTTGGAATGCATCTTTGGCTATCACAATGCATTTTCAGATTTCAGTATTGCACTCTCTGTCATCTGTTAGAACACTTCCCAGATATTTAAATGTTTGTACTTGTTTGATTTTGGTATCTCCAATTTGCGTTTTGGGTTCATCCTTTGGCTAACAACAATGCATTCTGTCATCTTGCAGTTGATGTTTAGTCTTTTCTTCTCGCTTTCCTTCACTTCCTTCTGTAGGAGGTTTTGTAGTTTCCTTTCCTTGTCTGTTATCCATGCTGTGTATAGTAAATTACTTGCAATCTTTCTTTTATAGTAAAACAATTACTAATACATTTACATTGCATATAATGTACATTTATACGAGCATGGGCTGAAAAATTCATAGATTATGAATGATTGATGCTAGAGTTGTGAAATCTTGCAGGAATTAATTTCAATTCTTATTAATAACTGCATTGTTTCTTTCCAGGTAAACTGAACTTTTCAGCCCATTCTTGTACATATAGTAAATTACATGCATTCTTTTTCTATAGTAAATGAATTAGCAATCCATTTATGCTATATATATTCCAACAATAACACATTAATTTCTTATGACTTTCAATAAAACATCCTAAAAACATTGATGACAAAAGCTTTATTGTAAAACTCTGAGTCAACCACTCTATTATTTTTGTTAGTGTGTTATGTTTCCTGCTTTATATCCTGTAGAGCCAGGTTCAAACTATGGTCCTTAGGCCCTATACGAGAACTGTCATTTAATTGATAGCATATTTCTTAGTAGATGGGATATATCCTAGTAGGGCGATATTCTGGGCAACTTGTATGTTGATGTTATCTGGGAGACTGTTAGTAAAATTGTATACTTCTTTTCTCACGAGACCCAGAGCTCCGATTACTATTGGTACAGTCTCAGTCTTCATTCCCCACATCCTGTTAATTTCAATCTCCAGGGCCTTGTATTTGGACAATTTCTTGATAATTTTTATGGAGGTGTTTCTCTCAGATGGTACTGCTATGTCAATAAGCATACACTTCCTGAATTTCTTGTCTTTTATGATATCAGGTATGTTGGCTTTTATTTCCCTGTATTGGCTTTTTTCTTTTATTTTTCTGTTATTATTATTAAACTTACTTCAAGTGTTCATTGCAATCATTAAGTGATATGAACTGGCAAATTATGTTTTAAATGTCTTTTTTATCTAGTTTATAGTTAGTGTAAATCCATTTATAATAAATTATGTTAATAATGTTTTTAATTTTGATTGTTGTTTATGCTAGCTTTTCTAAAGTTTTTAAATTTTAATTTAGTTTTCTGGATAACATAGCTGAAGAAATTATTGTTGAGAAGTGTTTATGCTGATCAGTTCTTTATAAAATGTGTGTCATTCACTTTGATAATTAAAAAGACAAGAGTTTTTACTTGTGAGGTTTTTAGACAGCAAAATACTATCATTGTAAGAATTAGCATCCACTAAAATTTCAAGGAAAGGGTTTCTACTATTAAGTTCATAAGTTTACAGCAGAGGTGTTTCTTCAAGTTTTTTTTATTTTGTCTGTGATTTGCACTAGTATGTATATATTGTCAGTATATCAAACATACAGGGTGTTGCAGCAAAATCCAACCCTTGACAAAAAGAAAACGAAATAGGCAATAAAAACAAAAGTTGTATATGCAGAGACCTGATAGTTTATTTAGCAACAGTTAGTTACATACTACATTATTTTTCAATGTAACTGCCGGTGGCGGTGACAACCATCTCAAGGTGGGTGCAAAATGAGTCACATGCTTTGGCGACCATGTCCTTGTCCATAGTGGCGAACGCCTCCATGATGGCAGCCTTCAGAGAGTCGACTGTGTTGCGGACATGCTTGTTGGTCTTGGCCTCAATCACATCCCAGAAGAAATAGTCAAGGGGGTTGTAGTCGGGTGAGGAAGGTAGCCACAAGTCTGGCAACCAGTGGTGAGGAACATTGTTGAGCAGCCATGCTTGGGTCATCTTGGCCTTGTGTGCAGGATGGAGTCCTGCTGGAACATGTAGGGGTGTCCAGCGGTGATCTTGTGCATCCAGGGCATCACTGCACTCCTCAGCACCTCCTGGTAATCTCAGCGGTGATTCTCAGGCCCTTTTGAAAGAAGAACGGAGGCATGACATCCCCCTCACTTGAGATGAAGCCAAGGATCATGTCTTTGTAGTTCCAGATTGTTCTGCCTGTTGCTTGTCTGGTCCTGGATGAAATTTTTTTCATCAGAGAAGAACCTCAGCATCCTGGCTGACCCATGCTTGAGCTTGTTCAGCAAAGCCACTGCCTTGACCTTCCTCGGCTCCTTGGAGGCATTCGTGATGAGTATGCAGTGAAACTTGCGGTAGGAGGCGTAACCAATGTCCTTCTTGATCGTTTGACAAATTGTTGACTTGTGACAGCCCATGTCAGCAGCAATCTTGGTGTAGCTCTGGCTTCCATCATTGTCGAACTTGTTGGTCCTAACAGCCGAAGAATGAACATTGTGGGCCTTTCATTTGGCAGTAAACTCGTCCTTGTTCTCACATGCCTTCCACTTCCCCCAAATGTCCATGACCATGGTCCTCTTGAACCCAATCACTTCTGCAGGCTTCTTCCTGATGTGAAAAGGAGCTACTACTGCTGCTCTGTGCTCAGATTCCATCCTGGAAAAGGGTAGAGAGAAAAACGTTAGCTAGTTGTCAAACTGTTGGGTATCTGTTTATACAACTTTTGTTTTTATTGCCTATTTCATTTTCTTTTTTGTCAAATGTAGGATTTTTCTGCAACACCTTGTATATAATAGGTTTGGTAAACTAATAGAAAATTTTGTTTTCTAAGTGAGCCATGTATAAATTAGCTAAAGTAGTACTGAGAAGTGAACCCATAGCTATGCCATCAGTCTGATCATAATGATCATAAAAGGTATTTGTGCTGCACAGGATGTAAGAAATCTATATAGAACTATTTTTTTATTATTAGGTGGAATTGAAGAATCCTTATATAAGTTTTGTATTACCATGTTTATAGTTTCTTTGGCAGAGACACTGGCATATATATATATATATATATATATATATATATATATATATATATATATGATGTGCTGTTAACTGTTCAGCCACAAAGAAGTGTCTGGTTAGCAAAGTCTGAATTTCTGTTTATAAACATACACCTTTGACGATTTTTCTCGATTGATCATATCTGCTCACAAAATATGTCTTATCATAAACAATGACAACATATTATGAAATGGATTAAGTTTGACAATTATTTTAATATATTTTCCATTGATACGTTATTTTTATAGATATAATTTATTTAAGTAAATGCTCTGTTCTTTTAATTAAACGGTATTAATTACATTTACCGGCCTGAATGTTTGATAAATTTTGTAGAAAATATATACTTCTTTGCTAACCAAATGCTTCTTTGTGGCTGAATGGTTAACAGCACGTCAGATCAAATCATGGTTCTCATTAAAGGTTACAGGTTCGATTCCTGTCAGAAAAGCATATATTTTCTATGAAATGAATTATAAGTAGATATAAAGATAAATTACAGTTAGATATAAATGTTGCTGATAAGTTGGTATAAGCATGAAATACAGATAGATATAAATGTGAATTATAGGTAGATACAAGTGTAAATTACAGGTAGATATAAATGCTGATGAAAAGTTGATATATATACAAATTAAAGGTACAGGGTGTGATGGGTAAATTGTTGCTATTTTATATATATTAATTTTGTGCATGTTTTGATTTTGTCGATTGCACAGTATAGTAAAGTCAGTTGGCTACCATCTGTGAGAAAAAGAGCACCATGACACAATTCTCTCTGCCAAAGATTTGAAAATGGCAGGCATGCTGTACTGATTGGCATTTGTGCCGGAACCTTCAATATGGTCATTTCAGAGTGTTTGGATGTAAATCTGAGTACAGTGCAGAGAATTTGGAAAGAGTTGAATGAGTCTGGTGGGGATTAGGAAGGCATGGCAGCTTGGAAAACTCACTCTGATCATTCTGATAAGAAAAGAACTCCCGAATTTGTTGGTGAGATCCAGGCCATGCTTGACAATGATCCCTCCAAGTCAATCAGGTCCATAGCTAGGGACACAGGTGTGTCTGAGTTTCTTATCAGGCAGGTAGTGCATGAAGACATTTGGTATTTCTCATACAAGTTAGAAAGGGCCAATTTTTATCCCAAGCCATGAAGGACAAGAAGAAAAACCATGCTATGAAACTTTCAAACAAACTGAAGGATCTCCTCCAACTGAACATGCTTTGGATTTTCTCAGATGAGAAAAATTTATGCTAGGATAAGATGGTGGACACACAGAACCACCATTGGCTTTCTGTGTCCCCAAAAGATGTACTGAGAGTGTTGAAAGCCAAATATCCAGTCAACATCATGGTGTTTGGAGTGATCACTAGTGGTGGTGATGTTATGCCTCCATTCATCTTCCCACAGGGTCTCAGACTAACATGGAGGCCTACATCAAGTGCCTTGAGGAGGTAGTGCTGCTTTGGGTTGAGAGGCTGAATGCTAGAAGACCCTATGTCTGGTAACAGGACTGTGCACTATGCCACACAAGCAGGAGAACCCAGTTGTGGCTGTCAGATAATTTTTGGGACCACATTACCCCTTACATTGGCCACCTAACTCCCCAGACTGTATCTCCCCTGATTAATATGTGTGGGGTGCAGTTGAATGAGAGATCAACAAAACTCCTTGTAACACCAAATATGAACTGAAGGCAAGGATTATGGCAGCATTCACCAACTTATACAAGTAGATAGTCCAGAAGAGTTGCAGGGGATTCTGAAGTTATCTGGAGGCTGTGGTTGAAGCCAATGGTGATTTTGTTGAAGAAATTTACTCTTTATTATTTCAATCTATTTTTGTGTACTTTTGGTAAATATATCTGTTAAAATGAGATGTTAGTATTATTTTCATTCTTGCATAAATTAGACAACAGTTATCTAAGGCACCCTGTATAAATAAACATAAATTCTAGGTAGGTACAAATGTGGAGGTTAAGTTGATATAAACATGAATTATAGGTAGATACTAGCAGTATGGCCCGGTGTTGCCCGTGCTTGATTAAAAAATCATACGACTCATACAGCAATCGCTATCACTTGACTTTAAATATTTTTGCCATCCTTGACTTTAAAGGAGTGCCCTTTGCCGTGCTGATGTTGCTACATGCCTTACTTCTTGCCTACCTCACACTGCAAATTTTTTCTAAGCTCTATACTAAACATTAAATCTGTTACGAAAAAAGAACTAAACGAAATGAACAGCTTTAAAAAAGGACTTGTAACTGGAAAAAACGAATGAAAAAAGAATGTTAACAATAAATACTTTTTCACACTCAACCCAGTTCTGCAGAATCAGAATCAACGTTGAGTTTAAGCAAGCGAATGAGCCAACTGGAGTAAAGTGCCATGCAGATTTAAATTTTTCCCACTTGTGACGAATGCAGCTATTGATTTTTTTTGCATGCTAGCATGCTAGTTAACATTCGTGTCAGTCAGCTGTTGGCCAATAGAATCTTCCTGCCTATTCGTGGTAGCCAGCTATAGGCTCTCATTCTGGCCAGTAGAAAATGGCAGCAAACTACATGAAAACTACCGTAGAAGCATGAAAAAATCTATTATTTCCACTATCGATGGGAGTTGGGAAATGCAAAGTTGGTCTTGGCCTTCCCACCAACTTGGAGCATGTGCATGTAAATTTTGGTGCAAATCCATTGAAAATTGCGGTCATGCATTTGTCACACACACACACACACACACACACACACACACACACACACACACACACACACACATCCTGCCTTTTATAGATAGTGATAAATGTGGTAAAATGAATATAAATAAATGTAGACTGTAGAGATTGAAAGAGCTCAGCAGATATGCATAAAATTCTAGATCAAGGTTAGGATTGTTTTGTTGATAAAACCTTTTCAGGTCTAATATTCAGAGAATGCAAAGATCTTGTGTTCTATTTAATTTTAATGAATGAATACAAAGGAGAAATAGAGGACATCTGAGTCAGAGTAATTGTCAGGAAAACATTCAGCTTGAGAAAAAAATACTCAGGTGAAAATCCTCTTTTTCTAATGTGGGAATTTAAATACCTGTTCAACTGATTAAAGGATATTTTTCACATGCTACGCATTTTACACAATCTTTTAATTTGAAAAAAATATAGAAATAGTATTGTGCTAACTTTTTCGTTTCTTACCTATACATTTTGAATAGGCATTTAATGTATTGGATTTTGTGTGCTTATTCACTGCAGGCAAAAAGTTTGGGTTCACCCTGCATTTCTTAAAAAAACAAACAAAAAAAACTTAAAATGAGATTTTACTGAAATTTAGCCTTGATAAAGTTACTGAAGTTTTATCTTTTACTTTAAAAAAATACAGAAATAAATCATTTTAAGACATTTTTAAAGAAATGCAGGATTGCCTATCATGGGTGTGTGTGTGTGTGTGTGTGTGTGTGTATATATATATATATATATATATATATATATATATATATATATATATATGTATATATATACACACACACACACACACACACATATATACATATATATACATAAATATGTACATACACACACATATATATACATAAATATCTACACACACACACACATATATACATAAATATCTACACACACAGGCACAGATATATACATATATACACACACATATATATATAATATACACACACATATATATTTAAATATGTTTCCTTGAATAATATGATTCCAGTTTTCTAATAAGTTTCTTGATGTTAAGATGAAATTCATCCAGGGAGGTGCTGTAGTTTTTTCCTACCCAAGTACTTTTGATCCCCTCCAAGATCATTCTCGGAGGTTAATTACAAAGACAAATTTATTGTAACTTGGATAAAATATGCATTTCTTTGTGATGGTGATTTTTAAAAAAACACATGTAAATGTGGTCTGTTATAATCATTTCAACATTTTTAATTTATCCATTGTAGCCATGGAATCTTTTGCAAAACAAGCATCCCAATATTAGGAAGATGACCGAAAATTGTTAGAAATGCAAAATGACATTAAATGTATGTTATATGCACTTTAACACATTGCTGCTACACTCATAATAAATTTTGTTGAGTGTTGATATATATATATATGTAATGTGTGTGTAAAAATTCAGATATAACTAAAAATTTACCTGTAAAAGGATAATAAAGACACAAGAAATACTTCTTTCCCAAGCTAACATTTGTGGCTATTAAAAAATAAAAGAAAATGGTTAAATTTAAAACCTATTATTTAAAATACATAAATTAATCTCAAATGAAAATAATATTAATAATAATTACATTATAAAAGAAAATTTGACAATAGCTTTTACTGACTTTCTTTTTTTTTAGACATTATATCAGCCCACTTAGAATCCTCCATAATTTACCTTGACTTTCAGTTCAACTGATGTATATTTATGAGCATTCTTAGATTCGAAAAAGTCTGAAAACTAATATTTTCCCTTTTCTGTATAAATACTTTAGCCCTGATAATGATGAGGATGAAACATGTCAACTAAGAAGTTTTCCTTTTGTCTTTATTCATATATCACTGATATTGAGCACTTTTAGCTATAAATATAGCATAACTAAAAACTATATTTTATCATATATATATATATACTTCATTACACAGTTTTGTCTTTCATTCTGAGCTGAAGAAGCTGAACCCAACATATGTCTGCAAAACATGTTGTTTATAAAATTTTCCACCTTATTTCATCATCTCCACTTTTATTTTATATACTATTATACATCCTACAATACCCCTCATATATATATATATATATATATATATATATATATATATATATATATATATCTGCGTAAATTACTCTTTTTGAGTAATTTCATGTCTACTTATCATCTCTCAGTTGCGTCTCTGTCTTTGGGCAGAGTGCACTCAGGGGCAAATCTGTGAAAAGACAGAGTCGCAACTGAGGAAAGTATACTGAGAGGTGCCGGCCCTGGGGAACAGCTGCCCGAGGGTGCACCTTCTCATTGCACTAGAGACAAGGATCGGTGCATGCACCGAGGCCAGCGCAACCAATTTTTGTTCCTTGACCGGGTGCATGTGCTCGGGCTCCTCACATTAAACTGACCTTGTGTCACAACCTGACCTCATGGGGGTTTGAGTAAATACAAATATATATATATATATATATATATATATATATATATATATATATTTATATATATATATATATATATATATATATATATATATATATATATATATATATATATATATATATACATACACACACACACACAAGTACAGGGTTGGCATAGTTGGACTAAAATTCTGATAATGAAAAATGCTATTCTTAAAAGAGTGCTTAAGACAGAGTAGAGCAACTAATATTTATTCAAAAGTTATATCATAAGCATGTTATAACATTACTAGAATTTGTTTCAACACTTCTGATGTTTTGATGGTGTTGATTGCAAAATAAAGGGTTTTAAAAGATCAAAACCAACCAAATCCCCTCAATAGGAGAAACATTGTTACATAACCTATGATGACCAATTAGGATACAAGTATATGATAATTAAAACAAATGTGACTAAATACAATCTATTAGTGCATTAAAGTTAAGATTAGATTAAATTAGAAATCGGTAAAAAATATATATATATTTTTTTTTAATATTTTTTTTTGTCCTAGCAAAGTGCCAATTTATCAGTTAAATTTGACGCTGACATCAGCATTGAATTTAACTTAAATTAAAATTAAATTAACTTAAATTTAACTTAAATTCAATGCTGATGTCAGCGTCAAATTTAACTGATAAATTGGCACTTTGTTAAGAAAAAAAAAGAAAGAAAAAAGAATATATATATATATATATATATATATATATATATATATATATATATATATATATATATATATATATATATATATATAGGTAAAAATATGTGGGTAAATAATCCAAGTGAATCCTAATAATATAAATATTAAAACTGATCCACAAAGAGAGCTCAATGTATTTATTACAGAGCATATATAAATAAATTACATATAAATGAAATTCAAGGGATGGCCATTTCTTCCTGTAAGAAAAAATTTCTATGCCTCTAATGTTTTCTTATAGGAAGAAATAGCCACCCATATGAGGTACTGAATTCCATTTATATGTAATTTATATATATATATATATATATATATATATATATATATATATATATATATATGAAATATATAATGCTCACCCACCTTCATTTCTGAATAATTTTGTAATATTTTAAACTTGAGGCTTGGTTAAATTTAGAATTTGGCTTTTGTAATTTTTTATTTTAAATTTTACTATGAAAGTAAAACTTAATTAGTTATGTTAATTTCTGATTTAATCTAATCTTAACATTAATGCACTAATAAATTGTACTATTGTACATTGGTATATTGTCACAATATTTTGAATTACTATATACTTGTCTTCTGATTGGTCATCATAGGTTACGCAACAATGTTTCCTGTATTGATGGGGTTTAGTTGGTTTTTGAACTCTTAAAACCATTTATTTTGCAATCAACACCATCACATGAAAAAAAAATTCTCCCTCCAAACTCTTCCTATTTCAGATACATAGATGACTCATTATTAATATACCCACAAAACACTAATTTAACAGATCTGTACAAACTTAACAATGTTGAACCTAAAATAGACTTCACTTTTGAAACTGAAACCAACTGGACTCTTCTGTTCCTAGATACCATATTACATAGAAATAATAATGAAGTCAATTTTTGATGTTTATAGAAAGGTTACAAACAAAAATTATCTGATCAGTTTCTACTCAAATCACTCTTCTAAAATTAAATCTGGAATTATTATTTAGGTTTCTATCTGAGAGCATTAAGAATCTGCAGTCCGTAATATTTACCTAAAGAAGAAACATACATAGAAAACACATTCAAAAAACTACAATACCCATATCATTTCATCCACAATGCAATAAGAAAGGCATACAAAATATACAATTGCAACAAAACTAATAACATAATCCGCAATAATAAATTGCATGAAAGCAGATGCATAATACTACCGACCAACTCTGTCACGTCCACTATCCAGAACAACCTATCCCATCTAAATAATCTTAAACACAGTCACAAACAAAACCATTATGGATATACTCAGATCCTCAAATACTAATAGCAATAATATTTCTGAAGCAGGCATTTATAAAATAAATTGCCAAAACTGTTCCTCTTAATATATTGGAGAAACAAGTAGAAATTCAAAAAAATGCATTTATGAGCACAAAAGAGACCTCACAAAAAACAACTAATGCACTAGTCATACATAGAAATAAATTCAACAACAATTTTGATTCTAAAATGCTACACTCATAAATAAAAAAAATAACTCACTCAGAAGAAAAATCCTCAAGAGTGCCACCATTGAATATTATCCAAATATTAATCTATGCCCAGGCTTTTTCTCTGTTTCACCTTTCTTAACAGAATTACTACTCTCCCAAGCAAATGTACAGAACAGTATCAAGAAATGAAAAGAAAATGGTTGAATCCATCAACACAACAATAAAAAAAATATTTCCACACGTGACATTACTTGACATAATTTTCAGTTGACAGTATGAATATAATAGTGTTTTCTAAATTCTTCTGGTTGCTAAGGACATGTTTTGTTATTATTAGTTACTTTGTTTTAATAAATTCATTTCGTTTTTGCCTTGAAAAAGTCCAGAATTGGACAAAACGTGTCAGCTAATATTACAGTTTTCCTATTGTCTTTTACAGTTATAAATATTGTCTTTTTCTACAGGTAAACTCTGAGAAATTGTTCATATATATATATATATATATATATATATATATATATATATATATATATATATATATACACGAATAAAAAGACAAGAGGAAAAACTATTATTAGCCAACACATTTCATCCTATGAGGGATTTTATCAAGGCAAATGTAGGATTTATTTTGTTGCACATGTTTATATACAAGAGCAAGGATGTCACTGGTTTATTAAAGCTTTTAAATTTGAGAATGTTCATGAATATTTATCAGCGGTTGAAAGGTCAGTCAAAACATGTGTAGCACATATAATGAATTTTTATTCATTTAGTTCCTTTACAGATACATTATATCTGAAAATAATTGACACACACACACACACACACACACACACATACATACATTACATATATATATATATATATATATATATATATATATATATATATATATATATATATATTAATTTCCATACAAACTCTTTTTGCAGATGTACCTTAAAGACTAAAAGTACAATAAATGTTTAATACATAGTCATGTGCTTGCATCAATTTATAAGATAGATGTATATATGCACAAGCCTAGAAAATTGATATTATCTTCTTAATCAGATATTTACCTACTCAAACTACTTATCTTATTTATATGAAATCTGATTAAGCTGATATGAAGAGAAAATAACTGTTAGTCTTTCAATAAATCTAATTAAATTTTATGTGAAATATTCAGTATTGATTATAAACACTTTATTTCATTGTAGTCTTTTATCCCCAAGTTTTTTATCCTTATTTTTAATATTTTCTTTTTTTTTCTTTCTTTCTTTTTCTTTTTGCTGCCATCATTCATTTTCCCTCCTCATCATTTATTCTTTTCTTCTTACTATTTCACCCATATATTTTTTTTTGCATTTATTTAATTTTTATTTTACCTTATTTTTATTGTTTTTTTTTCATTGTCTCTTTACCTTTATCTGAAGGCGCGTTGGGATAGAAAAAGATGCCTTCCAAAAGTTAAGCAAAGTATTAAGAAACAGGAAAATTTTGTTAGAAACAAAGAAAATAGTACTGAACTATGCAATATCAGTGAATGCTAGGCCATCTCTGCACAGATGAAGAAGAAACTTCTTAGATAGGAGATCTCTTAAGAGATAGAAATGTTTTATAGAAGAATGTTGAGAATATCATGGACTGAACATGCGAACAACAATGAAGTTTTAGAGAAAACAGAAACAAAAAGGACACATGCTTAACATCCGAAAGAAATAGTTGAAATTTCTTGGGTACATAATGAAGAAAGAGGGCTTGGAAAACTTGACACTCACAGGACATATTGAAGGTGGACAGAGGAAAACAGCATATAACCTACCTAGCAATCTTGAGTAAATGGATGCCAGAGCAAAGTTTAGGAGAGATAACAAAAAGACAAAATTTATTAAGAGCTACAAAGGAAAGGAAATTGTGGAGAGCCATGATTGGCAACATCATGAAGGGACATGGCACATAAAAGATTTGAAGTAGAATAGATCACATAAGATCATTATCACCATTTTCGAAACTAATTCCAATCTTTCAAATCTGGAGTTTGCTCTTTATATAAGTACTTTTCAGCACAATCTGAATGCTTGTAAAATATGTCTCTTTTTGTTTTACTGTTGTTGTTATTATTGATTTTTCATTCCTACTTCTTTCATTTCTGGTGTGGTTTATTGTGACTTCCAGATAGCCATTCAATTATTGTATATTTGAGTATAATGCAAGTTTTTTTTTATACGAAAACTGGGTGGCAGGGTTGCACTGCATAGAGGTAATTTTTTGAAGTGGTTAAAAATCATGCATTTTTGGATGGTTTAAATTTCATGCAAAAAAATTCAGGGATCACACTGTAATGACAAAAGTATGCAGGTGTAGGCTTTAAGAAAGCTTTATTCAACTGTGAATACAAGTTTTGGGTATAGTGTCCTTTTATAGTCCCAGTAAACACAAATAGCTCTCTCAAAGAGGAGAGTAACAAAACAAGGGAAGACCACTCTTTATTATTCATAAGACACACTATACTTGAATTCAGCTTATACACAACTATATATGGTAATCAAAAAAAAGTAAAGCTAAATAATTGAAAGTATTAACTGTCATTTCAAATCCAACTGGAGATAACATTGTTGCTGATGTCCTGTTTTTTTACTTTCAGTTTCATTACAAAGATAAAGTGAAATATTAATGGTTCTTTGTTATTCCCTAGAGATACAATTGGTGTAATGGTTATTACTGTGGGAAATGGAATTTGAAAGCTGAGTGCAAATTCTGGCTGAATCTGTGTTCATTTGGTACTAAAAATCTAAGGGTATACTCAACTACCCAAATATGGGTGAAATAGTAAAGACTGGCTCTTTAACTTTAATAAGTCATCCAGAATTCTGAAGAGAGATAGTTTCTGTCAAGTTATCTTGCCCTACACCCACCTACTGCTGCAATACATGTGAGACCAAAGAACCCACTATAAAATAGCCATAACAACAATTGTAGTAGTAATTCTGAATTTCTCTTATTCTTGTACCAACAAATACAAAAATATACTCAGCGCTTGGCTATGCAGCAGTTTATATAACACCGAAGGAGGTAACTTATGTCCTCCAGTTTCTACCTGTGGAAGTCCCCTGTTATCTAATGAGAGCTTCCATTTCTACTCTACACCCACCAGGTGGTGTTATAAGATATATGAATTCATTGTTCACACCAGAAAGTGTTAGGTTTATAACTGAAGTATAGGATCAGTGCTGTCCAACCAGGAACTACCAATGTCGTGAACTAAAATTTAAAAACAGCCCATCCTGCTTTATATGTTGAGAACGTCCGGAGACAATTGACTACATAATATCCAGGTGTGGCCTACTGGTACCAACAGAGTATTTGCAACAACATGATAGGGCTGTTCAGTATCTTGGCCAATATGTTGCACACTTGACCTCCCTCACAAAGCCAATTGTTGGGAACCTTAGCCACTGTAAGTTGTACAGAATGAAGAGGTTACCATCCTCAGGAATTTCAGTGTTCAGACTGATAGGAAAATCCAGACAAATCGACCGGACATAACTGTAAAAATCATGTCCAAAAGACGTCTTCTGGTAGATGTTGCAGCCTCAGCTGAAAGTAAAGCTTCTTTGAAAATGTTTGATAAACTAAGCAAGGACCTCAAGATATGAAATCAGTAGAATGTTGCATTGAAAAGACAACATTACCAGTTGTGATTGTGGCTTTGTGAATGAAAGAGTAAACAAATATGTTGTTCAAATTTCTGGTAGATCTTAAAAAATATATGGATTTTAAAAAACACGCCTCCGATCTTGCATAGATTTCTCTCCATGCAATGATTACAATTATATATTTTTTCTCCTACATTGGCACCTCATTTATTTACATCTTTTTATGCAAAAGAATTTTGTTGTCTCTTGAAATCTCTGGCTGTGAATTTGGGGAGACTCATATTACATAAAGCAAAACAACAACAACAACAAAAGCACTGCTACCACCATGACTTGATCTGTCGAAGCCACCGGAAATATCTGATGAGAAAACCCAATAAATAATAAAGCATGGAAGAAGTTTATTAAATGGAAAATAGAATACATAATTGTAATAATCTTATTTATAAAAAAAAATCCTAGTAACTATTATATCTTCCTTTTCTTATTCTCTACTGGATGCAGACTTTCCCAAAGCCTGTTAGACATGGGGAATAATGAGCTCTTTCTATTCTAGTGTATGACATATTTGAACATAGTTTGCATGCAGATTTAACCTTCTCTTAGACCAACTGATCTCCCAAGAGGAAGAAGCCCTATCTGTTCTGCTATTTAACCCATGTTTGGGGAGAAACAAAAGGGATTCATACCTTTCTTGAAGAGAACACAAACTATAAATATTTTCATGGTAATTGTTCAGATAAGCTCTTTTCTATGGTACCTAGGCTTTTTGAATTTAAGTCCAGTATTAGACTAGCATCAAGATCTCATCCATTTACAGTGGAGCTGGCTAGATGTAGCTATAATTTCTATACTAACACTTTCTTATCTTGCTTGTGGAACTCTCTTCTGGCTCCATGCTTTCCAGGCATACATATTAAAAAAAAATTTTAAAAAATCAGCCTCTACTGGAATTTGAACTCAGCTTGTCAATTTCCTTATCTGCACTGATAACCCCTATATCACCTGTACATCCGAATAACAATAATAATAAATCCTAAAATAAAAATTCATGCAATAATAACCTATAACAATAAAAGATCAATACGCTGTAATTTTATTTTTCTTGTAAAAAACAAGAGATTAAATCTCTCATATGTAAAATTATTTTTTATTCACCTCTGGACTTTGTCAATTAATACCGGTGAGTGTGTGTGTGTTGTTGAGGGTTTTCTCCAAACATAGTTACTTCTTCTCACCTGATTCCTCTGATTCATCACTTAGTACAAAGTCTATATTGGTATCATCTGGGGTGAATCTAGTACATATTGGAAGTCACTGCAGATCAGCCTCTCTTAGAAGAAAGGTTCCTTATTGACATTAAATTCAATTCAGAGCATATGGTATTTCTTGGTGTAAATCACATACTACACTGGAAACTACTGGAAAGGCTCTGAAAATGTGGTGGAACCTATAGGACTGTTTACTTGTCAGGAGGAGCCACTGACTGAAGTGCGATTCTGCACCCTGGCAGTTATGAGGATACCTTCCAGGTCAAACCACTGATGCACTTAGGATTGAGTTTCTGATGCTCTGGTGCAACACTGAGTGCAAAGTTTATTTTGGTAACATCTGGGTAACAAACCCAGAACATATTGAGGTCACCGTAGATCAGTTCCTTACTGGCATTAAATTTGATTCAGGACATCTGTATGAATTACTTACTGCAACAGTAGGATCAGTCAGCATAAAAATCACATTGGAAAAGATTACAAAAAAGTAAATAAAGAAACACCTATAAATAAAAATGAAGTGAAAAACTACCCTTATTCCTACCCCAACTGCCCCAAGGCTCCACCATTAATGACTCATCATTTAAAAAGCATGTTTGCTTCTTCTCTCATTGAACTTTCTACCCACTTGTACAGAAGAACTCTTTAATTTGAGAAGTGATAATGCCTGAGACATGTAACTGCCTCCACAAGGAAACAATTAAATAGAATTTGATTTGGAATCAGTCAGTAGCTTTTTGCATACATTAATTGTGAAAATAATATATTCAGGTTTCTTTGTGTAGATAAATTGGTCTGCTGAATTTGGTACATTTTTGAGTTGAATCAGTTTTGTCTCTTTCACGGTATAACTTTTGACTTCGGCTTCAATTGTAGAGATTCAAATGTCATCGAAATATTCAGTTGATATCTTGTTGCATTATTTAATAAAGTTGTACAGAAATAATTGTAGTTCATGGTTAAATTGCATCATTTTTTTGTATAAAATAGTTTTTAGTAAACATTTAGTCAGTAGATAATATTGTGCACTCGGCATCATTTGTAATACAAAATTCTTTTTTAACTAGTAAAATCATCATAGCAAAAATATATTATCACAAACTACTTGTGATTCTATTTTGTATATCAATCAGAACTATTTCAGGTTTCTGGAATATTTATAAGTCTTTAATAATATGGTAGGTTATGGTATGTGGACACATGGGAAAGAATTTAATTATACACGGTGCGATGGATAAATTGTCGTCTAAATTACACAAAAAATAAAAATAATACTGACAACTCGTTTATAACAGATATATTTACCAAAAGTACACAAAAATAGCTTGAAATACTGAAGAATAAATTTATTCAATAAAATCACCATTGGCTTCAAACACGACCTGCAGATGACTTAAGAATCTCCTGCAACTGTTCTGGACTGTCTCCTTGTTTAAGTTGGTGGATGCTGCCATAATCCATGCCTTCAGTTCATCTTTGGTCTTAGAAGGAGTTTTGTTGGTCTCTTGCTTAACCGTGCCTCACACATAATAATTAAGGGGTTGCAGTCTGGGGAATTAGGTGGCCAAATTTAAGGGGTAATGTGGTTCCAGAAATTGTCTGACAGCTATGACTGGGTTCTTCTGCTTTTGTGGTATGGTGTAGTGTCCTGTTGCCAGACATAGGTTCTTCTAGCAACCACCCTCTTGACCTAGGGAAGCACTTGTTGTAGGTCTCTATGTTGAGTCTGAGGCCATGTGGGAAGATGAATGGAGGCATAACATCACCATCACTAGTGAACACTTCAAGCATCTACATAATCACTATTAGACTCATCCAACTCTTTCCAAATCCTCTGCACTGTCCTCAGATTGACACCCAAACACTCTGGAATGTTCATATTGGAGTTTCAAGTTTGAATGCCAAGCAGTACAGTATGTCGTTTCCAAATTTCTGGCAGAATGAATTGCAACATAGTGCTCTTTTTCTCACAGATGGTGCCCAACTGACCCTATTATACTGTGCAGTCAACAAAATCAAAAACAAAAAACGTGCATGCACAAAATTAAAAAAAAAAAAAAGGTGACAATTTACCCATCGCACCCTGAATATGTATGTATGTATGTATGCAAATATAGCAGCTACTGCTTGACCATGTGGTGAAGAAATGTATGTTTGTTTTCAATGTAGCAAGGACAGGTTTGTCATGTAAGGTTACCAGCTATTTGAGCAAATGTTGTATTTTGGGTTTGGGCATGTTACAATGACCTCATTATTGAAGAATAGATAAAATAAATTTATTGACTCAGATTTTGGTTGATTTTCCATCTGTTTATATACACATCTATACATCTGTTTTGAACAGGGCACTCTGCTTCTGGTGGCCTTATATCCTGGTTATGGTTTCTGATTCATTGGTCAAACTACTGATTTTTAGAAAAGGTGAAATTTTTTATTTCTTTGTTATTATTTGTTTCTTTCTTTTATTATATCCTGCTACTTGCTAGCCTGGTGATTTTTATTATCCATCTATTTTCAAAGATGGTAAAATTTTAGTTTTCTTGTTTTATATCTATATTTATTTATTTAAAAATCTTTATGGATATTGGCAACTTCCTTTTTACTAAGAGTTTGATTTTTGTTTTCCATATCTACAATATAATTACCAATATCCAGAAAGATTATACAGGAGTGTCTCTTTTTTAAATTTCGGATTTGATGTAACTATGGCTACAAAACATTTCACTTTCATTGCTTACCTTGATAAAGTTGGCCGAAGAAACACATTGACAAGAACTAAGAATTTTTAAACCATATATATATATATATATATATAATATATACACACACACACACGTCTTTTGTGTCATGCTTTCAGTTATTAGATAGTGCAGATAGTACAGAATTAATAATACTCATAGCTGTAGAATTTCTTGTCACCAAAAGTATATTATTTTAGACACTGAATGATTCATTGGTTATTCTTGGCATTAAATAAATCACATTTGGCTCAGTATCTTTTCATGTGTTTAACATTGACTCAAAATGGAAATATCTCTCAAAAGATAAAAGAGATTAGCAACAGAATAACAAAGACAGCAACAACAAAGCCTACATTGAAGAAAGCTAATCACTTAATAGATAAAGGTATCTGAGTGCTTTGCGAGAAAGATTTGAACAAATAAGACTGTAATCTAGAATAAGATATTCCAAGAGTAATTAAACAAAACCTTTACAAAAAAAACAATGATAAAGGAATTGATTAGACAGTTCTTCAGTAGCTTATGTTTAAGTTATGACTTCTGTGATCAGCCTCACATGAATTGAGGCTCTTTTTCCAATTTAGCAGTTTGATATTAAAAGTAAAGACAACCAAGCAAATCTTTTTAAAAACAATTTAGTAACAAGCTGAGTAAACACTTCAATGACTTCTGCTTAAGTTGTGATTTCTGAAGCTTTGTTTTGTATAGTGAAATGCATGTCATTGTTATGTTTGTGATATAATAAATATAAGATAACGAAGCAGTAAAGAAAGGGATTAATTAATCAGTTCACAAGCCTCTATTTTATATCCTTGTGCAAATTAATTGAAACAACTGCTTTAGTTTCCTTTCTTTCACCATACAGTCAGTTTCAGACCCACTGGAGTTACAAGGTGTAATCGATTTCTAATTTTTTCTCACATTAGGTCATTTGCAGTGGTGTGCAGTAATATGAACCTATTCTCTGGGTGTCTGATGAAATTTGTTTCGCCTTGAAAAATATTGCGTCATCCACGATTGTATCAGATTTTTTATCACGCCCAGACACTATTGTCCTATGGCCATTGTCTACAATGAACATTATTCCAAGGAAGCATACGAAAATTGTAACGCTGCACGAACACACTGACAAGCCTTACCAGTGAACAAATCAAAGTACTATTGATTGACCTGGAAATTCTCCTGACTTAAATCCAGTTGAGAATCTGTGGTCAATCTGCAAGGAAAGATTTTGTGGAATGGACATACGAAATACTAACATGTGCACTGGGTCATGTTTCATTGGAAAAATATGGAAAAAAAGTAAATAATAATGGAATTATTTATTTTGTTTCAATTAATTTGCACAAGAATATATATATATATATATATATATATATATATATATATATATATATATATATATATATATATATATATAATTATGAAATGGACAAAGTCCGACAATTATTTTAAGATATTTTTATGTTTATAAAAATATATAATGTTTATAAATGTTTATCTATAAAAAAGAATGTATAAACATAAAAATGTCTTAAAATATATATATATATTAAATGTAATATAACGAAGAATGTTTTTAAGAAATGTAGTAGTAAAGAAACAGATTAATTAAACGATTAACAGGCCTCTGTAAATGCTCGCATGTCGGGGTTACCAATGTAAATGCTGGTTGTGTTGAAAAGGTTGATGTGGCTGTGTGTTGAATAGCATTTAACAATTATACATTTTTGTATCTAGGAAAAACAATGGAAAACCGATTTTTGTTTCAACGATAAAATATATATTAAAATCAACAAATACAAAACGTTTTTTGTAATGTGTGAAACAATAAAATAGGAGAAGTTGTTTCCCTTTATCTGTTAGCTGAAAGATTAAATGTAAATAAACAAGTTTTCTGAAAGAATGTTCAAAGTTCTGTATTAAATAGAATGATGTTTTCAGAAGAACATGCAATAAATTAGTTTGTGGATTAGATATAACTAACAGAGCTGTTGCAACTTGGCTTGTTACATAGAACTGACGGTGAATGATATTTAAGTTCTGTGTGCGTGCGTGCATAGAATGAATAGTCTGTGTAGATGCGTGTGAGTTGCTGAGTTCTACTGAGTTCTGCTTCTGCTGTCTGTTTTTGGAACAAATTCCGGTTTATATAACCATGGGTAGGCTCCCAGGACAATGGCGTTAGAATTTTCGAGAGTACACAAGAAATATCTGATTGGATGAAAAATTACCCAATCGGTGATTTTGTAACAAAAGCATGTTTGTGAATTAACAGTAGGAAAAATTCAGTGTGGTGAATGCGATCAGTAAATTGTCCTGTGATAGTATTTATTATTTGACCAATCACAGTTGAGAAAAATGTAGGCATGTCAAACATAGTAGTAATCGTTACACCTCTATTTTAGTTGTCAATTCTAGATCTCTGCTTTATTCAATACATTGTTTAAAAAACTGTTTCATTGTATCTCAGTTTTAAAACTTTGACATAATTTTTGATGGCACTGTTGATATAATATTCAAGTTATTATTACTATTAAAAAGCTATTATTAAATATTCAAGGTATTATTACGATTAAGACTACTAGTGTAAATTAAACTACTGATGAAAGATAAAAGAAATAAGAATTAAAATTAAATAATTGTAGTTATAGTTTTTTTTTAATATTTTAAAAATAAAATGGAATAATAATTGAAAAGGAACAATGCTGTTAATACAAAAAGAAATAATCTGTATTGCTTCATACATTTCCTGAAAAACTCTTTAATATGTCTGCTTATAAACCAACAATGAGAACATAAGGGAAACAAGGTTTAGTGCTTTTGAGTTCTGTCTCGGATATCACAGCAGTTGAAAGTGAAGAGCCCTAATTTAACTGACATCTTGACCACTTGCCTACTTTACTAAAATTAGATGATTGCCTTGAAGTCTTGAAGGAAAAACTGAAAATATAGTGGCATATTATCATCAGCCATTATTTTTTTTATTTAGACAATATCAGAAATCAGTGTTTTCACAATCAATTTGACATTAACCAAAAGATATCTTTAAAATTTTCAGCATATACTTGTATATAAATGAACAATATATGATTGGGTTTTAACATATAATATCCTTCTTTATTAAAAATATTGATAACGTATTCCAGGGATTGTCAGATTTTCAGTGCAATATAAATTTTTATTTGTAAATAAATTCAAAAAAATATCCATGTTAATATAGTCTTCTTAAGATTTTGCAACTTTTTTTTTTTTTTTTTAAGCTTTTCACCCCAAGCAAGGCTGGAAGCCACTAGCACGCAAGGGGTTACAGAAGGTTTGGAGGAAGAGCAGATAGGAGTGGTAGAGGAAAGGATGTGGAGAAAGATAGTGGATCGATCAAAGCAAGGGGGTTACAGAAGATTTGGAGTGATAGCAGATAGGAATGAAAGGGAAAAAGGATGTGGAGAAGGGAAGTAGATAGATCAAGGCAACTGGAGATGTCGATTGACGTTACACTTAAATAGCTGGAGATTATATTTGTCAAGGAAACAGGAATAAGGAAGGGAGTTTCACAGGCGAGATGTGCGAGACATGAAGCTATTGGAGTAGAAGAGACGTCTACATCTAACAGTTTCAACGGTGAAGGGGTGGGGACGGGATGTCAGCCTTGTAGGATGCTTAAATTCATGAGGCCTGGGAACCAGCGAAAGCAGCTCATCGGAGCAATTAACTGTCATCAGTCTTTCAACCATTGATTTTCTCCTGTTTCAACTTCAATTTATTTGCCACTGTTTTTATTTTTTCTGAGAGAACGTCTTTGCTTGAATGTTGCTTTCCATTTTTATATACATTGCTTTTAATAATGGACCATGAGTTTTGTATCAGATTAACATCTTCGAAACTTTTCATTTTATTTTTTGACAAGTTTGGGAATAATCAGTTTTGCAAAATGTGAGCAAATATTATCTTACATGAATATACTTCTTGTACAATTATCAGAGTTAAGCAACATCAAACCTGATTCATACCCAAATGGGTGGCTGCTTGGGAATAGCAGTTGTAAGTCTGGATATGCGGGTGGCATAATATATAATTATTCAGAATTGGAAATCATTATATTCACTTCTGCACAAATACTCTTGAGAAAGGTATGAATCCAGCTCATTAATCCCCCATCTATGGGTTAATTAGTAGGAATTGTATCAGTAAATCATTATTATCTCCAAAAGAATTTTCAAAATCTAAAAATATTTTCTGCCTTTAAATAACCTGCAAAAGGTTGATAATCCATAAAAACAAATCAGTCAATTCAGCTTAAAGCTTCTTCAATATGACCTGTAACACTCAAAAACTGTTTGGTCCAATATCGTATATTAGTAATTGATGTAATGGAATAACCTGTCACCCCCATGAGTGACTACACTATAGGTAGTAACTATCTATAAGTATCTGTAAGTCAACGGATGACAGAGCTGGGATCTGTTGAATATGAATCGGACTTACATGAGAACTACCGACCTTCCAATAGTAGCACTCATTACTGGATTGAGTTGTGACGACCTTGTGTATAACTGTTACCTTTATTCTTATTGTACTGGTTTTTACAATAAACCTTTACTTATTTTATCTACTGTGTTGTTCAAGTATATATTCCTATTAAGCACGGAATATAACAGTAATAAAGAGAAGTGTATTAACACATGTATTGTGATAAAAAGCAACAACCAAAATAAAACTTGTAATAAAAATAAAAGTAATGAATTTTCGAATTAAACATTGACATTTACATTTTGATTTAAATTCTTGTTTTAGCAAGTTCTGCACATCAATCTATAGTGTATCAGGAAGAAATGTATTGTCAGTGGTCAGAAAATAATGCAAGTGTTACTGACAGAATACTGCTACTATATATTGAA
Source organism: Acanthosepion esculentum (assembly GCA_964036315.1). Taxonomy (NCBI): domain Eukaryota; kingdom Metazoa; phylum Mollusca; class Cephalopoda; order Sepiida; family Sepiidae; genus Acanthosepion; species Acanthosepion esculentum. Next base: position 150,058,343 of record OZ038475.1, read on the forward strand.
TGTAAATACACTGGGAAGAAATTTACTCTAGAAATACGTTGAAAATAAGAAAGAGAGATTATCATTGGTCAGGAATTAATACAATTATTACTGACAGAATATGGCTATCAATATACAGGGTGTCCATAAAGTTCGTGTGCACTTTAAAAAATTTATAACTTTATTTGCGATAGAAATAATTTATAAAAAGGATTAGGAAGAAGTAAATCTATATTTTTTGAGGTTTTATTGAAACTTTATTTAAGTTTCTACATGTCCTCCATCATTAGCAGTACAAAGGCTAAGACGATTTTGCAGTTCACAAAAACATTTGCCAACTGATTTACAGTAATGCTTGAAATCACATTAGTTATTTTAGCTATACTTAAAACTAGGTACATTAAACTTTATAACATTTTTTACAGATTATTTTTATCGCAAATACAAATAAAGTTATAAATTTTTTAAAGTGCACACAAACTTTATGGACACCCTGTATATGATGTAATTGATGCATAATGATTTTACTATAGAAATGCATTTTACAACAGAACTAGTAATATAGATTTGAATGTGGTTAAATACTGTATGTATACTGTGAGTATATTTCAGCTATTTGAGAAGTTTGGTGTTGGCCTTTATTTACTATCATTGAATGGCTCTAATTTTTATATTTAGATTCAAATATAATCATTAATGGATTCATTGATAGTGAGGTAAATTTTGGGCTAAAGTAGTAATGTTGAAAGCATTACATACACACACACACATGCACACACACACACACTATAAGCAGATAAGTAGGTAGAAATTAGTACATTTTTTATATAATCTCCTACTATTTCTAATTTGATTTTCATGCTAGATAAACAAACAAGCAAATTTTACTCTGACTGCTGCAGTTGATGTTTGCGTTCAGGGGAAAAGTCAATTCTCAGAAAATTACAGCTGCATATATTTCTATCTACATTTATATACTTGAAAAATCTACAATATTATACTATTATAAATACAAGTGCTCTCCTACCTACATATGAAATAGTTGGGCTTCTGGGGATTGTTTGATAATCTAAATGTTTGGAAGTATATAATAATATAGGTATTTATAATGTTGTTGTACTGTATTCCTAATACTACCTTACTTGCTCGTACTAATGTTGTTTTAGGAAAATTCAAGCAAAAAATTATTTGTTTACCTAATATTTATTTCAACTCTTTTAACTGACTTAAAAATTTTATCTGGTCTCTCTTCTCTCACAAATAAATCTTGTTGATTTATTTGTTTCTACTGTGTTCTTACAACTTAAAACTCCTTTGCTCCTTTTGAAATTTTACTGCTCACTCTGAACAACTTACATTACTATTGCTTACCAAGTAGGTAAGGCAGGTTAAAGACTAATTTCTAATTATAGAAATTACAGCATAGTATCTTACAGATGTAAAAATTTAAAAAAGCTCTAAAAAGGTAGGGGGATATTAACTATATGAAAGAAGAATTTATTTACACTATTTATGTGTGGACCGTTATCCTTATTTTTGTTGTTGTTATCATTTTTTGGATGTTGTGCCCTCTGGCTTTCATCAGGTGTATATTGGTTTAGGTAACCTACAGGGAACTTCGAACTGAACCATTTATTTAATCTCTATTTATTCCACTGCCCATGTTTAGGGATATCTTGTTAAGTTCTTATTTTTAGTTCTGTTCAGTTATTGTGGGTCCTGTCTCCACTGAGTCCAAGTCTGAGCAACTCAGACACATACAAACAGGAAATTATCAATTGTACCCTTCAGAATAACAACTACCCTGCAAACATAACATCAATGTCTGCAGGTAGAAACAGAAGGGTGAAGGAGGAAGACTAGGAAATTTTCATAGTCTCTCTTACGTCAAGAGCTTATTGAAAAAGATTCAGAAGATCTGTGGTCCATACAACATCAGGACAATATTCAGAAGCAGCTCCACTCTATGGAGAAATATCTGCCGAGTAAAACTGAACATGGAGGAGAACGTGGCCAAGAACTGTGTGTACTCCATTCCTTGCACTTGTGGTCCTAAATAATAAGGTGAAACAAGCTGCCCTCTAAAGTAAACCAGGAGGAATATTGGAAGCCTTAGTGAGGTGTGAGACAATGAAATCAGATGGGACTGATCATATAGAGAGGGAAAAAAGGTAATCATCAGCTGCTGTGGAATGAAGTGAAAATACTGGATAAGAAGGAACATATGCTAGTCTATGAGAAAGTCCTTAGTAGACCTAGCATAGAAATAAATATTATATGGGAGCCACTAATAAAGAAAGACAAACAATTCTTTAGCAGCAGCTGTAACAAAAGAGAAAAGCTTTAGTGAGTGTTGTCAAGTATGATAAGCAGCTGCAGCACTCATCAGCAGGCAGGTTAGTTTTAAGGCTCCACATTATCCACAGAAAATTGTTCCGCAGGACAATAGCTTAGTGGATTGAAGTGTTGTTTTGTGAATTTGGTGACATAGTAATTGTCAGTTTAATCTCTTGTCTGGGCATTGTGTATTTGGATTCAGTGGAAACAGGGTAAGCAATAACTGAGAAGTACTAAAAATAAGAACTAGACTTGGACAGTGGAATGAGAACACTCTACCTCTGTAGATTAAATAAAGGGTTCAGTTTAGAATTCCCTGTAGGTTATTCAAATTGGTATATACTTGATGAAGGCTGGAAGAAACAACAGTCAAAACCAGATAATAATTACAAAGATAAGGACAATAGTTTGCATGTGAATATCATAAAAATAATGATAACTCCTCATAAATTCAGGAAGAAATAAGAATTTCTTGAACAAATAATGATAACCCTTTTTAAAGAGGATAATCTTTGCACACAGGTGACATGTGTATTTTAAACACCACAGATAATCTTCTATCTATATAAATAAACAGCAAATTCTGTCTGTATGTCTGAAACCCGTCTAACTTAGGCCACACTTGCTCTACACAGACATGTTATATCTTTTTGGAATCAGGATGATCCCATGATTGAAAATCTATCCTTCATCTAGTGCTTGGACATCCAGCATTAGGATTTGTGTCCGGATGAGGAGGGAACAGTTAAATATTCAAATTTTAAAATAACTAAAAAATAAAATTGATTTTAAGTTTTAATTTATATGGAGTTTAAAGAAACACAAAAAGTTTGTGAATTTAAAAAATTTTGTTTTAAATTTAGTTTAAAATATCTCCAAAACTTTGTAAATTAAGGAAATCAATTTTGTTTCTTTAAGGAATTGGAGTTAAAGTGAGAGGTTTTGTGACATGAGGTTTTGAAGTTCCGCAGAGTTTGTGATTTGAAGAACCTAATTTTCAACCTGAATTGGAATTTCAGCCCAAATCAGTCTTTTGGCTGGAATTGGACAAATAGCTGAATCAGAGTTAAAGTGAGGTCTTGAAGTTTCATGGTGTGAATTGATGAATTCAAAATTATTTCTTCAAAATTATAATTGCTGTGTTCTAAGCTGGAACAGGGTTCCCTTTAGTTTTGGGCCAGAAGCCCAATTAGCCCCACCCCCTTTCAGGAGCTAGCTTAAAATTCCACATGGAGTGTGACTGACTTTAAGCTAGTTACAAATAACACAGAAAGAGATGACAGAATTTGGACACGGCAGGAAGAGACAATAACAATTGTTATATTTATAGAAAGATACCGATTAGCTACAATAAACTTATCATATGGCAGTTGAAATCAAAAATTGGTGGAGTGTTTAAAATTTGAATTCAGACATACTTGCTCTTATCTCTGAAAGTTTGTAATTTGAATAGTTGTAAGTAGGTGAGTGCATTCAATTTATTTTTTTTTTATGAGTTAACCTATTTTTTGTCATTATTACAGTTGAGGGCTTTTGAAAAATGGGTTTTTTCTTTTGGTAGTCATTACTACTGTCAATTGACCTTTGTTTCTACTTGTTGAGAAGATTGTGACAAATAAGTGACCATTGTGAACCACTGACCACATGATGATGACATTTTGACCTGAAGGACGCCAGTATGTGTCAGACGTACTTGAAAACACCAAACATGAATACGAGTTAATGTCATGGAATCTGCAGGAGTAATCTTGTATTTTTATTTACTTATGTCTTTTTAGTTGGTGTTTAAAACAAAATGGTTGATCTTCTTTTGTTACTTTTTATGAGACTAACCGGATTTATAAATGTAACTTAGTGGGCATACATATTCTGTTTTTAGTAAAAAGGAGTGCAAAGAGAAGAGAATGAACATTTATGTTACCAAACTTTAATATAATTATAGATTTACATTTTATCTGAAAGTTTATATACAAAGATCTGATAAAAGTAAAGCAACAGTACTAGTTTTTAGAATTCTTAGATGACACATTTTCATTACTAATTTGATTATATTCTAGTGCTACTTTTTATCCCAATACTGTGAGGGTAATCCATTCTTCATTATTACATTAATCTTATTACTAGATTTATTCCATGTTATTATTGTTGCTTTTTATCATAACACTGGAACAACATACACTTCATTATTATTATTTTATTTCTAATTTTATTCCATCTTATTGTTGTCTTTTATATCCCAACACTCTGGCTCAATACACTCTTTAGTGTTACTATTATTTTATTAATAATTTTACTCCATATTATTATTGATGCCTTTTATCACAATATTTTAGTCAATAACACTTATTATTATTTCATTACTAATGCTATTGCATCTCTTTATTGCTTTTTATCCCAACACTCTGGATTAATACACTCTTTATTATTACTATTATTATTATTACTGATGCTTTTTATCATAATATTTTTGTAAATAACACTTCTTTTTATTATTATTTCATTACTAGTTTTATTCCATATTATTATTATTATTTCTTTTTATTCCAACAGTCTGGCTCAATACACTTTTTATTATTACTATTATTATTATTATTAAACAAAATGATATAGATGTAACTCTTCCAGTATTTTTCAACACTTAAAGAGTGTGTTTTAAGAAAAGAAGAAGAAAAGAAAAAACACAGTGTCTGACAATGTTCAACAATATTTTGACAATATGTCTGACTTCTTCAAGTCATATTTTAAAATTTTAATTTTTATCACTGGTAATCAAAATGTTTTGTCGTGGTGATTAGCAGTACAGCTGTTTTTCATCACAAGATAAGCAAAGTTTGTACAAAGACTTATAATTTTTTGTAAATTTATATATTTTTTTACTAAAATTCTTTTTTTAAATGTAAAGACATACTGCTGAAATATTGTCGAACCTTGTCAAGCACTCTTTTCTTAAATTGGGCTCTTCTCTTGTTGTTGTTGTTGTTGTTATTATTAATATTATTATTATTGATGCTTTTTATCCCAACATTTTGGTGAATAACATATCTTCTTATTAAAAGTATTTAATTGTTAGTTTTATTCCATCTTATTATTGTTGGTTTTTATCCCAACACTCTGGCTCTATACATTTTGCTGTCCATGTCTAGGGATATCTCTTTTTGTTCTTTTTCTTATATAGCTCAGTTATTGTTCTCATGTTTCCACTGAATCTGAGTCTGTAATACCTGGACCAGGGATTGAACTTACAATTGCTAAGTTCATAAACCAGCACTTTAATTCTCTAGCCCAGTGGTTCCCAACCACTGTGCCGCGGAATGATTACTGGTGTGCCGCGAAGAGATAATACCTAGAAGCCATTTAATTTCATTTTGTTTCATAAAGACATTCAATTTCTTAATCATGATAACACCGCTCAATTCAAAATCGCCGAATTTATGGAATCTAAACATTTCGCGCATACTAATTGGTAAGCGTTATTATGGTTTATATTAGTCATGGGACGATTAATCGGAATATCAGGAGTTTTTCAAAGTATCAGGAATCGGCATCGGAGCTGAATAATTCAGACCCAATTTTGATACCAAAACAATTCCAAAGACAAAAAGTTGTAACACAGAACTGTACTATGTGAGGTTTTTACGTAATGCTCCTAACTCCCAAACATTTTTTTTGCCTTTTCCTAACCATCTTTTCAATTAGGAATCGGAATCGTTAAAAATTTAGGTATTGTTTTATTACCAGTTTATATCGTCTATATATCTCGTTCACAATATTTACAGATTCTTTGTACATATTTTTATTAAATATTTAGGCATTGTAAATTAAATTTTTAGTAAGACAAACAAAAAACAAATTAAATATAATAAAAAATTCTTTTAGATTTATTTTTTTCAATTTTAGATTCAATTTACCCTTAAATATGGACAAGTTGTTTTTTATTATTTTATTACAAAAAGGCTTTATGAGTGGAAAATATTTATTTTTTGTGATAGGTGTGCCACGAAAATTTAAAGAACTCAATAGTATGCCGCCATGTAAAAAAGGTTGGGAACCACTGCTCTAGCCTATTGTCTCATGGGACCTGAAAAAGACACCCAAAGAAGGCTGAAGAGCACAATGGCTGAAATGTGTGACTATAACAACAAAAATTAAAACATTAGTCTGAATATAAATAAGCTATATAAAACTTTTATTGTATCATGCAAATGTATTGCTAATGATTTCCTGTTGATATGCACAGTAAATCTGAGAGAAAGGTATTGTCATTGGTCAGGAATTAATACAAGTGTCATTGAAGTGTTATTTGAAATTTTTTTTAATTGAATTCACTCCAAGCAAGGCAGTAAAGCCACTAAGATAGAAAGGGTTACTTAATAACGTTTCTGTTTTCTAATTCTTTTACACACATAAAAGAATTAGAAAACAGAAACATTAGTAAGGAGCGAGAACAATAGAAGAGTGATCTGGAAGACAGTAGATAACGATTGACATTGCTCTTAAATTTTTGAAGATCAAAGTTGGCTGGAAAGCATAGAGCCAGAAGAGTATTCCACAAGTGAGAAGTGTTAGAAAAGAAACTGTTAGCATAGAAGTTACGATTACATCTAGCCAATTAAACTGTAAATTGATAAGACCCTGTTGCTAATCTAGTATTATGCTTAATTTCATAAAATCAAGGTACCATAGCAAAGAGCTCATCTGAATAATTACCATGAAATTATTTAAATAAAAGGCACAGGGAAGCCACATTATGGCAGTGGGAAAGTGACTGAAGCTGAGATGCCAGATCAGGACCAATAATATTGCTGATTCTTCTTTGGATTTTATCAAGACTCTCTAAATATATAGCAGAAGCACTGGGCCATATGTGGCAGCAATATTCTAAGCATGGGTGAATGGTAGACTTATAGATATTTAAAATAGATTCTGGAGAGAGAAATTGTCTTGCATGACACAGTGAACCAACTTTCTTAGTAGCAGACCTAGTAATGGATTCAATATAGTCTTTCTACTTCATGTCAGCCAAGAATGTTAGCCTGAGAAAGCACAATGTATCACTCTTCTGGAGGTTAGCATTAGCCATGCTAATGGAAGGCAGGAAGGAGTCACTTAGATAATTAATAAAGAGCAGTTTTGTTTTGGGGGCATTAAAATTAACAAGCTGTTCTTTGCCCCAGTTAACAACAGATTGTAGGTCATTTTTGGGATCAGCTACCTATTTGACCTTATCAAACTGATCAGACTTATTATCGAGACCAGAGTAAATGGTTGTGCCATCAGCATAGATACCAAGTTGAGAGTTGATGAAAATGAGGAAGATTGTTAATGAAAATTAAGAACAATGTAGGTGCAAGGATTATAGAGTTGTTATATGTATAATTATAAATAATAACAGCCATGTAGCAATGTGAATGTGTTGTTAGGTACTGTTGGTGTTCCCTTTGTTAGTATTGATGTTATTTTCATCGAAAAAAAAACTACTTGACCTAGAATCATCATTTTATAAAGATTTTACTTAGAGCATTAATGTATATGCATTTCAGTAGAAAGTATATATTAAGATTTTAATTGAAATTAATATTATTTAAATTTGATATTTTGCCAATTTCTTAAAACTAATCTGTCATGCACATTTCCTTTTATGTGTCCCGCCCCTTCCAGATGTGGGTGATCATGGCTCTTCACAAATTTCCTGTTTGTGGTTGCTTTAAGTAACTCTTTGTCCTTTATCATTCTCCTTTGCGATACATTCACATCAACATTTTAAGTATGTTATTCATTATTTATCACTGCTTCTCCTAACTTCAGTTCGTCCTAGGTAAGACATTAAACTACATCTGCGTCCTGGGTAAGATGTTAAACTATGTCCAGCAGCAAGGCCTCTGATCAGGAGGTTTTGAAGAGTGTGGAACCACCTCTTAATTGCTGGTGTTTCCAGGTCCACCCTGACCTGGGGTGGTAGCACCTGTTAGGGTCCCAGCTATGGGCAAATAGTTAACTATTACCAGCAATACTTTTTTGAAACAATTATTACCAGCAATACAGTTTTGAAGGAAATATATTACCAGAAACAGATTTTTGACAAAACAAAATATTACCAGCAATAAAAAATTTTGTCAGCATTAAATAACCCATTGAGGTTGATATACTGTAAAACAAAATAAACCAAACCAATCTAAACTAAAGAATACATATTCGATTCATATGAATCTATCCTAAAAATCTTGTTGGCATTAAACAACCCAATGAGGTTGATATACTGTTAAACAAAATAAACCAAACCAATCTAAACCAAATAATACATATTGTATTCATATGAATCTATCCTAAAAATGTTGTCAGCTTTAAATAACCCAATGAGGTTGATATACCGTTAAACAAAATAAACCGAACATAACTTCAGTATGTCATGTGAGTATTAAGTTCCTTAGGCCTTCTTTCCTCATTATGTGTCTCAGAAATTTCAACTATCTCTTTCTGATTCTAAGTATCAATTTGCTTGTAGTACTTATTTTTCTTAAAACTTCCTTATTTTTCAAAAACCCTGTCTATGTTATTTTCAGTACAAAACCAAAACATTAACCTGAAAACTAGTCATGTTCTTAAATAGCCTTGTCAGATTGAGACTTTCATCTATGAGGTCTGTCAGAAAAGTAATGGGACTGGCTGTGCTCTGTGAGCTATTGGCGAAAGAGAGATAAGCGGATTATGTTATCATCTAACATGATATCTTGGAAGTATATAACTGTAATCTTAGCATTTGCTTCACTCAGTGTGTGAGAAGAGACAAGAGTTGTGGCAGGACAAATCATGATGGCTTCACCATGACACTGTACCTGCTCACAACACCCTCACCATCCAGCAGTTCCTGGTTGAGAAGGACATAGCCATAATGGATCAACCTCTAGATTCACCTGATCTTGCTCTATGTGACTCTTTTCTTTTCCCTAGGCACAAGGGGATCATCAAGGGGACCTATTTTGAAGGTGTGGAGGCTATCAAAAGGGCCATAATGACTCCTTCCAGCAGTGCATAGAAGCATGATAGAGAAGGATGGAAAACTACATTTGGCTCGATGGGGGTTATTTTGAAGGGGAAACCATGTAGTTCTTTTGTTTGGAATTTAAATAAATTGTTTGTGACTCTAGTCCCATTACTTTTCAGATAGACATCATAGATGTCATGCATGGTATCAAACCCATTTAGAAATATCTAAACTGTCAGCTGTCTACTACCACTTCCTAAGATCAATGGTGAAAAAAAGCTTTGAGCGAGTGAAGGCTGATGGTCGTAACAAAGATCACCTTTCTTCAAACATGGTAGACTGGTGCTGCGGAGTCACAAAGAAAGAATTGTACCAAATAACAAAAGCAACATCACTTGAGAATTACTAAAGCAGCAACAACTAAAATGAACAGCACTAGTAACTAAAAATAATTATGGTTAAAACTATGAGAAAACTTAAAGGTACCTAATTGGAAGAAAAAAGGAAAGAAAGAACAAATTAAAAATAATTAAAAGCCATAAAATGATTTTCGAGACAGCTCTAGGAAGATTTGAACCTGAAATAAACCAAATAAAATTCCTTAAGCTTTAAGTTTTAGTAAGATTAAATTTTCCCCCAACCTCTCCAATTGCCTCTAGGTGTGTGCATGTGTGCATGTGTGTGTGGTAGTATAAGATTTATTCCCTTCTGAAATTTCCCAAATTCTAAAGCAGAATTATTGCTATATTAATTTAAAACATTATCAAACACCAAACACGTTGTAGCTTACCAAGTCCAAGGGGGAGGATTTTAGAATAAAATATTCCACAAGGTTCATTTAGTATTCAAATGAAGGTCATGATATCAAAAAACAGGCAATAAATGAATGCAAGTTATTTGGGAAATTCTAATATAAACAGGCAGAGTTATTCAAAGTGAGACCAGATAACAAAATAGGCAGTCCAGTTTTAATCCTCCTCCTTCTCCTCTTCTCCTCTGGTTTCTACACTGAGGTCTCTCCATTTATTGCGAATTACTGCTAGAATTGTTTTCCTGTAGAAAGACCATCAACCAGTTACATAGAATGATTCAATTCTTTATTCCTTATATACTTTGAAATTCTTCAATTTGTTATCATTGTTAGATGCCAACAGAGTTTGTTGGTTTGTTCCTTGAAATTAGTTTTCATGATTGTAAGGATATCATATCTGAAATCTCCACAGGATCACAATATCCACTAGGTGAAATCCCTGTAGAATCTGGTTACCTCCCAGATTGCTGATGCTGACATGCAATGACCATGAAGATAAAAAACATTAGGAAGTGAGAACACCAAGAATATTGTGTTTTTGGTAGCACTGGAACAGGGAATGGTAGATTGATGTAGTGCCACAAGAACAAGTGACAGCAGTGGTGACCATCCAGCCAGTGAGGAATAACCACTATGAATATTCTGTTCTTACTAATAGCACACTGATTGTGTGGAATTAATATTCTTTTAATGCTAAAATGCAGAGAATACATAGTTATTAAAATATTTCAGGGTTTGAATTGGTTTACTGGTTATATTTATTGATTTTACCCACAAGTCCACCATTTTCAGAATTTGTAAAATGTTTAGTTTTAAAATTATAATTTGTTTTTATTTTGCTTTTTTTAAAATTTTGGAACCATGATGAAAGCAAACTACATTTTTGAAGAGGGCAGTCTTTGATTAAATTCAATCATTTTCAATCCAATATTAAGAGATCTTGATGTATTATAAGAATGTTTAAAAAAACTAACTTTTAATTTTATCTGTAATATTTGAAAATAGTTTCATTATAGATATTGATTTCATCAAATGGAATTAATATCTTTTCATTTTAACTTTTTTTTTCCATCTTGTACAAATATTTTTCATAATGATTGCTTTACAGTATGTATCGCAGAATTTTAAACCAATTAAAAAGCTTGTTACATCAACCATTTGGTTCTAAAAAAATTAATTCTAAGAATATTATTGGTGGAACCAAAACTGTCAAAAGCAAGAAGCAGGGTCAATCCATTTCTGGGATTGTGAAATGTTGGAATCAAAATTAATTAAATGCTAAACTTTTCATTATATTTCACTTTAATAGAAATCACTTAATATTTTGCTTAATTTCTAGAAGACATCTTTCACTATTTTACTCAGCTGTCTGTGTCACATTTTCTGCCACCTGTTGCTACACTAACCAGACAGTTAAACATCAGTTCCTGCTTGATTTTTACATCCTCAATATGTAGTTTACACCTTGGGTTGTCTCTTCTGCTGACAACCATGCATTCCATCTTCTTCAAGTTAACAGAAATTAATCAATGTTATTTTGGTACATGGAAATTCTGAAAAAGAATGTTATTACCATTTCTGTTCAAATTATGGTTTCTATTGTTGACCTACTGTCATTCAGTGGTTATGTATCAAGCAGTTTAAATGGTTGTTCAATGCTGGGAGTTTGTGATGTTTTTATAGCCATATGCTAATTATAATATTAGCGTGGAAACTTCATGTATTAATCTATATCAGGGGTGGCCAAATTGCAGCTCAAAATCCACATGTAGCTCTTTGACCTTTAATATGCAGCTTGTGGAATATGCTGGCTGAGTTCCTTTTTTCATCACATAAGAAAAATTAAGAATAAAAATTTCAAGCTTTATAATTATTTACTGGGTATGAATAGAGACCCCATTGGATTAAAACATGTTTAATCTTCATGATTAGTAAACAATTTCAATAACTGCATACGTGAATAAATATTATTGCATACATGCATTTCTTAATATTTATATAAAAATTTTGTAAAAAAAAAGTCTATGTAACAAAAACGTATATGTAAATTTTGTTCATGTCTTGCGGCTCTCAAACATCTGAACTTTATCGCATGTGGTTTTTACATTAAGCAAGTTTGGCCAACCCTGATCTATGCCAACAAAGATCCATTCAAGCTGCGATATATGATTGGTATTTAAGTCAAATTCATTGCTAGATATTGATTAACCTGTTGCCTTGTGTGCTATTAAAAGGAAAGACTAATTCTTGCTGAATACTCCAGAAATATATTGAGCTTGGTCAAGTCTATCAAATAAATATTGATTTATCAATCATTATTGAAGGAAAGAAGCAGTAAATGATTTGAATATCAATATTCTTAGCAAACACAAACTTTAAGAAGCAACTGAATATTAAAAAAACTAAGAAAGTTGTTATGAATTATGATTTTCTTTGTATTTTCGCAGTCCAGTGGTAGTCATTAATTTCATGTATCATTTTCTGCTCATCCCCTTACTGCTTGGGCAATTATATAGTCTCTATGCCTTAGCTATGTTAATTAGGCAGTCATGTACATGTCACTGCAATACTAAATATCTTGAACATGATGAAGTAATTTTGAAATGATAATTCAGAAATGGATTATTTGAAGTTGTTTTATTTAGCTTTGGCTGATGAACAAATATCCTTACTTTTATAAGGTACCACAACTAATGCTACTGAAAATTGGTACTATACTTTAACTAAGTTGAATGCATTTTTTAAAATAAATAATTTCCATTTCATATTTGTAATAAATCCCTCCATTCCATTATTTTCATAAATCCCTCCATTCCATTTTTTCATAAATCCCTCCATTCCAATTTTTTTTCATATATCCCTCCATTCCATTTCATATTTGTAATAAATCCCTCCATTCCATTTTTTTCATATATCCCTCCATTCCATTTTTTTCATATATCCCTCCATTCCATTTTTTTCATATATCCCTCCATTCCATTTTTTTCATATATCCCTCCATTCCATTTGTTTCATATATCCCTCCATTCCATTTTTTTTCATAAATCCGTCCATTCAATTTATTTCATAAATCCCTCCATTCCATTTATTTCATATATCCCTCCATTCCATTTATTTCATATATCGCTCCATTCCATTTTTTCATAAATCCCTCCATTCCAATTTTTTTTCATATATCCCTCCATTCCATTTCATATTTGTAATAAATCCCTCCATTCCATTTTTTTTCATAAATCCCTCCATTCCATTTTTTTCATATATCCCTCCATTCCATTTGTTTCATATATCCCTCGATTACATTTTTTTTCATAAATCCGTCCATTCCATTTATTTCATAAATCCCTCCATTCCATTTATTTCATATATCCCTCCATTCCATTTATTTCATATATCCCTCCATTCCATTTTTTCATATATCCCTCCATTCCATTTTTTCATAAATCCCTCCATTCTATTTTTTCATAAATCCCTCCATTCCAGTTTTTTTTCATATATCCTTTCCATTCCATTTCATATTTGTAATAAATCCCTCCATTCCATTTTTTTCATATATCCCTCCATTCCATTTTTTTCATATATCCCTCCATTCCATTTGTTTCATATATCCCTCCATTCCATTTGTTTCATATATCCCTCCATTCCATTTGTTTCATAAATCCGTCCATTCCATTTATTTCATAAATCCGTCCATTCCATTTTTTCATAAATCCCTCCATTCCATTTATTTCATAAATCCCTCCATTCCATTTATTTCATATATCCCTCCATTCCATTTTTTCATATATCCCTCCATTCCATTTTTTCATATATCCCTCCATTCCATTTTTTCATAAATCCCTCCATTCCATTTTTTCATAAATCCCTCCATTCCATTTTTTCATAAATCCCTCCATTCCAATTTTTTTTCATATATCCCTCCATTCCATTTCATATTTGTAATAAATCCCTCCATTTCATTTTTTTTCATAAATCCCTCCATTCCATTTTTTTCATATATCCCTCCATTCCATTTTTTTTCATAAATCCGTCCATTCCATTTATTTCATAAATCCCTACATTCCATTTTTTCATAAATCCCTCCATTCCATTTATTTCATATATCCCTCCATTCCATTTATTTCATATATCCCTCCATTCCATTTTTTCATATATCCCTCCATTCCATTTTTCATAAATCCCTCCATTCCATTTTTTCATAAATCCCTCCAATCCATTTTTTATAAATCCCTCCATTCCAATTTTTTTTCATATATCCCTCCATTCCATTTCATATTTGTAATAAATCCCTCCATTCCATTTTTTTCATATATCCCTCCATTCCATTTTTTTCATATATCCCTCCATTCCATTTTTTTCATATATCCCTCCATTCCATTTTTTTCATAAATCCGTCCATTCCATTTATTTCATAAATCCCTACATTCCATTTTTTCATAAATCCCTCCATTCCATTTATTTCATATATCCCTCCATTCCATTTATTTCATATATCCCTCCATTCCATTTTTTCATAAATCCCTCCATTCCATTTTTTCATAAATCCCTCCATTCCAATTTTTTTTCATATATCCCTCCATTCCATTTCATATTTGTAATAAATCCCTCCATTCATTTTTTTTCATATATCCCTCCATTCCATTTTTTTCATATATCCCTCCATTCCATTTTTTTTCATAAATCCCTCCATTCCATTTTTTTATAAATCCCTCCATTCCATTTATTTCATATATCCCTCCATTCCATTTATTTCATATATCCCTCCATTCCATTTATTTCATATATCCCTCCATTCCATTTTTTCATAAATCCCTCCATTCTATTTTTTTCATAAATCCCTCTATTCCATTTTTTTACATAAATGCCTTCTTATTAAAAAAAAATCCTTCCATGAAAATCAAGGATAAAAGGTTAATTGAAACAAAGATTTATTCAAAAATAATAAAAGAAGAAAAATTGAATGAAATCTGAGCATGATTGTAATGTCAGAACAATATTTTCAAAATAGTGTGGAACATCAGCATTTTGATCATTTTTCTTATTTTCTCTTGCATCTGCTATCCATTTTAGTTGTTGCTGCTGTTGGAAGTCCTCAAGTAATGTGCTTTCACTTATCTGGTATATTTCTTTGTGATTATGTAGTACCAGTACAGAAGCTTCAAGGATGTTTCCTCACTGAAACCTACAGGCTTCATTTGACCAAAGCCATTTTTAATCATCGATCTGAAAAAGCAGTTGTATACAGCTGACACTTTAGATATTTCTGAACATGTTTGGTGCTATGTATTGCATCCATATGAATGGGGCAATCTGATGAGACTATTTAAGAATAAGATTCTAGTTTGTGACTACTAAAAAAGTGGTTTGAGGTGTTTTTAGTGGGAAACTAGTGTCTCAAATTTGTACCACATAAAAGACAGCTCATAAAGATTGGTGATGAGAAACTGAGGACTTGTGTTGAATTTAGTCTACTTCAAAACATGTCAGATAGCCTTGAGGTTTAGTATATGTGATAAAATTATACAGTGGGGTTGAATACGTGATTGTACACATGAAAATATTTCATATTTTTATTTGTAACATATTAAATTAACAAAACGGGAATATATCTACTGTATCAGATTGCATACTAAAAATGCATGCACATAAAAGTAATTAATATTCCATGGTTAAGAAAATATAGCAATATTTAAATTTATAGGGGTTTAAAAAAAAGATCGTACAACAGAACAAAAGCATGTTTTCTCCATTTAATAATTTGTATCAAAGCCTTTATTAAGTTCAACTGCAACCAATCTCTTCCTGGAGTCTTTAATTAATGGTTTGCATACTTTAGTAGGTATTTTGTCCCATTCTTCCTGAGTAATTGTCTTTAGGTTTTTGATGTTTGTTGGACATCTATCACAAACACTTTTTCCACTATTCGAAATATACAAATTTACATGAATATCTCTTATCAATGAATTTCTAATTTTAAATTGCAGATTCTGATTCTATGCCCCAAATACATATATAACATTGTTATTTTGATGTTTTCATTCGCTATAAATGAGAATAACAAGCATTTGTTTGCTGTATGATCATTTATTCAACCCCACTGTAAACCCTAACCCTGCACCATATTTGAAAAAGTTGCACGTCAGGGTAATCTACTAAATCAGGGAATAAGAAAAGGGAAATGCATGAACTCTTTTTGATTACCTTGAGTGGTATCAAAATCAAACAAATGTGGAAATTGAAATATCTGGTAATTGTTTTAACATAGGATGGAAAGTGTGATGCTGAATGTGAAGGTGCACTGAGGTAGTCAAGGGAGCGTAACAAACGTTAAGCAGAGTACGGAGAAATAAAAAAGATTTTGCTAGAGACAAGAAACTGATATGTGATATCTGTCCTCCTGTATGTCAGCGAGTGCTGGACGATCTCCTCAAAGATGAGGAGACTTGAATCAACAGAAATGCGGTTCTAAGAAAGAATACCATGAACCATACATGTGAACAATGAAGTTTTAGAGAAAATGTAAACAAAAAGGAAACTAATATTTAACATCAGGAAGAGACAGTTGCAGTTTCTGGGGAACATAATGAGGAAAGAAGGCTTGGAAAATCTGATACTCATGGAAGAGATCAAGAGTAAGAAGGACAAAGGAAAACAATACTTAGTGAGCTTGTGTAAATGGATGGCAGAACATGGCTTAGGAGAAATAACAGAAAAACAATGTTTATTACGAGCTACAAGGAAAAGAAATTGTGGAGAGCCATGATCGCCTACATCCTGAGGGGGGCACGGCACATAAAGAAGTTACATTGACTGTTTTGAAAAGTTTTGTTTCTCATTAACAGTGGTGTGTGTAACGAGCGTGCGCAAAAGCGACCTCGAACTGTGTGTGTGTGTGTGTTTTCGCTGGGCACACCTTGGAGTACCATAATGGACTTGACCGAGGACTACAAGAAGAAGACGCGTGAGTCCTTTGGAGTTTTTTGGGTGGCAAAAGCCGTTGTGGTCGGTCGTCCGTTTGTCGGCAACAGTCGTGGGTGCCGTTTGCTCGTTCGCTGTCGTAAAGTGTATGTTTGGAAGAGTCGTGCGTTCATTTTATGTTCGCAAGAAGGCGTTTGATCAGGTGTAGCATCACCATGTGCGACAATTTTGTTTGTTTTTTTTTTGTTTTTTTCCCTAATTCTCATTCTTCGCACAGTGTGTCTGATCTGTACAATCCTCTTTTAATGATCAGCATTCTTTGCTAAAATTGGTCCCAATTAGGTACACCCTTGTGCAAATTAATTGAAACAAAACGAATAATTCGGTTATTATTTACTTTTTTCGTATTTTTCCAAGGAAACATGACCCAGTGCACATGTTAGTACTTCGTATGCCCATTCCATGAAGTTGTTCCTTGCAGATTGACTACAGATTCTCAATTGGGTTTAAATCAGGAGAGTTTCCAGACCAATATTGTTGGAAGGAAACATAAAGGGAGATAACTTCAAAGTATTGTAAGAGTTATCCCACTTGCTTTGGACATTGTGACGTCAGACGTCACGTGTGGCAATACACAGAGAGATCCAAGATGGCGGACTACACCGGCACACGTGTGGAAAACATCTCTCCATATTTCACTAATTCTTTTGTAGAGTAGTATTAACTCAGTTTATCTAGTGATTAATAAAATGCTGTAAAGAACGTTCTTGGTAATTATTTCCAATCAACAAATGCATTGCTCAGAACTCACGCAAACATAACAAATATATAGTACTTTGATTTGCTCACTGGCCAGGCTTGCCAGTGAGTTCATGCAGCATTACAGTTTTTGTATGCTTCCTTGCAGTAACATCCATTACAGACAATGGCCATTGGACAACTAATCGGCAGTTGAGACAACAGTGTCTGGGTGTGATAAAAATCAGATGCAATCACGGATGGCACAATATTTTTTCAAGGCCAAACAAATTTCATCATACACCCCGAAAACAGATTAATATTACTGCACACCACTGCAAATAACCTAAACTGAGTAAAAAATAGAAATCAATTACAGCCTGTCACTCCAGTGGGTCTAAAACTGACTGAATGGTGAAAGAAGGGAACCTAAAGAGGTTGTTTCAATTAATTTGCACAAGGGTGTACACTTTGTAAATTGCTAGTGGGCATTAGTCAATTAGTTTATTTTGCAAGCTGAGAAAATATAACTCTTAAAGAATATTCTTTCACCAAATGTTTTTGTTTAGTTTCTCCATCTTTTTTTAATTATTTTATCAAAATGTTCAGTTGATCCATTTGGTGATCTTAAAATCAACTTGATAATAAATGGAATGAAAAAAATCTTTGGTTTGATGCCTTATAACACCAGATCTTGTTCTTATTAAAGAATTAGCCAAAACCTATCTTCCAGGTTTTATTTCTGAATTTGCACTGTATTTTGTTTTGAGCATTTCACGCCAAGCAAGGCAGGAGTACCACCAGCATGTAATGAGTTACAAAGAGTGAGAGAAAGAGTAAAAAGAGGAGTATTTGAAGAAAGGATATAGAGAAGGACAGGGATCAGGGTCAAGGCATCAGAAGATGTCAGTTGACATTACATTTTAATATTTGAAGAAGCAGGGAAGGAAGTAGGAGGAAGGGAGTTCCACTGGTAGGAAGTGTAAGATAAGAAGCTGTTGGAGTAGAAGAGGTCGTTACATTTAACTGTTTTGACAGTGAAAGTGTGGCACGGAGATGCCAATCTAGTAGAATGTTTTCACAGATGCCATAGACTAACAGTACTTGTATCTAGTCTTGCTCTATAATATTCTAACATTACATGTTACTAGAGAGGGTCTTATATGCTATCTCAGATACTTTTGGATTAGACAAAGAACTCCTGACCTGAAAGTTTTTTTTAATCATTTCACTCCAAGCAAAGCAATAAAAGTTGCCAGGATGTAAGGGGTTACAAGAGTGAAAGAAACAGAGAGGCCAATAAAAATTCAAGAATTAAGGAGGCAGAAAATGATTGACATTGCAGTTAAAGTTTTAAAGATCGTAGTTGACGGAAAAGCAAGAAGCTGGAAGAAAGTTACACAAATGAGAAGTGAAAGTGAAGAAACTATTAACATAGAACTTATGGTTACAACTAGTAATTTCAACAGTGAAATTATGGGACCTAACTGCCAATCTAGTATTTTACTTAAATTTGTGAAGTCAAGACCAATGAGAAAGCTCATCAAAACAATTGCTGTGAAAATATTTATATAGAAGGGAAAGGGAAGCTAAGTTATGGTGGTAGGAAAGTGACTGAAGCCAAGATGCCAGGTCAGGACTGATAACATTGCTGATTCTTTGAATTTTGTCAAGAAATTCTGGTAGCAATATTTGATGTGTGGATGAATGGTAGACTTATAAATGTGCAAGATAGATTCTGGTGAGAAAACTTGTCTAGCATGACATAGTGAACGGACTTTCCTAGCAGCAGACTTAGCAATTGAGTTAATATAATCTTTCCACTTCATCTCATTGGAAGGCATGAAACCAAGAAGATGCAGCAAATTGATCTCCTGGAGGTTAGCATCAGCCATACTGATGGAAGGCAAAAAAGGTTATCCAAGATGATTAGTAGAGAGTAGTTTTGTTTCACAGGTGTTAAAATGAACAAACCACATGTTAACCTTGTTAATAGCAGGTTATTTTTGAGTTCAGCTGTCAGTTTCATTTTATTGAATTTTTTTTAACACCTGTGAAACAAAACTACTCTCTACTAATGATCTTGGAGAACCTTTTTTGCCTTCCAAAATGCACTCCGTTCTTTATTTTCAACAATTGAACTACATTCTATTGTTCTGCCAGTTCTAAACTTCACGGCTAAGACCCGCCATGCCACTTACATTGTAGCAAACCACCCATATTCCCTCTGTATTCCATTGGTAAGAAGTAAGTTGCACTTTAACAGTTTCTCCTGTGAACCACTGCTATGTGGAACCAACTTCCAAAAGGATGTTTCCCTGATCACTACAATGTTAACCTGTTCAAGTCTAGGGTTAACCATTATCTTCCTCACATATCTATATAAATTATAATTTATATAGATATGAAGGAAAGATAATGGAAAATAAATTGTCACCCACAAGAATTCTGAGATGCTTTTGAAGTATATCAAAACTTTTCTTGATTGTTATCATAACTTTTTGAGCTGATCTCTTCATTGAATTAAACTTTTTGAATTTGGAATAAAAAATGTTGCCTTGGATATTTCATGTTGTAATTATTACAGAAGTAACTGCATCAATAATCAAGGTTCTTTAATGATTTTTCAATTGTCTTAATTAAAAATTTTGGGAGTGAACCACTGGGCCAGTGGGCCATTCCTCTAAAATAAAACAAACTATGTCAATGTAGGTTGAAAACAAGCAATTAAGTCAATTATTTTCATGAGATAATTTCAAAACAAAGATGAAAGTAATTCCCTCACAACCAAAATAAATATCCTTGTAATTAATATTATCTTATTTGGTTAGTTTTACTTTATACTCAATAGACAAGCACACATTTTAGTGGTGACAAATTATCTATCACTCTGATCCCAAGGGTTATATATGTTGTAATCTGTATAATGTACTATATGCATAATATATATGAAGAAATATAGTATTAAGGTGTGCTATATTTAAGGGATAAAGGGCTCAATATCAGAGATAGAGCACATGTAAATATAAAAGTGAACATTGAATTCAACACTCAGGGGCATCAGGCTGTTTCATGCTAAGCACAATCATCAGGCCTGATGATTGCATTTAGCATGAAACAGTCTATCACCTCTGAGTATTGACTTCAATGTTCGCCATATATATATATATATAATATATATAATGTGTTGGGGGTGAAAACTTACTTCTCCCTATAAAGGACAATAATTCAAAATACAATTGAATTACATCCCTTGTTCACTAGATGGACTATGACATTTCTAAATTCAACATGGTGACAAGCTGACATACATGTGGAAGTCATGCTTCTCAGGCAGTAAATGAATAAAAGTTATTTTCTTATGTGTTAAAATACACTTGACTTTTATTTACATTTATTTTTGGTCATCCCCCAAAACTGGGATATGGTTATATAAATTAATTACAGATCTATTAGTCATTCCTTTTTCATTCTTTCTGTGCCAGAGGTAGTTTTTTCCAACATCGCACATTGCTGCAAAACCAAAATATTAACCGGAAAACTCGTCATGTTCTTAAATAGCCTTGTCAGATTGGGACTTTTCTAGGGTTGTCATGCATAGTACCAAGCACGTTCAGAAATATCTAAACTGTCAGCTGTATACAACCACTTTCTAAGATCAGTGATTAAAATGGCTTTGAGCAAGTGAAGCCTGTGGATCTTGACAAAGACCATCCTTTATCGAACTTTGTGGATTGGCACTACAGAATCACAAACAAAGAACTATCAGAAAACGGAAACTAGGTCACTTGAGGACTGTCAACAGCGGCAACAATTAAAATGGATAGCACATGTAACTGGAAGAGAAAATAATGATATAAACAAGATGTTGACATTTCACACTACTTCATGTAAAAGGTTAGGAAGGAAACTGCCATCAATGCTAGAAAGAGCAATAATAGCTACCATACTTGAGAAACCTATTTTCCAGAAAAATTGTTTTAAAGAGAAAGATTTCAACTGAAAGTAGTACTGGCTGCTCAGTCAATGAATGTTGACTGTTTCCTTATAAGGAAACATCTAATATTACTATTATCATTCAATTAACCATTTTATTGTCCTTGGTTCCTCTCCATTCTGGCTTTCTAGACTTAAGTATAGTTAACATCGTGGTTAATTCACCATTGGTCTTTCAATGTTTGGAAACTGATTTCAAAGAAAATTGTGTACCAATAGCAAATAGTTGGAGAACAGTTGATGAAATATTTTCATAATTATAAAATTTTATAAATAATTGAAAAAGTTGTCTTTTCCCATTGGTTCCATTTGGAATTTAAAATAAGAAGATTCAGTCCCTAGGGTAGGTAATTCATAACATTGCTACTCTTTGTTACATCTCGCAAGGGTCCGAGCTATCACTTATAGAAGTCATTGATCATTGAGTATCACTTGTAACAAAAGTAAACAGAACAGAAAAATGAAAGGAAGAATATCTTCTATAAGGCCACTAGAATCTTACTGGATGAAAAATTCTTTATAAAAGTTGAACAGCTGACCATCTTGAAAGTAGCAAAGATAAGGATATGAATCAAAATAGCCTAGTCAATTTTATAGATTATTTAGAATGATTGTTTAATTTGAGATTTGTATTGAGCTCTTGAATAAATAATACATATAATAGCCCTTTTCTGTCAGTAACACTTGTTTTAATTACTTATCACTGAAAATCCCATTGTTTCTGATTTTGAATGTCTGAAACTTAATAAAAGAAATTTTAGATAAAAAATATCAATTTTTCCAGAAAATTATTACACCTAGTAGTGACGGAGTAGCTGTAAATTCAG
Source organism: Acanthosepion esculentum (assembly GCA_964036315.1). Classification (NCBI taxonomy): domain Eukaryota; kingdom Metazoa; phylum Mollusca; class Cephalopoda; order Sepiida; family Sepiidae; genus Acanthosepion; species Acanthosepion esculentum. The sequence goes on from OZ038475.1 coordinate 150,080,928, forward strand.
TGGGCAGCAATAAAAAAAAATTGTCTCTGTACATTTTTTTATTCTATTTTAAATACCATATCTCTTCAGGATGTTGGCAATCAAGGCTCAACATAGATTTAATTTCTTTATTTTCTGTGAATTGCCATGACGCCTTAGAAAAGATACTAGAGTGGTTTTCTGTTGCTGTCTCCACAGTTATGAATTCAGGGTTGTTTTTCTCCTAGATGTCACTCAAGGTTAGAGAACCCAGTTTATCATAATATTTAAACCATAACTTGTCAGGAGAAGAGATGGATTCATGCCTTTCTGAAGGGTGTTTGTGTCAAAGTGAATGCTGTGGATGAGGTAAGATTTTGAACTTGGCTTGCTGATCACACTTTCCATGTTGATGATCATCATACTACCCTGACATCCCTTCCCCAGTATACGTTTTTTTAATCATTCCCCCCACCAAGCAAGGAAATAAAGCTACTAAGATGTATGGAGGTCACTGAGTGTAAAAGAATATGAGAAATATTATTAAGGAGTGAGAACTATAAAAGAACAGTAATTAAGATGACAGATAATGATTGATGTGATATTTAAATTTTTGATTATCAAAATTGACTGGAAAGCAAGAAGCCAGAAGAGATTTCCACAAGTGAGAAGTGTGAGAGAAGAAACTGTTAACATAGAACTTACAGTTTCATCTAGCCATTTCAACTGTGAAATGATGAGACATTGCCATCAATCTGGTAGTATGCTTAAATTCATAACATCTCGGTACCGAAGAGGAAAGGTCATCACAACATTTACCATATAAATATTTCTAGAAAAGGTAAAGGGAAGATACATTATGGTGGTGGGACATTGCAGATTCTTTGTATTTTATCAAGAATCTCTAAATACATAGCAGAAGCCCGAAACCAGATGTGGCAGCAATATTCAATGTATGGATGAATGGTAGACTTATAAATGTTTAAGATAACAAATGCAGTGAGTATTAAAATACTTGTTCATTTTCAGTTATTTTGCCCCCCATTCATTTTCAGTTATTTTACCCCCATTCCTATTGATTTACTTTTTCTTTTTTCAGTAGGAATAAATAGATTCACTTATCACCCAGTTCACACCCTCACCAGTCTTTTGAACTTATCCTTCATTTCCTGTTTAGGATTGGGTTTCCTGTTCTTTCTAAAGCCTTTTCTTTTCTTTTATTTCTGGTGAAATGGCATTATCTCCTTGCTTGGGGTGGTGTCTCTTATTCTGTAATCCTCTACCTCAAGTGACTTTTGGGCCTTTTACAGGGTGAAGAAAAAAGCAAGATAATTTATAGGAAAGTCATTCATACATAAACAAACACAAATATTGAAAAGTTTGATTAACTTTGGTAGGATTTAAGCCCAAAATACTTGGAGTTTATTTATAACATACAATAAAAATAATTTATACTACCTTTTTGAGAGTATTAACACCTAAACTATCAATTAATAAAAATAAATGAGAGTAGAATAGGCAAAGGTGATGAATATAAGTATAACTGTCAGTTAGCTAAGTGATACATGCTTGAGCGATCATGTCCCTTCACAACGTCCTCACCTAAATCACTGTTGACTCTTTTAGTTAAGTGCCATATGTGATACACGCTTGGGCAATCATGTGTCTTCTGATACATGACTGACAATGCAGAAGATTTTCCCGCAGTAGGTTGTCATTTCTTTCTGTGATAGATCAACCAAGACTATAGGACCCAGTGAGCCCTGCTATTTAACCCATAGCTGGTGGGAGAACAAATGGATTCCTACCTTTCCCCCAAGAGTATTTGTGCATAAGTGAATGTAACGAACCCAATCTAGAATTCAATCTCAACTCTCTGACTTCTCATTTAAAATACTGGGGAGAAAAAAAGATAACTTGATTGGTAATGTTTTTAAGCAAATATCATTGGATATCACATACATCTGAACAGAACTGTAGAATAAGCCAAGGGCAATATTGTGATATTGTTGCTAACAAAGATGAGAATAATCCCAAACCATGGATACCAATATCACATCTGAAAACTTCAAGCCAAAATTTACTGATATGATAATAGTATAACTTTAGTCAAGCAAAAACAGTAAGTAAAAACTATGATAAATGATCTTCAGGAGGGTTGTACTACAAAAACAAATACTAACACAGAAATATCTGTAATTGTGGGAAAAGTTGAAAGAAATAATATCAATAACAAAATGATCAATACTTATATAAATACAAATAAATATAATACTCATAACATTATAACATTATTAAAATAAAAGAAATAATAATTGTGAATAATATCAAATTGTTTCTTCATCCAATATTTAGGTTTGTTTTTTGCAGTTAAACTTAAGATGTGTTCATTTTTTGAGCTTTGAAAAATGCATCATCTCTCCTTGAGTTCCAAACACACACACACACACGTGTGTGTGTGTGTGTGTGTGTGTGTGTATTTATATATATATATATATATATATATATATATAATGTGTGTGTGTGTGTGTGTATTTATATATATATATATATATATATATATATATAATGTGTGTGTGTGTGTATTTATATATATATATATATATATAATGTGTGTGTGTGTGTGTATTTATATATATATATATATATATATATATATATATATAAAATGTGTGTGTGTGTGCTTGTGTGTGTACTTATGTCAGATGAGTAATAGAAAGGTCTACATTATTTTAAATGAACTGATTTTTGATGCTGACTGTGATGACGAAGATGAAATTTTGCTATTTCAATACACAGTGATGAATTGTATTGTGTAATTTTCATAATAGACATCTGAAAAGAGGTTTGTTTTTTTATTTAAAAAAGGGATTCTCAGTTATAAACTCAACAGTTACAGGAAAGCAGTCCTTGAAATAACGTCTTCATATAAATATCTTTATAAATCTTAGTATTATTTGATCAATAACAAAAATACTGGAAGTAGTAGTAGGAGTGAGGTCAAGTTTCTCCTATTTTATTCCATTTGATCTTATAGTGTCCGGTTTATTTTAGATAAATAATGAACACTTGAGCAATAAAAATTTAAAAAAATTAAATTTTAATTAAGAGTGTTGACCATCATATGAATAATTTAATGTTTTAATTTGATTATACACTCTGAAAGCCTTGTGAGTGAAATTGGGTAAACAGGACCCTTTGGGGGCTGTCAATAGTTGTGCTAGCACAATATCACAAGTCATCATGACTGAGAGTTTAAGCGTGCTGGCATTGTTCAGATTGTTGATCACACTAGATAATGCGCACTCTCCTAGAAACTGTAACTAAGGTCTGCTCACCATAGTTGCAGTATAAACCACAGATGGACTCTGTGGGTGTTGAACAAACACAAATTTGCTCGAGCAGGCATCTGCAACAGGGATTAGCTAGTCGCTCTAGTAGACAGACATCCTTGGATACAAGTGGCTGTGCTATTTAGATTTAAACATTCTGAAACAATAAGAACCATATCAAAGGTGAGCCAGCAATCTGTACACCTGTGAATGCAAAAGGAAGTGCTGAATTATACAAGTTAAATCTTGTCTTGATGGTGTCTGTGTTCTGTAGTCATTATTCAGTGTCATGGGACAATCTGTTTAAAAACATTGAATGAAACACGAAACAGGCAATGTCCAGATTATTCCACATGGATGTTCATTTTCTTGAAATATATCCTCACCAACAGCCATACACAACTAGTCAACCAGAAAAAGCGTTCAATTAGAATGGAGCAAAAACAGCATCATGTTTAGATGTAACAGAGTCTATCTTCTTCAATTACTTCAAAGTACTTTCATTAAAAAACATTTTGAATTAATGCAGTTACTGATATAACAGAAGTAGTTTGTATTTATACAATCAATGTTAGCTGAGGACATGAAGGGGTAAAACAGGCAACATGAAGACCCACTTCAGACCACAATTATTTGGGAGTTTTTGAAATTCAATTTGTCAGTGTGCTACCAGGGATGTAAAAGAGGATACATTTATAAAGGTATCACACAGACAGACAGTCAGACAGACATCCTATGTTTTATATATATATATATATATATATATATATATATATATATATATATATATATATATATTTTATCTTCTCCAGCTTTCTAATGTCTCTGCTAGCAGCAGTTGACCTGTTTGCCAATTCTTTTAATCTAAAACATTTTCTGCATGACAAAGTACTGGATTCTGTGAAGAGTTATTGAAATACAACTCTGAATTCAAAACTATAGATTTTAGAAACAAATTAATCTGAAAATGAAGCAAACAATAGAAAACGTGACACTTAAATCTGAAGATGCCTTCCAAAAATTAAACAAAATAATAAAAACAGAAGAATTTCATCAGAAGAAAAGAAGATTGCAATATCAAATCCTCCTGAATGTCAGTAAATACTGGACACTTTCCTCACAAATGATGAAAGAAAACTCAAGGTAACAGAAATATGTGGTTCTACAGGAGAATGCTAAGAACGGGGCTGATGCCCCTGTCTATGTTATGGCCCCATCCACTCTACTACATCTCAATTTTCATAAGGTATTCATATAAAATACAAATTTTATTGTAACCTAATTATGTACAATAATGCATCATATGCAATATAGGTGAACAATTCAACTAGAAAAATTGAAATAAATACAATGTAACTAAATACAAATTAGAGACATGTCATAATAGATCATCCCATCTGAAATTAATCAATGTTTTGCAACAATTTTTAACATCAACTGAAAATTCTTCTTGTTAAAAAGTTAAATAATTTTAACATATTCAACATTATAGATAAAAAATACTAAATTTTACATAGTGTTTTTTCGAGATTTGCAAGAGCAAAACAAATTCATGGATTTGGACAAAAAACCCCTCAGAATGACAACAAAATCTACTAAAATTCTTCATCCTTTAATAGCCAATTGTGCTTAGTTTAAATTGTAATGTATATAAATGTAGGTAGAAAAAAAGCAAATGTTGATAAGATAATGAGGGTTACAAAGCACTGCCTGGGACACCCAATCAAGCTTTCCCATGGTTGAGGGGTTGTATGCACTGGCCTTGGCTAAGAAAACTGTAGGCAGAGCATCTGAGCAACAAAGAAGTTTTGAGTAAAAAAGGATATTTATACTTAGAATCAGAAAGAGTTGAAATTTCTGTTACACATAATGAGGAAAGAGGGCTTGGAGAATGTGACACTCACTGGGTATACTGAAGATAAGGTAGGCAGAGTGAAGCAGCAAGTAACCTAAGAAGCTTGTGTAAATGGATGGCAGAACACAGACTAAGAGGGATAGTAAGAGGATAGACATTGCTTAGAGCTGCAAAGGATAGGAAGTTGTAGAGAGTCATGATTGTATAAATCCTTAAGGGATGCAGCAACTAAAAGAAGATTGACGGATTTGTTTTTTTACAGCTTATCAGACCCTTTTCTAGATAACAGTGCTATTATTTAACCTATAGGTGGGGGATCAGATGGATTCATACCTTTCTCAATGATATTTGCATGTAAGTTAATGTAACAAAGCCAACTGGAAATAGAAGTGTAGCCTCTGATTTTTCATTCCTAGCTGCCATAGGAGATGTAACAGAAATACAAAATTTACAAAGAGCAACAAAGAACAGGAGATTGTGGAGAGCCATGATTGCCAACATCGTGAAGAGACATGGCACATAAAAGAAGAAATAAGCTTGATTATGTTAGTCACCTTGATGTGTAGCTTCCACATAATTTAAATGAGAAAGCAAATTGTTGAACTGTATTTCAATATGTGATTCACTACTTAATCACCCAGAATGTTGTGATAAAAACAACAGTAATTTGATGTAACAAAGCTAGTATTAAAATAATATCAATATCAAAAAGGTATTGAGCTACTGTGTTGTCACAAAAAGCAATAAGATAAAATAACTCTAGTAATAAAATAGTAGACCCAATATATTAAGTCCAAGCAGCCCTCCCTCAGTAAGCAGAAGGAATGGTTGCTGGGTCTAAATATCATTTAGCTGTGATTTATATTCCTGATTCTCTGATAGTATTTATTTTTCTTTTCCCTCTTTTTTTTTTTAATTGTTGCGCACATATATATGTTTTTTCTTCAATTAAACATCGAAGAGTGAGGAGCAATAACTCTTTTCTGTCTGAATTTCTAGAATGAGGAGTTATCATTATTTACACAATTTATATTTGGACTATTGTTCTCATCTTTGTTGTTGCTATCACAATGTTTTATCCATTGTGCCCTCTGGCTTTCATCGATCTGAGTAACTGACAGGGAATTCTGAACTGAACCATACGGGAAAATAACTTAGTTGATTAAAGCATTGGTTTGTGAATTTGGTGACATAATAAGTGTGAGTTCAATCCCTGGGTCGGGCAGTGTGCATTTGGACCCAGTGGAAATGAGCAAGCAATAACTGAACAGTACTAAAGATAAGAACTAGATGATATCCCTTGACATGGACAGTGGAACGAGAACAGTATATGCCCCATTGATTAAATAAAGGGTTCAGTTCAGAATTCCCTGTAGATTACCAGGATCAATATACACCTGATGAAGGTCAGAGGGCATGACAGCTGAAACATTGTGACAACAACAAAGATGAGGACAATAATTTGAATATAAATAGTGTAAATAATGAACAATAACTAGTTAGCTCTTTTTTGATTTTCACTGTTTCTTTGTTGTTATATTTTTCAATTCCCGGCTTTACAGTGAGTAATATTTTTTTATCCTTCCTACCTTCTTTATTTTAATATAAATTATGTAAATATATACTTTTAAAATATTCATTTTTTAAAAAACCATAGTACTTTGAATTATGAGAATAGCTTCAAAGGAAGAGAATCTTATTTATTTTTGGATGGGCAAGATAGCATTATACAGAATCAAAATATAAATTATCTTATAAGGAAATTGGTCCATATTTATGTATAGCAAACATTAAATATTTCATCAGTCAAAATTTGTTCATGTCAAAGTAAGTGAAGGATTTAGATCTTAACTTGTTTTGTTTTCATTCTTAAAACACAAAATATCTAAGAAATTTAGTAAAGTTAATCATGGTTCTTTAGGGATCCATTTTGTGCAGTTATGTCAGTCAAATATTTCATGCATTTAAGGGTTAAAAGCAATAAGAAATAATTTCAGTAATAATTTGAAATAAAATACATTAATTCTTTAGAAATTTATAATTGATTGTAATTACAGATGTTCTTCTAGTAAGGTGTGTCCTAAATTATTCTTAAGTTAAAGTTTTATTTCATTAGAAAATAAATTATGACTACAGTACTGAAAAAAAAAAAAAGTTGGTTCCCTGGGGACGCATCTCATATTTGGATGTCTAAATGCCTGTCCAGAAAAATGTTCAATTGTTCCATTTTTTTGTTCTTATCTGAATTGCTGTCCCCACACCCAACAATTCTTTGACATTAATATCTTGGTTACTTTCATTTCTGTCAGGTAAGCTTACCTGTATGTCTTTGTCTGACACTTCTTATAACATTTTGAATTAAATAATTGGGGGTGAGGGTGGTTGTAGTGATACAAAATTTTATTATGGTTTTAAAGACAGACATTATGGAAATATATATTCACATAATATATATAAATATATTTAAAATAAAAGAAACAATAAATTTCTTTTTTGCTACATTTTCCATTCATCACTTTATGGTGAGTAATATTTTTTTGTTTGTATTTCTGAGATGAGGTATTGTAACTATTTACACTATTTACATTGTTCGCTGTTCACCTTTTATCCCTTGAGTGAAGCACACATGGCTGAGTGGATAAAGGTGTTATCCAGTGACTTGATCCAAAGAGTCATGAGTTCAATATCTGGCCACAGCAGAGGTGAACAAAAAATAAAAACTTTGCACGTGGCGCTAGAACAATATACCCCAGTGGATGAAATAAAGGGTTCGCGTTGAAATTCTAAAGTATATCACCTGAAGAAGGCTGGAGCATAAAATGGCTGAAATATTGTAAATAGGACAACAATTTGAATAGTGTAAATAATATTATTTTTTAAAGGCATAATAAAATTTTAAAGACATAATAAAATTTTAAAGACATAATAAAATTTTAAAAGCCTAATAAAACAACAACAATAATGACAGAACATGCAATTCAGAAAAAAGTTGTGCTGAAAATTTTTTCTCCTGACTCACTCTCCCAAATCTGTTTCTTGTTCAGGCCAAGAACTTTTCAGTAGAGCCTTAATTGTAGATGTTTACAGAGATACTTTCTGCGTTGTGTTAACTCCAAAAGAGACTGACATATATTTCTACATATACAATGCAAGATAATGAAAAGGTTTTTTTTTTATTTGTTGTGATGAACCTTGACCTCAATCCTTAAATCATTTATATCCTCATTTATTTTCTTATCAAAAAGGAAGTTCTTTTTTCCTTTCTCCAAATTGCACATTTAGATTACACCATTGTATTTCTTTGTGACACTCACTGATAGGCGGACATCAGAAAGGTTACTTTGTATGTATGCTTCAAAATGGTTGTGTCATGACTTAAGATTTTGTCTTAGTTTTTAATTTAGGCAAGCAAAAATAAAATGAAACTCAACTTTGGAAACTTTTTTTTATTAGTCATTTGATTTGAATAAAATCTGACTTTTGATTTTTTTTTTATAATTCTTATTACAAATTTTGAATAAAATGACAACAGAAAGTCTAAAAATAAAATTACTTTTGTTTCAATCTCGGCATTTCAGTACATTTCTCATATCCATAATTGGTAAAAGTTTTTTTAATGT
>OZ038475.1:150092192-150097192 GCA_964036315.1 Acanthosepion esculentum
AAAAAAACTGAAATTCAGATTTACATTATTCGGACTATTGTCCTCATCTTCGTCGCCATATTTATTACAACGTTTCGGCCATTGTATGCTCTGGCCTTCTTCAGGTGGTTGGAATGTCGAACTGAACCCTTTATTTCGCTCACTGGGGCAGACTGTTCTAGTTCCACATGCCATGTTTAATGGATGTCAGTTATCAGTTATCTCCTGTTAATTCCCCTCTCCAAGTTCTCCACTGCTTTAACCGGGTATTGAACTCAAGGGTTCAGTTCGACATTCCAACCACCTGAAGAAAGCTGGAGCGTACAACGACCGAAATGTTGTAATAAATATGGCGACAAAGATGAGGACAGTAGTCCGAATAATGTAAATAATGTACATAATACCTCATCTCAGAAATATAGACAGATACTAAATTTCAGATGTTATATCAAAGTATCAAAAAATCTTCGGGAAGAACAACTGATCACAACACCCTCCAGAATTTCAGGACTTACTCAAGACGGAGGCAGTGAATAGACTTGACAAAAATAAAAACTTTTAAAAAAATATTAACGAAATCATTACAAATTTCTGCTAAAGAACTACAAAATCATTCGGATATAATCATTAAAAAAGGAGCCAAAACAAACATCTTTGTTACATTGAACAAATCGGATTATAATACAAAACTAGAACAAGTACTTAATGACCATACGAAATTTTTAAAATTCACCAGGATCCTACTAAACAACTGAAATTAAAAATTAACACTTATCACAACTAGTAATGCAGAACAAGAAATTTTAAATTTCCTAAAGTAGTGGGGGATTATAGGCCAGGTTACATATATGGCACTATAAAAACACACAAACATAACTATATCATCTCTGTCCTATTATATCTCAAATTCCCACTCCTGTTTATCAATTAACAAAAGTTATCAACCAACTTATCACACCATATCTTCCTAGTAAAGACAGCATAAAATCAACTCTTGAAGCAATTCATATTCTAAAAAAATAAAAAATAAAAACCTAATAATGAAACCATAGCTTCATTTGACTTTGGAAATATATGCACTAATGTCCCAGTTAGCAAAACTATTGATATTATTATAAGAAACATATACATTAATCCATCTCTCCCTCCACTTAAAATCTGACCTAGTATATTACAGAAACTACTTTTAACTTGCACTACTGATATCCCATTATGTAATCACCAAAATAATATATATGTACAACCAGATGGTGTTTCCATGTGTTTAATTCTGGGCCTAACTTTTAGTATTTTCTATATGTCTAGTCTTGAAAATTATATATATATATATATATATATATATATATATATATATATATATATATATATATTAAAATAATAAGAAAGTTCAGTAAGAATTATAATCTGGTGTTCTTAGCAGCTATTTTTATTTTTTTGAAAAAACAGTGCTCGATACAAACAATAGAGCAAAATATTATAATTATTTTCTTTTTAAAAATATGATTCCATTGTGGCACAGAAAATTTCCATGTTTCAAAACTGAAACTAAATTTATAAATTTAATTATAAAAATTAAACTTAAAATCCATAGTCTTGTTCCATTGTCAAGCGATATCAGGAATAAACTTTCAAAGAAATTTACTTAATTTATAAGCACAAACAATATTGATATTATAAATTGTTAAGGAAAATCTATTTTAATTTAGGGGTGGTTAGGTTTTAATTTCCCTAGACAGCTTATGTATCCAATATATGTTACTTACAAAGTCAGGTTAAGTTTAGATGGGGTGGGGTTGCCTGCTAACAAATGTATTCAGTGAGTCAGCTGGGCTTTCAATGATAAAAAAAATTGGCATTTAACAAGTCATAACATCAATATTGTTGACAAACAGATAAGATGTTAAAGCAAATAGAATATAATACTTCCTCAAATAAACCTAAACATATTAATATTTTATATCACAATCAAATACATTCTAATTATAAACAGGATGAAAATATCCTTAAAAAAATGAATAAATACTAATATATTCACCACAGATCCCAGTAAAAAATAAAATTAATCATATACTATACTAAATTCAATATATCCAATTTAATCATTCGTAATGATTCCTCCCCACCAATTAATGTGTTGCAGAAAACCAACATTATATATGTCCCTTGGGAGATTGTATCTCCAACAGAAAAAAAATATATATGTTAGTTACATCACAACTATGTTGTCTAGAAGGTTGAGTTTTCATTTGAATGATGCATCTAACATCTCTCAACATTTACAACAGAAAATTTAGAAAAATTCTTGTTGAAAATATATCTATACTTTTTCATGAAAGTAATAAACATAAACTAAAAATTCTTGAAGCTACCTATATTAAAAAATTGAAACCAACCCTTAATAAAATTAATTATGAATACTTCACAAATGTTTTAAAGTGTTTACAAGAGATAGTTTAAAATATCTAGGTATTGATAAATAGCTTTAAACAGATTTAAAAAAATAGACATGTCAATAACTTAGTTACCTCCTTTGACGTTACTGCACATGAATATTTACATTGTGCTAATGTTGAAAGAACTCAGGAATAAAATGGATATACATGAACATAGTAATTTTCTTTCTTCCTTTAATAAGGACACCAAGAAATTTGTCTGTAAATATGAGAGGATCCTATTAAGAATAAGTAAACAAAACTTGTCTAAATTATTTATTGAGACATGTCTTTATATATATATATATATATATATATATATATATATATATTATGAAATGGACAAAGTTCGACAATTATTTAAAGACATTTTTATGTTTATACATTCTTTTTATAGATACAAGTATTTAAGTAAATGCTCTGTTTATAATAAACAGTATTAAATAACATTTACCGCCCTGAATGTCTGAGAAATTTTCATAGAAAATATTTGTCCTATGACAGGATTTGAACCTGTATCCTATATGGAACCATCATATAGCCTGACATGCCTTAACTGATTTGGCCACTGAAAACAGAGTTACTGGCGAAGTGTTACAAGGGAGAAGAGTGGTGAATCAAGTGTCTTTACTACTTTAAGGCTAGTGAAGTAATCTATTTGCTATTATTGGAAATCCACAAATGTGTGTAAATAAGGATAAATTTTTAGTTTGGTCAATGAAAATTAGTCAAAATTCTATTTACCAGATTTGTTCCATGAAATTCTCTTTTGGGTTTTTGTTAGTTGGCAACTTTTTATAGAGATTCTTTTGGCTGGATATAATAATCCTTGAATCAAAAGCTGGAGTTGATACTGGCAGCAAATCGTTTTACACAACTAACAACCCTTTACCAAAAACCTATTTTATAGGGGCTAACACCTAATTTGCATATTTCTAGATGTTTCTTGAATCATCTAGATTCTTCTCGAATATACTGGAATGATCTAGAATCTTCCAAACGTTCTATTTCAAATTTCTCTATTTTACAACTACTTCATGAAAGAAAACTTTTTGTATTAACAGGTAGGACTCAGTAGAATCCCTTACTATAAATTTTAACTTTATTGAGACTTTCTTTTTATAGAAATGCATCCTCATAACATTATATATATATATATATATATATATATATATATATATAAAATGTTCTTTCTTTGTTCTTTGTTTTTTAGATAACAAGAAACTGAATTACATACACATATTAGAGAGACATCCATTTTTGGGGATTTTTTTCCTCCATTGACCAATTAAATTGAGAATGCACTACTTGACCTAGACTGAGTGGTAAGAAGAAATTTACTGGAATGTTAATAATTTCCTAATGTTAAAGATGATCTACATATGTAGATCTTAGATTTAAATATAGGGTGTGTGTGTTAGTGTAAATATAAATATGGGTGTGTGTGCATGTATATATATTAACAATTAATGGATTTTCTTAATCTGATTTCATTTCTTCTTACAAACATTTCAGTAGGTACACACGTTTGAGAAATTTTTAGAAATAATGAAACTAATGTCTACCAGCCTAGATTATTAGAAGTCTTATAGAAAATGTACTTCTTGGTATGAATTTGCAACTCATTTCTTTCTGAGAACGTAATAATAATAATAATAAGTATTATTATTATTTTAAGGATCTGGCTAGGAATTTGAAGAAGCTGTGGAACATGACTGTTGAAGTAATAGCTATAGTCATTAGTGCACTTGGAACACAACTTAAATGCATAAAAGAGCACTTGGAGAAAATTTGGGAATTGTGACCCAGATTTTACGTCTTTAGAAAACTGTCATCATTTACTCGGAATATTATTAAGTTGTAAGGTGTCTGGTTGATGCCATGCTCAAAGAACAGAATTTCTGCACCATACCAACATAATAATTATAGATGAGGGTTGGCTGAAAAGTTCATAGGCTGACTATGAAGGGATGATGCTAGAGCCGTGAAATCAATGTATTTTACAAAATAAGAAAATAAATATAAATGCCAATTGTATTGTATCCTAAAAACAAAAAAGACTGTGATGACTCGCTCTCATATGAGCAAGCTGGTATCAACAGACAGAAACTTTGCCACCTTAAATGATACTTGTATCTTGACTCATCAAAAAAACCAACACCCTCTTAAAAATAAAATTTTGAATTCTCATTCCGCCACAAACTTAAACTATATAATACTTTTTAGCTTATAAAAAGAGTTAATCATTTTTTTAAATTTATTCAACACCACTTGAAAATGGAACTAAATTTTAAATTTTAAGTTTAATTTAAGATTTAGTTTTTGGTTTCGAAACATGGGAATTTCTGTGTCATGATGAATACATATTTTTAAATAATAATTATAATATTATGCTATACTGTGTACCGAGCACAGTTTTAAAAAATAAATCCTCAAGAACTCTGGATTAAAAATCTGACTGTTCTTTCTTTTTATTTTGATATATGTATAAAAACATTCTTAGTGGTAGAAAACTTGAATATTGCTGTAAAGACATTAAACTGAATATTACTTGGCATAATTAAAAAACTGATGGTAAAAAAGCAAAAA
>OZ038475.1:150115446-150147946 GCA_964036315.1 Acanthosepion esculentum
AGGCTTTATTTGTTTCTACTATTTTAGTCATGCAAATTTTTATTCTTATCTTCTTTTTCATTTTTTCAGGCTCATCTTCACACATGGAAATCCTGCGGAGTGGACGATATGGTGCTGTTACAGAGAGTTACAGTTGCTGGCATTGCAGAAAACCTAAAGAAAAGATACAAAGAAAAAATTATTTATGTATCCTTAAATACCCCATTCATTAAACATATGAAAACCATTCATTTCTTTCCTTCTTTGGGTTGAGGAAGTGGCATCTTCTCTTTCACTTTTAATTCAACTCATTCCTATCGTGTAACAGCCATAAGAAAATGGCAGAAATAGTTTCTGTTATGCTGGGGTGTAAATTTGTTGTCTTTTACATATGCTTCAGGAAGTGTGATCAAAATGATTGTTGGTCTTATGAGGTTTACTAAGTTTTGCCTGTTCCAGTTAAACCTGAACTGGAGAAATGTAGGCAAGAAGGCTGTGTTGTGCTTGTTTTTTGGGGTTTTTTTTCCTATTTGGGAGAGCCAGCCATTCTCAAACATTAAAATTTGAAATACTACCTTTTGCCTAGGCTTGCACCATGGATACTACTGATAATGATAAATATGCATAAGATCAGTCAGAAAAATTATCTATTCAATATTAATAAAAAAAATAGCCTACCTAGGGCTTTTGTCCTCTTTAATGTACTCTACAAACAGAAATTGAAATTAATTGAACAATAAAGTAATAATAGATAATTAAAGCCATGAATTTTTAGGTACTGAGAATCAGAAAGACAATTGCAATTTCTCGAGTACATAATGAGGAAAGAGGGCTTGATGAATTTGACACTCACAAGACATATTGAAGGCAAGAGGGACAGAAGAATGTAGAGAGTAATGATCTTGTGTCAATGCTTGTCAGACAAACTTTACTAAGAGCTACAAAGGACAGAAAGTTGTGGGGAGCCATGATTGCACATGTCCTGACAGGATGCAGCACAAAGAAGAAGAAATATTCAAAGATCTGAAATTTCTTGATTAAATCTAGGTAGCCTTTTTTTTATATAAACAAAAAGAATGTTTTTTGGGTCACAATGTGACTAGCTTGTTTGTTTGTTTTTTAATTATTTCACACAAAGCAAGGCAATAAAGCCACTAAGAAGCAAGGAGGTTACTGAGTGTTAGAGAATATGAGAAAAAATCTATTAAGGAGAGAGAACAATAAAAGAACAGGAGTTAAGGAGACAAAGGATAATGATTGATATTGCATTTAAATATTTGAAGATCAAAGTTGACTGGAAAGCAAGAAGCTAGAAGAGAGTTTCACAAGCAACAAGTGTGATAGAAGAAAATGTTAGCATAGAACTTATGGCTACATCTAACCATTTCAATTGTAAAATGATGAGACCTAACTGCCAATCTAGTACTGTTCTGAAATTCCTAAAGTCTGAGTACCATAGATATTAATAAATTAATAAATGATGTTAATATATCTCTATCTATAAAAGGCAGGATGTGTGTGTGTGTGTGTGTGTGTGTGTGTGTGTGTAACGAATGCATGGCTGCAATTTTTGACGGATTTGCACCAAAATTTACATGCACATGCTCCAAGTTAGCAGAAAGGTCAAGACTGACTTTGCATTTCCCAACTCACATTGATAGTGGAAATAATCGATTTTTTCATGCTTCTATGGCAGTTTTCATGTAGTTTGCAGCCATTTTCTACTGGCCAGAGTGAGAGCCTATAGCTGGCTGCCACGAATAGGCAGGAGGATTCTATTGGCCAGCGTGAGAGCCAACAGCTGACTGACATGAATGTTAACTAGCAAAAAAATCGATAGCTGCATTCGTCACAAGTGGGAAAAATTTAAATCTGCATGGCACTTTACTCCAATTGGCTCATTCGCTTGCTTAAACTCAACGTTGATTCTGATTCCGCAGAACTGTGTTGGGTGTGAAAAAGTATTTGCTGTTAACATTCTTTTTTCATTCGGTTTTTCCATTTACGAGTCCTTTTTTAAATCTGATCGTTTTGTGTTCATTTTGTTTAGTTCTTTTTTCGTAACTGATTTAATATTTAGTATAGAGCTTAGAAAAAATTTGCAGTGTGAGATAGGCAAGAAGTCAGGCACGTAGCAACATCAGCATGGCAAAGGGCACTCCTTTAAAGGCAAGGAAGGGCAAAAATATTTTAAGTCAAGTGATAGAGATTGCTGTATGAGTTGTATGATTTTTGAATCAAGCCCGGGCAACGCCAGGTCATGCTGCTAGTTATTAATATATTTGTATTTCATATCTTTAATTTATCCCCTTTTTCATCATGGCGTACTGTTGTTTTATTTTTTCCTCAATTCTACTCTGTTAGAAAGAGGAATGAGAATGGGTCAGCTTTTTCTAATTTATTCTTTCTCTTCCATTCTAAGTATATATTGTCTTTTCCAAATTGTCATTTATAGCAATTGTAATTACTTTTTTCTTTTGCTTGTTTATTTTCCTTTGCAGGATTTGCATTCTAGTGGAATGGCTAATGGCTTGGAATGAGAAACTCTAGTCAAATCTGTTACATTTACTTATGCACAGTTAAGTCTGAATTCATTTCTTCTCATACTTGAATAGCAGGACAGACTGTGTCCTATAGCCTTGGTTGGCAACTAGTTTATTGCAGAAAAAATATCAACCTAATGTGAGAAAATCTGCCTAGTCAGTCATGAATTGAATGAGACATGATCATCCAGCTGTGCATTGCATATGGCACTTAATTGACTGACTCTTCTTAAAATAAATAAGCCTGTTTTTACAGCAGATGTTAAATAAATATTCCTTCTGGCATTATTTTTTTTGTTGTTTAACCCTAGAACACTAACCATCAATTAAAGTTACACCACTACTAACCATGGGTATATCATACCCGATTTTGAAAATATCAAAAGAAATATTAAATATAAATCTTTATTTGAAATATTTTACATGCAGGCACTTTAAACTTTGTACTTTGAGTTAACATTAATAGGAACTGAAAAATATATTTAGGTAAGAAAATCAGGTACTGAAAATTGTAAGTAAAAATAGGAAAATTTGTGCTAGGTACTATATACCCATGGTTAGTGTTCTAGGATTAAAATATATATCCTTTTGATTCTTCCAATAAAAGAGCTGAAGTATTTCTCTTTAATTTTATGCACAAATTTTAGTTCAGACTTTAAAGTGTGTTGCAAGATGTCTGTGGTATAATGTCCAAAATGGTGGTTTTGTTTTTCTTTTTAAATGGCACTAGGAGTTTCAACTAATTGTTTAATGGATGTCATGTTGAATGGACATGCCATGAAATCATTTCGCATTAATACAGGAAAATAAAAATAAAATGTATTGTCCTGTGCTAGGATTGATCTCACAACCTTAAGTCAACCGGTTAAAGATTTTAGGAGATTTCATCATTGTTGCCTGGAATAAGATCACTCAGTGGAGCTCTATAAAAGCCAAGGCTCTTTCTCTTGGGTTAATTTTTTTATCTGCTGCCTGGAGAACCCTTGTCATTCAGCTTTAGCTTTCCACTTTCAACTCAGGATTTGAGAAAGTCAAGTGGAGAGTGAAAAAATTAGAAAACTAGAAAGTCAAAAGAAGCAGAGACTATAAGAACAAAGACTTAATTACTGAGAATTTCAACAACAGCAATAACTAAAATGGATAGCATATTAAGAAGTACCCATCAATAATAAAAAGAGAAATAATAATAAACGTAATGAGCCTATTTTCCTGAAAGATTGTTTTAATAGAAAGATTTTATAAATTTCAATTGATATTAGCACTAGGTACTTGGTCAATGAATGCTGAATATTTCCTTATAAGGAAAAAGCTAACATTACCATTATCATTCATATAAATCAATGTTTCCTAATGTGGGGTGCATGCTCCACCAGTGGCCCAAGGTAATATTTTGGTGGGATATGCATAGGCTGTGCACCCTTCTGCTTACTATACCAACAGAATAAGGGGGTGCAATTCAAGAATGAGTTATTAACAGTGAATTGTTTTCTAGTAAGTCTGAGTGAGAGGGTAAATGTTAATGCCTGTTAATACACACGATGCATATACAGTTTGCATACATAAAGATTCAACGACCGTTGCAAGAAATTTGTTGTTACCATTTCCATCTTCATATTTAGCTGAATGTGGCTTCAGTGTTGTAAATGATTTGTTATTGAAGAAAAGAAATCAACTGGATATCACTAAAGGAGGAGACTTGAAGCTTAAGCTGACTAAATTGGTGCCTAATATAAAATCTATCTGTAGCAGGCATGACGCACATAGATCTCACTAACAGTCATTTTGTGATGAGCTCAAATTTAATTTTGCGTTATTATTTCATGATTAAAATGATCAAAGTATATTTCAGAATAAGCTTTCATTCAAATATTTTATATTTCTGATTTTCAGTTCTCTATTATATGTTTTGAAACTATATATATTTAACTCTCTTCTTAATTTTTCTCTTTCATGAATGCCATGATCTTTGGAGGCTTGTTTAGAGACAAAGTTAATGGCCTTTTAAGCTTCCTTATGCTGCATCTGACATTGTGGGGTGGTTGGTAGATATCCTGCAGTTGGAGATTCATTGTGGAATTCACTTGACTCACTTCAAGCAGTTGACTACTTCTCTACACGCTGCTGGGGAATCTTATGTGTAGTTCATGTTTTAAGTATTATCGTTCCTTACCAACTTTCATGTGATTATTCTATTCAGTAACCTTTCCTAGGTTACAACAATTACATAGAACTCTTACCATCAATCAATGACAGCAAATAATTTTGCAATTGTATTGATTATATTTTTGTATGAATAATCTAAAATTTTTATCTATATAATTAACCCTATTGCTGCAACTAAAAATTCTGTATATTAAAATTAAAACTAACCAAATAAAAAATAATAAAAAAACTATGTTTTATAAGCCTGATCTTCTCTACTTACTAATGAGATACTTTGTTATGGTAAAACAAGTTCATTTATTGATGTCAACTAATGTCTCCTGTTACCCCAGCAACAGTTAAAAAACTTTGAAATCCAACTATTATAGAGGAAAACATGTGTGTGAGAATGGAAGAATAAAAGAAAATTTCTAATATAAAATTAAAATCCTTAGATTTGTTTTACTTCTTGCACAGATAATCCTTTACTCAAAACAAGAAAGTCACTGTGCAAAAAAGTCAACTTGTCCTTCAAAAGTTAATTTTGACAGTCACTTAAGGTCTGATAAAATTTAATCTTTAAATTCATTCTTGACAAAGTAGCATCTAATGTTATGTAGCACTGAAAGGTTAAAAGTTTTATGTTGATTTTCCTGATGTCTAAGAAGAATTCTTGTTAAGCTCTTGAGCTTATGTAAAACAAAATACAGTTTTTTGTGTAGTTTATATTTGATTTTAATTGGAATTTTCATGAAGATTACAGTGTAATTAAATAGTTTAATCTTCTGTCATTGCATGAACTACAAATACAATTTTGAATATTTTGCACTTTTAAAGTAGTTGTTGTTAATGCACATTTAAACTGAGAAGCATTTGTCATTTAGATTCCTTAATTATAACCAAAAGACCTACATTGGACCGGTGTTGATCTCATTGAACCCTTTCCAACAACTTAAAATTTTTACTGAAAAAGAAGTGGAGCAGTACCAAGGAGCTGTGAGTTCAAATCTTATTTTTCAATTATTTTTAATACTCTTTTTATATTGCATTTATTTCTAAATTTTAACAGTTTTAAGGAAACCTAATTTTAAATCCAGTTTCTGAACTCTTTACACAAGATGACCCTTGATACAGATACGTAGGATTCTGTGCAGACAATATGACAGAGGCATTTATATAAATATCTCCTTTCCATGAAAATCAAATTAAATAAAATTAAAATGTTTCACAATAAAAAAAAAAAATCACTAAATAAATAACTTTATGTTGAAAGGTGTATTAAAATAGTAAAAGATGCCTCTAAAAGCTAAGCAAAGTATTAAGAAACAGGAAAATTTTATTAGAAACAAAGAAAAAGTATTGAAATTTTACATAATATCAGTCCTGGCAGTGAGTGCTAGACAATCTCCTCACAGATGAAGATGAAACTTGAAGTAACAGAAATGTGGTTCTACAGAAGGACGTTGAGAACTCCATGGACTGAATATTTGAGTAACAAGGAAGTTTTATGGAAAATGAAAACAAAATGGACACTTATACTTAGAATCAGAAAGAGTAAAAATTTCTAGGACATATAATGAAGAAAGAGAAATCAGAGAATTTGGTACTCGCAGGACAAGAGTGGCAGAAAGAAATGGTGAGGTACCTACCTAACAAGCTTGTGCAAATGGATGACAGAATATAAACTGAGAGGGATTGTAACAAACCTTACTAAGAGCTACAAAGGATGGAAAGTTGTATAGAGCCATGATTACCCATCGCCTGAAGTGATATGACATATGACAGACATAAATAGATCATTGTGAAGCATGTTTCCACCATATTGAAATCCCCATATTTGCGATAATTCAATAGTGTATATCCTGAGGCGGCATAGTGAGTAATGGATAGCTGCTTGGATTGAGGAATCGGAGAGCCAAGTTCAAATTCCATTTGAATCCATTACATTCACTTACATGCTAATACCCTTGGGAAAGGTATGAATCCTATTATTCCCCCCAGCTATGGGTAAATAGTAGGAGAGACCAGGTTCTGTAGACTTGGATGGCAACTGGTCTACTGCAGAAAGAAATGGCAACCTACTGTGGGAAAAAATCTGCCTCATCAGTCATGTATCGAAAGATACATGATCGCCTAAGCGTGTATCATGCATGGCACATAACTGACTGATACCCATTTTCTCTTAAGTGGTATTATTTGATTTTCTTAACCAATTGTCAGTCAGATTTGTCTGGTTCCTCTAAAAAGGGTTAAATTAGTATTGTTTATTTTTCTTTTTTATTAGTACTTTTTGCTACATCTGTTAGTATACTTGAGAAAGTTTATAGAAGCTATATATTCTTCTTTTTACACATTGAAATTGTTTTGACATATACTTATCAACCACTTTCTATTTTATCAGCATCATTATAATTATAGTCTTCCAAACTTTAGAATATTAGCAGGAGGTACAATTTTTGGCTATGGATTATGTGCATTAACACATTTACACAACAATGTGTCTTGTGGCATGTTATACATTGCCTCTCATTTTGAAGAGCACATACACAAATGGATCCCATGAAGCTATGATCGAATGTGCATTAATAGTTTTCATTAAGTATTTCAATAAATTTTATTTAATTTACCAAAATGTTGGTGGGGGTTGCTAAAAAGTTCTCAAAATTGATTTCTCACAAAATCCTGTTTGACTAGATTTGGTGGGTATTGGTCAGACCAAGAACATTTCAGCAAGTATAAGTATTCTAATATTACATTTTCTAATGTTAAGTTTAACAAAAAACATAGATGGCATTATGTAAGGGTTCAAATATTCAAGATACCAGTGAATGTGTTAATCATTTATAATTTAAAACCAAAATAAAGTATAAATAGTTTTTTTTTTTATAGATGGCTTTGAGTGAATAAAAGTCTGTAGCTCTTAGTGAGAACAATCTATCTTTGAACCTCATGGATTGGTGCTACAGAACCACAAAGAACTGTACCAAATAAAAAAAACATATAATTTGAGGACTTTCAGCAGCAGCAACAACTAAAATGGATATCACATAATGAAAGAGAGAATAATGAAGCCTGAGTGTCTTGGCAAAGACCAAACTTCTTTGAGCCTTGTGGACTGATGCTACAGAATCACAAACAAAGAACTGTACCAAATAACAGAAACCACATCACTTGAAGACTTTCAACAGCAGCAACAACTAAAATGGATATCACATGTAATTCAAAGAGAAAATAATGAAGCCTGAGTTTCTTGGTAAAGATCATCCTTCTTTGAACCTTGTGGACTGGTGCTACAGAATCACAAACAAAGAACTGTACCAAATAACAGAAACCACATCACTTGAAGACTTTCAACAGCAGCAACAACTAAAATGGATATCACATGTAATTCAAAGAGAAAATAATGAAGCCTGAGTTTCTTGGCAAAGATCATCCTTCTTTGAGCCTTGTGGACTGATGCTACAGAATCACAAACAAAGAACTGTACCAAATAACAGAAACCACATCACTTGAAGACTTTCAACAGCAGCAACAACTAAAATGGATATCACATGTAATTCAAAGAGAAAATAATGAAGCCTGAGTTTCTTGGTAAAGATCATCCTTCTTTGAACCTTGTGGACTGGTGCTACAGAATCACAAACAAAGAACTGTGCCAAATAACAGAAACCACATCACTTGAAGACTTTCAGCAGCAGCAACAACTAAAATGGATAGCACATGTAATTCAAAGAGAAAATAATGACATAATTGCACTCTACATTACATCAAAGAAAGGGTTAGGGAGGAAGCCCCACCAATACAGGAATGTGTGATAACAGTGGACTTGAGAATCATATTTTCCTGAGAAATTGTTTTAATAGAAAGATTTATACTGTGGTTTATTCTCCAACTATGCTTTGTGGACCTTAATTATAGTTTCTGGGAGAGACTGAATTATCTGGCATGAATAACTGCCTGAACAAGGCCAGTATGATCACTCTCGGTCATGATGACTTGTAACCTTGTGCTAACACAACCATCAGCAGCTACCAAATAGTTCTGTCTAATCGATTTCACTCACAAGGCTTGGGTCAACCCATGGTATGGTTTTTCAGGGACTTACCAAATGTGCCATACATTGGGATAACAGGATGATAACATCAAGAAGCCCACCACCTTTAAAAATCAACTCTAGTGAGATTCAAACCAGGGTCTCAATGTCAGAAAACAAATGTTCTAACCACTTGACCACATGTCCATGTGCATATATATATATATATATATATATATATATATATATATATATATATATGCATGTTTCATTAAAAACGACAGACAAGGTACTACGGTTAAGCTTTTTATTTAATTTTTCTTGTGTTCGAACAAGAGCTTTCTTTTCTGGACAAAGGGTGTGTAAAAACTGTCCAAATGTTTTATATTTCCGAGCGCTTTCGGCTATACCTTTAGCCATTATCAAGGATGATTCAATTTTTCAGCTTAATTGAGTGTGCGCATTATGTGTATATCTTAGTGTGTAGTAGGGATGTTTTTAATTTCCGAATACGGTTAGCACATTGTGGCTTTGTTCGTAGTTAATATTGTTAAGAGTTGGCTTTTTATTTTTTATTATTAAAGCTTCCATTATTTTTAATCGTTTTTTACAGGTGGATGCACAAAAAAACACAAATATAATAACTGCAGCCACCTGTAAAAAAAGAAAACTGATTTTCTTAGTAGTTGACCTAGCAATGGATTTAATATAGTCTTTCAACTTCATGTCAGCTGAGAAGGTGCAACAAGTCATTCTTCTGGAGGTTAGCATCAGCCATGCTGATGGAAGGCAGAAAAGGATCTTTTAGATGATTAATAGATAGTGTTTTTGTTTTGGAGGCATTATAATTAACAAGCCATTCTTTGCTCTAGTTAATAACAGACTGAAAGTTGTTTTTGACATAGTCCGTCAATTTGACCTTATCAAATTAATCAGATTTCCTATTGAGATGAGTAAATGGTTGTCTCATCAGCATAGATACCAAGTTGAGAGCTGATGCCATTGGGAAGGTTGTTAATGAAAATTAAAAACAGAGTAGGACCAAGAATAGAGCCCTGGGGGACAATGGCATTAGTGCAAAAGGATCTAGAAGAGTAGCTGTTCAGGATAACTTTCATTTCACGATTTAATAAGAAAGACTTGATCTGTTCAAAAATTTGTCCATAGATACCATAACTTTTCAACTTATGAAGAAGACCTGAATGCCAAACCCTGTCAAACACTTTCAAGATGACCAAAACCAATAGCCTGAGCTTCACCATTCTTATCTAAATCTTGATCACCAATACTTTAGCAGTTGACCTAGAGAAGTGAAAGCCATATTACTTGTCTTAACCAATTTGGAGTTGATTAGGGCATTAAGTAGTTAAAATCTAAAAGAACTAAAAGGCTAATATGTTGATAGTGTGAGGGGCCAGATTGTTCACCTGAGTTTTTAAAAACTGGAACAACAGATGATGATTTCCAACAAGCAGGAAAGCAAGCGGCAGCAAGGCATTTATGATACAGTTAAGGGAGAAAAGGAGCCAGTTTGGGAGCACATTTCTTAAGGACTATTACAGGGATACCATCAGGTCAACATGCTTTGTGGGTATCCAGATTAGAGATGATATCAGAAACCATAGAAGAGGTTATATGCATATCACTTAACAGAGACTCAATTCTAAGTTGAAAGTTAGGCAAGCATACTCTAGATGAGTCAAGAGTTGAGTCTAAGGAGAATTCATGGACAAAACATTCAGCTTTATCAGTAGAAGATGTTAACACTTGAAATTGATTGAAGAGAGGAGGAATAGAAAACTGATTCTTATTTATTTAATACCCTATTACAGAGATTGTTAGATGAAATATGGTGCCTCATTCTCTCAGTGAACAAAGACTTAGCTCCTTCTATGACACATTTACATCTATTAGATGTAGTTTGAAAAAAAAAAAAGGGAAACTTACCTCGTGGACGTCCATATGTAAAAAGAATCTCGTGGGGAAGCCATATTGTTTTATGCTGACAAATTGGCGCAAAATCATGGCGACCATGAGATTTGAGAAAATATAAATATGCAGTGTACAAAAGACAGGGGTGGGTGGGTGATGAGGAAATTAGTCTACAAAAGACCAGACAATACGACGAATACAATATCTACATTAGATGCAGCCATGAATAGGTGTCTTGTGATCAGAAGTGTCACACTGTTATAGCTGGAAATATTGGTTCCTGTGACTTATATCAGCAGAACATGCTGGTGTGAACTATGGAGAAGATTGGTATTTATGTAAATGAACAAAAGTATCTATGTCAACCTTGACCTAAGAAGAAACCTTAACGGTACAAATCTCATTAGGAAGGTTAAAAATATCAGTCCAAGGGGCATCTTGAAGAAATTCTCAGAGTGAATCCCAATCAGCATGATGTTAACAGAAAGAGGTATTATGAATAGGAGGTTCATGTCTAATAGGTGATTGGAATGAAATATGAATAGATATGATCAGAGTTGTCAAGAGGACAGTGTTTTGAAGCTTGGCAAGAGCGAGGAGAGGAGATAAGAAATAAATCAAGTAAAGCAGCCTGTTGCTCAGATTTATTAGCGAAATAAGTAGAGAAATCTACAATTTGAATAAGGGACTGAGCAATGGAAAAATTGAAAGTCAATATCAGTGACATTAGAATGTTTAAGCCACATGTCATAATGTGCATTAAAATCACCAAATACATTGTAAAATATTGTTTCCAATTCGATTTGTAAATCTGTCTGGATCTTTTAATCCTTTAGAGGAGATTATGTTGAATAATTCTAATTAATGTCTTTTGAAAGAGTAATTGGTTTTAATTTCATTTGTAAAGTTTAATCAGATTATTTTTTATATGCAGCAATGAAGCCAGTTTTATTTTTGAATGAAGCTTTTAAAATGACAATTTCTTTTATTCATACTAGACAGTTAATTAAAGAAAAGTGTACTTAACTGTCATGTAATATCAGTCCTCCTATTTGGTGGTTGTTATATTCTGTGCTAATAGGAATATATACTTGAAAAACATGGTGGATAAAATAAATAAAGGTTTATTGTAACAAACCAGTACAATAAGAATAAAGGTAACAAGGTCGTCACAAGTAAATCCGGTAGTGAGGGCTACTATTGGAAGGTCGGTAGATCTTGTGTAAGTCTGAGTCGTACTCAACAGATCCCAGTTAGTATAATTAGCTACTCCCCCATGAGGGTTGCATGTGGTACAAGGCCGGGTTTAACATAGGTTCTCCGAGCCCATAGGCTCAGCCAAAAATATTCCCTTTCGAATGCGTATAAACGGGTTCAGGGTCAGTCTACATCCCCAAACAAGACTCTGCCCTTTGGCAGAACCTCGTCCAGGTTCCTCTCTGCCTGAAGATAGAGAGTTCAACTGTCTAGCTGGAACAGATTGCAGCTAGTCACTGTAGTTCGTTCACTTACAGATACTTATAGGTAGTTACTACCTGTAGTGTAGTCACTCATGGGGGTGACAGGTTATTCCATTACTTCAGTGGTGAATTCTGGACAATCTCCTCATAGATGAAGAAGTACTTGAGGTAACAAAAATGTGGTTTTACAGAAGGATGCTGACAATACCATGGACTGAACATGTGAGCAATGATGACGTTTTAGATAAAATGTAAAAAAAAGATACATCAGAAAGAGATAGCTGAAATCTCTAGAGCGCACAACAAGGAAAGAGGGTTTGGAAAATTTGACACTCACAGTACACTTACAGAAAAGCAAGAGGAACAGAGGAAAGCAGTGTATAATCTACCTAGCAAACTTGGCAGAAAAAGGATTAGGGAAGGTAGTGAAAAGACAAATTTACATAAGAGCTACAAACAACAGGAAATCGTGAAGGGATATGACACTTAGAAGAATACTACAGTTAATGTCCACCAAGGTAATTTCTTATTGAAATAAATATGCATAATTATTATTTAAATCATAATGAAGGATAGATCAAGTTATATAATCTAATTTTATAATTATGAGGATCACAACTCACCCACTGGTGGCTCAAAACTATTTTTCCTATTCTAACTATGACTATGTTAATATAAGCCTGCAACTGGAACTTCCTATTTTCCAACCAACTGGCACTTGATCCCAAAAGTTTTCATTTATTTATATATTTTTTCTATTTTTTTTTTTTTAATGTGTGGCTGATTTTAAGATTTTCTTATCTATGTTGTCATAAAAACTACTGCATTTGGATCCTGATAAAATCATTCACAGTCCACTTTATTTCATAAGTGCCATCAGCAAATTATGAAAGGGACCCATTGTGTCATATTTTTAATGGTAGTATTAAAGATTAAGAATCAATAAGAATGATGAAACAGAATCAAAGTATCTTTCAAAATTTGTTCTTCCTATTATTGAAATTTTGATGACCAACTTAGATGCAGATTTAACATGCTATATCTTTGAAAAAAATCTTCTCACATAAATATGCTGTGCCAAACATTGAAATTAATTGTCAATTAAAAGATTTTAAAGCAGAATATCCTTAATCTGAAAGAAATTTGTAAAAGTCACTTTATTTTCTGTCTTTGTATTGGTAAATCTTTTTCTTTAATTAATTTCTTTACATTATCTAATGGTTTTCTTTGATCATACATAATCATTTTATTTTTAATATCTGTTAAAATAAAGTTTTATTTTTGTATATGTTATTATATATGCTATAATTTAATTTATCCTCAGATATATTAGATACATAAAAGACATTTTTATTTCATTTTATACATTGTAACAAGATCGCTTGGATGAAAGATTTATTCTCCAATTTGTATTTCCCCCATTATGGGCATTATTATATCCATGATATAATAGCACTGGTATTTCATGGATGGAGTGGAATGGCTGAAAGGAAAAAGAATGACAAACATATTTTATTCTCAGAGAGACTTTTATATTACAAAGACATACACAAAACTATATATACATCTATACATGTGCCCCATGTGGAGAATAAAATATCACATATATCTACACAGCAAACCAGAATGTAAGGAGAAACAAAAAGGAAGTGTTTTACATATAATATGGAGATACTCCTGTAACTGGAGAAGCCATTTTTAGGATTCCAGATTTAAATGGGTCAGATTCATCTATGTCCCAGGTGAGGACATTTTCCACAAACAGGAAACAGCTAGTCTTGGGTTTTCCTAAATTGCGAGCTGGAGTTTCATTCTATATCTTTGAAAGATATATTCCCAAAGGAAAATGGAGTTGTAAGCTGCCTGGCTGGCAAATTTAGCCTCAGCCTGGGCCATGGTGGGGTCCCTGGCTAAAGAAAGTAACCTTCTCATTTGGCTGCTGTAAATGAACTGAATATGAAGTAACCAATAAGCAGCCATCACATGACTTATCTCTACCAAAGGGAGATAACTGCCTTCTGTATCAGTATATAAAAATTATTATCTTATTGTAATTCTGCTTAACATGACTATTATGTCCAGTCAGTACCTCATAAATAATGAACTGTTCTGTTTTGATCATGTGGAAAGATGGAAAAGACATATCAGAGACGTTTCTTGGTTTCAGTGAGAAAAAGAAAGAAAGAAGGGAAGATAAAAGAGGCAATAACACTCATGTGTTTAACATGTTTCAGTGAAATAGAAAAGTTGTCAATTTCAAATCTTTTCATTTGTACTCCCATACTTCTTTAAATAATAACCAGGATTCATATTTATGATTGTTATTGCAATATTTTGTGAAAGTTTTTCAGCTCAAATATTTAATTATGTGGTAGGGGAATTACTAGAAATATTTTATTGTTGTAGAACTTGCCATGAGCTTATTCAATCATTAACTTAAGAATTAAGATTCATCAGAAAATCAAATAGAAAAACTGAAATTTTCACAGGTATTTCTAGTTAATAATAATATATATAAGCATGCTGATGGAAATATCACAGGCCAAATTTGGCCCATAGTCTATAGTTTAGTGATTTGTGGCATGGGGTTCATGTGTCTCAGTGGCGTTTAATGAAAATGTAAAAAAATTTAATCTTGAGCAAGGATCAAACTTATATCATTGTCTGAGACCGTTCTAGACTGTACATCTCCATTTTGCAGAAAGGAGGGAACCGGCTGCTATTGATGTCTGTAATTATTTTGAATATTGTAAATGATGGTTTCATGTTAGTTTTACATTTTATTTCTAACTAAAATTTATGCAAAAAGTGAATCGCAAGTAATGAAAATTCAAATTTCAAAATTAATCTTTTCTAACCAATCAAAAAACAAAAAAATCGTGAAAGAATGTTACTAATGAATCAGTGAAGAGTCAGAATAAATCTCTCCTGGTCTTTTTTTTGTTGTTTTTTTTACAATAAGGTTCATCCTAAGGCCTGGGAGCCACTCGATGTAGAGGGTTATGTTAAGAAGTAGTTTATACGGATAGGAAAGCAAGATAACAGTTAACTAGAGTTGAACTGGTTAAGGTTGTTGTGATCGGGGGAAACATCCTCTTTGGAGTCTGTTCCACAGGGCAGTGATTTGCAGGAAGAAGCATGGAACTTACTTCTTGCTGGTGGAATACAGAGGGAATGTGGGTGGTTTGCTACTATGTAAGTGGGATGGTGGTTCAAGCCATGAAAGTCAGACATAGCGGAACCATGGAATGTAGTTGGGCTGCGCACTTTCCATGGTAGTAGTGACAGAGCAGTGAGAGACTCACCACATCCCACCTGTGAGGGAGAGATTGTAGGGTGAAAAATAATTCTTCTCCAGCAAGGACTCAGAGATGCTTTTGAACTCTTGATAGAGTCCAAAAGTGTCGCCAAGTCCTAGAAACTGGGAACTGGGCAGCTCCCTCCCAAATATGGCACCAGTATTCCTTTTTTGGCTTGGTATGGCTCTTATAATGGTAGAGGATAGCATGAGGAGTCAGGTACTTACTGGAGTGGTACAGGGAGCCAATCATTTTACCTGCATCTTTTGCGGTGGATCGTATATAAGAGTTCCGCTTGAAGTCGGGTGTGAGTTTGAGGACCAATATTTTCTCAAAGCACAGAGCCTCCTCAAGGGGACATCTGTTCGTAATGACTGGCAGTAGTTTCGGATCTGATCGGTGGTGATGGAATGTAATATTGAAGTTTAGATTTGTACAAGTATCGACAGCTGATAAGTGTATTTTAAAGAAAATAATATATTCAAAATTCTTGTTAGCAATCAAACTGAAAATAAATCAGAACTTCACATGACCTGAAATGGCATAAATTAGATAAATGTGTAAAACATTAAAATCAAAATCATACCATTTGATGTGTGAAGTAGACGTGATAACCACTACACAATTTGATCAATGTTAGCTACATAGAGTGATTGGCCATGGTTGAATGCAAATAAATGACAGAACTGCCCAATAAACAGAAATGACAAAGCAATAACAAAAAAAAAAAGAAAGAAAGGAAAGAAAGAACAGAGCAAAAATAATAATATAAAGCAAGCAAACAATAAATGAAAGGCAAATTAAAATTAATAATGCAAAGCAACAATAATATGGCAAAAAGTACACAAGCTAAGAATAAGATAAGTGTTCTGACTTCAAGACAAGACAGACGGGGACTGAGTCATATAAAACTGAGAACTGGATTATTTTATTGGCTAGAAAGAAATCAATGCATGCATTTGTATGTTTCTACCTATAAATTGGGGAGTGGAAAGTGTTTTGCAATTATTCGCCATGGGGGTTGAAACTAACAAGCAATAATAGGTAAAACATATCCAAAAAAAATTGCATGACTGGGAACACCTCAGTAAAGAACCCTTTATTTAATCTATGGGAGTAGATTGTTCTTGTTCTGCTGACTATATCACATTTCATACTGACCAGATATTGCTTACCCCATTTCTACTGAGTCCAAGAGTTTGAACTTAAAATTACCATGTCACTCAATTCCAAATTGATGGTAGAAAGAAAAAGGAAATCTATGGCATTATTTTGTTTTAGTTATTTACTCAACTTTTTTATAAATTGGTACAAAACAACAAACTGATTCTAGTATTCAAAAACAGTCACCAATCTAAGTACTAATTATAGTGAAAGTAAATTAATGACTGTAATTAAGTAGAAAGTAATGTTTTCAGTGTTATCTAACTGTAATGAGCACTAATTTTATTTGTTTTAATTTAATTGGCCTTAATTTAATGTCTTTACAAACATACTCTTCCCATTTCCTTAGAGTTGCCATATGATTCAATGGGGGGAAAAAAACAACGTTATCAGAGTTATCGCCCTTGCATAATTTTTTTTTAACTGAAAAAAATATTTGTGAGTGTATAATATTTGTCAGTATTTAAAAAATATATTAGAAAATAAAATTTTCTTTTGTCTATTACAGATATGTTATGAAAACCCACCACACATTTATGCTTTAACAGACAACATGTATCGAAACTTGATGATTGAACTGGAGAATCAATGTGTCATTACAAGGTTTGTAAATCTATAATGGGAGAAAAAAAAAACAGATGCTTAATATTTATTTTCATAACTTCTTAATCAAATATTTATTTCGCAGAGTTTGTTAAAAATGCAGAATACAGTACATCCTTGATTATCTGTATCATAATATTCCGGACTTTGATTATCTGGATGTGAAATGAAGAGATAATTTGAAATCATCCAAATATTTTTCAATTACCTGAACTAAATCTATTCTAATATTTCATCACCAGCAAGTATTTTGAAAATTTTGAAAACTATGTTCAGTAAAAATGCTGATAAAATCAATTTAATTAATTCTTGTTAATTTCCTTGTTATTTTCATATAAAAAACATGTGTTTGAATAATCACGGTTTGTCAGGCCAGAGATTATGGTTTATACAACTTTCAGATGCATGTAAACCAGGGTTTCCTAACCCGGGCAATATTGCCTACCAGTGGGTGGTTTCAACTGTTGGGTAGACTATGTGCAACTGAACAGAAAATGGTGAGCAATTCGAAATTTTGGTGGCTGATATAGGATTTAGAGTATTTAAAAAGTATTTCAACATATGTTACCTGAAAAAATATTCAAAGGAGATATGCAAAGAATTTGTGTATTAAAAAAATATAAAAGAACAAAAAAACAAGAGGTTAAATGGGAGTGAATGAGTCACATTCCTAGATAAGATATAAATATACCCTGCAAGCAAGGTATATTTTGGTATTTCAGTGGTCAAGTTTCATTTTGTTTTTACAGTAATAGCAGTAGTCGCCACCATGTCAATGTTATTTGTTACCTCCCTTTGGTATTTTCTACTACAGTGTAACCCGGATATAAGAGACCCAGATATAAGAAAAACTCGGATATAAGAGAGATTTTCTCTGGTCCCAAATTAGAGCCTGTGTTAATGTATATATAATAGACCAAACCCGGATATAAGATACTTCTTCTCCGGTCCCGACAACTCTTATATCCGGGTTACACTGTACATCATAAAGTTCGTTTATGAACCAGTGACAAAATTTACCAAACTATTTTAGTATGCTTTTGAATATTTACTATACATGTGAAAGTGGACGATGAAGCAAAAAAAGATGGGAACCGCTGATGTAAACAGACAAAACTTGACACACTTTTGCATAAAAAATAAACTTGACAAAACATTGAACAAAGCATTTGAAAATCTTATTTGATGAGATGAATGTTAAATTTATTTTTTAAAAAGTCGGATCAAAATGATTAAAAACATTTTTTTGTAATAAGGTGTGAAATTAATTTTCTGTTTTCTAGTATTTTGTTGGAATGATATAGGATTTGTATTCTATAACTTTTCCTTCATTCTTTTTTGGATAATTTAGGAATTCAATTTTTCAAAATTTAATTATCTGGACATATTTTTTCAACTCCTGTTCCAAGGTTTCTGGATAATTGAGGAAATACTGTATTCAAAAATCTTTTTGGAAATTCATTAAAATGAGAACAAATCTACCCCAGTGGATAAAATAATGGTAAGGGGTCACTTAGAAATAGAGAATAACTATCTTGGTTGTCTCCTGTTGCCCATCATAGACATTAGTTCATCTGTGATATACTAACACCCTAACACAACAGAAGAGCTGAAAGAAATGATACATTTTGCTAAAGAGATTTTATATCCAGGTATGTTGTACAAGAAATTATATACAACCATATGTATACCTGTTACTATTCATCCCACACAAAGAAACTATAACACATATAGATAAAATAGACTGTGTGAATGAGTGAAAATCAAGAGGATCTTACTTGTAATATTTCCCGAGGGGGGGGGCATTCCCAGACCTTTTGTTGCGACAACATTTTACATTTATTCTCTTTTCTGTTGTTGGTTATCACATCTATCTTCCTCGCAAGTGATTTTTGTCATCAAATGAACTGATGTCACTCACCAACCATCTTGTGGCCTGTATTAATTTGTCTTATCAAAAAGGAGATGATCACTCTCTGTGTCCCTACAATGGGTTTGGTTTCAAATTCCCAAAAGATTATCAATCATTAAAAATGCCTGAAAAAGACAGTTAAAAATATTACAGTATAACAATCACAATGGCATTTTTACATTATTTACTATTGTCCTCATTTTTGTTGATCTCATCACCATATTTTGGCAGTTGTGCCCTCCAGTCTTTATCAGGTCCCATTTGAAAATAGCCTAGTGGGTTAAAGTGTTGACTTGTAAATTTGGTGACATAGTAATTGTGAGTTCAATCCTGGGGCCAGGTAGTGTAAACTTCGACTCAGTGTAATCAGGGTGAGTAATAGCTAAGCAGTACTAAATAAGAACTAAACAAAATATTCCTACATATGGTCAGTTGAATGTGAACAATCTACCTCTGTAGATTAAATAAAGGGTTCAGTTTGAAGTTTCCAGAAGGTTACGTAGCTCAACAAGTGCCTGATGAAGGCCAGAGCGCAGAACAGCCCAAATTTTATGATAGTAAAAACAAAGATGAGGACAATAATCCAAGTGTAATTAATCTAAGTAATAACTCCACAACCCAGAAATTCAAACAAAAATGTTAATTTGTCATCTCAAAAATGTGGGTATTTATATTTATTTAGATGTAATATTGATATCATTTGATATCATTTGATATCATTTGTTTTGTGATTTTGGTAATATTTATTTTTATTGTGCAGTGGAGAAAGTGGTGCTGGTAAAACAGTCTCTGCTAAATTAATCATGGCTTACATTGCAAAGATTTCAGGAGGTGGACCCACTGTACAGGTAGGTTTTCTTTCTTTCTTTCTTTCTTTCTTTCTTTCTTTCTTTTCCATGTTCTTTCTTTCTTTCTTTCTTTTCCATGTTCTTTCTTTCTTTCTTTCTTTTCCATGTTCTTTCTTTCTTTCTTTCTTTCTTTTCCATGTTCTTTCTTTCTTTCTTTCTTTTCCATGTTCTTTCTTTCTTTCTTTCTTTTCCATGTTCTTTCTTTCTTTCTTTTCCATGTTCTTTCTTTCTTTCTTTCTTTCTTTTCCATGTTCTTTCTTTCTTTCTTTCTTTCTTTTCCATGTTCTTTCTTTCTTTCTTTCTTTTCCATGTTCTTTCTTTCTTTCTTTTCCATGTTCTTTCTTTCTTTCTTTTCCATGTTCTTTCTTTCTTTCTTTTCCATGTTCTTTCTTTCTTTCTTTCTTTCTTTCTTTCTTTCTTTCTTTCTTTCTTTCTTTCTTTCTTTCTTTCCTTTCCATGTTCTTTCTTTCTTTCTTTCTTTCTTTTCCATGTTCTTTCTTTCTTTCTTTCTTTCTTTCTTTCTTTCTTTCTTTCTTTCTTTCTTTCTTTCTTTCTTTCTTTCTTTTCCATGTTCTTTCTTTCTTTCTTTCTTTTCCATGTTCTTTCTTTCTTTCTTTCTTTTCCATGTTCTTTCTTTCTTTCTTTTCCATGTTCTTTCTTTCTTTCTTTCTTTCTTTCTTTCTTTCTTTCTTTCTTTCTTTCTTTCTTTCTTTCACTTGCTCACTCTGTTTGTTTGTTACCATAACATAGTAAAAACAACACAATGTCTTATTAGCCCAATTCTGTTAAAATGGGTTTTTCATGATTTTTTTTATAATAAGAATAAGCAAGGAATATTCTTTGAACTATTTACCCTCATTTTGTCAGCCATAATGGCATACTAATGACAATAATTTAATAATAATAATATCTGGGTGTAGCTGGCGTGCTAACAGAGTACTTACAACAACAACAACAAGATTTGCTCAGTACATACATTAGTCAATATGTTGCATGTTCAGCCTCCCCCACGGAGAGATCTCGTAGGAACAGAATCCACTATAAATTATACAGAATGATGAGATTACTATTCTCTGGAATTTCAGCATAGGTAAATTTGTAGGTAAATCAACCAGATATAATTTTGATTGATGTTGCAGCCCCAGCCAACAAAACTAGCATCTTTTAAAAAATTTGAGCTACTAGGTAAATACAAGAACCTCAAGACAGCATTACCTGTTATTGTTAGGGCTTTGGGAATAATTTCAAAAGGAAGAAACAAATATTATGGGTCAAATTCCTGGTAGCTTTAAAATATGTAAATTGCTAAAAAATCATACACCTATAGGTACTTCTCACATCTTGCAAATACTATACTCAATAATAATAATAATATTACTGAGATAGGATCTGTAACAATTTTATGGGACATTACAATACACACAGACAGAACAGTCAAAGGTAATTGCCCAGGCATCGTGAACAAAGACCACAAGAAGAGAATATGTTTTCTTATTGACATGGCAGTCCTTGCTGATTGTAATGTGTCTTTGACGATTTTCAAAAAACAATTAAAATATAAGCATCTTGAAGTGGAACATGAGGACATCAATAATTCCAGTTGTAGTCAGATCCCTCAGATTGATTGTTGGCACCCATTGAATAGAAAACTCAGAATGATAGGGTAGGCCAATATCTGCACTGGAAAATATGCAACTTTTACGGGAAGGAAGAAACTGCTATAAACATCACCCACAATGGTTGCAGAGATAGGACCTGTGACAATTTTATAGGACTTTACAATACACACAGAGAGAACAATCAAAGCTAATTGCCTGGACATTATGATCAAAGACCACAAGAACAGAATGTACTTTTTTATTGACATGACAGTATATTAAAAAATATTTTTAAAATAAGCAAGTTATTGTAATGTCTCTTTGAAGATCTTAAAAAAAATTATCAAAATACAAGGATCTTGAAGTGGAAATGTAAATAATGTGCTACATGAAGACATCAATAATTCCAGTTGTAGTTGGAGCCCACAGATTGATTGGAAAAGGTTTGATAGACTGAAGGGATTCCTGGTAGCCCATTCCTTAAAGAAATACAAAAAATTGCACTCAAAAGTACAGCTCACACATTACAAAGAGCTTTATCTATGTAAAATGTGTGTGATCTTAGGATTTTTACAAAAATGAACAGAGAAAAATCTCATGAAGCCATTTCTAACCTTAGGTTTCTGGTTGGGACCCAAAAGGAAAGGTGTATATAACAAAAATCAAAGGAAATAATAATAATAATTATTTGGAAGAAAGAAATGCAAAGGGATGATCTGTGCAGCGCAATAGCAATTTTTAAGAACAAATTTGATTAATATTTATTTTTATTGATGGGACTTGATAAAGACTGGAGGGCACAACATCAATGACAGAACAGTTTATTTATGATTGTGAAGGCTGTGTAGGAAAGCTACTGACAGTGTGCAACACATTGTCAATGGCTGCACTCAACTGGCACAAAAAGAGTACTCTTTCTTTTTTTTGACTAAGTGTGTTTTTGTTTTTTATGTCGACAATATGTTAAGGTTCTCAATAAAATAAGAATCTCTCGGTCAAAAAAATGGAAAAGTTACTAATAAAAAGAGACAATGCTGGCACAGTTCATATATGGAGATCATGGGTTTAAAAAAATAATATTTAAAATAGATGGGATTTATAATTTATATTTAAAATAGACGGGGATTAATGGTTTCATTTTATATTTAAAATAAATGGGGATTAGTAGTATTTTAAAAAAAATTGTGTATTAAAATAAACAAGCCTAAAAATATATATACATAAAAATATGTATTTAAAGTAGACAGGATTTATATTTTATATTTAAAATTAACGACGATTAATGGTTTGATTTTATATTTAAAATAAATGGTATATTTTAAAAATACCATTAATTCCTGTTTATTTTAAATAAACTGTAAAGTTTGAAGATGGCTGATTCTGGGTTTAACAAAAGTGGAAAGATATTAAAAGAATTTGTTTTCTTTTTCTTCTTTGCAGAGAGTCAAAGAAATCATCTTGGAATCTAATCCATTATTAGAAGCATTTGGAAATGCCAAAACAGTCCGGAATAATAATTCTAGTCGATTTGTAAGTAAATTATTGATAATTATTCTAATTATTCTTATATATGTATCAATATTTTTATTTTTTTATATTCTAATATGTGTATCAATATCTTTTCAACTGGCATCTAAAGGCATCCAATAGGGTAATCAGGTCAGACATCTAGATAATCTTTGAAAAATTGGTTTGACCATCAAAATCTCTCATCGTGATCACCTAACTTCATGAGGCACAGATTTGCAAGTCAGATGTGGTAGTAAAACTTCTTGATTGTGAACAGCATCAATCAAAGCTGCATGCTGCCCCCAGGTGCTCACTGTTTTCAGTAACCTTTGGTTTGATATTGAAACAAGCTATAGAAGAGATGGATAACAGAGACAAATATACAGCTACCTGTACAAAATTAGCAATAAGACTTTGGTTGGAGAGCTCTTTTATGTCAGTTACTCAATAGTGACAACCCAGCAAATAATACATGGTTCTGCAAAGGTCATGGAATTCTGAAGCATAGATGTCATTCATAAACAAACATTAATCAAAATATCAGTTGGCTTTTCACTCCATCAACCTGACAAAGCTGGAAGTGGTCCAGGTTTTTATTTATTTAATGAATGTCATATCCCCTGACATGAGACTAGACAGAGAAATATGCTACAGACTGGCCAAGATCAAGAAAATCTTTGGTAAATTATACAAACATATCTGAAATAACAAACTTTGTGAAAGACACAAAGCCACCGTGCTATTTACCCTTCTTTATGGTGCCAAATTCTCATTTTTTGGCACTGCCTCTGTCTGCACCATTCTAAAAGCTCATTAGAGTGATTTCATTAATAAGGTTCTAGACTCAATCAATCTGGTGATTCTGCTATACATTTAGAGAATCTTGATAAAATTCACAGAAGAATCTGCAATGTTATTGGTCCTGACCTGTCATCTCACCTTCAGTCACTTTCTCACTGATGCAATGTAGCTTCCCTGTACCCTCTCTATAAATAATTTAATGGTAATTTTTCTGATGAACTTTCCTCTATGGTACCTAGACTTTATGAATTTAAGCACAGTACAAGATTGGCAGCAATGTCTCATCATTTTATAGTTGAAATGGCTAGATGGAACCATAAGTTCTATGCTAACAACTTCTTCTATTGTACTTGTTGTACTTCACTTGTGGAACTCTCCTTAATACTATTTTTTCTCATACTCTTTAACATTCAATAGCCCCCTTGTGTCTTAGTGACTTTATTGCCTTGATTGGAGTGAAATTATTAAAAAAAGTGTTATAGCTATTCTTAAAAAATATTTCAAATGGGCTAGCTACATAGTGAGGAAAGAGGTCTGTTATCTCCCAAAGACCACCGTTTTTGGAGAGCTCATTTTGGGGGGAAAGAGGTCTGTTATCTCACAAAGACCACTGTTTTTGGAGAGCTCATTTTTTGGGGAAAGAGGTCCATTATCTCCCAAAGACCACCGTTTTTGGAGAGCTCATTTTAGGGGGAAATAGAAATGGGTTCCACTAAATAGATACAAAAATTCCTTGAAAATGGCTTTGATCTGTGGATCCAATCACCATCATCAATAGGAAACAGAGGTAACCAATAAGGGGATATCAAGCCACCTCACTAAATAGGGGAAATTAAAGACAAAGAGAAGAAGAAAAGGAAGATATCTACAATTCTGGAGACTCTGCTCGCTGCCAAAACTTCCTTTATAGCCAGTGTGGAAAGACATACCTCTCTTGTATCAGTCTCATTAACTAACTTATTCTATTTTATACTAACTTATTATAGTCTATGGTGGATGTAGAAGACACTCCCACCACTTTCTTTGCAAAGTGAAACCATTATATATATATATATAATAGAAATTAGGAGGATTTGAGATAATTATAATTAAGTAATTCATCGAGTCTAGAAGAAACCTCAACAGAATGCAGAAAGCACTGGACGTCCCTTTCGTCCTATATTTGGGACTCATCAGCAGTGCGCATCCATTACCATGTTGAGGTTTCTTCTAGACTCGATGAATTACTTAATTATCTCAAATCCTCCAAATTTCTATCACTTGTATATCCTTGCTTGAACTGGCGTCTAATGCTCTGGGCGGAGTGGCTTGGGGATAGTAGTCCTAGCTCGTGGGGGCACAGTCCTATGGGTAAAAGAGAAACTCGGATGAATTCCACCACAGAATATGTGATTGAGCGGCGCTATATCAAGTCTCATTTGCTACCTCATCATCACTGAGGCCCGTTGGAACAGTTGGTATGACGTTTGCCTGATAACGTAACTGCCCGGGTTTCAATTCCTGGTAGTGGATGCGCACTGCTGATGAGTCCCAAATATAGGATGAAACGGCCATCCAGTGCTTTCTGCATTCTGTTGAGGATTCTTCTAGACTTGATGAATTACTTAATTATAAATATATATGTATGTATATATATATATATATATGTATGCAGGTGTACAGTGAAATAGGAAAGAACACGTTAGGTAGATAATCCGGTGTTCCTTAATATTTAGCTTTATTTTCAAAAGGACAGTGCTCCATACAGAAGTAGAGCTTATATTATAATAATATTTTTAGTTTTTAAAAATATGATTCCTCCGCTACATAAGAGTTCTCATGTTTCAAAAGCGAGAGCCGAGACCCCTAACATAATTTTTTAAGTTATGAAGAGTTAAGGTGTATGTATATATATATATATATATATATATATATATATATATATATATATATATATATATATATATGGT
Organism: Acanthosepion esculentum; assembly: GCA_964036315.1. NCBI lineage: Eukaryota > Metazoa > Mollusca > Cephalopoda > Sepiida > Sepiidae > Acanthosepion > Acanthosepion esculentum. The sequence continues at coordinate 150,141,219 of OZ038475.1, forward strand.
TTTAAGGTATGCTATATTTCTGTATAAAAGTGCTAAATATTAGTGATAGAGCATATGTAAATATAAAAGTGGATACTTATGTTAACACCAAGTGGTGACATGCTTGAATACAATGTTCAGGTCATGTGTGTTGCATTTTGACTCTACTATTTATATATACTGGGCAATCGTGCATTATGGATAGCAAAGTCTAATGGTTATTGGGTAGGTGGTGATGCTTATATTTCAATTTATTCTAGAGGCTTATATATATATATATATTTTCTCTTGATGATGGCCGTGCTGGCCGAAACTTGTCAAGGAGCCTGAAATAATAAAACAAAAAAATATTAATGTACAACCCAGTGTGTCAGAAAATTTTAATTTTTTAATATTTTTTATTGTTCAAAACATATATATATATATATATATATATATATATATATATATATATATATATATATATGGTAAATATAAAACAATTTGCAAAACTTATGTATAACAATAATTTTTTGTATACTGAGTTTTTATATACAATAAGTACTATATAGTATTCTAGTATTTTCTACTAATATTTGTTTTACATTAATAATCAAATTTTGATTTCTTGGGACATGTATATTGATATGCTTATGAATTTCACTAAGATTTAATGAGAGGTAAGTTAATGTACAAGAATGTGTTTGTTATATGACCAATATAAGAATTTAATGTTGGTTTTGATTATTACTGTGGAAAATGCAATCTCCCAGAAGGTATGAGAATTTATTAACAACATTGCTTTTACCTGAAGATGATTTTTGACATCCTCTGTTATTAGCAATAAATAGGTTTGGCATTTAAAATTTTTTTTATAATAAATGAAAAAATTTGATTGCTTTTTTTACAAGCATTAAGTGATATATACTGACAAGTTATATTTTTAATGGATTTTTTCATCTTTTTTATAATTTGGCTGAATCTGTTTACAAGAAAATAAATCAGTAATGTTTCAATTTTTGTTCATATCAGCATTGTTTGTCTATATTTCTGAGATGGGGTATTGTAATTATTTACATTATTTACATTGTTCGAACTGTTGTCATCATCATCTTTGTCACATTCACCTCAATTTCTAATGAGGTTGTGATGATGATCATCATCACATACAAACATACATACTTCTGTAAATTCAAATTACACAACAACAAGCATTCATTGGATAATAAATCAACACTACTGTGTAATGGACAATTTATAAATCGCAGCTATGCGACAATTTTATAATCGCTATATTTTCATGTAATCGATTTTGTGCACTTTTCGGAGAATCAGATCCCAGAGGATTTCTTAGGTCTCCCCAAAACTCGCTTGCTAATTGGTCAATAAACACACAAGTGGGTGTTGCAATCCACCCATGCACAATATATTTTTCCAGCGCGTGACTAAGTCAAGTTTCCCGTGAAGATGCTGTGTTCCTGTCACGTGATTACATTATCTATAAATAGCAAACACGAGTTTGCCTCTTTCTCTTTTTTCTCTCTTCTTCCTGCAAAGATGTGACCTTTAAGAATTATTGTCTCGACCATGCGGTCAGACGTTAAATAATATTTCATGCATTCACGTATGTACGAACTCTTACAAACTTTTCCAATCTTCTCACTCACACCACCACTCACATACTGAACATTCCTTACACACTCACATAATTTTTTCTTACACAGCAAATCTGCTGAAAACATTTATTACCAGAAACTATCACAACATTCTTTCTTTCATTGAACTTTAGAATACAAATAATAGTTTAAGAGAGACAACTCTTGTTTTACTCAATGGATGCCTTTCTTTCACATCCTTGTTTGTACATCTTGTTAAATACACATTTTATGTGTAATAATGTCTTTGGCTTATCCTTTTTTCTTCACGTCAGTTTGGTTTCCTAATCTAAGTTAAATTAATGTGGTGAAGTCTGCCACAAGGTCTTCCAGTTTTCCTGTATATTCTGATTTGTTCATCATTACAGTCACATTGCCTTCGTCAGTTTGTAGTATGATGATGTTGTCATTCCTCTGTAGGGTTCTGATTGCCAGCTTCTCCAGTTTCATGATGTTTGATTTGGGTGGCTTGGTATCTGTCTCACTTTCCATCTTAGCTCATCTGCCTCAGACTGAGGGATGTTCAAGGCTATTTTCCTCGATTCGGGCAATGATATCCAAGTATGGTATCCACCTGATGATTGTGGTGAAGTTGAGACCTTTGTTTAGTACTGACTCCTAAGAGGCACTCAGCTGGTGTTGACTGATGTTGATTACTGCCTTCACTGGTGGGGAGGTGATGGTGGTTATGGACCTTATGCATTAACTTTTGAATCTTTCAATCTCTTTAATTTTTGCACTTGGCGGGCCTTGACTGCATTGAATTTGTGTCTGAAGAATTTATCCAGGTCATGCTGGATCCTCTTTCGGTCTTCTTCATTGGTAATTCTGTTGAAGAAGGCCTTGAGTCTTTGGCAAATATGACAAGAAAGGACAACAATCTGAACAATGTAAATAATTAGCATTGTTATCTTTCTTTAATTTTTTTAAAGTTAATTTTACTTACTCATGAATAACCTGGTATAAGAAATTATTATTGATAAGTGTTTGTTTTATGTCAACCAATTTTTATAAAATAATGAGCTAACTTTAAAACCATACTCATGCATATTCCTTATATATAGTTGAAAGACAACTGGATGGAACATATCCAACAAATCTACTAAGAAAAATACAGAACATCAGTTGGAGATCCCATGTAATGCTTAACACAATTTATAGAGAACTGAGACTCTTAAGCTCAAAAAAAAAATGATTACAATTTGCTGGCCACTGCCACTGAGTGGACAGAGAAATCATCTCATCCTTACTCCTATGGAATTTTTCTGGAAGTGTCTTCTCACGAAAATTGACTTTGCCAGACACCATAGCTTGGGATTCAGGGTTGGATATTGGTAATCCGGGGACAGCAATACAGGACTGAACAGTGTGGAAAGGGATTGTCTATGGAGTTCCAACCATCTATAGGGAGGTTGAAGGATGATGATGATGATGATGATGATGATGATGATATATAGTTACATATCACTCTACATATGATGTAACTTGTATTCAATCAACATACATATTTAAATTAGAAATGTAGAATTTCTAAAACCTACCAGGTTAAAGCTAATAAAAAATAAAATGTTAGAATTACTGATAATGACTAAAAATTGTCAATAATGGCTAGAGATGGTACAGTACAAAAACTAAGAACTTTGTAAGGGAGTTCCATAGGCGAGAAGTGCGAGAAAAGAAACTAGTACAATAGAACATCTGGTTGTATCTAGCTAGTTCAACAGTAACATAATGAGATCTTATTGCTGATCTAGTAGAACACTTAAATTCATGAAGTCAAGACACCGAGGAAGAGAACTCATTAGAACAATTGCCATGAAAATATTCAGAGAAAAGGCACAGGGAAAATGCATTATGGCAGTGGAAAAGTGACTGAAGTTGAGATGCCAGGTCAGCACTGATAAAATTACATACACTTCTTGGAACTGTGTTGAGAATCTCAAAATATATAGCAGTGGCACCAGACCAGATATGGCAGGAATATTCAATGCATGGATGAATGTAGATTTATAAATGTGCAACATGGATTCTGACCAGAAAAATTGTCCAGCATCAGGCCTAGCAATTGATTCAATATAATCACTCATAATCTACTTCATATCAGTGTAGCCCAAGAAGGTGCAAAGAGTTTCTCTCCTAGAGGTTAACACCAGCTATGCTGATGGCAAGTAGAAAAAGTTATCTATGGTGATTAAATGAAAGCAGTTTTGTTTTAGAGGTGTTAAAATTTACATTCCATTTCTTGCCCCAGTTAACCACTGACTAGATGTCCTTTTTGAGAGCAGTTACCAGTTTTACTTTGTCAATTCTGTTAGACTTGCTACTAAGACATTAGTAAATAGTTGTGTTATCAACATAAATATTTATTTAAAACTTAGTTTTGCCTGGATAGATATATCTATGTACATATGATATGTATTGTAAAATATCTATCTTGTAGTATAATTATTTTTCATAAAATCATTTCTAAAATTTTTATAAGACATTTTTTTCTTTTTAAACATTATTAGTGTTACAACATTATAAGTTAATTATAGTCTTTATAAGACTTCTTTCTCTTTAAGCATTATTATAGTGTTATAACATTACAATTATGTTATAGTCTTAATAAGACTTACTTCTCTTTAAACATTACCAAATTAATAAAATTTAATTATTTTTTCTCTATGGCTGTAAATTTTTAATTCTTAAATTAACTATTTTGATTTATAATCTTAATAATTTTTGTTTTTTGTTTTATTTCTCTGTAAATTTGCTTCATTCTATTATCTGTGAACTTTCCAGTGTTTATTTTTTGAAGATCAATTCTTATAAAAAATGATATTTCAGTAATTAGTAAATTAAACTGAGAGTTAACCTTTACTCTTGCTATAAATTAATTTAGCTGTAGTAATAATAATAATTTTCTGTTTTTGATATTTGTTTTTATTGATATGAAAGTATAAGAAGAAAAAATGATTGGTTTTCTTTTTAGCATAACTCCATTGGAAAAGATGATTATAATTTGTAATTATTTAATATTTCTTTCTTTATATATTCAAATTTTTTATTGTAGGGGAAATATGTAGAAATCCAGTTCAGTCGAGGTGGAGAACCAATTGGAGGAAAAGTGTCAAATTTCCTTCTAGAAAAAGTAAGTTCTTTCATTTTCATTCTCCCCATTTTAATTCTTTGAAGAGAGTTTTTAAAAAAAATTAAATTTGTAATAGTGAGAAATGTTTCCTTTATAAGGAAACATTTCATATTCATTGTCCAAATAGCATTAGCTTTGGTTAAATTATAAAAAATCTTTCTCTTAAAATAGTTATCAGAAAAATAGGATTTTCAATAAATATTTTTATGATTTCAATAACATATTATAAAAATATATGTAAAGCTTTTAACAAAATTGAAAATAGTCTGGTTAATTTGTGTGTTTATTAACAGTCCGCCATTGTCATCGGCACAGGGGAGATAACTCTAAACACGCATGTAGTCTAGAAAAAAATATAGATTCACGTGTTAATGAACAAATATTACAAACTTATTAAATCTTGGTATGTTTTTTCTTTTTTAGTTCTTTTTTACTTCTACTTTACATGTTTCTTCAGAACATAGGCGATCATGACTCTCTACAGCTTCCTTTCTTTATTATTTGTGAATTACCATGACTGATTGGGAAAGTGGTTTCCAAATGCTTTCTCCATAGTTTTGAATAAAGAGTATTCCTTCTCTTAGACAGGTTGCCACCCAAAGTTAGAGAGCTCAGTCTACCCTTACCTTTCCCAAGAGCATTTGTGTGAAAGTGAATGCAACAGTCTAGGCTAGAATTTGAACTTGTTTTGACAATTTCATTTTTCCTGCTGATGACCATTTTGTCATGTGCACATCCATTGCTTCCTTTGTTAAACTCTCTTTGTCTGTTTTCGTTTTTAGTCACGAATAGTCATGCAAAACACAGACGAACGTAACTTTCATATATTCTACCAGATGTGCTCAGGAGCAACAGAGGATGAAAAAAGTAAGTTGTTTTAATTTTATTGTTGTGAATTTACTTGAAATCAAATGGGATTGGTTTTGTCTGTCACCATTTTTTATATTTGTCTCCAGAGAATTATATCAGAAAAATGTTAAGAACTATACTGCAGTTGAAATAATAAAGTAAAAATGAAGATTCACGTATTAATGAACAAAAAATAAAGAATTTATTAACTATTTTTGTTCTTTTTTTATGCTTTAATAGTCTTGTTTCTTCATGTGTATATATATATATATATATATATATATATATATATATAGTTATTTAGTTTATGAAAAACTAGGTAATCCGTATGGGTAGACCCAAGGAGGATAAAATATATATATATATATATATATATATATATATATATATATATATATATAAGTATATAAATATATATATAAGTATATAAATATATATATGTATATAAATATATATATAAGTATATATATATATATATATATATAAATATATATATAAGTATATATATATATATATATATATATATAAGTATATATATATATATATATATATAAGTATATATATATATATATATATATAAGTATATATATATATATATATATATAAGTATATATATATATATATATATATAAGTATATATATATGTATATATATATATATATATATATATATAAGTATATATATATAAGTATATATATATATATATATATATATATATAAGTATATATATATATATATATATATAAGTATATATATATATATATATATATAAGTATATATATATATATATATATATAAGTATATATATATATATATATATAAGTATATATATATATATATATATATATATATATAAGTATATATATATATATATATATATAAGTATATATATATAAGTATATATATATATATATATATATATAAGTATATATATATATATATATATAAGTATATATATATAAGTATATATATATATATATATAAGTATATATATATAAGTATATATATATATATATATATATATATATATATATATAAGTATATATATATATATATATATAAGTATATATATATATATATATATAAGTATATAAATTATGACCTCCCCAGATCAAAATAAATTATTAAATAAA
>OZ038475.1:150152946-150180446 GCA_964036315.1 Acanthosepion esculentum
TAAAAATTATAAAATCACTACAAAAATACCCATTTTGTTTCAACATCTCCGGTGTCTTATCATGTGATGATGTTGAATGTAGAATAAAAGGTTTTAAAAGTTTCAAATTAATTAACGATCCTTCGTAAGGGGAAACGCTGTTACATAAGCAGGAATGACCAATCAAAATACAAGTACACGGGAATTCTAAAAAACTTGACAACGAAGTAAGGTTATAATAGCTATTAAAAGCTTTAAAGTTGAGGTTTTACTAAAATAGAATTTATTTATTCTTCCTTTTATATATATATATATATATATAAAAGGAAGAATATATATATATATATATATATATATATATATATATATATATATACATACATATAGTGATGAATATCTACATTGGATATATGGATGAATTTATTCATATATATATATATATATATATATATATATATATATATATATAGGGATGAATTTATGATTAAACATTAAATTTTGTAATTCTTAAAAATTTCTTTAACAAGCTTTAGCATTATGTCTGAGTTTAAATATCAGGTCATCCCATAAGTTCTGTCTGAATTTTGAATAAAGAAAACAAATGACCAAATGTTACATTTAATTACAGATTCAATCAACAATGTATTTTCCCTGATTATCTATGACTTCCTTCCATCTATTAACAAGCTTACTGATTCAAGAAGAAAATTCTTTTGGCTTTGATTCGAAGAACTCACAAATATCAGTTTTAACCTCTTCCTGTGTTACAAAAGCTGTTTCTTCGAAATGATTCTGTAAGCTACAAAACAAATGGTAGTCTGAAGGAGCAAGGTCGGGAAAATAAGGTGGATGAGAAATTTTCTCCCAACCAAGTTCTTCGATCTTTTGTGATGTGATTCTTGCTGTGTGTGGTCGCACATTGTCCTGATGAAACATCACCCGTTTTCGATTCACTAGAGCAGGTCTTTTTTTCCTCAAAGCTTGGTTCAAACGCTCTAATTGCTGACAGTATTTTTGAGCATTAATTGTTGCATTAGGTGGTAAGAATTCAAAGTGGATTATTCCTTGGCAATCCCACCAGATTGAAAGAAGAACCTTTTGCCCATGAAGTTCCCTTCTTGGCTGTGGCTGGGGTCCTTCCCCTTTACCAAGCCACTGTCTAGGACACTTAACATTTCGATAAAAGATCCATTTTTCGTCGCCATTCACAAGTCTATCCAAAAAAGGTGAAACAAGTTGGTGAGAATGGAGAGAAGAGCAAATGTCAACTCGGGATTTGAGGTTGTTTTCAGACAATTCATGAGGCACCCATTTTCCAAGTTTAGGAACTTTTCCAAGTTGTTGAAGATGACGATGAACAGTTGTATGGTTTGAACTGAGAACCACTGCCAATTCCTCAACTGATAAAGCAGGATTTTCTTCAAGGGCTGCTTCAAGAAGCTTTTCATCAAACTCAACTGGACGTCCGGTTCGATCTTCATCTTCAAGGGTGAAATCTCCACCTCTGAATTTTGCAAACCATCTTCTGCAAGTTCTTTCATTCACACATTCCTCTCCATAAACTGAGTGAATGTTTCTAGCCGCTTCGGCTGCTGAGTTTCCTTTCTTGAACTCATAAAGCATTTTGTGCCTCAAATGATTCTTGGGTACTTCCATGTTAGCAGGGTTTTAATCAAACAAAATTTAATTTTATTGTTCTCTGAAATAAAATTTGATCAGTTTAAAAGCATCTAAACATAAAAATAATGTTCAGCTCCATTAGACATTATAAAATACTCTTTAAATTTTGTTCATTTTAACGAAAAGTTAAAATTCGGACCGAACTAATGGGATGACCTAATAGAATGAGATTGAGAGTAGTCAGGAATGAAGGAAATTTAATTTTTTTAATTGTTTCACACCAATCAAGGTGATAATGGCTCTTGTTGTTGTTGCTGTTGATAGCCTTCAAGTGATGTGGTTTCTTTTATTTGGTACATTTCTTTATTTGGGATTCTGTAGCGCCAGTTCATGAGTATTGAAAAAGTATAGTTCTTGCTATGACCTACAGGCTTCATTTATTCAAAGCCATTTTCACCATTGTACTTGGTTTTTTTAAGCTTTTCACCCCAGGCAAGGGTGGAAGCCACTAGCACACAAGGGGTTACAGAGGATTTGGAGCGAGAGAAAATAGGAGTGTTAGAGGAAAGAATGTGGAGAAGGAGAGAGGATAGATCAAGGCAACTGGAGATGTCGATTGACGTTACACTTGAATAGTTGGAGATCATAGTCATCAGGGAAACAGGAATGAGGAAGGAAGTTCCACAGGCGTGAGGTGCGAGATATGAAGCTATTGGAGTAGAAGAGACGTCTACATTTAACAGTTTCAACAGTGAAAGGGTGGGAACGGGATGCCAGAAAGAGTTTGTATACAGCCAACATTTTATACTTTCTGAACTGGTTTAGCTCCATATATGCCATCCGTAGGAAAGTCTCGATCTGATGAGGCTAATTAAGGTGGCTCCAGTTTTCAGGTTATGTTTTCGTTTTGTAGCAATTTGCCTTGTTGGTTGAAATTAACTATAGTGAAGATTATTCTATATTCAGTTTCATTATTGCCTATATGGTAGCAGTGAGAGTAGCCTTTATTGAACGACACAAAATCATTGCATTCATAAGAAAACATTTGGTATTCATTGACCAAGCAGCCAATGCTAACATTGGTTGAAATTTACAAAATCTTTCTATTAAAACAATTTTTCAGGAAAATAAGTTTCTCAAGTCCATTAGCTGTTATCACTCATTCCAGTATTGATTGAGGTTTCCTTCCTAATCTTTTGGTTATGTTTTGCACATCTCTCTGTGTAGTAGCAGTTGTAATACAGTTCTCCATGTCCTGAATAGCAACCGAGTTTTCTAGGCATAGTCACCCTGTGTTCACCAGTTGTTCTTTAGTTATACTTGTCTATCTAATTTGCATATGATACTACACTTTTATTTAATGTCGTGTGGAATATTAACATCTTGATTATGCTGTAGAGGATTATTATTCAATGCAATGTTGGGGTTACCATCTGTAGAGGTATGTTGGGATTAGCTACAATTTGTAGAGTGAATTCGGTTGCGTGTTCAAAGTAATGTAAATCCTCAACACATTTAATTACTTCTTCAACGAGAAATAACACAAAACAATATTACATAACAACAAACAAACTTTCATTTATATAGCATGAGAAAATACGACGATTTATGTTGGAATGAATTCAGATTTGTAAATGAGATCTGTGTGCTGTTTGTTTAAATCTTTGTATAAACTCTTTTTGAGGTGTTTGAAATGTAGTTTGTGAGTTTAAGTGAAAAATTGTATGTTGAAGTTGTTGTGAAGAAAAGTTCACAAAGTCTGAAAGTATTCATCTGTTTACGTGGAATTTAAACAGTTTTGTGCAGTGTAAATTTTCAATGTAGTTTGGAATAAATTTAGTTGTGGTAAAAGTTATCTTCCTTTGACTGTCTTTTGTCAAGAAATAATGTTGAATTGTTTGAGCAAACACAGAAGAGAAATACTGTTCTGTTATTGAGAACTTGAAGTGATAAGCAATTCTCTGCTCTGTAATAAACGAAGTTGAATATGAAGATGAGTGAGTGATGTTTGAAGTTTTGATTATGTTAAAAGGTAACTTTAAAAACTTCAGATGATAAAGTGACGTGGATTTTTTTAGCAACTGGTTTGTAGTCACAGTGCTCACTAGCGAGATGAGTTTGCATGCTGAATTTATTTAATTGGGTGTACACGTGATAGGCTCCAGAAAATTAGCGTCAAAATATTTAACTTGATCACGAGATGAAAAATAGATGTGCGTGGGTGGATGGCGACGCCCACTTTCTTGTTTATGAACCAATCAGCAAGCGAATTCTTGGAAAATATGTGTGTAGCTGGTTTTGTACAAGAATATCACTGTGATCCACTTTTAGATGGTTTTTGCACAGATTTTAAGAAAATCTCATAGTGATCCACTTTTAGATGGTGTTTGTACAGAAGTGTAGAATTATGATTCTGCAATGTCATTATTTTCTCTTTGAGTTATATATGTTATTCATTTTAGTTGTTACTGATGTTTGTTAGTCCACATGTGATGTGGTTTCTGTTAAGACAAGTATTGTGTGTGTGTGTGTGTGCTATTTTTTTGTAACAAATGTTTTCAATTAGAATATTGCTGTGTTATATGGCGTTGCAATATTTTTCATTGAACATGTCATTTTACTTTCCATAATTTAATTATTGTTAATATTTTCAGTGTTTTGATTTTTTTTTCACTCTGTTTTTTCAGCCAATCTTGGAATCACCAGCCTGGACTATTATTCTTATCTGAATCAAAGTGGAGTCTATGTAGTTGATGATATTAACGATAGCAAAGATTTCAAAGAAACAATGGTATTTATCTATCTTATTTTTATCATGGTATTTCCAAATAGTTCATTTACCTGTAGAAGATCTAATTTCTTTTAATTTTCACACGTTTTTTTTTTAATTTCATATGATTATATTATTTAGAGATTCCTGGTTTTTCAATGGATGTGCAGGTGATGTAATGAACAGTGACTCGGAATGAGAATTTACAGAGCCAAGTTCAAATTCCTGTCAATTTTGTTACATTCAGTTATATGTAAATACCCTTGGGACGTGCAGCTATGGGTTAAATAGTAGGACCTGTAACTATCTATTCTCAAAAAATTGTTAATGCAATAATCAGTTTCAAAAAAGCAAGTATTCTTATAATCCAAAATATGTTTTGGCTTTAAATAACCCACAAGGGGTTGATAAGTCATAAAAAATGAACCAATCAATCAATCTGATTTTCCAATCTTTTAAGAAACTAAGACAAATATTCTTAAGCTCTAAACTTAATTAAGTTTAAATTTCATTTAATATTTAAGAAATAAATTTACAGAAATTTATGATGGGATATTTAAAAAAAAATATTCTAAGTATCCTATCTAAATTCAGGTCTTTCCCAATTTTGATGGAGTGACCTTCCCTGATTGAACATGCCATCAGAAGTGTAGCTGTACTCACCACAATTGGCTATATAATATAAATCCTCCTATATGGCAGGATAATTTGCTGAAAGATGAAGAGGAGACTTGAAGCAATAGAAACAAAGAAAAGAGTGCTGAACTGCCATATACTATCGGTTCTCCTATATGGCAGCACAGTTTGCTCACAGATGAAGAGGAGACTTAAAGCAATAGAAACAAAGAAAAGAGTGCTCAACTGCTATGTAATATCAATTCTCCTATATGGCAGTGAATGCTTGACAATTTCCTCAGAGAAAAGGAAAAAGAAAGAATAATATAGTTAAAATTCGATGTTCATATACAGGAAATATTCGGCATTGCCTTAGTGGGTAATTAGTATTGGTTTAAATTTAAAAGTGCTTTAAAAAGAAATTTAAAGCAAATTAGCTTTCTCAAGTCCAGTAAATGTTTATTTGATTTTCTCATTGGAATCACCCCAAGCAAGGCAGTAATGCCACTAAAACGCAAGGGGTTACAGGGTGTGGAAGAATTAGGAACAGAAACATTAATGATGAGCAGAAAAAGCAATTAGCAATCAGGTCGACAGTAGATAGCGATTGACAATGCATTTAAATTTTTGCAGATTAAAGTTGGCTGTAAAGCATGGAGCTGGAAGGAAGTTCCACAAGCGAGAAGTGTGAGAGAAGAAACTGTTAGGCAGCTCAACTGTAAATTGATGAAATGTAAATTTTATCACTCTTTCTAGTGTTGTTGGTAGTTTCCATCCAAACTTTTTGTTTTAATCATGTGTAAAGCTAACAGCTTGATTACACAATCATTTTCCTTTCTAGTTACATGTGTTACCTATTTTTGTTGCTGCTGCTGGAATCTTCAATTGATGTTCTTTTTGATTTTGTATACTCACGGGACGGAGAGAGGGCAAGAGGAAGACAACCCATAAACTACTTAGTGAGCTTGAATAAATGGATGGCGGAAAAGGGATTGGGAGAAATAACAGAAAGTCAAAGTTTATTAAGAGCTCCAAAAGACAGGAAGTTGTGGGGAGCCATGATCTCCTTCATCCTGAGGAGACATAGCACATAAAGAAGAAGAAGAAGCACTGATCTATAAGGTCTGATGAAGTATCGTTTTCTTTGAAAATTATTCATTTGGAACCATTTTTAATCATTGATCTGAGGAAATGGTTGTATACAGATGATAATTTAGACATTTCTAAATGAATTGGATGCCATGCTTGATATTCATACAAAAATCTGATGAGGATATTTAACAACCTCTCGCATTTCGGAGCTCGATATTTTGGCTAAGAACTTTTCAGCATTAAAATCAAATGAGTGTTACCCTCTTTTCTTTAAATCCTATTAGCAATATGCAAATGGGATTGCTGAAAAATATTGCATTTACATTTATCATCATTCAAGCCATTCGAAGACTGTATATCCACCATCAAGAAAAGAAAGCTGAAATGGTATGGCCATAAGAACCAACAATCTTTCTGCTGCCATTCTACAAGGTACCATCTTAAGCGAAAGAAGGGGCAGACAGAAGAAAAAAATGCGCTAACAATGTCACTGAGTAAACTAGAAGATAATTTATAGAAACTCAGACATTTGCATGCAACCTAGAACTATGGAGGTAGCTGGTCAGATGACCCTAAAACCACACCCAGTCACAGGACTGGTGAGATGAGAAATTGCTGAACTCTATAACAGTATGTAAATCTTGTTGTTTTCTTGCAGCATGCCATGCAAGTTATTGGCTTGACAGATGAGGATCAGTTCAGCATCATGTCTCTCGCCGCTGCAGTTTTGCATTTGGGAAATATTACTTTTGAAGAAGAAGGTAACTACGCTTTGGTCAGCGTTAAAGAATGTAAGTATTAAGGTTTTTGATTTTGGTTTTCTCATTGTATTATATAAATTCTTGCAATATATTTTGATTTACTCATTCTTGATTCACAAGTTATTTACTTTTTTTTTTTACTAAATTTCCACCCGTTACAAGAGCCACTCAAGGTAGAGGGTTACGGAATGAGGTTGTTGTATGGATGAAAGTAAATGTGGATTATGAGGATATATGTAGGATAGATAATTAAAAATAAAGAAATAGCAGTCAATAAACAGGAATGAGCGATTATTCATTGTTTTAAAAACAATTTTTGACATTCTATTGTCATTATAAAATCTAAATTCTGAAGAATAGACAGCATAACAGAATTAGACTGGAAATAGGTCAAGAACAGTGTGGTTTAGTTAAAGACACTGGAAGAAGGAATGCAATATCTATGCCCAGAACAAGCAATACAAATGCAAAAGGATGTATATCTATGTTTTATAGTTTGGTTTGTTTTGGTTTATTTTGTTTGACGGCATATCAACCTCAATGGGTTATTTAATGCCGACAACATTTTTAGGATAGATTCGTATGAATAGATTATGTATTCTTTGGTTTAGATTGGTTTGGTTTATTTTGTTTGACGGCATATCAACCTCAATGGGTTATTTAATGCCGACTACATTTTTAGGATAGATTTATATGAATAGAATATATATTCTTTGGTTTAGATTGGTTTGGTTTATTTCGTTCTACGGCACATCAACCTCAATGGGTTATTCAATGCCAACAAAAACTTCTATTGCTGGTAATATTTTGCTTTGTCAAAAATCTACCTCTGGCAACATATCTCCTTCAAAATTGTACCACTGGTAATAATTCTCTTCAAAAAAGTACTGCTAGCAATAGTGAACCACCCGCCCATAGCTGGGATCCCCACCACCTCGGGTCATGGTGGACCTGGGAACACCAGCAACTAAGAGGTGGTTCCATGCTTCTCAAAACTTCTCGATCAGAGGCCCCGCTGCTGGATGCAGTTCAACGTCTCACCCAGGATGCGGATGTAGTTTAACGTCTTACCCAGAATGCGGATGTAGTTTAACGTCTTACCCAGGATGCGGATGTAGTTTAACGTCTTACCCAGGATGATCTATGTTTTATAGATTATGCAAAAGTGTTTGATAAGGAACAGTACAAAGAACTTTTTGAACTGCTAGGAAAACTTGATGTATTTAATAAAGATATTAGAATAATCCAGAATTTATACTGGAAGAAAACTACCTGCACATAGATGGAAAATGGATTGAGCAAGTACACAAAAATGAAAAAGGGCATGTGTCTTCTTAGTCAGACTCATCCTCTCTTTAAAGTGAGGCAATCCTGAGAGAGCTATAAGTCCTACCAGGATTTATTAGTGGACACAATTTTAACAATATAAGATTTTGCAGATGGCACAGTGTTGTTAGCAGACACAGAAAGCAAACTGCGGGAACTCTGAGAGAAGTTAGCAATAAAAAGTGAAAAGAAAAGACTGAACATCAATTGTAAGAAGAGAGAATGTATGGTTGTCAGCAAGAGGAACAGCCTAAGATGCAAACTACGAATTGGAGGTAGTAAAAGAAAGCAAGAAGAAAGGACTATCAATGGCAAGAAAACAGAATGTATGGTTTTCAGCAAGAGAAACCACTTAATATATGAACTACAAACCAGAGACTTCAAAATCAAGCAAGTATGAATATTTAGATATCTGGGAAGTGCTTTTATGGAGGATAGAAAATGTGACACTGAAATCAAATGATGCATTCCAAAAACTAAGGAATGTATCAGGAAACTGAAAAATTTTATTAGAAATAAAGAGAAGAGTTCTAAATTATTATGTAATATCACCACTATTATAAAGCTGTGAATGCTGGTCAATATACTCAAAGATTAAGATGAGACTTGAGCAAGAGGAATGTTGTTCTACAGAAGTATGCTGAGAATTTCAAATACTAAACATGTGAGTAATGGGGAAGTTTTAAGGAAAATGGAAAGAAAAAAGATGCTTATACTTAGAATCAGAAAGAGACACTTGAAATTTCTCAGATAATGAGGAAAGGGGTCTTGGAGAATTTGACACTTACAAGATATATTAAAGGCTAGAAGGACAGTGGAAAACCACTCTAACAAGCTTGTGTAAATGGATGGTAGTACAAGGAATGGGAGGGAAAAAGACAAATCTTACTAATAGCTATAAAGCATAGGAAGTTGTGGAGAAGCATGTTCGCCTAATAGAGATACAGCACATTGAAGAAGATGAATAACAGTAATAAATTAAAAGTTAATTTTTTCTTTATTTCTTTTACTCCGACAATGAGTCTCACTAATATTCACAAAACGACAAAAAAGAAAAAAAAAAATCCCCAAAACAAAAAAAACAAACCAAGTAGCCCCAAAAAGTTTTTGGAAAAGATATATTTTGTTAGAAGTTGCACAAAAGTCATTTGAGGCCGTGGAAGTTTGAAGGGGTGAAAAGTTGGACCGTGTAAAAATATTCAACTCACTCACAAAGGAAAGGAAAAGAAGAAAGCAAATAAAGTATAAATAAAAAATTTTTGTATCCCAGAAATTGTTGAGATGATTTACAAAATTTTTTTTCTTAATCAAGTTTCTTCTTATGAAGAGATTTTTCACACAAAAAAAAATAGACTGGACACATGAAAATCTTTTGCTAACTTCTCTTACTTTGGCGGCTGCTAGGCCTCACATAGACTACCTGTTATCTTTTAGCTATATCTAGCACTTAGACTTAGTAGTCAATGGTGTTATACTCCCACTGCAATTAGATCTCTTTCTGATTCAGTCTACATGTCAGCCAGATGTGAATGCTAAGAAAGCAAAACACAAAATAAAAAAAGTTGATTTCTGCACAGAGGCTCCAAGCATCACATCCAGTACACAAAACAAACTCCAGCAATAAAATACAATATCTAATCATGAATGTTTTGAAAAAAAGATGACCCTAGATTTGCTTAAAAGAAAGCCCCTCATAAATGATCAACATAGTTGCAGGCCACCTGTTGACATGCAGCTGTGCTGTTGCCATCACTACCATGATCACCTTTCTCATCACTACTGTGATCTTGCTGAAACTTCACTAATCTCATCTGACTTGTTACATGCAGAATGTGACCAACAGGCCAGCTCTGTTCCACCAGGCTCCTGATGCTACCACCATGTTTTCTAATATCTGTACATCCTCACTATCCAGCTCCAGGCCTCCCTTATTGTCAATACCCTGACCTTGTTTTGTTGAATCCCATGTCACTGGAATCCAACAGAGGCATTCTGCTTGATCAACCTTCACTATCTGCTCCAGGCCTCCCACGTCATTATCACTGTGACCCCCCCATTTCATTGATATCACATTCAACCAGAATATAACAAAATTTTCTGTTTGATCAATCTTCACTATCCACTCCAAGCCACCCTCATCAAAACCATTTTGACATGGTTTCATTGAATCCCGTTTGACCTTAATTGATACACCCACCAACTCACCTTACATGACTCTGCCAGCCCATCAAACACGTCCCAGATGCTGATTTCAACCTTAAAGAAAGGTGTATGTTAACACCAATAATGACCTCAACCAGCCAATCTAAAAAACAGTTAACTCTCAGCCTTACTGACAACGCCCTTACATCTAATCGCTTTTCTTACCATTGCCAACTAAGGACAAACATATGAATAATTTAACACACACACACACACACACACACACATATATATATTTTAAGTGTTTCCCCCCAAGCAAGTCGGGAAGCCACTAGCATGCAAGGGGTTACAGAGAGTTGGAGCCAGAGCAAATAGGAGTGATAGAGGAAAGGATGAAGAGAAGGATAGGGGATAGATCAAGGCATCTGGAGATGTCGATTGATATTACATTTGAATATTTGGAAATTATAGCTATCAGGGAAACAGGAGAAGGGGTGGGATTTCCACAGGTGAGAGGTGTGAGACATGAAGCTATTGGAGTAGAAGAGATGGCTACATTTAACAGTTTTGACAGTGAAAGGGTGAGAGCGAGATGTCAGCCTAGTAGAACGCTTAAATTCATGAAGTTTGGGAACCAGCAAAAGCAGCTCATCAGAACAGTTACCATGAAAGTATTTGTAAAAAAGAAAGAGGGAGGCAACGGCATGTCTGTGAGAGAGCGACTGCAGACGAGATGCCAGATCAGAGCCAATTATATTGCATATCCGTCTCTTAATTTTGACAAATACACACTCTTGAAATTTGAATCCTTGTTTGTTCCTTTCCTTTGCAACCAAATGCTCATAATAACAACAATAGATACAACAAATGGATGTTTAACAGAAAAATGTTTGCCTCTATTTGAATGTGTGTTACAGTATAAAATTTCTAATAACTATGCGTACTTAAAAGCTGAAATTTAGATTAATAATTTGATAGATGTTTTAAGTTCTGTGATATTTTTCTCTTTCTCCATGAATTATATTAAGTAAATTTGATTTTAAGTTGGTATCCACTCAGTGGAGATATTGTATCTTATTAATAATTTTCAATAAAAAGTGTTTTTTCAATTTTGTCTGGAACTGATAAAAAAAAAAAAGAATATGATCTAATTATGTTTCTGCTATAATTTAAATTTAATTTGTTCATTTTACCAAATCTTAATTGATGTAAATTTTAAAAGCTTTTCTTCACAAATACTATATGGCAAGGATTTTCAATTTTCGAAATACTTTTAAATATTTTTGTGACGAAAGACATGACTTACCTCAGAATTCGAAACAAGCGCGAATGTCTCTTGCCTGCAAAGTGATGATAAAAAGAAATATGGCCGCTATTGAAGACGCAATTTATGCGCACCTATCTCGTTCAAAACGAGACAATATTTGCATACATGCAAATTTTGGCCATATGGGAATAGCATAAAAAGCGGGGTGCCAGCAGCACGATAGAACTGATGTCATTCGGCGGACAATGTGCAGTAGAGTTGGACGTACGTACGGACTGACAGACAGACAGGCGTTCAAAGAGGAAGTCGAAGTAGGCGCGGATGAGCTGGTGTCTGTTTCACAACTGCCCAGTGTAACGGTTGAGAAAGGGAGCCATGCAATCCATTTCCTTGAGGCAACCAAAGAAGAAGGAAAAATAGCTGGCCTGCCGGCGAACACCGCACTTTTTGACCCCATTCTCATCACCATTTTTTTCCTACAGTTTTTTAGTACAAAATTTAATTGTTACCAATAATTAACCTTTCTTATTATTAGCGTCAAAAAAATGACAGCAACATTGAAGCAATTTCTCAAATGCAGTCATTATATTTTCTGTGTGTGTAATCTAGAATTTTTATTTATACGCTTAACTTTATTCTTGCATATAAAAAGAATTTGACATTGTAAATCACCACAGATAGAAAGAAAAGAAACAAAAGCAATGTATTATCAACCTGTCTCCCCTACTTACTAATGAAAGAAAATTAAAACAAAAGAAACGAAACAAAAGCAATGTATTATCAACCTGTCTCCCCTACTTACTAATGAAAGAAAATTAAAACAAAAGAAAAGAAACAAAAGCAATGTATTATCAACCTGTCTCCCCTACTTATTAATGAAATATTCTGTTATTATAGTAACACAATTCATGTTTTCTCAGACTTTTTTTGTTACCATAATGCAGTAGGATGCTGAGGATATCATGAACTGAGCATGTGAGCAACGATGAGGTCTTGGAGAGGATGCAAACAAGGAAGAAGCTTAACATAAAGAAGAGGCAGATGAAATTTTTGGGATATGTGATGAGAAAGGAGGTCTGGAGAATCTGATACTCACAGGGTGAACAGAGGGAAAAAGAGACAGGGGAAAGCAGTGCATAGCATACATGGCGGACTTGGGCAGGTGGAGGGTGGAGTGTGGCCTGGGGGGAGTTGGCAGAAACACAAAACCTGTTGAGAGGTACGAGGGATGGGTGCAAGTGGAGGGCCATGATCGCCTACGTCCCTGAAAGGACATGGCACATAAAAAGAAAAAATGCAATATCTCATTACTAAGAAGTGAGACCAGGTTGCACGATTGATAAATATGTAAAATATTTTGTATTATTGAAGGGATGATTTTATTATTGATCATTATTAATTGATTTTATTATTTATCATTTATTTATTTATTATATTATTAATATTATATTTATTAATATTATATATATTTATTATATTATTATTATATATTTATTATATTATTATTATATATTTATTATATTATTATATATTTTTATTATATTATTATTATTATATATATTTATTATATTCTTCTTCTTATTTATTTATTTATTATTTTCATTATTAATTGATTTTATTACAGTCTTGGACTTTCCTGCTTATTTGTTGGGAATTGACAAAAATTTGCTGAATGATAAATTAACAGGACGAGTAATGGACAGTAAATGTAGAGGCAAGTCGGAAAGGATTGAAATGAAACTGAATGTTGACCAAGCCATCTACACACGGGATGCCTTGGCCAAGGCACTTTACAACCGATTGTTTGATTATCTTGTTGCGGTAAGGTCTATACAAAGAAATGCTACATTATTTTGTCAGCATGCACTGATTGCTTTGACTATGTGAATGTCTAAAGTAGTGTTACTGAACTTTTTTTTACTTCGAGGCACACTTGTAAAATAACTAAAACACTGGGGTGCACTTTAAATTTTAATAAGGAAAAGTTAGTAATGAAATTTGAAAATAGGAAAATAATAAATAAGGCTCTTGAAATAAGTGATTATTTTAAAAATATTACATTGTATATTTAAACATGCCTGTGGGAATCTTGTGCTTGATGTGCTATGACAGCAATGAAGAAAATTACCTTCATTAGGCAAAGAATGGTTATTTCCACATTTTATTTAAAAGAATTTTTTTTAATGTTTTCTTATGTTTAACCATTATCTTTTGTGTGTGGTAGTAATCCAAATTCAGATTACTACCACACACAAAAGACAATGGTTAAGCATAAGAAAACATAAAAACAATTAATTCTTTTAAATGATGTGGAAATAACCATTCTTCACCTGATGAAGGTCATAAGACCCAAAACCCGTGTAGCAAAAATATGGAAAATAAAGTATAATATATAAAACAAATTGACATTATGACCCAAAATGCTTGCAGCGTCTCTTTTCTTTTTAAAATATATACTTTTCTCTCATTGAAACAACTATAATCTCTCGTTTATATATTTGTGTGTGTATAGATGTAAGTAAGAATATAAACTAAATAATGAGATATTAGCAACTATATATACATGTGATAACATACATATACAGGTGAGCAAATAAATATTTATTTAATAAATGTAAACAAAACATTGCTCAGTGTAGTTAAACAGAGCTATAAAGTATATATTCGTAAGTGCACCTATATCTTCATTTGACTGTGTAATAGATTTTAGTGTCATGTGGCTATTACAATGTAATTACACTTCAATAATAAACCTTATTTAAATCACAACAAAATACCATTATTTATTTACTTTTACCAGATTATATAAAAGGTGAAAATTATATAAAAGATGAATAACCGTAAAAAAATGTAATTCATATATAATTCCTAATTATTTTTAATGAAGGGTTATGATTTTTGAATAAAATACAATACTTAAATTTCCAAGTAATTCCACAAGAAAACTTACGAGAATTTTCCAGATGGATGTCACCAAAATATTCTTCCAAATAATTGTGTTAAGTCATATAACCAGAATTTTTTTAGCGACAATACATAAGAAATTCTTCATGAATAAGAAAAACAGAATTCTTTTGATTTGTAAAAATATTTTGCAGGCAATCAACAAAGCAATGGAAAATCATTCTAGTGTCGTCAATGTCGGCATCTTGGATATTTATGGATTTGAAATCTTTGATAAGAATGGATTTGAACAGTTCTGTATTAATTATGTTAATGAAAAACTTCAACAAATCTTCATTGATTTGACATTGAAAGCCGAACAGGTAAGATTAAAACTCATTTAACAAATTTGTAGTTATTTGTTTATATTTAACACCAAAATCAAATGACAGGTAATAATTTAGTATAATTGTTATCAACATGAGAAACTGGAGTCAGTAAATCAAGTTTAAATTTCATCTGAGGTTGTTGACATTTACTTAGTATTAATGTCCTTGGGAAAGGCATGAACCTATGTACTTTATTTCATTGCCAGATAACTTGGAAAATGTCTTGTCACTGGTATGCCATGATGATTGGCAAAAGAGAATCTATATCTGAGCAATGGGCAAACCACTTTCTTATATCTACCTTACTTGTTGAGGTAGTAGTAACAGTAAAAAACTCTTACATCCATTATCAGCCTTGACAGAAACTAATAATACCTAGAAATCTTTCTCCAAAATTCTACCTTTTAAATTGAAAAATTTTAAATATTTCCAAACATGATTATAGAAATAATGGATTTATTTTTAATCTAACATTTATGTTACTTCAAACTTTATTATAGTTGACCTTTCCAATTTGAAATAGATGCTCCAACTTCAGTTTCCATTCTTGATAGAGTCCAAAAGCATCTCCACGTCCTTGTGGGTGATAAATTATTATCCACCCTACAACTTCTTTCACACAGACAAAACATTGCAAGCCTCTCCCTGCTGTATTGCTATTTTCATGGAGAGTGTTCAGATAAACTACACTGCTTAGTCCCACCATTTTATTGGTCTGGGTATTTGAGAAATCTAAGTAAAGAAAATGTGTTTAATAAATAAAAATGGTGCTTCTATTTGCTTCTATTTCAAATATGCATTGTCCACTATAATAAAATTTGAAGTAATCTAAATGTTGGCCCAATGCGATCTAAAGTATTTTTTGTTCTATGCAAATAAAGTCATCAAATTACAGAGTCTCATTTGACACGTCTAGAAACATAAGGCAAGGATCAGGAAATCCATCCTCACCAGAGTGGACGAGACCTCCTAACCATGCAGCCAGTCTAAGAGAAGAAGAAAATCAGAATTTAAAACCTTAGAGAAAGCAATGGGAAATCATTCCACTAGCTTTCTCAAAAAAGCATGACAATTGAGATAATGAAGAAAAGGCATCTGTGGAGAGCCATGATCACCTTCATCCTAGTGGGTCATAGCAATTCACAGATAATAAAGATAAGGCATCTGTGGAGGGCCATGATTATCTATGTCCTGAAGGGACATGGGATTTTAAAAAATCATAAATTAACCTAAAAGCAAAAATTCTTGCCAACTGTCCTCGCCATATATTTTCCATTTGGAATGCACATAGCTCAAAAGCCAGAAACTTCTCCTTCACACACACACACACACACACACACACACACACACACACACACACACATATATATATATATAGTAATATTTACACTGGTAAATATATACAGATTTTGAATTGTTACTTTTTTCC
This sequence comes from Acanthosepion esculentum, assembly GCA_964036315.1. Classification (NCBI taxonomy): domain Eukaryota; kingdom Metazoa; phylum Mollusca; class Cephalopoda; order Sepiida; family Sepiidae; genus Acanthosepion; species Acanthosepion esculentum. The sequence goes on from OZ038475.1 coordinate 150,169,220, forward strand.
ATTTGTCATTGCATGGTCATTGTAAGTTGGTTTGAAGGGATTTTCTTGTTTTATCATTATGTTTTGACCATATGTTCTCTGGTTTTCTTCAGGTGTCTCTTGTGTTCTGGAATCTCAAATCTTGCTCTTATAGGGCAAATGTTCCTTGTCTTAGGCTTGTCACACAGGCACAGCCATTCAGTGTGATATGTCTAGAAGGGGAATCGTATTCACTTTCAGGGCAAAGTCAATATTCCAGCTCACAAGAAGAAGAACAGAGTGTGTATAGTTGAATTATCATGATAAAACAACAAAAGCAAGAAAATTAATGAGCACCAACTGTCACAATGGTTTTGGTTTGAAATAATTTAAACAGAATGCTGTCTCACTGCACCTGCTTGGTCTCACACTTTCCACTGACCTGATGTGGAACAGCTACATTGAATCAATAGCTTTATCTAATGCAAGGAAAGTTGGTTCTCTGTGTTGTGCCAGAAGGTTTTTCTTGCCTGAGTCCAAATCTACAAACTACCATTCATCCATGCATGGAGTACTGTTGCCATATATGGTCTGGTATCCCCGCTGTTCATCTCGAGGTTCTCGACAAAATCCAAAAACGGATATGCAATGTGATCAGTCCTGACTTGGCATCTTGAATTCAGTTGCTTTCTCACAGACATGCTGTCGTTTCCCTCTGTCTTTTCTATAAATATTTTCATGGCTACTTTCACTAGTACCCAAACTGCATGAATTTGAGCGTTCTACTAGGTTGGCATCTTGGTCCCACGCTTTTACTCTCGAAATGGTTAAATGTAGCCATCTCTTCTACTTCAGCAGCTTCTTATCTCACACTTCTCAACAGTGGAACTCCCTTCCCTGATAGCTATAATCTTCAAATATTCAAATGTAATGTCCATTGACATCTTCTGATGCCTTGATCTCATTCCCGCTTCTTCTCTTTAACCTTTCCTCAAACACCCCACTTTACTCTTGCTCTCACTGTCCATGACCCCTTGTGTGCTAATGGCATTCCTGCCTTGCTTAAAAAAAAAAAGGAAAAGATCTCAGTTGTTTAAAAAATGTAATGTCATTCGACATCTTCTGATGCCTTGATCCTGATCCCTGTCCTTCTCTTTATCCTTTCCTCAAACACCCATCTTTACTCTTGCTCTCACTGTCCGTGACCCCTTGTCTGCTAGTTGTACTCCGGTTTTGCTTTAAAAAGAAAGATGTCAATTGCTTAACTGAAATGATCAGTAGAGCAAGAAATAAAATTTATTTTCTATTTTCATTTTGTTCTAGGAAGAATACAAAGCTGAAAGCATCCAATGGAGCCCAATTGATTATTTCAATAATAAAATTGTTTGCGATTTGATTGAGTCCAAAAAGCCTCCTGGTGTATTTTGTATCCTTGATGACGTCTGTGCAACAATGCATGCAGTCAATGAAGGAGCTGATAACAAACTGGGTGATGTAAGTTGTTCCATCAATTTATTTAGAATTCAAAGCAATCTTTGTCTACTTACCCAGTTCCACTTTCTATTTATTCAAAATGAACAATTACTTTCTATAATTAACTTTTCAGTCAGTCATCAAGGCTGTTCAAATTTGAAAATAGTCACATTGAAGTATAAATTTAAGTTCATTTTCTATTTCTAAATCAATTTCTTTTGATCTTCTTTAGTTTGTAGAGAACTAGGAACTACATCTTTGAATGGACACAGTTGCTGTTGGTCACCAGTTTGTAACAAAATGTGTTACATTGTAATGGATGCAGTTGTTTTAGAATTTATTTTTAGAAAAATAGATTGAGAAATTTTTGAAAGAAACAAATTCAACTTGAAAACAAATGAATTCAACATGGGAGAATTTTATATATATAGAACAGTATACCTCACAAAAGAGAATGAAAAAATATTTATGTGAAAACAGATACCTCAAAAAAGGAAAGAAAGAATTATATTTGTATGAAAACAGAGGAGAGTAAAAATTATATTTTAGTGAAAACAGCTTACAAAAGATCAATTTCTTTTGATGTTTATATTAGTTTATTATAATGTTTTCAATGAAGATTAAGATATATGGTTATTAGTTCAGGTATTTAAAACTGTTTCTTTTATAGTGTTTGTAAAGAAAAACTTGAAAAATCTGTATAAATTAAGATTTGGTAAAATGAACACAGATTCAAATTATAGTAGACACATTATTATTAAAACTTCATAGATTTCAAAAGTGCTTACACGGCCCTGTGGGTGATTAATTATTCTCTACTTTGCAATCTTTATCCTACAGATACAACATTGCTAGCCCTTTACTCCTCTATTGCGATTACTATGGCAAACTTTTTTTCAAGTTACATTCCTTAGTTCCACTAGCTCAAACTTTCACAACTAGGACCTACGATGCCATGTCCATGGTGGCAAACCTTCCCTATGCCCTTCATATTCCTTTGATAAAAAGCAAGTTTTACTCAGACAGCTTCTCCCCCAAAACTATTGATTTGTGAAACAACCTACTGAGTGGATTCTTCACTGACGGCTATAATCTTGGTCTGGGGTTAACTGATATCTATCCTACATGTGCTCATAATATACATTTCTTACTTCTCTCTTACCCCTCCCTTTAAAAAATCTCACTCGGTAATCCTCTACCTTGAGTGGTTCTTGAGCCTTGTGAACTAACATTAAAAAATCACTGTTTGATTTCAGTGAGAAGAAGAAAAAGAGAGAAGATAGAGGAGGTGATAGTGCTCTCATGCATTTAGCATACAAAAGAAACCATCAAGTGGTTTAACAATATTACAGATAAAAATAACTACACTTTCATTCAAGTAGACATCAAAGATTTTTATCCATCACTTACTGAAAATATATTGAATAAAGGGTTAGATTTAGCTAAACAACACATCAACATTCAAGAAGACTTACATATAATTAAACATTGTAGAAAATCACTATTACGCTACAACAATAAAATATGGTTAAAAAAGTACAATAACAATAATTTTAATGTAACAATGAGTAGTTATGACGGAGTATTTTGTAAATTATTAGGAATATACATGACACATAATTAATCAGATATGATTAATAAAAAATATATAGGCCAATATAGATATAATTGTCTAATAATTATAAGAAATTGCAATGGTAGAAAAATAGAAAAATAAGAAACAAATAATAAAAATATTAAAAAATATAAGATTTATAGCAGACATAAAATCTAACTTAAAAATAGTATATTTTCTATATATAACATTTAATTTAAATAACAATATATACAAATGATATAACAAAACAAATAATAATACTATATACATAAACAGAAATTCAAATCACCCAGCTAATCTATTCAAAAATATACCAATATCTATTAATAAAAGAATCCCTACTAATTCTAGCAATGCAAAAATATTTAATGAAAATAAAAAAATATATGAATCAGCATTAAGAGAAAGTGGATACATGAATAAATTAGAATATATAATTACAAACAATACATACAAAAATAAAAGAAAAAGAAATACAATTTGGTTTAACTTACCTTATAACAGTACAATAAAAACAAAAATAGGAAAATTATTCTTTCAACTAATTGGTAAACATTTTCCTAAAATTGTAAACTATCAAAAATCATTAATAAGAATACAATAAAAATCAGCTACAGTTGTATGAATAATATTGAGAATATAATAAATAAACATAATAAAAATAATCAATAAAATTAATAACAATTACAATAATACAAATCAGAATAACAACAACAGTTGTAATTGTTGAAATAAAAATAACTGTTCACTTGAGAATAAATGTTTAACGAATAATATTAATACAGAACAAAAAAATTAAATAGGAGATGAAAATCATAAAATGTCATTTAAATTAAATAGATACACAAACAACACAACATTATTATTATTGGTTGGTTGACTGCAGTGTTGGCCTGATAAAAGATGGCTGAAGCAGTGAAAAGGGCAGAACCATAGATCAATTGATGTTGTGAAGTGTTCAGAAAGCAAGAATGGTAGATTGAACCAGCGGTATCTTGATTTGTACAAGTGACATTGTAATAATAGAGACTTATTTAAACTACATAGCTACATATCAGACTATAGACACATTGATCTACTCTCCTTCCTTGTACACATATTTATTTATTTATTCAAAATATATTTTTTCATCTTTCAGAAACTAAGAAATTCTTTAGATCCAACGTATTATCAAGGTAATGACAAAGGATTTGTTCTTAACCACTATGCAGGACAGGTGAGTTGATATTTGGTCATTTTTCTAATTAAAATTTTTTAAATTGTTATATAGAATCAATGTTTGTGCTGACAAAGAGTTTTCAAATTCATTGTGTTTGTATAGAAAGAATTTAGATTTGTTTTGTCAAAATTCACTTATAAATTAGCAGAAAAACATAAGTATTTACTTTTAAAGAAGATCTAAAATATATGTAATCTTGGCTTTGAAGCATGAGTTGTATTTTTATTCTTTTTTTTTTTAGAAGCAAACATAATTAAAAAATATTAATTTTTTATAAAAGAAAATAATGTCATAACATCCCCACTGGATATAAAATGTTCCCATAACATGTGTCTCAAATCGGCTTTGACAACTAACTCCAGCTCTAAGCGTCTCAAATCGCCTTTGACAACTAAGTCCAGCTCTAAGCGTCTCAAATCGCCTTTGACAACTAAGTCCAGCTCCAAGCGTCTCAAATCGTCTTTGACAACTAAGTCCAGCTCCAAGCGTCTCAAATCGTCTTTGACAACTAAGTCCAGCTCCAAGCGTCTCAAATCGTCTTTGACAACTAAGTCCAGCTCTAAGCGTCTCAAATTACCTTTGACAACTAAGTCCAGCTCTAAGCGTCTCAAATCGCCTTTGACAACTAAGTCCAGCTCTAAGCGTCTCAATCGGCTTTGACAACTAAGTCCAGCTCTAAGCGTCTCAAATCGGCTTTGACAACTAAGTCCAGCTCTAAGCGTCTCAAATCGGCTTTGACAACTAAGTCCAGCTCTAAGCGTCTCAAATCGGCTTTGACAACTAAGTCCAGCTCTAAGCGTCTAAAATCGCCTTTGACAACTAAGTCCAGCTCCAAGCATCTCATATCGCCTTTGACAACTAAGTCCAGCTCTAAGCGTCTCAAATCGGCTTTGACAACTAAGTCCAGCTCTAAGCGTCTCAAATCGGCTTTGACAACTAAGTCCAGCTCTAAGCGTCTCAAATCGGCTTGGACAACTAAGTCCAGCTTTAAGCGTCTCAAATCACCTTTGACCATTAATCTTAAATTTAATTTTTTTTAATTGTTCTTATTATGACTATAGACACAGAACATTTTTCAAATATTTCTCTCATGATCATCTCTATGCAGCTATGCTGAGATTAGGAAATTCTAGTGGACATAACGTAACAAAAGAAAAAAATTTAGAAAATAGCTCTCTTCCTGAAAATGCTTTTTATATAGAAATTTTAGAGAAGTAAGAGAACTTTTATGCAAACTCATTTTCGTATGCTGGGTATTTGGCTAATATTGAGAATTAATGAAAATATTATGGAGGTTTATAATATCATGTCAATTTGGGTATATCACCAAATACTGTGAGCACTAGGTAAGAAAGTGAATATTCTCCCATTTGTATTCTCTCACCGCCTATTATTGGCATTATCACATTCCTGATATCATAACACCTTACTTATAACAAAATTTTTTTTCCACTTTGTCATTGATTTTCCTAACATTGTTCTGCTATATAAATCATTATTTATCATTTTCTCCCATGCCTACTACTACTGCTACTAATAATGTTATTAATACAATTATTCAAATGTTTCTCACATGGTCGTCTCTTTAGCTACATCGAGAGTAGGAAGTTGAACTGGACTTTGCATAATAAAAGATAGATATCTTGCAGAAAATGCTTTTTATACAGAAATATTAGAGAGGTCAAAAAACTTCTATGACAACTTATTTTTTTCCTTTTCGCAGGCCGGGTATTTCACGGTGAATCATTAAGTTTTTCCGAGTCGATTATTCACCAAGCATTTAAGAAAATAACTTGAAGAATAGAGTAGCGTCATATAATAATTGAACTTGCATCCATATTCCGGGTGCTTGTCTTTTAGGCATAATGTCGTAAGCAACTCGGCTGCAGAATATCTCTTGATCATTTATATTCTGTATGGAGAGACTATTCTAACATCACGCTACTTACATCAACGGTCGTAGGATATCTAACTGAAAACTTGATAAAAATTGATAAAAATTCAAACGAAGACATGATTAAGAAATGAATTATAGGATGAAAATCAGTCAAAAAGCAAAGTGGGAATATTTAATCTCAGACTTCATATAATTTAAAGGGTTTTTTAGAAAATGTAGAAGTGGGATTTATAGGATTTTTTTCATAATACTTTTAGAAATGAATGTCTGAAGCTATGATGGAAAGGAACTTTAAAGACTTATGGTCAAGAAAAAAACACTGTCAGCAAAAATGAAGGATGATGAAAGTGATTGATTCTTTTTTGTTAAAGCTGCATGCTATGTATTGAAAGAGAGTTTTATGCCACTAAGTCATACACAAAATTATATATACATATTTACACAACAAGCAGAGTGAAAAGGCGATGAAAAAAGGAGTCTTATAATAATTCTCAATGGGAAGTGGAGCTGCCAGAGATTATTCTGTATTTCTGGAGAAGCCATATTTAGGATTCCATATATGAGTGGTGTGGATTCATCTGCTATGCTGCTAGCAAGTACATATTCTGCAATGGCGAGTTCTAGGTTTTTCCCAACCTGAGGACTGTGAGCTGGAGATTTTTTCTATATAAGGTGAAGATATATTTCCAAAGGAAAATGGTGCTATAGACTTGTTAGCTGTATCATGTGGCAGATTTAACCTCAGCCCTTGGCCAAGGGGTCTGAGCTAAAAAAAACAGTTGCTTGTTTTGACTCCTGGAAGCTGACTGGCTGTTTGAAGTGATGCCACTAAGCTGTCATGTGACCCATGTGACTTCATATCAAGCAAAAGGAGATAATCGCCTTTTGTATCCCTACACCGTATTTAATTCTTTGCATTTGATCTTTGGCATCTTAATTAGTTAAAGAATCTTTTTTCAGTTTTTTGAAAAGGAAGCTGATTCTCAATCTTTCTTTTTTTTAGGTTTCCTACAGTATTGAAGGTTTTTGCGAAAAGAACCGAGATGTTTTATTTGTTGACCTTATTGAAATGATGCAGACGAGCAAGTTGTAAGTAATTCTCAATTTTTGCATCTCATTAAATAGTTTCATTATTTCATATAACATTCCGATTATGATCTTCATCTTTGTTGTTTTTAACACAATGTTTTGGGTGATATGTTGAAAATATCCGGAAAGAAATAAACTAAAATTTGGTGACTACCAGAGACACATCTAATTAACAAGAAAACCGTGACACAAATATGTGACAATGTTTGAGCCAACATTGTCATCAAATAACTTGAAATATATCCACGGGGTTGAATCATCCTCATCTTCTCCATATTTCTTTGGCAAGATGGATGTTCCACCCAGAAATCTTCTTCCCAAGAACCTCTTTGTGAAACAGACTCCCATGTGTATGCTTCCCTGAATACTACAGTGTTAACCACTTCAAGTTTTGGATCAGTTGTTATCTATCCTACATATCCTCGTAATCTTCTCATCTTAGTTCCTTCTCTTATGTTGATATCACACACCTTATTCAGTAACCATCTATCTTGAGTAACTTTAGGACCTTGTATTGGTTGAACTTTAGTAAAAAAAGAAAAAGAAAAAAGTTCTACTCTGCAAGATACGGTAGAGAAGAGCAGAAGTTTTGAGGAGTTGCGAGTTGTATCAGGTCATGTTTGGCACCAAACGTAATCGTCGATACGCAGATAACATCACTGAAAAAAATTAAATTTTCAGAGCTTTTTGGTCGTCAGAATTTCGGATAAGAGATTGTACCCTTGTACAATCATTTGTAATATCAGATGCCACTAAAATACTAAAATATTAAAATACTAAAAATTCAATTGCAACAATTCTGAAATTCATCAGTAACACAATCATTATCATTTCAATTGGATTTTTGTTTTTGCTAATTTATTTTTATGAAATATTTATACATAATACAATTTTTTTTACATTTCTCAATTTAATTTCGAAAAAAAAATTTACGCAATCCAAGGGAGGTAATTCATTATAATATTACTTCCCTTGGATTAATGAAAATTAAACTGTGTGTGTGTGACAAATTTATTTGTGTTATCCTTAATTTTTGATTATTTCTTTTACAGTAAATTCATTTGCAAATTGTTTCCTGAAAACGTAAATGCTGTAAACAGAGGCCGGCCAACTACAGCTGGGAACAAAATAAAAGTAATTGTTTTCATTATGTTTCTTTCCTCTTTATAAATCTCTTTATAAAAAATTATTGGACTTACAAAAGCAAAAAAAGATTTTAAAAATGTTTCTTTTTTGTTAATCTACTTTTTGGAAACTTTTATATATAATTAAAATTTTTCCACATTTTGTTAATTTGAATCTGCATCATGTGATTACTTCCCTTTCTTTCAGGTAGTACTTGATAAGTAAAAGTGTGTATTGTGACACATTTTATTTCAGAAATGAATGATCAGGGCTGTATTAAGATGTTGCAGGGCCGGTACAAGGCTACCTCCGAATCTCTGTAAAGATTTCAGTTAGAGTATATCTATAAAAGGATAATATGAATAAAGACAAAAGGAAAACTTATCTTAGCTGATGTGTTTGGTCTATGGAACACATCGGCTAAAATAAGTTTTCCTTTTGTCTTTAGTTTTGTCTTTATTCATATTGTTCTTTATCTTATTATTCTGCCAGATTCCAATCCATATTTGATCCTAACTCATATATATATATATATATATATATATATATATATATATATATATATATATATAGTTAAATTCCCAGATCAATTCTGTAGACAAATTGGTATAAGTTGACAATTGGAAAAAAAAATCTTGTTTCGTCTTCTGACTTTTTCAAGATGAAAATGAAATTGAAATGTTTTTGTTGTTATAGTTACATTAAAAAATCCAAATTTAAAAAAAGAGACACTTCTGTGTAAGCCTATTTCTGGTTAATGCAAATTTCCTTTATACTGAGAGTTTTTTTTCTTTCCACGTCAACAATATAGTTGAATTCCCAGATCAATTCTGTGGACTCTTAGTATATTGTTGACATGGAAAGAAAAGACTCTTAGTATAAAGGAAGTTTACATTAACCAGGAAGAGGCTTATGTAGAAAGCGTCTGTCTCTTTTTTAAATTTGGATTTTTTAATGTAACTATGACAACAAAAACATTTTGATTTCATTTTTGCTTTGAAAAAGTTAGAAGACGAAATACATATATATATATATTTATGCAATTAATTATGCAAACTCCAATGGAGATAGATAAATAGATAGATTGAGAGTAAGCTGAGATGGATAGATAATATTATAGAAAGAGAACTAGCTGAGATATATAGATAGAAATAGTGTGGATATAGAAAACTCCATGTCTAGATAGATTGTTAGATATGAAAAGTGTGTAAGTAAAAACACAAAGATATAAGAATTAAAAACCATACATCAACATTGCAATTCAGCATGTGTAATGTTGACTTTACACACTGTACAGATCTACAAAAATGCTACCACCAGGTTTGAGCAAATGTTACTAATTTGAAAATAATATATTATTAGTATGAACTTTAATTTTAGTGGATACATGTACACAGAGGTATGGCCAAAACTGTAATGGCACACTTAGGTGAAGTGGTTTCCTAGAGAAAAATGAATGCTGGTGAGATTTCTGCTGAGAAGTAAATTTTCTTTAATAAGACTTTCAATTATATGTTATATTTATATGTTAATTTCATCTTTTAAAGACAAAACAGTGATATCTACTCAAACATATGTACACACTAAAAATAACATTTATAGCAATAAGAAATATATATATATATATATATATATATATATATATATATATATATATATATATGTATGCAGGTGTGCAGTGAAATAGGAAAGAACACGTTAGGTAGATAATCCGGTGTTCCTTAGTATTTAGCTTTATTTTCAAAAGGACAGTGCTCCATACAGAAGTAGAGCTTATATTATAATAATAATTTTTTTTTTTTTTTTTTTTAAATATGATTCCTCCGCTACATAAGAGTTCTCATGTTTCAAAAGTGAGAGCCGAGATATAAGAAATATATATATATATATATATATATATATATATATATATATATATATTTTCTGCAGTCATCAATGATGGCCTGTCTACATATCAGTTTATCATGACATGAAAAAATAACTCCACCTCCACCCTCTGAGATTACTTTTCTATTTAGTGTAGATCTGACATTTGATTGGTTAATCAAGACATACCCACAAGTCTATTTTTAATTCTGACCTTTTGTCCCCTGCTGCTTTAACTTTCGGAAAAGAGGTAACACTTTGTTTTTAAATTTTCTTAAAAATCATTTAATCACCTGAAGAAGTACACTCAAAGTACTAAAATATGGAAGCTTTTGCATATCGATTTCAAAATGTTTTTATTATAGTCTCTTATAATAATAATAATAATAATTTAAAAACTACAGTCAACACAAAATTGAAAAGGGTAAACTTCCTCAGCATAACTTTAGACTTAATAAATAACATATACCTACCTTACAGAAAACCTAATACTAATCACTTGTATGTACATCCCAGGTCAAACCATCCTCCATCCATAATTAAGCACATACCCTCCTCAATAGAGAAAAGAATCAGCATAATCTCTGCAAATGAAGAAATATTCTATAAACAGTAATTTTTAAAACAAAGCTCTAAAAATTAGTGGCTACAAACACTCTAACATCAATTATGTAAAAACAATAGTAAAAACCAGAGGAAAAACAGAAAAAGAAAAATCATTTGCTATGCCCTCCTGTTCAGCCAAATGGTTAGCAATAAGCTAGGACAAAAATTCCTAGCTTTAATGGTAAAACATTTTCCTACTAACAGCAAATTTAGCAAGATCTTTAATAAAAACACCTTAAAATTAAGGTATAGTTGTACTGAAAATCTAGAAAGAATTATAAAAAACATAATAAAATCCTGAAAAAACACTCATGCCAAAATCAAATAAATAAAGATCCCAAATTAAAATTAGACAAAAATAATGAAAAATTATGTGATTGTAGAAACCTTGAAAATT
>OZ038475.1:150185446-150195446 GCA_964036315.1 Acanthosepion esculentum
CCCTCTTTTAAAAATAGTGTTTTTGGTTATTGGAATTTTATTCCATCTATACCAACCCTGTATTCGGATATCAATTCCTAATATCAAAAGCAGATGTTGTTGCTATGGTAGTAACCAATAACCTTCCAGAATCAAGTTTGTTCCCACTTAACTTTCCTAAAAAAAAAATTGCTAGGAGGTGTTCCTTAAGCCTATTGTTATGAAATAAAATAAGACATATCGCGGCTGATTTGCAGGCAAATAAACTAACATACTCAAGAGCGAGAGTCAGATGTGAACGGGACAAAGCCCCGTCACAAAATGACCATTATCGTCGTTTATGCATAGGCCTGACGCACGAGTTCTGGTCGAAAAATAAAATAATATTTCAAAGTGCTTCTATTTTTCAACCAATAAAAATGCTTCCCTCCTAATTATACTCGCGTAATTTTTCAAGCTAGTTAAGCCATAAAACATGCCATAAAAAGGGTCACACAGGGAAGTACAAAGCAGTCAATGGGAGGCCGGGGAAGAGATCTGTCACGGTCAGTCAGCAGCAGTCAGCAGAAGGAACGCCACACCAACCAGTGGGAACTACTATGAGAGATCAACCTGGATCAGCAGCCGGCTTATGAACTATACCACAAGGTAGCTGTCCCAAAACCACACGTTCCTATTGAAATAAATCACGTAAATCTATTTCTGCTGTTGTCATATTTCTGTCTTGCAACCATACGCTTGTCTATAACACTATAAAGAGGCAATGATATTCTCACTCATTCTCTTTCCTCTTTTACAAGTCTGGACATAAGATGTAGTCACATGTGGGGAAAAACGTGTCCCCTATTAGGGCATGTTCATATTTAATGCCTTACCTTTCCCTTGTGACATGTTGTGCTTTTTATCACATGTGTCTATGACATCGGCCTACACAAACTTCAAACATGCAAATAAACATTCTTTAGACTTTAAATGTTTTCTAATTGTAATTTTTTTGTCAATACATGCATTTTTGTTGGTTTTATATAATTTTGTCTTACTCATTTCTTACTTGGACTCACATTTGAGTTCACAATAATCGTTACGGGAAAAATAATACCAGGAGACACGTGTTTTCTGCATAAACACAACAAGCATTCCTATTACAGCTATCTTTATGGCTGAAATTCTCAAAGAAATAATTGTTTCTTGTCAATGTTTATTCCCAGAGTGGTCCATCAAATTGAATATTTGGGACTTAAAGAAAATATCAGAGTTCGACGAGCTGGATTTGCCTATCGGAGAGAATTTGAGAAATTCTTTCGCAGGTAAAGTAGGACTTATTTTATTTTGTTTTTGACACCTGAATCTGTTTTGGTATGATATAAATACTGTATTTCCCAGCATTTAATACACACTAACATATAAAATGTGTTATAATTTCTTAAGGAATATTTATGAAAGAAAATGATATTTAATTTATGATTCATCCATATTTATACAGCATTTGTCTTTATATTGTAATATTATTTTGATTTGTAGTGATAATTTAAACTTTTATAATTATATGGTGTTTAGGGGCATATGTCAATTAGAGGCATATGTCATTTAGAGGTCACCAGAGAATGAGTGTCTCACACAGAAGTGGGTGAAAAAACAGGATCTTGATCAATAAACTGAAGGACAGCAATTCACCATACAATAGAAAAGTCTTTACTTGAGGAGAAATTTCCATAAACTTAAATAATGCCTAAATGCTAAATCCACTTTGGCAGGAAGAGAGACAAGCCTGCTACTGCCACTGCTTAGAACACACCCATTAAGCTGAAGAGTGGGAGTCTAATATCTCCAGAAATCTAATAGCCAAGGAATGTGAGTTCAATCCTTGGTAGGACCACAAGTGTCAGCATAGTTAATAATGGGGCTAGATACTTTTCTGGTACCAGAAATCCAACCATCTGGTTAGAAGTCAAAGAGTAACTTTTGGAGGAATTCTTTTGTAAGATTGAAAGTGTTTAGAAGTATTTTACATTATCTATTATATTTCAAGCATTAAATGTCTTTATATTTGTTTTCCAAATACCAGATTTCAAGTTTTTTTTCTGTATATTCAGATATAACCTGCTCACTGCAGAGACGTATCCAAATTATAATGGGAATTTAATTCAAGGAATTGTTCATATTTTGCGATCTGTGAACATGAGTGAAGACCAGTATCAGTTGGGAAAGACAAAACTTTTTATCAAGAATCCAGAATCAGTAAGTTGTCTTTTTTAAAATAATCTTTACATAATGATTACTTTCACCGTATATAATGTGCATTGTGAATAGATATACAATATAATTGCATATCATAATTATACCATAATTCCCCATTTATAATATGCCTTCATACATTATATGCACCCCTAAAATTATGATGAAAGTGTGGGAAAATGCATCTACTCATGCATAATACGCACCCCTTATTTGGTAATCAAACCCTATAAATTGTACCTCTTCAATTTCATTACGGCCATCGTTTCCTACTCTTATTTTTAAAAAAATGGTTTTAAACATAGAATAATATTATTCTAATTTAGTTTTATTATAATTCTTATTTTACATTTGTAAGTACTTTTAGGTACATATGATTGTATTTGACATTTTTATGGTGTCGCAATCGCTGAATGTTAGTGTCAAATTGTCATTTGCTTGTGATGAGTTGTCATTTCGCAACTGAAATCAACCTATGAAACGGCAATTTTTTAAAGATTTTTTTGTAGCTGTGCATAATATGCACCCCTAAATTTGCTTGTTATTTTCTAGAAAAAATTAGTATTATATGTGGGGAATTATAGTAATTGTTTATAAAAATGTATATGTGTTGCGGATTTGAATCAATCCACAACAAAGAAAATAGTGAGAAAGGTTTTTAAATATGAAAATATAAAATATTTTCGTTTACATGTTTTTACAACTAAATTTATCTCAGTGTGTACATTGTGTTAAAGTTCCTTGTTTGTAGTTGTTTGTTACAATGAAAAAATATGATTTCTTCACATGTATGTGTGAAAAAGAGTCAAGGAAGAAAGTCAGGAGGAAGTGTGTAAGTGTCATATAGCTTGTTGAGGAAGAGTGTAAGTATCACGTAGCTTGGTGGAAAGGAGTGTAAGTGTCACATAGCTTGTTGAGGAAGTATTAAAACTGAATTAGTTAAGTAAAGCTTCATAACTTCAGAGTTGTTGCTATGTTACGTGATTACTAGAGTAACAATGATAAAGAGTGTTTTGGTGTAAGGAATATTGTAGTTTATTTGTGTCAGTGATTGTGGTTAGCTAAGTTAAAGATAGGACAGTTGAAGACCAACTTTTCCCCATCCCCTTTTAACCTTGTGCCACATTTCTTGTATTTAAACAAGAATAAATATCACTTTCCTCTTTGGTACCTAGACTTTATGATTTTAAGTGCAGTACTAGATTGGCAGCAAGGTCTCATTATTTTACAGCTGAAAATGACTAGATGTAACCATAAATTCTATACTAACAGTTTCTTTTCTTGCACTTCTCGCTTGTGGAGCTCTCTTGCGACTTCTTGCTTTTCAGTAAATTTTGATCTTCAAAAATTTAAATGCAATGTCAGTTGTTATCTTCTAACTTCTTGCTCATTTATTGTGCACACTTTTTTGTATAAAAAATATTATAACCCATCTTGCACTTTTATTCTAAATCATGTGTTTTAGACTTAAAAAAACTTAACCTGCCTCACATTTTCAAACTTAAATCAAGAGTTTTAGCATTTAAAATCTCTCCCATTTTTTATGTTGCTTCATTATGATAATTTAAATATTTTGTTACTCTTTCTTGTTGTTTTTAATATATCTATTTTTATTGCAATCAGAAAATTAACTTTCATGGTCCAGAGAATGCAAAACATGACCAACTGTATTATAAGATTTTTTATTTAATGGATTTATGCTAAAGATATATGTCATATATTCATTTAATTTCTTGCCAACTGAAAAATAACTGATATTTAATTATTGTATTTTTACACTATTTTCAACTCATTCTTATGAAATTTAAATCTGTTTCTCCAATATCAGGACAGGGTATACATCCATCTGTCTATCCATCTATTTTTCCATCCTCTTACCTTGTCTGTTCGTATCAATCTATCATCTTATTTGACTTAACTGGAGATATAAAAAGATGACACTATAGTGAATATAAAAGTTAATAAATTTTGCTGCAATTTCCCAAAATTATTTTAAAAATATATTTAATAATAAAAAGTAAAAATTTATTCCTTTTTTGTGTAAATATAAATTTTGGAGTTTAATTTATGCTGTGTTTTGTAGTGATGCTAAGAGCAGGAATAGGAAGTTACCTCTTTCATAGCTTAAAGCATAATGACATATTTCGGGTTTTTGTGCAATAGGCTCCATGCATAACTTCCAGTTGATTAAATACAATCCTAAATAAATATATGTTGACCATTGAGAAATGAGCATGCCTGAAATAATCAACAACTTAACCGGAACCTCTTTCAACTTCACTAACAATATAAATAGACCCCTATCTAAAAGAAAAAGAAGAGATTCCAACAGGAGAAACACAGAGAAGACACAGAGAGATGAACACTGACAACTGTGAGTAGATACATCAAAGAGATCTTAGCTTCACCAACTCGTCACATCTCTCTTGTCATTTTCAGCTCTTTTAATTCTCTTATACATTCAAAACTTCTTTTTTCCTCATTCACAGGATATATTACCAAACAAAACTTTTATTTAATTTTACTTAAATTATAAATACCAACCTTGTGCCATCTATAAACATTACTAGTGTTTTTGTAAAATACAAAACCATTATTTAATGTTTATATGAGTTATTATTGTTATACTCCAGACTTGATTGTTTTTAAAATTGATTTATCCTGTTTTTATTTACATCTTCATAAATCCCTTATAGTGAGTTAATCCTGACAAGGCCCAAATATAATCCCAAATAACCCACTATAGTTTAACATTCTGACTTAAACCGCTTATTTGTGAAATGAGAATGTATGTTTAAATTTCTGGCTACTTATATTTTTTTAGTATGTATCTGGAAATTGGTACTTTGAAAAATAAGAAATTATTTTTCTTTTTTTTTTATTCTTCATTTTTTTACCTGAAGTGCTCAACTGATTCAGGTTTTGTTATACAGGTATACCACCATTTTTCTGGCAACTTTCTTTTTAGAACATTGCCAGATTATGCACCTTGCATAGCCAACCAAAGTCATATAATAATAATCCAATAATTGACCTCTGACCCACTAGTTATGCACATCTCATATATTTAAAGTATTAGAACTGTGAGAAACTTAAATATTTGATATATTAAATTGTTTGATAAATATTTTAACAAACTTGCTAGAATTTATCACATATCAAAATAAGTAATACTTTTTCCATCATACAGCATAATATTTCTTCATCTTGGGATTTGTTAAAGCATGTAGAATTTGGTGATAAGAATACTTTATATGTTGTGTCAATGAGTGGTTAGAATATTAACTTTCTGACTATGAAATCTAGGTTTTGAATATCACCATGGTTGATTTGTGGTTATTTGATAATATTGTCCTGTGGTGATTATCCTAGTATAAGGCATCTTTGGGAAGTGCTTAAAAACTATACCATGAGTTGAACCAAAATGGATTAGACAAAACTGTTCGAAAGTCATAGAGGGTTGTACTAGCACAATCATCAGGGTTGAGGGTCTGACATTGTTTAAATGAGTGATTATATCAGGTTATGTGCTTCTTCCCAGAAACTGTAACTAAGGTCTGCTCAGCATAGTTGCAGTATAAACTACAGGTGGGCTCTGTGGGTGTTGAACAAACACAAATGTGCCAGAGCAAGTGCTTGCAATAGGGATTAGTTAGCCATCTTAGCAGGCAGGTATACTTGGAAGTGAGCAATCAGCCTTATTAACCACTCATCAGTTCAACTTCAAGATAGACTGAACAGTTGTCAAGAATAGGAATAATTTTGTTGTCTTCTGGTGTGCAGTGCACTCTGAATTTTGTCTGCATCAAAAGAGGTGCCAGTGAATTGGTCTACTTGCAGTGACACTAATTTCAATGTCTTCTAATTCTTATAAGCATCGTGATGAAATAATTTAACTTACTTTAATTCATTCTTCAGTTGTTTCTTTTAGAAGAAGTCAGAGACCGAAAAATGGATAAATATGCACGTCTGATTGTAAAAGCATTCCGAAAATACTTTGCCAAAAACCGGTACCTTAAGCAGCGTGAAGAAGGTGAGAAACTTAATAATTTATTTCCATTTGAAAATTCTTCCACTACAGAGAATTGATCACTGCTATATTTTGTCTGTTAAGACAATGTCAAACAGGAAATCATATATTTATTTCTCATATTTATCATTTGGAAGAAAAACAATTAAAGAATGTTTATCTTTAATTAAACATCATTATATTTTACATGCACACACAACTCAACCAAGAAAACTTTTCAAAATAATTCTGAGGTTTGGACAAATTTCATGAAGTGGGTATGACTGAGAACTTTTTAGCATTCCTGCATATATCTTTTATAAATTTGTATATGACTAAATTTTGTCTTTGAGTTTCATGTTAGTAGGTATTTATTCACATGCTCACATTCTTACAGAAAGGGACACAAAGTAGGAGTTTGAGAAGCTGTTAAAAAACTGCTCTCGTCCTGGGTATGACGATAAACTATATGCGTGTCCTGGTAAGACAATAAACTATAATCAGCAGCAAGGCCTCAGATCAGGAGGTTTTGAGGAGCATGTCACCACCTTTTAATTGCTGGTGTTCCCAAGTCCACCCTGACCAGGGGTGGTAGCATCTGTTAGGGTCCCACAACCTGACTCAAAACACTATGAAAGTGTAAAAATAGATTTTAATAGCAGAAATACTTTAAAAAAAATTAGTATCAGCAATAAATATTTGAAAAAAAGAAAATATTACCAGAAATAAAAATCTTGTCAGCATTAAATAACCCATTGAGGTTAATATGTCACAAAACAAACCAAACTATACATTTTTGAAAAAAAATATTACCAGCTATACATTTCTGAAAAAATTACCAGCTATACATTTTTGAAAAAAAAAGCAAATTTTGTCAACATTAAATAACCCATTGAGATGTTGATATGCCGTAAAACAAACCAAACCAAACCAAAAAACTGCTCAAGACCCCTAGTCTATGTCCCATTTGTGGACACCTCTGGTACGAGGTAGTAACCCCAATCTCCTCTTGAAGGAGAGCTATTGCTTGTGGGTGATGAGCTAATATTTAAACAAAAATTTACTATCAACCTTTTACAATATATTTAAAAAAATTGTATTTATAACATAAGCAGTAACATTTAATTTATATAAAAATTTTTAAATCCATATTTTAATAAATATTTAATCTGTGTTATTTACCATATATAAGTGTGTAATGTACAATCTCACATATCATGCAACCCCTAAATTTTCACTTATAAAAAAATGCTTTTATCATGTATCTCATGTATCATACAAGTTCCTTTTTGTGAGGCCAAATTACAATAGACTAACCTCTTTTTCTTTATCTTTTTATCTCATCTTCTAGTTAAATAAATTAATAACATAAAAGAGAATGATTAAAGTATTGTTAGTAACAATATACTTGTTGTGTAAATGCATACAGCCATAAACAACAGAATGAAAAACATCTAAACATCTTATAAATGCAAACAATGGAAGATATGCATATTTGCTATGTTTGTATTTTTTAATACAATACCAATATATGAATAATATGCATTATTATTGGATACAGTTAAGTAAAACATCAATTTTATCAAAATCATGTTTATTTTAAATACAGCTGTACTTTTTGACTACGGAAAATTGATAGATAGTTTGGTCAATGGTGTAGCCAGGGCCAGCAGGACATACACTAATTTTATATCTCATGTATGATGTCATGCCCTTAAAATTAGCTTCAAAATTAGGTCTTCAAAAGTGACGTGATATGCGAGTATATACAGCATTTTTAATTCAAATTTACAAAATTGCCATATGTAAGCAGTGTTTAGGTTATTCTTCATTTTGTTTGCATAAAAAGTATTTATGTCTTCTTTGCCAAAATTCAGATGTAAGACAGAGAAGATATCAGTGGGTTTACATTTAAAGAAAACATCAAAAATGTAATCTTGGCTTCTAAAAAAAACACTTTTCTTAAAGAAATAGACATAAATAATTAAAAAATTTTTTTAATCCAAGCAAGGGTTAGTTACAATCTTGGTTTCTGTAGTGTTCATAATGACAACTGTAGTCGTCTGGAATCTCACATTACAACCAATTAGTTGAGTAGAATTGAAAAATTGTTTTTATGAAATTATTTAAATAAGGCAAAATAATCTGTTTAATTAGATTTTCTTAAAATTGTATTGAATTATTAAAGCAAGTGAGCAAATAATAAGTTTGAATTATTATTAATTCTTCCTTAGATTTCTGTTGTATACACATTTCCTTCTGGGTCCCAACCAGAGATCTAAGGTCAGAAATGTCTTCATGATATTTTCCACTCATCATTTTGGTAAAAAAAAAAAAATCTAAGATCATACACATTTTATATGGATAAAAGTTTTCATAATGTGTGAACTGTACTTGTGAGTACAATATTTGTATTTCTTTAACGCTTGGTCTACCAGGAATCCCTTCAATGAGTCTATCGGAACCTTTTTCAACCAATCTTAGGGCTCTGGAATTATTGATATCCTCACATGCCACACTTTTTGAGATTTCCACTTCAAGATCCTTGTATTTTGATAATTTTTTTTAAGATCTTCAAAGAGACATTACAATAAGCCAGGACTGTCATGTCAATAAAAAGGTACATTCTGTTCTTGTGGTCTTTGATCATAATATCCAGGCAATTAGCTTTGATTGTTCTCTCTGTGTGTGTTGTATAGTCCCATAAAATTGTCACAGGTCCTATCTCTGCAACCATTGTGGGTGATGTTTATAGCACTTTCTTCCTTCATGTAAAAGTTGCAGATTTCCCAGTGCAGATATTGGCCTACCCTATCATTCTGAGTTTTCTATTCAATGGGTGCCAACAATCAATCTGAGGGCTCTGACTACAACTGGAATTATTGATGCCATCATGTTCCACTTCAAGATGCTTATATTTTGATTGTTTTTTTGAAGATCTTCAAAGATACATTACAATCTGCAGAGACTGCCATATCAATAAGATAGCATATTCTGTTCTTGTAGTCTCAGAGAAGAACTCTGAATTAAAAACCTCCAACTATGGGTTAAATATCCTCACCAACCTGCAATTGGCCAAGCGTGGTGAGTGAAGACATAGTCAATCAGTGAGTGGTTCCTTCAACAGGAGTGAGAAGCCCCTGGATCTGGAGCTGATCGAATGAGCTTTTATTCCTGGTACCTTTTTTGGTAGATTTATTTACTAATAATATATTTTTGATACAGTCTTTATTTAAATATTTCTCACGTTGATTGTACGGTTCATTAAATTTTGATTTCCAATATAAATACAAAGGCTTCAGTATTTTCCTCTTTCAAATTTTATTTTATCAAACTTTCTGAAATGCACAGGAAAACGAAGTAAAAAAAATCTCTGTTGAAATTGCTTGTTTTTTTTTTTCAGCATGTGCAGTGATCTTCAATAAGAAAGAACGTAGACGTTTCAGTTTGAATCGCAATTTCATGAGTGACTATATTGGGGTTGACAATCGACCAGCTTTAATGACCTTAATACCTAAAAAAGAAAAAATTGAGTTTGCAGAGACAGTGAATAAATTTGACAGACGTTTTAAGGTAAGAAAAAGAACACTTAGATTGTATGTATATATGTGTTTCTTTCATATATATATATATATATATATATATATATATATATATATATATATATTATAAATTAACTGATTTAAAATATGTTTTTTTTCGCTACACAGTAATAACCATGTTTCAAAAATGGAAGCTAAAAGCTTTGAATTTAATTTTGTTATTAAATTAAAGACA
>OZ038475.1:150202946-150215446 GCA_964036315.1 Acanthosepion esculentum
AATTTAAAATTGATTAATCACAATTTGAAATTGTTTAGTTTCAATTTGAAATTGATTAGTCACAATTTGAAATTGATTAGTCAAACTTGAAATTGTTTAGTCTCAATTTGAAATTGATTAGTCACAATTTGAAATTGATTAGTCCAACTTGAAATTGCTTAGTACCAAGTTGAATTTGATAAATCCAACTTGAACTTGAAATGCTATAGTACATGTGCACAGCAAATTTAGACTCCCTACTTGTCCATAAACTTCTTAAATATTCTACTACAAAACTTGATGCTATTGTTGGTGAGCAGCTCAATTGGTGGACTTTTTAATTCATAATCTTCTATATCCCATGTTCCTTTAAGGATATTGGCGATCACGGCTCTCCACAATTTTCTGCCTCTTGTAGCTCTTAACGTTTGTCTTTTTAACATCTCTCCCAAACCCTTCTCTATCATCCATTTCCTCAAGCTCACCTGGTAGGTTATGCATTACTTTCCTGCCGCTCTTACCTTCAATCTGTGAGTATCAAATTTCCCAAGCCCTCTTATTCATAATATAGTAACTAAAGTTGGTGAAGAACAAGTTCAGGAATCAGTTTGAGGTCAAACGTTTTGTTTGCCATTTATTATTTTGTTGATGTAACTTATTGTAAAGAAAGAAAACAAACCCAAAAGAGCTTCCTTCTCAAACACTAACATCAAGTTTTTCAGCTGTAATCTTCGTATTTACGAGGGTCATTCAATAAATAAGGTGAATTTTTTGGTATAAGGACTTCTAATACAGATAGAAGCTTACTTTCTTTTTTATTTTTCAACGTAGTCTCCCAGCACTGTCACACACTTTTCCCATCTGTGTACAAGCTTCCGTATTCCCTCAGCGTAAAAATCTTTGGACTGATGTCTCAGCCAGTCGCTCACAACACTTTTGACTTCATCGTCACTTTTAAACTTCATGCCTCTCGTGAACGCTTTCAAGGAACCAAACAGGTGAAAGTCTGAAGGAGCAAGGACTGGGCTGTAAGGGGGATGAGGGAGCAGTTCCCAGCCCAGCTCGTTGATGGTCTGCACCGTTTGGGCTGCTGTGTGAGGCCTTGTGTTGTCATGATGCAAGATGACTCATTCTGACTGATGACCCCTGCGTTTGTCCCAACAGATAAGCTGAAAGTCCTTGCAATGTCATCCAGTATCACCCTTCTGTCAGACTAAATGAGGTCATTGACTGATTCAATCATCTCAGGAGACCTCACTTCCGTAGGCCTCCCAGGCCTGTCTTCATCCTCAACACTGCTCCGTCCTTCTTTAAACAATTTAGCCACTTGTAGACATTTTTTTGGCTGAAACATGTGGCACCACACACAGTTGACATTCTCCTATGAATTTCAATTGGTTTGCACCCTTCAGAAACCAATAACTTGATAACTGACGGCTGTTCAATCCTGGAGAATGCTTCTTGGTCGGCCATCTTTGTTAATCGTCAAAACTCTCAAAGTTTTTTTTAATCTGCAAAAGAAATTAAATCCATGTGAAAAAGAAGTAAAACAAAAAAAATAAAATAAAAAAGATTAAGCTTCTATCTGTATTAGAAGTCCTTATACCGAAAAATTCAACTTATTTATTGAATGACCCTCGTATAATTGCTAGATTCATTATTTCTTTTTCCTACCAGACTTATTTTCCCTCATCCTTGTCAGACAGCTACACGGATTACTGCTTCCTCTTCCAGTTCACTGGTCTCTTTCTATATTAGGAATTCTCAATATATGCCTCAGATGAAAGTGGCTTGTCTTTTTCAGGACATTGTTTTTAATATCTGTGTTTGCCAAACTATGCACAGCCAACTCGGTGTGTCTTTTGAAACTAAGTATTGTTTCTGTTTTTTTACTTGTTTACTTAAAGTTATGTCTACGTTTCCCTTTGCATTATATCAAATCACTTCATGCATGTCCATGTGAGTAGGTTGGCTATACATATCTTGTATGATTGCGTAAAACTGTCCCTGAAAGAAATTAAACCTCAGACTAAGTGGCATGATAATTCATTTATCGGAAATATTATACAAATGTCTACTGTAAAGTTCACTGCTCAAACATAAAGCAAAAAAAAAAAAAAAGGAAAAGGAAAATTCAGGTTTCACTGGTCAGGCTTTGTGAGATGAACTGACACTGAAAGTTTTTTAGACATTTTTTCTTTTAACCATCCTATTGGAGGACTGTAATTTGTGCTTCACTTGAGGGCTAAATGTGAATGCATTGTCTGAACTCTTTTTAGATGGAGGTATTTTAATCATTGTTTATGCATGTTTCAATGATGTGAGGGAAATTAATCTGACCTGACATATTTAAAATGTTATATGAAAGAACTCTGTTGTATTCTATGAAATGTATGCATTCCTTTCAAGCTGAATAATGTAAAGCTGTATGATAATTTTTTCACAATTAATTTACATTTATAAAGTAGTTGGTTTCTATTGTATTTTTTAACTATTTTCAAAGTTAAAGAAATTCCTTTTATGAGTTGATTTTCAACAAATTATTTTCTGGAATTTAAATTTGTTATTTACAAAGAGAACAGTTTATGGTTATTTTGCAGACATTACTATTTTTTTGTAAATGTTTCATGTATATAAAGAAAATAAAGTCAATTCTTATGTAGTTAATAAAGTGGCATCATAGTTTTTATGTTGATAGGTGATGTAACAGAATAACCTTTCACCCCCATGAGTGATTACACTACAGGTAGTAACTACCTATAAGTTTCTGTAAGTCAATGGACTACAGAGTCTAGCTGTGATCTGTTGAGTATAACTCAGACTTACACGAGAACTACCGACCTTCCAATAGTAGCCCTCACTACTGGATTGACTTGCGATGACCTTGTGCATAACTGTTACCTTTATTCTTATTGTACTGGTTTTACAATAAACCTTTACTTATTTTAACCACTGTGTTATTCAAGTATATATTCCTATTAACATGGAATATAACAATAGGCAATTCTTTTATTACTGGTCACATGATGACCAAATATTGTCAGCTTCAGCCAATATATTTTATGTCATGACTAAAGTTTTTAACTTGATAACAAAATACATTTAAGAATAAAAGACAAAGAATTAATTAAAAAATAGAGGGAGACTGATATTCAAATTAATAAAATCTGGAGAAATGAAACTAATTATTCAGTTGTGAATACTATTTATTTAGTTTAATATTCAGAAAATATTGAGCCTAGTTAAAAAAATGCAGAGCGACATGAATTTTTTATATTATACTGGTACAAAATTACTTGCAGTCATTTTTACAGCATTGGTAACCAAGTCCAAGAATAAAAGAAAAAAAAGGAAGGCAAAGCCATTTGATGTATATTGAAACTGGCTTATAAGATTCAATACCTCCAAAACCAATCTGGTAAAATTACATCATTACAAAGAGTAAATGTTTCTCTTTTGTCATGATGAACATATTGTACCCTCATATCTGTATAAGTAATATATATATATATATATATATATATATATATATTATATCTGATAATAATAATAATAATATCCTATGTATATATCTTATACCTGTATAAGCAATTTCTTATTTGTACTCTCATATTATGAACATATACTCTCAATAGGGCACCTTGCTTTGAATGTCCATTGGGATTCAAATTCCCCACCCAAACCTGAAGATGAACTTGTATATCACTATAAAGGCTGGAAAAAATGATAGGTTCTTTATATGTATCTATCGTTACAAGAGTTAGATCAGACCAAAAATGGAGTATTACTGCCATATCTGGGCTGGAGCTGTACAATCCTAACTTTTTATACACTCTTCAATGGTCAAGTTTGTTTTGGTTTGTTCTTTAAGATGGTTGTGAAAAGCAGCTGCCACATAAGTAAGCATTATTTGTTACTTTACATTGGTATTTTTTACTACATAAAGTCAGTTTATGAACTAGTAACAAACTTTTACCTAACAATTTTGGTATTGTTATATTTCATGCTAATAGGAATATATACTTGAAAAACAAGATGGATAAAATAAGTAAAGGTTTATTGTAAAAAAACAGTACAATAAAACTAAAGGTAACAGTTATGCACAATGTCATTGTAAGTGAATCCAGTAGTGAGGGCTACTATTGGAAGGTTGGTAGTTCTCGCGTAAGTCTGAGTCATACTCAGCAGATCCCATTAGACTCTGTAGTCTGTTGACTTACAGATTCTTATAGGTAGTTACTACCTATAGTGTAGTTGCTCATGGGGGTGACAGGTTATTCCATTACATCAGGTATTCTTTTGAATATTTACTATACAGGCGAGCAGTAGACAATTTTTCCATTTGAAAGTGAGCAATGATGTAAAAAAGTGTAGAATAATAGTTTAATTTATTAAATTGGATTTATTAGTGATTTAACTTACTATAGGAGTTGAAGTTAGAATTAGGTTTTAGTCAATGATCTGTGAACTAATTGTAATTTTAAAAATTTTAAACAAGGAGTCTAATTATTATTTTGTTGTGTAACTTACTTTCTTTTCAGGTAATATTTCAAGTTTTTGCATATATAATCTGTTTGAAATGAATTAATTGCCAGACTCTTCTTGAGTATATTTAAAATGTAAATCTGTGATTTCTTTTTCTCTTTTCTAATTTGTTTGTTTTTCTCTTTTTAGCTCAATGCAAGATGATTTCATAATTATTTATGTTCAAAGTCAATACGCGAGCTTGATTGAGTCAGTTTTTAAAACAGAACTTGTCTCTGTTCTTGCTAAACTCTACAAGAAAAAAACCACAAAGGATCTGCTGGTTATTTTTAACAACAAGTAAGTATTATTTGTTTGGTGACAGAATTTTCAAGATCAGCTGTTGAAATTATGATATGCACATATTTACTCAAACCAGTTTCCTTGTTTTTGTTGGTTTTACCACAATATTTCTCATACTGAAGCGTCCAATCATTTTCTGACACGTTTTATTTGCACCATGCAATTATTCTGTTCTTTTTCCTCAACAGCTAAAAGTTTCAGAACTCATCAGTAACACATTCTCCTAGTATTTATTTCTGATTTACTTCATTCAGACATTGAACGTTCAGGAGACCAAACAAGTTTTACCAATTCTTTTATCTACTAAGATTACAAGACAATTATTTATTGTTTATAGTTACTTTGTTCAAACTTTTTTTTTCAATAAATAAAGTTCTTTACATTATTCGAACTATTGTCCTCATCTTTGTCACCATATTTATTACAACGTTTCAGCCATTGTACGCTCCGGCCTTCTTCAGGTGGTTGGAATGTCAAACTGAACCCTTTATTTCGCTCACTGCAGTAGACTTTTCTCGTTCCACATGCCATGTTTGATGGTTATCAGTTATCTCCTGTTAATTTCCCTCTAAAAGTTCTCCACTGCCTTAACCGGGTATTGAACTCACACTATTTGGGTCCTGTCACTGGATCTAACCAATGCCTTTATCCACTGTGTCATGTGTTCTTGAGGACATCTGTGTATGAATTTCTGGGTATTTCATTGGCACAATGGATAATCATGGTTCAGTTTGAGATTCCAACCACCTGAAGAAGGCCGGAGCATGCAACGGCCGAAACGTTGTAATAAATATGGCGACAAAGATGAGGACAATAGTCCGAATAATGTAAATAGTGTACATAATACCTCATCTCAGAAATATAGATAAATACTGAAAGGCAGAAACGTTGTAATAAATATGGCGACAAAGATGAGGACAATAGTCCAAATAATGTAAATAATGTACATAATACCTCATCTCAGAAATATAGACAGAAATAAATTTCTCATTTGAATCCTCCACAGAAAATAGTGAGTAACTTCCCTTAAGTTAATAAAATCAGAATAATTTTTTAAAAAATGACCTCGTTGGGCACAATTAAATATTCTATGCACTTTTGGGTGACAGTTAAAGACTGTTGTTGACCTGTGACCTTGATGGTAAGTTCAGTACATAAATAAACTTGATTTTCATTATGTTTTAAGCAAAAAAAAAAAAAAAATTATTTAGTATAATAATTTTATTATTATATTATTATTTAGTATAATAATGAAAATAAAAACAAAGAAATTGGACTGAAGGAATCACTACCATTACTACAATTGTTGATATGTATGACCATTATGATTTTCTACCTAAGGTCAAAGTGTAGTATCTGTGTCTGACCTCTGGCCTTTATGATCTATATTATTATTCTGTTTGTTTTTATCTTTGGTTGTTATACTTTTCTACTTTGGATTAGAGTGTAGTACCTACTCAATCCTTCTGAAATAGAATCAGTTATATTTTCTGATCAAGAAACTTACATAATAATATTGAGCTGAAAGGAATTGGGAAAAGTTGAGGAGAGGAGGAAGTGGTATGATCAAATGTAAGGAATTGAAAAATGTAAAGGAAACCAGGTGAAAGGACAAAATAAATATATTCACGTTGTGAGACAGCAAAAGGATGAAAATGCGAGAGAAATATGGACTTTCTGGCTGAGTTTCAAGATAATGAAAGATTAAAAATCAGAGGAGGATGGAAAGGCTTTGAGTTGTTATAGATTACAATCTTTATGGATGGATAGAGCAAGAGAAAGATAAAAGAGAAGTTCTATTACAAAATGTCCATTCTTTATTCTATTTTCACACATAAAATTAATCCATGTTTATAAGCATTTAGATAAACACATGAAAGAGCAATGAAGATTGAAAGGGATAAGGTAGACATGAGAAGATACAGACAAAGGGCAGAAGAGCAGAAATACGAGATAATAGATATAATTTTAGTTGTCAAAATCCATGGAATTTATACAGGCTCATCTAATGGGATAAAGAAGAGAACGAGAAGATTCATATAAATGGAGAAAAGCAGATAAATGAAAGAATGGATAACTCTAGTTTTCAACACCCATAGACTATACAGACTATTTTTTTGTCAGAATCCATCTTACACATTTATAAATCTAGCATTTGTCTGTGCATCGAATATTGCTACCATATTTGGCTTGGTTCTCCTACTATATATGTTGAGATTTTTGACAAGATTTAAAGAAGGGTCTGTAATGTAATTGGTCCTGATCTGATATCTCGACTTCAGTCACTTTCTCACCAACATGATGTTGCTTCTCTCTGTCTTTTCTACAAATATTTTCATGGCAATTGTTCTTATGAGATTTCCTCTTTGGTGAAATGCTACTACATTGGCAGTTAGGTCTCACTGTTAGGTAGAGGGGACCATATGTTTTATTCTAACAGTTTTTATCTTGCATTTCTCGACTGTGGAACTTTCTTCTGATTTCTTGATTTCCTGCCACCTACGTCCTGGGTAAGACGTTAAACTACATCCAGCAGCAAGGCTTCTGATCAGGAGGTTTTGAGGAGCATGGAACCACCTCTTAATTGCTGGTGTTCCCAGGTCCACCTTGACCCAGGGTGGTAGCACCTGTTAGGGTCCCAGCTATGGGCAAATAGTTAACTATTACCAGCAATACTTTTTTGAAAAAAATTATTTCCAGTAATACAATTTTGAAGGAAAAATATTACCAGAAAGATATTTTTGACAAAACAAAATATTACCAGCAATAAGAAATGTTGTCGGCATTAAATAACTCATTGAGGTTGATATGCAGTAAAACAAAATAAACCAAACCAAACCAAACCTGCCAGCTACAATCTTCAAAAATTTAAATGCAACTCTAATCACTATTTTCAGTTTTCCTGAAACTTCTTCCTTTATTTTTCTTTCTCCTCACTTCTCACTAAAGCCTTTGCATTCTCTTTCACTCCCAGTAACCCCTTGTGTCTTAGTGGCATTAACACCTTGCTTGGGGTGAAATGATTAAAATAAATGTAAATATTTCGAAAAATATCTTTCATTCTTTCCCATATTGCTTTCTCTTTCATCTTTTTCCATCTCTTGAATCTCTTTCTACTTCTTTCTTTCTTTCTCTCTCTCTCATTTTCTAGATTTCCCTGTCTTTCTCTTCCTCTTCATCTGATATACTCTCTCTCCTCACCTCATGATCTCTCTTTCTCCCATCACCTATTTTCTGATGAGACTTTCAATTGTGAACACAGCCATAAATCACTGGCAGTATTCAGGAATTAAGAATATGTTTATGTCTCAGCCAATTACACACCCATTTTCAACGGCACAGCCAACATACTTGGAAATGACCAGGAGGGTGGCCAAAGACATTTATATAAACACGCATTTCAACAGACTCTTATTTGCACACTGTAAAAACAATAATAGTACCTTGTCAGTCAATTTCAATGAAACATGTATTAGAGAGTGATTGCTTTCTAAATATGCAACATTGGAAAAATTATATTGAAATATGAACATTGGAAAAATTATATTGAAATATGAACATTGGAAACATTATATTGAAATATGAACATTGGAAACATTATATTGAAATAAGAACATTATATTGAAATATTCAACATTGGAAAAATTATATTGAAATAAGAACATTATATTGAAATATGCAACATTGGAAAAATTATATTGAAATAAGAACATTATATTGAAATATGCAACATTGGAAAAATTATATTGAAATAAGAAAATTATATTGAAATATGAACATTGGAAAAATTATATTTAAATATGCAACCCTAGAAAAATTATATTGAAATATGAACATTATATTGAAATATGCAACATTGGAAAAATTATATTGAAATAAGAACATTATATTGAAATATGCATCATTGGAGAAAATTATATTGAAATATGAACATTATATTGAAATATTCAACATTGGAAAGATTATATTGAAATATGCAACATTGGAAAAATTATATTGAAATATGAACATTGGAAACATTATATTGAAATATATAGCCAAAACCAATAAAATGATTTGAAATATAGAAAAAAATAAATAAAAATAAATCATCCTTTCATGGGGCTTTAATTAAAATTGTATAAATAAAAAATTGCTAGCCAAATACACAAATAATGAGTGATAG
Source organism: Acanthosepion esculentum (assembly GCA_964036315.1). NCBI lineage: Eukaryota > Metazoa > Mollusca > Cephalopoda > Sepiida > Sepiidae > Acanthosepion > Acanthosepion esculentum. The sequence continues at coordinate 150,211,918 of OZ038475.1, forward strand.
TTGAAATTTCTAGAGCATATAATGAGGAAATAAGGCTTGGAAAATTTGACACCGACAGTACATATTGAAGGCAGAGGGACAGAGGAAAGCAGTGCATAATCTACATAATGGGCTTGTGTAAATGGTTGATCAAACAGGGATTAAGAGAAATAGGAAAAAGATAAAATTTATGAAGGAAGTTGTGGAAGTGAGGATCATTCAAATCCTGAAGGGTACAACCCATAGAAGATGTTGAGGTCAACAGCGATTGGTGGTTTTCATGGCCTGAAGATTGTGTTCAAGCTTGTAACAGACTCCTGCCACTTGATGTTAACCTCAGTGTCCACTTTTAAATTTAGATATGCTCGTTTGAGCACTTTTATATCTAAATATAGCATACCTTAAAACTATATATTTTTATCATTTATATATATATATATATGTGTGTGTGTGTGTGTGTATTCCATACATTATTTTAGTATGTATTTATACCCATATTTGAGTATATGTATCATTTTTTTAAAACAATGTGAATTAGGAGCTATCTAGTCAAACATGGGTGTCCACTGAAATAATGCTTGGAATAATAAGAAATAATGTTGGCTTGAGAATAAAGTTTATTAATTTCACAGGTGCATATATATATATATATATATATATATATATATATATTGGAAGAAAGGTGTATGACAAAGTGTAAAAAAAATTTTGTGTGATGCTTTTCATTCATTAGAAATTTATTAGACTAAGTGCTTAAAAACTTAGTTTTCTTTGGAACTTAATTGTTGTAAAGTTTTAAAAACTTACTCCAACTAAGTCCTAAGGGATGAAGTACTTTGCATAAAAACTTTTTCCACTTTTTCATACATCTTTTTCAAAATTGTTCTTGATATATAAAATTTATATATCATTATCCCATATATATATATATATATATATATATATATATATATATAATATAAAACTCTAATATTCCATGGTTATAATTTACTACATTGGAATCATAATTGGATTGTGATTATGATTCCAATGTAATAAATTATAACGATGGAATATTAGTGTTTGAGCCTTTTATATTATATTCTTACTCTGTCCTGGACATTGAGTTCTAGCTGGATTCTATCCTCTTGGGAATTTATTTATATATATATATATATGGGAATTTATATATACATATATACATATTGACCACTAATATTATCTATATATATATATATATATATATATATATATATATTCCTATATATTGTATTCCTCAAGAATCAACTTTCGTAAATAATTATATAGGCCACACTACAAATCGTTTAACACGCAGATTAACCCTACACCTTTCTGACAATAGCTCAATTAGATCTCATTTAAATATTCATGGAGACCTACCGGACACTATTAGGAATATACTTGTCGACAACACTAATATAATAGCATCATCCACTTGCAAAAAAAGGCTAAAAATAATGGAAGCCTTACTTATAAAATTAAACAAACCAACCCTTAATAATATTAACTTTGAACATGGACATAATATCTTGACCGTGTTTTGAAACAAAAAAATGAATCACTTTATAAAACACACACAAACTATTTCTAATTCTAACAGTTGAAATACAATCCTTGATAATGGCTAAAAGTATAGCCGAAAGCGCTCGGAAAAGAACATTCGGACAATTTTTATATAATTTATCCTCTGAAAAGAAAAGCTTTATTAGATCGCATGAGAAATTATATAAAAAACTAAATAAAAGCACCTTGTCAGTCGTTTTTAATGAAATGTGCTTGAAAGAAGGATTGCTGCCTAAATACACAAATATATATATATATATATATATATAAAAATTTTTTTATTGAACTACCTATTATTTGCAGCCCATAAGAGTGCTTATTTGATGTTTTTTAAGTTGTATGAAAACCAGTGGTGGTTGTTGTTTTATGTAACTCTGCAAGTAGGTTAACTAAGCTTGGTTGCTGTTTGTATTTGCCTACCTGCCCTCATGCCTGGGAAAATTTCTATGATTCATTTCTCAGGTGACATGGGTGTATGTTTGTATTATTTTAAAAGGCACAAAGTCCTTTTCTTTTACTGCTGGAATTTGTACTTCTAAGATTTGCGACAGTCAAACAATATAAATAATTGAGCAAATTCATCGTAATGGAATATGGTCTTTTTCTTTTTCTTTCTATTTCTAGATTTGAATACACTGTGAAGAAAGATGGATGGCTTGGTGGTGGTCAAAAAGTTGTTGAATTTCATTTGGGTGAAGGTGATCTTGCTCAGCTCAAACCTTCTGGAAAGTGTCTACATGTGACCATAGGGCAGGGACTGCCCAAAGACTCACGTAAGAATTTTTGTTGCCTGAAATTAACTATTATAAAATAATTATTTTACATTATTTGGAAAATTAATCAGACAAGTATCCTTACCTTTGTTGTCTTGATCATTGCATTTTTTGGCCAGTGAGTTCTTGGGCATTTGCTTTTTCAGGTGTATAGTGCATTTGCTAATGTACAATTTATTTTTATTTATTTCTTAATGAGGATTAATCAATTTGATCTGAAATTTTCATTGTATAATGCTAAATCAATCTGACTAATGAAGTATTAGGTTAAGTGCATTGACAAAGGAGATTATATTGAAAGATAAACATTTATTGTGTAAAATAAATGATTTTCTTCAACATTAGGTGAGAGATATATTGATTTATCTACATATTCCTCATCAGATTAAGTGCATTAACAAGGATGGGTGTTATATTGAAAGATAAACATTTGAATGCATTTTTTCATCATTAGCCTATGGATTTATTGACTTCTGCCAATAAAGATGAACAGCTTATATAGTCACCATTGTTTGTCTGTCTGTCCACACAATATCATCATAAGTTCTCAATGTATTTCAATGTCATTTTGTGGATGGGTAGGCAATGAGCCAAGAAAGAGTTGGTTAAATTTTAAGGAGACATTTCACGTACTGAGACTAGTTTGAAATATATAGAAAAATTAAAACTTTTACTCTGCGCTGTATCTATTGATGAACTAATTTTTGTTTAGTTTTTAGTGACAATGGTGTTGGCAGGAGTATGTGTTACCTCAGAATCTTTTTGGTTTATTTATTTACTAATCTGAGCAGCAGATGAATTTTTTTATATAAATTGGTGAAGAAATAAAAATTAAGAGAAAAATGATTTGACAGTGTATCCACTGGTCAGAAAGTGTAGCAATAAAAATATCAAAAATGAAGAATATTGTCTGCATCAAATAATGACAATTCAATAATTATTTAATATTTTAATCTTTAGCTTGTATTTGGATATGCTAAAGTTTCCTTATTTAGTATATTTTATTGTATATAATCCTTATGAATTGGTATAAAATGAAATTGTAACATCCTGAAGGATTTTAACCTGTGCATACTAGTGGGTAATAAATACTCTGATAAAATTTTCAGAGTCTTTGGTCATCTTTTGATAGAGTAGAGACAGTCACATGTTATAATTTAGGGCAAATGTCCAGTACCAATGCTAGCAGGGGGTTTAAGGACATATGTTGCAAT
>OZ038475.1:150224660-150437160 GCA_964036315.1 Acanthosepion esculentum
TATATTTACATTATTCGGACTATTGTCCTCATCTTTGTTGCTATATTTATCACAATGTTTTCAGCTATTGCATGCTCTGACCTTCTTCCGCAAGGACACATGGCACAGTTGATAAAGGCGTTAGTTAGTGACAGAACCCAAAGAGTGTTAGTTCAATACCTGGTTAAAGCAGTGGAGAACTTGGAGAGGGGAATTAACAGGATATAACTGATAACTGACATGGCATGTGGAACTAGAACAGTCTCCCCCAGCGAGCCAAATAAAGTGTTCACTTCAACATTCCAGCCACCTGAAGAAGGCCGGAGCATGCAACGGCTGAAACGTTGTGATAAATATCCCTACCAATTGTCGATGGATATTATATATATATATAAAGATATATATATTATAAATTAACTGATTTAAAATATGGTTTCTTTGCTACACAGTAATAACCATGTTTCAAACCTGAAGTTAAAAACTTCAAATTTATTTATATAATTAAATTAAAGCATTAGTTCTGTTTCATCTTCAAGCGAATTTTGGAATAACTTATTTTTAAATTTACTGAGTTTTAAACGCACATATAAATTGATAATGTTCTGTTTCTAACGATACAGAGAAATCCAATCATTCAGACAGGGGCGTTAGTATGTTCATTTTTATTAATTATTGTTGTATCAATTATGAGTTACATTCGAAAAAGAGGTTAAGTTTAGGGAGGGTAGGGGTGCATTTTTCAATGAATTTTGATATACATTAAACGTATGTCGTCTGCTTCTTTTTATTATTAACGACAAAAAAGTTTTCCGGCATTTACAAATTTAACAGGAAAAATTGTAGTTAAATATAATGTATTCTAACCCAAACATCCCTTTTAGAAAGAATCTTTAAGTATACAAGTATGAATTTAACAGGAAAAATTGTAGTTAAATATAATGTATTCTAACCCAAACATCCCTTTTAGAAAGAATCTTTAAGTATACAAGTATGAATTTAACAGGAAAAATTGTAGTTAAATATAATGTATTCTAACCCAAACATCCCTTTTAGAAAGAATCTTTAAGTATACAAGTATGAATTTAACAGAAAAAATTGTAGTTAAATATAATGTATTCTAACCCAAACATCCCTTTTAGAAAGAATCTTTAAGTATACAAGTATGAATTTAACAGAAAAAATGGTGGAAAACTTATTTGTCATTAATAGTTATTACTGTGTAGTGAAGAAACCATATTTTAAATCAGTTAATTTATAATATTTATGGTCTGTAAATTTACATTGAGCACTGTTTTGTAAAAACAAAGAATATCAATAAGAACACCGGATTATATATCTTACTGTTCTTTCTTTTTATTATTATAATATATATATATATATATATATATATATATATAGTGATTTTCCAAGCGTAGCAGAGATATGGCAGTGATTTTCCAAGCATAGCTTAGATGTGGCACAAGGCTGAAAGTAGGGGGGCATCTAGTGAGGATCGAACTCACTACTCGGTCATAATTATTTTAGTAAGACAAGCTTGCTAACCATATTTATATATATATATATATATATATATATATATATATATGCAAACATTTTCACCTGCAACACACATGACCATCTCCTGGCATCATAGTGTTAGTTATCTCATAATTGCAACTCTCACTCTTTTGTTTTTGGGTAGAAAATGTTGAATAGTGCCATGAATGTCCAGAACATTCTTCAACCTGTTCTGCTGCCATTTGTACAATAAGGAGGGTATGTAGTGTTCTTTATATACTTGGAATACAGAAGAAATGTAGGTAATTTCACTCTGTGTAAGTAATATGGTGAGTCCTAGCTGTAAAGGTCTGAACTGGTGGAACTAAATAATGGAGTTGAAATTAATTCCAAGTTGAAATTAGTTCTGTCACTCATATTAACTAGACATTTCATATTAGTTCCGAGTTGAAATTAGTTCCGAGTTGAAATTAGTTCCGAGTTGAAATTAATTCCAAGTTGAAATTAGTTCTGTCACTCATATTAACTAGACATTTCATATTGGGTAAAAGGAAATGGGTATTCAGGGTGTAACAATTTTATTTTCTCTCAGTGTATATTATTTCTATAAATGTGAAAACAACTCACAGAAATAAATTTGTAGATAACCTTATGAAAGGCAGTAATTTTGGTTAGATTAAAGTTTAGATAAAAAAATGAGAACAAAGGAAAGCTTTTGTTTGAACTGTTAACCTTTTTGTTCCTAATGGTAATCCTAAAATATATATCATTTAATAACAGTTGTTAATTTTTGTAAATAACCTCATTAAATCTCAAATGTAATCCTTCTGAATGTCGTATGTGCAAAAGTAAAGGTTAATGATATTCTTTTTCTGTCTTTGTTGGTTGAAGTTTTTATTTATTTTTAAAATGTTTTGGCCTATTATTTTCTATTTTTCTTGACAAATATCTTAAATGAAGAGAATTTAAACAAATATTTGATTTTTATTTTGTGATTTGTATTTTAATGATTTTTTCTAAATTTAATGTAAATATTTTAATGATTTGTTCTAAATTTAATGCAAATATTTTAATGATTTGTTCTAAATTTAATGCAAATATTTTAAGGATTTGTTCTAAATTTAATGTAAATATTTTAATTTCTGAGTGTTGCTTGAGCTTTGTCTTTTTTGTTACTGCAATATTTTGGCTGATCCAATCTACAGGTATACAATCTATGTAAAAAGAGAGGGGGGACATATTTGTCAATCAGTCAGTCAGTTATGTGCCATGAAGCAGATTTTTTTCCCACAGTAAGTTGCTATTTCTTTCTGCGGTAGACCAGTTACCATCCATGGCTACAAAATCCAGTCTGTCCTTCTATTTACCTATAGTTGGGGGGAGAAGAAGAAGATTCATACCTTTCCCAAGGGTATTAGCATATAAGTGAATATAATAGATTTGACTGGAATTCGAACTCGACTCTCCAATTCCTCAATCCGAGCCACTATCCATTAATCCAGCGTGCCTCCATGTTTGTACAAATCAGAAAATGGTTGCACAAAAAACTTAATGGTGGCAAATATACTGATGAAGTCAATCCATTTTTAGTAATCTGTATAACCCAAGGTGTATTCAATTATTTTTTTTTAAATGAACATTTTAAAAGTATATACAAAACAAAATAACCCTAAGGATTAAAAGAGCACTGATAAGAAAAAAGAAATACCCACTGTAAAAGTGGTGAATTGCAAAAAATAAAACAAGAAAGAAATAACGAAAAGGGACTAATTACTCCTCTCTCTTCAGAGAGAATTGAGGACAAAAATATATGTACAATGGCTACAAAAAGGGGGGGGGAGACAATTCCACCAGGAAATCAACAGTCTAAATTACAGAAAGATGACATTTACAGTAGTATAACATAGATTTGAAGATAGAAAGGAAACTTATGGTTCTTTGATGTTAACTGATATATTTAATCTAGATAATATTTCCCTTATTTATCGATAACATAATCCCATCTATTTGGTAAATTGTCGGTCTATTGGACATAAAATTCTTCAAATTTAGATGCAAAGAGACACTCAATATCAATTTTAACCTCTTCCCAATTAATGAACTATTTACCCTCTGAAAAATATTGCAATGATTGGAAAAGAAGATAATCAGATGGAGGAAGGTAAGAGAAGTAAGGAGGACAAGGCAAAACCTTCATATTTAGTGCCATAATTTTGTTCTGAGTGATGTGCTCTTGCATTATCATGCAAAAGCAGCACGTCTTTATGATTAACCAACAATGGAAACTTTTCCTGCAAAATTTTGTGCAATGTTTCCAATTTATGACAATACTTAGCATTAACTGTCTCATTTTGGTTCAGGACTTCATGATAGTGAACACCCTTCATATCCTACCTGTCGCATAGCCCCTTTTTGCTGGGGGTAGTCTTGGGTAATGGGGTTGATTCAATCACATTGTTGGATCTTCTCTTGGTCGGGTAAGGAAATGTTTTTTGGTCTGGAGATGAAAAGACATCAACAAAAGGGATTTTAAATCTTACTAGTTTATTAATGACATTGACGGGTACATCTTCTAACTATCCACTGGGGTGGCTCTCTCATCCCCACTGGGGAGCAAGTTCCCCGACACAAAAAAACCATGTCTACATTGTATGACATGTATGACTTGACTCCCTGAAGTCCCTTTCTACATCCAACATTCCAATACTAGTTTTAGCCAATCAAAAACGACTTCCTTTGTTTTCCTGTATCTGACCTCAAAGGTCAAAATGAGGAAGTCAGAGGAGGAATGCAATTCTCTAAAAAATAATAGTCTTCTAGACTATTATTTAATACCACCAAGCACATAGCATAACTTCTTTTTGGTAGTGTATAGTCCTAGTTTAGGATGGATACTTCTTTTTCAGTGGATGCTAACCACTATCATTTTTTTGGGGGATATGTTTATAGAGAACCCAGTTTTCATCCCTTGTTATGATTCTATACAGGAAATGTTTGATAGCAAGTCCACTCCTCACTGATGAGCAGAGGATAACAATTTAAACTGAGAAGCAGCCAGATAATGCATCTTCTGTTGATACATCAAAGCCCTGAAACAATTAGCTAACAACAAAAACATCCATATATCTACATTTGATAAAGGCGGGGGAATTGTAATCATGGATAAACAAATTGACCAACCGAAGATGAGAGAGCTCATTAACGATGATAACATCTATGAAAAAGTAAAGGAAAGCAAAGCTATAAAAGAAATACAAGAATTTACAAGTGACATCAAAAAGCTACTAAAAAATGAAGTTTTCTCCTGAATAAAACTTATTGAATACCATCCAAAAACACCCATATTATACGGATTACCAAAAACACATAAACCGAACATACTAATGAGACCTATCATATCAGGGATAGGCAGCGCCCCACATAAACTAGCCTGCAAACTAAGCAGAATTTTAACTCCCCTTCTCAGCACTATTAGTCCATCACATATAAAAAATTCAGGTGACCTCCTAAACAAATTAAATACAAATATATGGCTAGTTTAGATATAAAATCTCTATACACAAACGTCCCCATGGAGAAATGCTTAAATCTACTAAAAAATCACCTAACAAAAGCAAAAATTAAATTACATCTACCTCCACATAAATTCATAAAAATATGCCAGCTAATTATGAAGCACTGTTTCTTTTCTTTTGATAACCAACATTACAGACAAAAACTTGGTTTACTAAGGGATCTCCTCTCAGTGGCATTCTTGCTTGTCTATTTTTAGAATTTCTAGAAAATGACCCATTCAAAAATATTCTCCCTGCAAACTCTTCATATTTCAGATACATAGATGACTCATTATTAATATATCCACAAAACACCAATTTAACGGATCTTCTCTCCAAACTTAACAATTTTGAACCTACAATAGACTTCACTTTTAAAACTGAAACCAACTACACTCTTCTGTTCCTAGATATTATATTACATAGAAATAATAATAAACTCAGTTTTGACATTTACAGAAAGGCTACAAACAAAAATGATCTGATCAGTTTCTACTCAAACCACTCTTCTAAAATTAAATCTAGAATTATTATTTAGGTTTCTATCTGAGCGCATTAAGAATCTGCAGTCCCCAATATTTACTTAAAGAAAAAACATACATAGAAAATACATTCAAAAACCTACAATACCCATATTTCATCAACAATGCAATAAGAAAGGCATACAAAATATACAACCGAAACAAAAATAATAACATAATCCGTAATAATAAATTGCATGAAAACAGATGCATAATACTACCGACCAACTCTGTCACATCCACTATCCAGAACAACCTATCCCATCTAAATAATCTTAAAACAGTCACAAACATTTCCAAAACCATTATGGATATACTCAGATCCTCAAACACTAATAGCAATAATATTTCTGAAGCAGGCATTTATAAAATAAATTGTCAAAACTGTTTTTCCCAAGTAAAAATGAAAAAAACGCATTTATGAGCACGAAAGAGACCTTACAAAAAACAATTAATGCACTAGTCATATATAGAAATAAATTCAACCACAATTTTGATTTTTAAAATGCTACACTCATAAAAAACAAGAAAATAACTCACTCAGAAGGAAAATCCTTGAGAGTGCCACCATTGAGTATTATCCAAATATTAATCTATGCCCAGGCTTTTTCCTCATTTCACCTTTCTTAACAGAATTACTACTCTCCCAAGCAAACGTACACAACAATATAAAGAAAGCAAAAGAAAATGGTTGAATCTGTCAACACAACAATAAAAACAACATCTCAACATGTGACAGTACTTGACGTAATTTTTAGTTAACAGTATGAAAATAGTGTTCTCTAAATTCTTTCAGTTGCTAAGGACATTTTGTTTTGTTATTAGTTACTTTGTTTAATAAATTCATTTCGTTTTTTGCCTTGAAAAAGTCCACATTGGACAAAACGCGTCGGCTAATATTATAGTTTTCCTATTGTCTTTTTCTACAGGTTAACTCTGAGAAATTTTTCATATATATATATATATATATATATATATATATATATATATAGAGAGAGAGAGAGAGAGAGAGAGATTTAATAGGCCAGTTAATGATGTTTGAAGGGTAAAAAGCCAACAAAATGATACCAATATTGTCAATAAAATTGATATTTATTACATATTTACCTTTTGACAAATGAAGCATGAAGAGATAGATATTAAAGTCGGAATTTTTAAACACACCTGTGTTCTTTTTCAACAATGTGAGGAATAAACAAAGAAGTGGGACTTACTTTTTGGAGGAATGTTCTTCATTGGAGTAAACCCAAATCCCTGTTTAATCACTCAATTTTGAATTTATTTTGAAAATAAATTTCTCCTCTTGGTTGTTGAACGATTACGTCAAAAGCATGCACTTGATGTCATCTGAATTATGAAATGGTAGATTGAAGAGTTTTGCAACTGGGAAATTATTGTTGTTTTTCTTGATAATTTTCTCATGGTTGTTAAAACAAAGTTGGAAATCTGCCCCTGTTTCTCCAACATAATTTCCTTGTTTGCACTTGTGGCAGAAAAGCAAATATACGAGATTTGAACTATCACAATTCAGAGACAGTGCATGTGAAACTGTCATCAGTGATGATATGTCTACAAACTTGGCACTGGGGTTTACTGCAGGTCATATTCCCTTGGTGAGGTGGTGAAAGATGTATACTGGAGTGTGTGTAGTTTAGTGGGGTTGGCTTTTTGTGTGAAACATGTTTTTGTTGAATATTTTTCTAATTGTTCAGTCAAGCTTTAAATACTGGAAATCTTTTCAGAAGCTTTTCCATATCTTAACAAAAGATTTCTTGTATTTAGGTGGCACAAAAGAATGGAGGTGGTCTGAACATTTGCCATGGAAATAGTGACAGAGTAGTGATAGGCTTGCAACATGGCATCTGTAGGAAAGCGGCTGTAAGGTGAAAAAAATATGTTCCCTAACAAAGGTGTGCAAGTGATTTTGAAGGAGAATGAAAGATAATTTTACAGTCTCTAGGTAGGATATATTTTGAATATTATATATCTGGGATCTTTTCTTGAGATAGAGAAAGATGTCATAGTTTGAAACCATATTCAAAATAGGAATGTGACATTCTGGTGTAGCCCATTTGGTGTCACTGATTTGGGATCCTTTGTTGAGATAAATAGATAGAGAAAGATGTCATAGTTTGAAACCATATTAAAAATAGGAATGGGACATTCTGGTGTAGCCCATTTAGTGTTGCTGATTTGGGATCCTTTCTTGAGATAAATACATAGCGAAAGATGTCATAGTTTGAAACCATATTAAAAATTTTTTAGTTGTCAAAGGCCTTTTATCCCAAAATGGAAGCAAATGTTTTATCAAAATGTGGAAGAAACAAAGTGATACACGATGGATTTTTTTATTGTTGATGCAATGAGAAAGAGGGATCCTGATTTAAAGTTTTGGCGATGTGAACAGAAAGATCAGTGTAAAGTGAGATTATATATGAAGGATGGAAAAGTGATTTGCCAGTTGAATGAACACACCCATGAAGCATCTGCTGCAAAAATTGAGTTTAAAAAGATAAAAACAATTTTTCATTTACATTATTCCATTAGTGTTTTAATAGGATCCTTAATTTCCTAAATGAATAAAAAGTCATATTGAAAGTTGTTTTTTTTTCAATGCTTTATTCTTTTTGGTGGTGTTGCCTCTTGTCAAAGACAGTGACATCAAAGCAGTCTGCTCTCCTGAATAGTCCAATTATTTTTCTGATACTGAATCAGTGATGCCAAATGGGTTGCACCAAAATGTACCAAGCCCATTAAAAATAAGTATATAATAATCAGTCAGTCAGTTATGTGCCATGCGTGATACATGCTTAGACGATCATGTATCTTTTGATACATGACTGACGAGGCAGATTTTTACCAGCGGTAGGTTGCCATTTCTTTCTGTGGGTTCTATAGCCTTCTTTTTAAAAGAAAAAAAACACACCAGAGGAAAAACAAAGCAGCAGATAGCTAATGCCATCATTTTGTTAAAGTCAGTAATAATTCAATTCAATTTTCATTTTGCCTTATTCAACGTAATCTGAGCTGCAATTCAATCCAACTGACAACAGACATGACTTAGTTGTGTCCAAATAATCCAACCCTATCGCAAAATCCAGGGCTTGGCACCTCACCTCTAACCCATTTCCTTTGCCCTAAATCAGTTCACCTCGTCCCATATTTCCAACAACCATCTTATTGTTCTACATGTCATATTTATGTTTATCTCTATCATATGCTTTCTTTACTTGCGATTTACTGACCTCAACTCGAATGTGCCTCATTTAACGTTATCAGTCAGTTATGTGCCATGTATCTTTCAATACATGACTGACGAGGTAGATTTTTTTCCTGTGGTAGATCAGTTGCTATCCAAGGCTATTGAACCCGGTCTGTCTTGCTATTAACCCATATCTGGGGGGAGAATAAAAGGATTCATACCTTTCCCAAGGGTATTAGCACATCAGTCAGTTAGTTATGTGCCATGCATGACACATGCTTAGGTGATCATGTATATTCTGATACATGACTGACGAGTCAGATTTTTTTTCCAGCAGTAGGTTGCCATTTTTTCTACGGTAGACCAGTTTCCATCCAAGGTTATAAAACCCGATCTGTCCTGCTATTAACCCATAGCTGGTGGGAGAAGAAGAGGATTCATACCTTTCCCAAGGGCATTAACACCTAAGTGAATGTTATGGATTCAACTGGAATTTGAACTTGGAGAGTCGAGTTCGAATTATATAATAATGTATTTGTTAATTTAAAGAAAGTGGAATAAAAAGAGTAAATACTAATAGCAAGAATATCTTATAGAAGAAATCTGTGTTGGATTGGTAAAGACAATGGTGATTTGGAAATTCATTATTTTAAATCTTTTCATGATTTTCAGGACCATCACAGGATATTCCTGGTCAAAACCGTTTCGGCAAAAACAACAACAAGCCTAACGTGAAGGCATCACATTCTGGATTCAGACCCCCACCTCCAATGTACAAACCTCCACAGCTTCCCTCCCAGACTGGAAGACAACAGAACAGGCCAGCACCACCCACATCTAAACCACCTCCAAAGCCTAACCATTTGAAAGGTCAGTATGGATCAAATAATATTAAATAAAAATGAAGCAGATATAATTTTTGGCAAAAAAAATTGACTAATTAAAAACAAAAAAAATTGGTGCTGCAGTACTTTCTTGATTATTGGGTCATCTTGTGACAGGGGTTGAAAAATATTTTCAGGTAATTAAAAATTCCAGATTATTGAATAGTTGAAACAGATTGAAGGAAAAATAATTTTTTGAAAGAAATTTAACATTTATATGAGCAAATGATATTTTCAAACAATTTGTTCACACACACACACACACAAAACACACACAAAGCACAGACACACGCACAAAACACACACCATACACACATATATAGTCATGGATTTTTTATCTGACATTATTATTTCTTCTTAAAATAAGGGAAAATGGATACAGTTTTGACTCATGTGAAATTTTTTTATTAGGACTTCTCAATCTAGGCCAGTTGATATTAATTTCACTGTTTAAGAAAATAAAAAACAGGGATACTTATATATATATATATATATATATATATATATATATATATATATATATATAACATAAACAAATGAATCCCAAATTATCTCATATGGGGGATAGTCTATTTCTGCAGACGATGATATCGGTTGTCTGTCTTATCAACCCCAGTGTAGAATGAGTTCATGTCTATAAAGTTAGATGAAGCAGGAAGTAGAATTTAACTGTGAAAGCTAACAAATCAACTCAAATCCAACTTGTCAAAAACATCTAATATAAAGTTTAAACATTACAATGTTTCCGTCAGACAAAAGGCACAAGTCATGGGTCAGGGGAGGTGGAATGAATTAGTGTTAAAATGTCAATATAAAAACAAATTCAAATTTCCATAATATAGTTTTATCTTAATTAGCTACCATAATTTCCATAATATAGTTTTACTTTAATTAGCTACCCAAAATCACTCGCCTCTATTCAATTTTTCTCTTCATTCACAATTGGATAATCAAATTTACAATAATATGGATAACTGAGAAATTTGCTGTATCAGCCAAAATGCTGTAAAATATTTAGCTACCTGAAACAAAATACAGAAAATAATAAAAAAAACATACAGAATTATCTGTTTCTTGAAAAAAATATTTGAATAAATCAAAATGACTACTCATTTCTGAGCACACCAGTCTGCTAGGACTGTTTTTCAATAGGTGGCATTTGAAAATGTGATTTCATTTCACACACAACTGAAATTTGACATATAACCATATTCTGAAATGTGATGTTTCAATGTGACTTTCTATATGATTTATGTGTGAATTATGAATTTTATGTTAAAAGTGAAAATAAAGGAAAATGAGATGCATTTTACCCCCTTTGATACTCTTTTATTTCTGGAATAGTAAAACTGCTGTACAAACAGCAAAACAGATATGTATCATTTATAGAGATGGTACCATAGCTGAGAGTAATGTTCATTAGTGGTTCTCTAGGATCAGAAGTGGAAATTTGGATCTGGTAGACTGAGAACATTTTGAGAGGTCTGTAGTCATTGATGATGACCAAATCAAAATTCTGATAGAGAATAATCCAGGTAATGTAATTAATTACAACAATGTGGAATGAAAAATGTTCTGTAGAAAATGTCACTCCCAAAGCCAGGAAGGGCATTGTGTATTACAAACTCTTTGTATAAAATCAAATGTTGAATTTAGACAAGTAATGTTCCTAATTGAACTGATAAAAGACAGAAATTGATGAAAAGCCGATTGGCCGATTTGAAGGAATCCTCATCCATGAAGACAATGCCAAATTCAAATTTCTTTGCAGATCTGACAGAAATTAGTTCAGCTTGGCTTGGATGTTCTACTCCACTCACCATCCTCTCCTGACCTTTCACCTCTGGATTACTATTTATTTTGAGCCATACAAAATTATCTTAATGTTAAAAACTTCAATTCTCTGAAAGCCTGTAAAATCTACTTAAATCCATTCATCACCCAGAATGTTCTAGGAAGATGAAATCATGAAACTGCCCAAAGGATATTGAAGGATAGCAAAATGAAATGGCACATATGTGGTTGAATAAAGCTATCTACAAATATCTAAATATTATCTTTGAAATTCATTTAACAAATGTTATAAAGCTTTGTTCTAACCTATTATATATGTAAGTATCTTTTTAAATTGATGTACCTTTATATATGGATGCAGTGTAACATTATTAATTCAGAAAAGGAAATGAGTAAGCCTAGCTCTAATTCTGGCAATATCTGATGCATTCACTTTATATTAATATTCTTGTGAAAGGCATAAATCTATGGGTTAGATATCAGGGTACACTGAGAAAAAAAGACATGGATTTCTAGCCTTGGTTGACAAGCAGTCAAGGAGAAGGACAATAGTGAATTCAAACCAGGTGGGCATTAGGCTCACAACTTCATCTCTTAAAACAATTAAAACTGAACCCCTTAGCATTAGGATTCAGAAAGTTCTGCAACGCTGTTGTCATCTGTATATTGACACTCAATCAATGAACTCACTAATGTTTTGATTTTGGACTAAAGATGGCTAAGGTTGAATAATCTACCATTTGTCCTGTAAACAAACTCAATCCTTGGTGGGCAGGTCATCTTTTATGATGTTATTCACTGTTACAATAAAGATGGTGAAGAAAGATGGAGTAATGACACATCCTTTTTTCACTCCAGATCTGACTTGGAATGGTTCACATTGGTCATTGTTGGTAGGGACTATGGAGCGCATGTCATCATGAAGTTGCTTCAATGGTATGGATGTATTTTGGTGGACAAACATTTATCGAGAGAATGTCCCATATGAGCTCTCTTTGACACAGTCAAATACAACAAATAATGAATGCCTTCAACAATGCATATACCAAATTTGGACTAAAAATAAATGCAAATAAGTCAAAAATCATCTATCAACCATCACCAACTGAAACAGTCTGGACAGAACCAAAGATCCAACTTGGCGAAACAGTCTTGGAGAATGAGGATCACTTTCATTATCTTGGTAGTCATCTGCTAGCCATGTTCAACATGAGATACAACACTGTCTCGAATGTGCAGGATCAGCTTTTGGTCATCTTTGAAATAGTGTTTTCCAAGATTGTGACATCAGAATAGGCACCAAAATGTTAGCTTACAAGACAGTAGTGATTCCATCTCTCCTGTATGACTTAGAGAGCTGGACAATTTAACAACATTTGAAATTCCTTGAAACAAATTTCACCAGCATTGTCTTTGAAGTATCTTGAACATTAGTTGGGAAGACAGAAGAACTAATGCTAGCATACTGGAACAAACTGAAATGGCCAGCATTGAAGCCGTCAACTTGGATGGAGTGGATTTCTGGTGTGAATGGATGATAGCCATTTACCAAAGCAAATCTCTTACTCCCAATTCAAAGAAGGAAATTGGAAAAGAGGATGTCAAAAGAAGAGATTCAAGGACATTCTAAAACAAATTATGAAAAAAATGTAACATCAGCTGGGAATCCAGTGCAATGGACAGGAATCTCTAGAGATCCACTGCCTGAGACTGTCTTTGAATCCAAATGATCAGTCATACTAGAGTGAAAAAGAGAACAAAATGAAAGACAACAACCACCAAGACCTAATCCACCATCCAGAACAAACTTTCCTCAATATCAAAGGATCTTTTAAGCAGAAATCCATCTCATTAGCCATCTCAGAGTCCACAAACTCACCTGACTGAGACAAACAGAACAAGAACATCCTCAACCTTGATGGATAGCTACAATCATTGGCAGCATGACTTTCTTTGACAGGGCTCTTAACAGGTTTTCTTACAGAGAATTTACTAGTTGGTATTGTTCAAATATAGTAAAAGAAATGTTGTTTTACAGGAGGATGATGAGAATGCCATGGACTGAAAATGTGAGCAATGATGTTTAGAGAAAAATGGAAACAAAAACGGCATTTATGCATATTATCATAATGAAAGATTTTAAATTTCTAGGGTACATACTGAAGAAAGATGGCTTGGAAAATGTGACACAACACAGGACAGATTAAAGGCAAGAGGGACAAAGAAAAACAGTGCATAACCTACTTTAATGGATGGCAAAACAGGGTTTAGGAGAGATAACAAAAATTAAAATTTATTAAGAGCTACAAAGGACAGGAAATTGTGGAAAGCCATTATCACCTCCTGAAGTGACATGACACATAGACGAAGATGACTTGTTTAAACAAGTCATACAGCTTATTTTATGATTGATGATATACTAATTATGTTATTTGCTTATTAACAGTCATATTAAGTGTAATAATTTTCATTTAAAGACTTATTGTCATTAATTTTTAAAATTTTTTTTCTTTCATCTTGCTTCTTATGACACAAATTGCATTTGTCTGTGACTGTTAAAAAAATACAAACAAACCTCTCATCAACTGACCAATAGGGTGTTGGGGTTGTCCATTAATGTCAATTGTCTGTTTATGGGAAGGGATTATTTTTGAGTTATAAAAACACTACAGTAACTACCACTAGTTATGAACATAATGTAAATACTATAAACATGTATATATGGCATAAATAAATATATACTCAATATAGATATATTAATCAAAATAGCAAAAATAATAGATTTCTCACAGCTACTTTCTCACACATGTGCTAATGCATTGTACTTTATATACTGTACACCTGTCTTTGTTTACAATTGAAGAGCTCGTCACTGCTGCAAAGTGGTCACTTTGAGAATGCACATGACTTGCTTTGCTAAGCCTGCAAATTTTTAAATACATCACTGACGATTTGGAAGTTTTTTTTCTGCAGATTTTGTCTGTTGCATCTTAAGTCTGTTGATTGTAGGCGGGGCCCATAGATGAGAAGTTTGTCTTTAATGTACTTTGCAAACCATGCTGCATATTTTAACCATCATACAAAAGTGTATCAATAAGTCTGTAGCCTTAACTGAATTTTGATCTGAAATTTTTCATAGAAAAATCAATATAAAAAATATTTACCGCTGAATTAAGTGCAATGACAAGGAAAAAAATTATTTTGAAAAATACTTTTTGTGTAAAATAAATATTTTTTTTTTTTGCACCATAGAATAACAGTTTTAGAGTTGAGATAAAATAGAACAGAAATATAACTTGTCGAAAATTAATAATAAAGTTTTAATTTATTTAATTAAAACCTGATTTTTCTTTTTTCTTTTTCAAAAAAGGAGGAATGATCCAAGCGTCTCAAAATGGGAGCAATGTTATGAACAACAATTTAGCAAACCAGATGAAGCAGTAAGTATATTTCATCCCCCCCATCTCTATCCATATTTTGTATCTATTTCAGTATATTAGAATTTGTCTCTCTGGCATTTTGGAACTTCTTGTAGAATTCAGTTAGGAATGGGGCAAAATTTGAGAATACTTTAAAAAGCTGGATATAATTTACAGTCTCTGAGACATTATTTCAAGTTTGTGGCTGTGTAAGTAAATATTTCTGGGTCTATATGAAGCCTGCAGATGGAATGAGCCAGATATTTAATAGTAAGGAGAAGCCAATGATGCCTTATTCATCTTCTATGTTCTTCCCTTGCAATTTCACTGTCTATTCCAATTTTGAAAACAATCTTCATATTTCTTATTTCAGATTGCCATCAACTGTTTTGTCATGTTCTCCATAATCACACAGACAATCGGAAATTTCATCACTATCAATAGCAATTTTGGTCTTTGAAAAATAGGAATTGCATCCAATCCCCACTTTTCAAGTTCAAAAGCATTTGTGCAGACTCTTGTGGTTGATGCATTGTTTTCCATTTTGAATTCCATTTCCCAGAGATAAAACATTACTAGTTTCTCGCTTGCTATTTTCATAACAGCTGTTCGAACAAACTATATTCCTTAGTTCCACCAGTCCAAACCATCACATCTTGAACCTGCCATATCATGTAAACAGAGTTGACTCATCCTCATTCCCTTCATATTCCATTAGTGAGGAGGAAGTTCCACTCAGCCTGATTTTTCATTAGAACTGTTGCAATATGTTGGGTTGGGCTTCAGAATACGCTGACTGCACCTCTGTAGAGGGGTAAGACTCCCCTCTCCTAAATGAGGCATTCTGGGTAAGACTATAATAATAAACTACATCTGTGTCCTGGGTAAGACAATAAACTACATCCAACAGCAGGGCCTCTAATCAGGAGGTTTTGAGGAGTGTGGAAACACCTCTTAATTGCTGGTGTTCCCAAGTCCACCCTGACTTGGGGTGGTAGCATCTGTTAGGGTCCCAGCTATGGGCAAATAGTTAACCCACAAACTGGGGTCAAAGCACTATGAAAGTGTAAAAATAGGTTTTAATACCAGTAATACATTTTTGTAAAAATATATTACCAGCAATTAATTTTTGAAGAAAAAAGCTATTACCAGTAATACATTAATACCAGCAATAGATTTTTGAAGAAAAAAATATTACCAGCAATAGATTTTTGGGAAAAATATTACCAGAAATACTTTTTTGAAAAAAATATTACCAGCAATAAAAATCTTTTCAGCATTAAATAACCCATTGAGGTTGATATGCTGTAAAACAAAACAAAACAAACCAAACCAAACTAATATATACTGAGATAGATAGATAGATAGATAGATAGATAGATAGATACATAAAAAATATTACCAGCAATAAAAATTTTGTTAGCATTAAATAACCCATTGAGGATGATATGCTGTAACACAAACCAAACCAAACTTACATATGTTCATAATATGCAAACTAGCTGCCTGGACACCCTTAAAACATTTCTTTTATTGACCTTTTATCATGAGTGATTTTGGGGCCTTGTAGCAGGTGAACAATAATAAGAATGAAAGAAAAAAAACAAGTCTAAACTGTAGAGGGTCTGAGAGAAGTGGGTAATGTGATGTTTTGCCCAAAAGTCCTTGTACAAGATATAATGAGTAGACAGATGACAGATTTAAAAATGGCTGATAATTTGCAGAAAATATACATGATCGCCAGATCTTCTATTTTTTCTGCTGTCAGTCATTGATTTTTTCTGACTGCAACATGCATTCATCATTTTTATAAATTCTGGGTGGGACCGGTTTTAGTATATTGATCCCATTCAATGCAATCCAAGCTTTCTTTGCAGTGTTAATACAAAAATGTTATCTTTGCATTATTGAATTGTCTCTGAAATCCATAATCATTCAAATAGATTCTGTAGATGAATGTCAAAGAGTCTAGTAAAAGTTATGCCTATTCAATTTTAATGAGAGAGTCGGACAGTAAACATGCTCACTTAATTGCATTTCCAGATGAAGTAGATCTCATCATTATGCTTCTATATGATAAGGGCAATTATTGCTCTCCACAATTTCCTCTCCTTTCTAGCTCTTAGTAATGTTTTTCTTTTCACCTTCACTCTCAGTCATTGTCCTGTCATCCATTTGCACAAGCTAATTATATAGGTTAAGCCCTGTTTCCTTCTGTTACTTTTACATTCAGTATGTCCTGTGAGAATCAAATTCATGGCTCTCCACAACTTCCTCTCCTTTCTAGCTCTTAGTAATGTTTTTCTTTTCACATTCACTCTCAGTCATTGTCCTGCCATCGATTTGCACAAGCCCATTAGATAGGTTACTTGCTTTATCTCTCTGTCACTCTAGCTTTCATTATCTCCTGAGAGTGTCAAATTATCTAAACCCTCTTTCCTGATTACATGTCATAAAAATTTCAACTATGTCTTTCTGTTCGAGATGTAATTTTGTAGGTAAATATTTCCACCTTTAATTAATAAAATGTGTGAACATCACTTGCTTAAAGCACAGTTATAATTGTAGAAGAAATTACTTTAGTGGAAATTATCCAATAGTTGGTAAATCATTCCACAATTGGCGGATATAGTTCCTGATATTTTTTAAGCTAAAAGAAAATTTTTGTTTAAAAGACCGAATTTGTTTAAATTTCATCTTTAAATTTCAGACGACCCCGAAAAGCTTTGCCACCTGAAAAACCAAAACCAAAACCAAAGCCAAAGCCTAAACCTTGCTTACCTAAGTGCCGATGCCTTTATACGTATGAACCAATGAATGCTGATGAATTAGCATTCAATGAAGGTGATGTGATTGAAATCATTTCAGAAGGTAAGTTCTACCTTTAATTTATTCCGACTTAAGCTGAATGAATTCTTTAATATTTTCTGTTTTTTCTTAAAATTTGTTATTGTTGGAATATTTTCTCTTGAATTTGTTATTTGTTTTTTTCTCTATTATATAATGCAATGAGAAGAATATCTACCTATTAAACTGCATTGGTATTATAGATAGGAGGATGGTAGTCAAAAGAAAAGCTTTTCGGTAGGGAAGAGTTAAAATGGAGAGTATTGAGGTACAAAAAAAGTCCAATGATAAAATATGTCTTATGTATAAGCATTATACATCAGGTGCAACCCAAGATTTTGAATGGTTTGTGGGAATTGAACGTAAATTTTGGTGCTACTCTTTGTGAGCAGCAGCATTTGGATTGCTGTATGGATGCCCAAAGAGGCTACTTTGAATGAGATTGAAAAACTAGATATTTTGATTAAGTAGTCTTTATTCAATAGTGAAATTCTTACATTTTCATTAGCACCTTGTATGTATATATATATATATATATATATATATATATATATATATATGTATTATTCATGTTTTTAATGTGTTATATAATTTATGCATTTACTAGATGAGAAAACATGCTATTTTTATGAAAAAAATGTTTAAATTAGTACACTACATTCAATACACTGATCTTATGAATAATAAAAAAAACAAATATTTAAGAAATAAACTGTAAAATGAAAGGATTGGATCGAGTTATCCCAAAACTAAAATTATTAAACCTGTATCTTATAGAAATACCAGTTTGTTATTGGTTTTTACAGGAATTTTGGAGACACAATCTAGCAATAATTTTAAGATACAACCTAGTAAGAATTTTAAGATAGCAAACTAATGAGTGAGGTTGTAGAAGAATCATTGTTTTGTCATTTCTGGAGGGAAGAATGATGATTTTGTCATTCCTGGAGGGAAGAATGATGATTTTGTCATTCCTGAACTGGAGGGAAGAATGATAATTTTGTCATTCCTGGACTAGAGGAAAGAATGAAGATTTTGTTAATTATGATCAGAAAAATCATTGTTTGTCATTCCTGGAGGGAAGAATCACAAGATTGTTAATCATGGGTAGAAGAAAAATGTTTGATGAATTGTATATTTTGCCAGCACATAAATTTCTTTCACTGTTGATTTTTCGTTGCTGTTTAATATTGGTCATTTAATTTTGGTTCAATCACAGTCATTTCTTTTTGTTTTTTATCATAAAATGTGTGGCTACTCTCCCCCTGTACTTTCATAGGTAAGAAGAATTACCACATATGTTCAATTTAATCAGTAGGCCAATCATAGATATCAATAATGTATGAGAATAAATGCCTCACACATATGACGCATTCAGCAGAGGAGGGGACGTATTCAACATTTGATAATTTTGTGGCAATATGCGCTTAAAGGTTTTAGGCAGTTTTGATCAACATTTCTTTTCTTGGTTAGCAGTAAGGAATTTTAAATGTTTGACTACCTTACACTTAATTAAAATAAACAATAATAATATTTATTAAGAATTTATTACAGGAAATATCAAGTTTTATGGAGACATTGTTGACAATTATGTATTTAGTTATATAAAAAATAAATAAAAATAATATAAATTTTGATGCTATATTTGATTTATTGTTATGTATTTTTCATTTTCTCCTTTGTTATTGGCAGCATTTTAGAATACGTTAGCTGTAATGCTAAATTTCCTAAATTGAACAAACCAGAGCTATTTTGTTTATGCTTTGTTACCTATCTTTTCCATTGTTGTTTTTAGATTGCTTTTTTTCCAGTCATTTTGATGGGCAATAGCAAAATTCTAAAATTTAGAATGATCTTATTCCATTTAAAAAATAAAGCCTGTTAAAAGGAATGTTTTAAATTAATATCTGATTAAAAATAAAATGCTTTTGACAAAAAACCTTTATGATTTCACTATAATTATGTAGAAAGAATGTAATGATATTCTGCAGACAAATCTATGGTTTATGTTATCTCATTGCATGGTTACAAACTATAAACTTAAATTGAGCTTGAAATGTTGCATAATCTCCACTAATTTTTTGTAAAATACTTGGATAGGATATAATGAATAATTTGCAGTGAAATAGCAATATTCATTTTTTTGTTGAATACACCCCTTCTTCACTGAAAATATCATATATCTCCCTGAAATATCTCTTACTATCTTGAGTGGGTGATATTTCTGCTGCACACTGTATTTGAAAAATGTATATATGAAATGATTGTCATTATATACCCCATATGGTTGCAAGAGAACAGAAAAAATGTACTGTTGGTGAGATGGAAAGAAAAGGAGACAAGGTATGTTAGAATAAAATTCTCTATATTACCAGTATAAAGGATCAATGAGGAATATCTTCTTGTGGGTGAGGGAAGTGACCTGGAGAATGGGGAAGTTGGTAGTGTACAGACCTAGTGTTGGAGCTTGTTTCAGGTTGGTTGACTTGGTAACACTGGTGAACTCAGTAACTGTCTGTCTAACACTTTAAGTGTTGTGAGTGGGTCCTTTTAAGCAGTCAGGGTGGATACATGATTCAGCATTTTTTGTCATGCTTTTTTTTTTTTTAGCAGCAGCTTTCATGATTGGTTCTGATGTTTAAACTGAATTTTATATTTTGTGAGAATTTTTTTTGTTAGCTTAATGTGATGCTCAGAGCCCATGCACAGAGATTAATTTTTTATTTTTTTTATTTTGCTTTCATAGCATTCATACCAGCCTAACAGGTATTGATGTGGAAGAAATCAGAAAGAGATCTAATTTGAAGTAATCTATTACACTTTGAATATGCACTCTTTAGCCCTTGAGGGTGTTGTCAGTGATGTTCTGAATTGGGTCATTGGGCAGTTTCGGGTCTTTCAAACATCATACTCCCCTCACCAAGGAGCTCTGATGGGGTCGACTTGGTGAGGGGAGTATGATGCAGACACTGACTTATATTAGGCAAACTCTACCTCTCTGTCATGCATTTGATTGGAAGTTGACCAATCGCAATGGTGTGAGCTCTATTTAAGTTGTTTATGGGGGATTTTTACTTTTTCTTTTTTATGTGGATACTCATCGGATACTCGGAAGGTAATTATGTGTTTTCCAGGGGTTTTGTTTTTTTTTACTTTTTTTTACTTTTTTTTTTACTTTTTTTTTTTTTTACTTTTTTTTACTTTTTTTTTTTTCACGTTTCATCTCCTCGACTGATAATTACTGTTAGTAAAAAAAAGAAAACATACATTGTCTATGGTAATGATGATATTAGTCATTTTTTTATAAGGAAATATTTAACATTCATTGATCAAGCATCCAGTACTGCTTTCAGTTGAAATTTATAAAATATTTCCTCAAAACAATTTTTCAGGAAAATAGGTTTCTCAAGTCCAGTAACTGTTATTGCTCTTTCCAGTAATGATAAGGGGTTTTCTTCTTAACCTTTTATATGAAGTCATGTGGAATGTCAACATCTTGATTATGTTATTATTTTCTCTTTGAGTTACATGTGCTATCTATTTTAGTTGTTGCTGCAGTTGGTAATCCTCAAATGATGTGGTTTATGTTATTTGGTACAGTTCTTTGTGATTCTGTTGCATCATTTTACAATATTCTAAGAAGGATGGTCTTTGCTAAGACCACAGTCTGCATTCGATCACTGCCTTTTTTAACCATGCTCAAAGCCTTTTATGGATAAGAAAATTATGCCATTAATTCTCTTTTACAATATGGAATCAGTGTTATTTGTCTAAATTTAATTATAATTGCAATAGAAAAATCACTAAATATTATAATAGGCAATATTGTACACCAGTCAGAAAGACGTCGTTGTTCATGGTGGTAAAATCCAAGTGATATCAGTTTATGTCCCAACTGAAAAAAAGGGTTGTTTTAGAAAAAAGAAATTCAAACAGAGGATTAAGTAAAATTTGTATATTAGAAAAAAAAACAAAAAAAAAATGGACACTGTGCATTAATGGTGATTTTAATGCTACTTAAAGCATTTTTAAATGCCACTGCTCCTCTGATGGAAAGAAGACGTCACTCTTTGTAATGGAAACCTCAAACAGCAACGAAGAGTGCTTACTAAACTTTTGTTACTCAAAAACTTACTCCATCTTTTACAGCGTCCTGGGTATGACGATAAACTACATCCACATCCTGAGTAAGACGATAAACTACGTCCAGCGGCAAGGCCTCTGATCAGGAGGTTTTGAGGAGCATGGAACCACCTCTTAATTGCTGGTGTTCCCAGGTCCAACCTTACCTGGGGTGGTAGCACTTGTTAGGGTCCCAGCTATGGGCAAATAGTTAAGCCTGAAACTGGGGTAAAAACACTACGAAAGTGTAAAAATAAGTTTTAATACCAGAAATACTTTGTAAAAAAATTATTATCAGCAATAAATCTTTGAAGAAAAAAAACTCTTACCAGCAATACATTTTTGAAAAAAAAATATTACCAACAATACGTTTCTGAAAAAAAATATAACCAGCAATACATTTTTGGATAAAATTATTACCAGTAATACATTTTTGAAGGAAAAAATTATTACCAGAAATAGATTTTTGACAAAACAAAATATTACGAGCAATAAAAATTTTGTTGCATTAAATAACCCATTGAGGTTGATATGCCATAGAACAAACCAAACCAAACCAAACCATGTTTAACATATGATTTGATCATCTCATGGAACACTGCTTCACATGACATAGCCCAGATAATGTGATAAAAAAAATTATTATTACTTGTAACTAAACTTCCTTCATAAACCAAGAAAAGCACTGAGGTATAACATTGAAGCCATTACAAATGTAAGAATACTTCTAGAATTCATTAAGAATTTAGAGTCCAAACTGATGTCAGTAAATCTTGATCAAAACATAAAGCAATCAATGAATGCCAAATGTTTCCTTGTAGGGAAATGGCTAACATTGCAATTACGTTAATTCTACATTTATTGTTTTTAATTTTTTATTTTTCCTTTGTTCTTACAGAACCGTCTGGCTGGTGGAAAGGACAGCTGAAAGGACGGATAGGTGTGTTTCCAGAAAACTACATTGAAAAAATAAATTAGTCATTTTTGTTAAGTGACAAAAAAAAAAAACTGAGGATAAGAAATATAGAACTGATTCTTATCAGGAAAGATAACTTTTTTTATGATCAATACTTTTCTGATCCTGAAAACATTTGTAAAATAAAAGCCTTTTTGATCATGAAAAGTATGCAAAACCCTACGTTTTCTTTTCCCACACTGTTGTACCTTCAAATCTTTTTTCCACTCCATTGAAATATATTTGTGGCCTTACTCAGCATGTTTGCCAAACTCGTTTGTTAATATTTGTTTTTTTTTTCTTCTAAAGAAACGGAAGCAGCCCATGAACAAATGGCAGGTTTTGTATAAAGGAATTTCATAAAAATTTGTTTATTGAAAGCATGTTTTTCACTTAAAAATATTTTTGCTGAAGAAGAAAAAAATATGTAAATGAAGTTGAATATTTGAAAGGACAAATAAAATTGTATATTTAACTCAAATTTGCTTTTGACCTCTTTATTGAAACAATAACAAAGTTATCTACCATGTGATGGTGCAAAGAAAAAATAGAAGCTTATCTGATCAACGGACATACCTATACTCCATCTGCCTGAAATAGATATATTTTAACTTTTTTTTATAAACATTTCACCCCAAGTAAAGCAGGAGTGCCACTAGTACTCAAGGGCTTACAAAGAGTGAAAATAAGAGAAAAGACTGAGTATATAAGATTATAGTTATCAGGGAAGCAAGTAAGAGGAAGGGAGTTCCACTGTCGGGAAGTGTGAGAGAAAAAGCTGTTGAAGTAGAAGAGGTGGTTACATTTAACTGTTTCAACAGTGAAAGGGTGGGACTGAGATGCCTACCTAGTGCCACGCTTAAATTCATGCAGTCGGGACACCAGTGAAAATATCTGATCAGAGCAGTTGCTATTAAAGTATTTGTAGAAAAGACAGAGGGAAGCCACATCATATATGTGAGAAAGTGACTGGAGTCAAGATGCCAAGTCAGGACCGGTCACATTGCATATTCGTCTTTGGATTTTGTCGAGAACCTTGAGATGAACAGCAGAGGCACCAGACCATATATGGCAACAATATTCAATACTTGGACGAATGGTAGATTCGTAGATGTGAAGGATGGAGTCAGACAAGAAAAATCTTCTGGTGTGGCACAAAGAACCAACTTTCTTTGATAGATGTTTCTTTTTTTCATACTTAAATTCATGGTCAGGGTAACAGTGAAAATAACTTGTCAGAGCAGTTAGCATGAAAATATTTGTAGAAAAGACAGAGGGAAGCCACATCATATATGTGAGAAAGTGACTGGAGTCAAGATGCCAAGTCAGGAATGATCACATTGCATATTCGTCTTTGGATTTTGTCGAGAACCTTGAGATGAACAGCAGAGGCACCAGACCATATATGGCAACAATATTCAATACTTGGACGAATGGTAGATTCGTAGATGTGAAGGATGGAGTCAGACAAGAAAAATCTTCTGGTGTGGCACAAAGAACCAACTTTCTTTGATAGATGTTTCTTTTTTTCACACTTAAATTCATGGTCAGGGTAACAGTGAAAATAACTTGTCAGAGCAGTTAGCATGAAAATATTTGTAGAAAAGACAGAGGGAAGCCACATCATATATGTGAGAAAGTGACTGGAGTCAAGATGCCAAGTCAGGACCGGTCACATTGCATATTCGTCTTTGGATTTTGTCGAGAACCTTGAGATGAACAGCAGAGGCACCAGACCATATATGGCAACAATATTCAATACTTGGACGAATGGTAGATTCGTAGATGTGAAGGATGGAGTCAGACAAGAAAAATCTTCTGGTGTGGCACAAAGAACCAACTTTCTTTGATAGATGTTTCTTTTTTTCACACTTAAATTCATGGTCAGGGTAACAGTGAAAATAACTTGTCAGAGCAGTTAGCATGAAAATATTTGTAGAAAAGACAGAGGGAAGCCACATCATATATGTGAGAAAGTGACTGGAGTCAAGATGCCAAGTCAGGAATGATCACATTGCATATTCGTCTTTGGATTTTGTCGAGAACCTTGAGATGAACAGCAGAGGCACCAGACCATATATGGCAACAATATTCAATACTTGGACGAATGGTAGATTCGTAGATGTGAAGGATGGAGTCAGACAAGAAAAATCTTCTGGTGTGGCACAAAGAACCAACTTTCTTTGATAGATGTTTCTTTTTTTCATACTTAAATTCATGGTCAGGGTAACAGTGAAAATAACTTGTCAGAGCAGTTAGCATGAAAATATTTGTAGAAAAGACAGAGGGAAGCCACATCATATATGTGAGAAAGTGACTGGAGTCAAGATGCCAAGTCAGGACCGGTCACATTGCATATTCGTCTTTGGATTTTGTCGAGAACCTTGAGATGAACAGCAGAGGCACCAGACCATATATGGCAACAATATTCAATACTTGGACGAATGGTAGATTCGTAGATGTGAAGGATGGAGTCAGACAAGAAAAATCTTCTGGTGTGGCACAAAGAACCAACTTTCTTTGATAGATGTTTCTTTTTTTCACACTTAAATTCATGGTCAGGGTAACAGTGAAAATAACTTGTCAGAGCAGTTAGCATGAAAATATTTGTAGAAAAGACAGAGGGAAGCCACATCATATATGTGAGAAAGTGACTGGAGTCAAGATGCCAAGTCAGGACCGGTCACATTGCATATTCGTCTTTGGATTTTGTCGAGAACCTTGAGATGAACAGCAGAGGCACCAGACCATATATGGCAACAATATTCAATACTTGGACGAATGGTAGATTCGTAGATGTGAAGGATGGAGTCAGACAAGAAAAATCTTCTGGTGTGGCACAAAGAACCAACTTTCTTTGATAGATGTTTCTTTTTTTCACACTTAAATTCATGGTCAGGGTAACAGTGAAAATAACTTGTCAGAGCAGTTAGCATGAAAATATTTGTAGAAAAGACAGAGGGAAGCCACATCATATATGTGAGAAAGTGACTGGAGTCAAGATGCCAAGTCAGGACCGGTCACATTGCATATTCGTCTTTGGATTTTGTCGAGAACCTTGAGATGAACAGCAGAGGCACCAGACCATATATGGCAACAATATTCAATACTTGGACGAATGGTAGATTCGTAGATGTGAAGGATGGAGTCAGACAAGAAAAATCTTCTGGTGTGGCACAAAGAACCAACTTTCTTTGATAGATGTTTCTTTTTTTCACACTTAAATTCATGGTCAGGGTAACAGTGAAAATAACTTGTCAGAGCAGTTAGCATGAAAATATTTGTAGAAAAGACAGAGGGAAGCCACATCATATATGTGAGAAAGTGACTGGAGTCAAGATGCCAAGTCAGGAATGATCACATTGCATATTCGTCTTTGGATTTTGTCGAGAACCTTGAGATGAACAGCAGAGGCACCAGACCATATATGGCAACAATATTCAATACTTGGACGAATGGTAGATTCGTAGATGTGAAGGATGGAGTCAGACAAGAAAAATCTTCTGGTGTGGCACAAAGAACCAACTTTCTTTGATAGATGTTTCTTTTTTTCACACTTAAATTCATGGTCAGGATAACAGTGAAAATAACTTGTCAGAGCAGTTAGCATGAAAATATTTGTAGAAAAGACAGAGGGAAGCCACATCATATATGTGAGAAAGTGACTGGAGTCAAGATGCCAAGTCAGCACCGGTCCCATTGCATATTCGTCTTTGGATTTTGTCGAGAACCTTGAGATGAACAGCAGAGGCACCAGACCATATATGGCAACAATATTCAATACTTGGACGAATGGTAGATTCGTAGATGTGAAGGATGGAGTCAGACAAGAAAAATCTTCTGGTGTGGCACAAAGAACCAACTTTCTTTGATAGATGTTTCTTTTTTTCACACTTAAATTCATGGTCAGGGTAACAGTGAAAATAACTTGTCAGAGCAGTTAGCATGAAAATATTTGTAGAAAAGACAGAGGGAAGCCACATCACGTCTATGAGAAAGTGACTGGAGTCTAAATGCCAAATCAGGAATGATCACATTGGATATCTGTCTTTGGATTTTGTTGAGAATCTTGAGATGAACAGTGGGACATTAAGTATATAGTATACATTTCTTTGCTTCTGTATGGACTGAATTAGTGATTGGGGGTGCTGGTGTTCACTTGTCCTCATTTTTTAACTTAGGTAGTCACCAAACTGATTCAAACAAAATAATGTTCCTCTTACCAAAAAATGACATTTACACTTTATAGTCATAATCTTTTCTTTTTTTCTTTTTATGTGCTGTGTCCATTCAGGACATAGGCGATCATGGCTCTCCACTTCTCCCTATCTCTATAAGTTTCATCCCTCTGCCACCTCTCCCAGGCTACGTTCTGTCATCCACTTGCTTAATTCCACCAGGTATATCATGCATTGCTTTTCCTTGTCTCTATTTCCCTCTATTCGACCTTGTGAGTATCAGATTCTCCAGGCCCTCCTTTCTCATTACGTGTCCCAGAAACTTCAGCTGCCTCTTCCTGATGTTTGCATCCTCTCCAAGACCTGATCGTTGCTCACACACTCGGTCCATGATATCCTCAGCATCCTTCTGTATAACCACATTTCCGTCGCCTCGAGTCCTTTCTTCATCTTTGAGGAGACTGTCCAACATTTGCTGCCATAAAGGAGGACAGACGTCATGTAACAGCTCAGTACATTTTCTTTTTTTTACCAAAGAGATCTTCCTGTCTCGCAATACTTTGCCCAGCTTTGGAATGCGTCCTTGGCCATCCCAATACGTCTACAGATCTCAGTGTTTGCAGTCATAATACATGCATCATAAAACGACGTTTACTCTATAAATCACTAACTAGTTCCATATTGACAATTTTGCGGAGGGAGAATATAAAATAAAAACATTTAAAAATTTTTTCTTAATATCATTATTTACGATGAAATAATTGTGTTTACAAAAAATAAATAAAACAGCTGTTAATAATAGAAACATCTTTCGTTTTATCTGCCATGTCCTTTCAGGATGTAGGCGATCATAGCTCTCCACCTCCCTCTATCCCTTACAGCCCTCAACAAGTTTCTTCCCTCTGCTTCCTCGCATAGAACATAGGACGGCCAGCGGCTTCTTTCCTCATGTATTAGGACCGATTCCGGTTGGAGGGAGGAAATCTTTCAGTTGGTCTTTGAATCTGCGAATTGGAGATCCGCTATGCCGTTTGCTGTTGACGAGCTCACTGTAAAGTATGGCGAACGAGAGTCTTGAAGAGGCTATTCGGGTGACATGTCCTGAACATCGATTTGAAGATAGTGGCTTCAATGTTCGAAATTTCTGAACGATTGAGGACATTGGTGCGTCAGTCCTGTCATTCGATACTTCGCTTGTTGGAATCGTTCAAGCATTTTCAAGTCTTTTCAGGGTGCACATCTCACAAGCGTAGGGCAAGGTGAAGATGACAACGGCGCGGAACATCATGGAAGTGTTCGTGGTTGTTGAGTCTTCCGAAGGCCAAATGAGTGGATTTCATGTGATGGTCGATGTCTCTTTCGCATGTTTCGGATTGTGAGAGAGTGCCGTCGAAGTATTGAAAGTCGTTGACAACTTCCCTTATATTAATAGTAATTTCTGGTGTTTCTTGTCCAGAAACAGGCTGCGTAGGTATCTTTGTTTTGTTCACATTCACTTCCATCTGACTCCCAAGAAGCTGCTTCCCCGATCACTACAATCTTAACCTGTTCAAGTCTAGGTTTAGTCGTTATCATCCCCTCTTATCCGCATCAACTGTGCCTCTTACTCTGTAACCCTCTACCTGCTTTGTGGAACCGACTCCCAAGGGGATGCTTCCCCGATAGCTACAATCTTAACCTGTTCAAGTCTAGGGTTAGCCGTTATCTTCCCCTCCTATCCACATAAACTGTGCCTCTTACTCTGTAACCTTCTACCTGCTTTGTGGAACTGACTCCCAAGAGGATGCTTCCTCGATAGCTACAATCTTAACCTGTTCAAGTCTAGGGTTAGCCGTTATCTTCCCCACATATCCCCATAAACTGTGTCTCTTAATCTGTAACCATCTACCTGCTTTGTGGAACCGACTCCTAAGAGGATGGTCCCCCATCACTATAATCTTAACCTGTTCAAGTCTAGGATTAACCGTTATCTTCCCCTCCTATACGCATAAACTCTACCTCTTACCTAGATTTGGCTCAATGCATTGTACAAAGTAAACATCACTTTAAAAAAAAATACATGATGGAAAAATGCCCCAAATTTAATAAAAACAAAATTTTATTGTCAAAATCTTTATGTCATTAGGAGAAAAGGTCAAACGATTTTTATGCATTTCACTCCCAAGCAAGACGAGAGTGCCGCTAGTACGCAAGGGGTTACAGAGAGTTGGAGCAAGAGTAAAGAGGCGTGATAGAGGAAATGATGAAGAGAAGGACGAAGAATAGATCAAACCATCTGGAGATGTCGATTGGCATTGCATTTAAATATTTGGATATTATAGCTATCAGGGAAGCAAGTAAGAGGAAGGGAGTTCCACAGATGGGAAGTGCAAGACATAAAGTTATTGGAGTAGAAGAGACGGCTACATTTAACCGTTTCGACAGTGAAAGGGTGGGACTGAGATGCCTACGTATTAGCACGTTTAAACTCATGCAGTCTGGGAACTAGCGAAAGTAGCTCGACAGAGCAGTTACCGTGAAAGTTGTTGCGTCAGCGGGTGACCATAAATTAATATGGGAAATTTTAGCGTCTTTTGGAGGTGAAAAACACATTGATTTGGGAATTCTTGGAAAATAGTTGTGATATTCTAATGAAACATTCAGGATTTATTAAGAAATGAATTGAATTATTTTTGAAGTCATCCTTTTTCGAAAATCTTTGTAACTATATATATATATATATATTACATCTGTTAACCTCCCAATTATTTAATTTTATGAAATTTCAAGAAATTCTTTTTTTTTCTGTTTGTATCGCTTAATGCTTATATATTTATAAGGACAAGTTCTCAGAGAATCTAAATCATGAAATGTTTTTGATCAGACAGGACCCTCAGTTACAGCAAATCTGCTCTAAATTATAAAATAAAAGTGAAATAGAACTAAAATGTTAATTAATTAGAAAAGCCTTTAATTGATTTTAGGTATAAAATATATTATGCACATTTTTTTTCTTTTTTAGAAAAAATGTTTTTCATGTATAATGAATATTTACAAGAATTACTTCTTTTTTCAAATTTTTATTAAAATAATTTATAAATTTTTATATACTTCTGTATTAACTTGTAACGGTCAAGTAATATCGTTATTAAATTAAGACTATATTTACTAATCATGAATGGAAAAGCTTGTTACAATTCAACGGCACCCAATATTTTAAGAAAGAATTTTGAATTTATTTTATGTACGTATAAACATGTCGATTTTTGTAAATATGGATGTCAAAACGCGACATTATTAGAAATTAAGAGTTGTGACTTTAGTAAAGTTAAAATTTATTGGTAATTTCTAACATTTCCCCAACAAGCTTCTTTAGACAATAAAGCCAAAGTAATTAAAATTCACTAAAATATTAGACTTTTTAGAGTATTTTCTTCATTTCTAAAGATTATTGGGCATTTAAATATATAGAAAGGCCTTCACGTTCTATTTGTGTTAGTTATGTTCTCACTAGAAAACATTTGTGAACATAAGTCTAGCGAGAAAGTTGTCAACACCGCATAAAAAGTAAGTAATATTTGTTTCAAATCAGATTAATTAAACTTTAATCAGCTAATGTTCCTCAAATAAAGTTTCAGAAAAGTATTTTATTTTTGAAAAAAAAAAAATAATTAAGAGAATTTCATCGTGTTGACAGATTTGTCAGTATGGACGATTTTAGCTGATGATAATAAAAAAGAACTCGTTCTAATCAATTTAAATTCTGTTTGAAATACAGCGAAGTATTTTGCTTATTGGAAATATTAAATTTAACTTATTAGCTTGGAATTAAAACTAAAAAGTTTTAAGAAAGATTTTTCATTTTCAAAAATGTATTTTAAACCTTAGGTATCATCGCTTTCCTTTGGAGGTACCCATAGTATCCGATAGGAAACAAAATGGTAGTGTCCATGTGAAATCGCAGATAGTATCTTTATAATCAGTTATTTCAAATTTCCAAAAATTATTTCTAATTTCCAAATATAGGAAATTAGTAAATGGCGATTTGTTAGTTTTTCAAAACAAGTCAGAATCGTTAGGTAATAATGGTATACCAATACTGTAGTGAAATTGTTAACTATTACTTGCTTTCAACGACTTCCGATTTTCCCTCAAATATATCTGCATACATTTTTGCAGGCGTCTTTTTCTTCCTATCTTTGTGGGAAAGTTAAACAAACACACATGTGCAAAAAAAACATGCTGATAATCTTGTTTTCAATGGAGCAGCAAAAACAGAAAATCCCTTTGTTTTGTCAGCCTCGAACCGGAATTCTGTTCTTCGTGGATAAGCTGAAAGCAGTTGTATCATGAAGAAAAACAAATAAACAACCACAGTGACGCATTCACACACACTGACATGCACATTTCTTCTTTTATGTACTGTATATCTTCCGGGCGTCGGCAATCATGGCTCTCTACAATTTCCCACCCTTCGTAGCCCTAAGTAATGTTTGTCGCCTTACTATCTCTTCCAGACCCTATTCTATCACCCATTTACTCGTTAGGAAGCTTACTCTATTTCTTTACGATCTTCCTGTCTCGAATATGCCATGTGAGATTCAGATTCTACAAGTTCTCTTGACGCCTAGTGAAAATAAAAGCGTGCAATAGAAATAGTAAGAGAATATAGTCCTTCCTCGGTATCCGCGAGAGACGATTGTAGAAATAGAATAGAAATGTTAAGTCAATACTTGTTATATATATATATATATATATATATATATTTATATATATATATAAATATAAAAGTGGACATGGAAGTCAGCACGCTCTGTCTCTGATATTGAGCACTTTATCCCATAAATATAGCACACTTTAAGACTATATTTCTTCATATATATATATATATATATATATATATATTGAGGCAGCATATCTTTAGTCAAGCATGTTTCATCAAATAATATAGATATATTACGTTTATTTTCATGATAATCCTTTCCAGTTCTCTAATTATCTTCTTAATGTTAAATTGAAATTCATCAAGAGAGACGCCGCATTTTGATGCAATTCAACTAAACATCATAGAACTTACAGTTACATCTAACCATCTCAACTGTAAAATAATGAGACCAAATCGCCAACCTAGTACTGCGCTTAAATTCATAGACTCTAGTTACCATAGAAGAAAGTACAACGGAACCATTATCATGAAAGTATATACAGAAAAGGCATGAGAAGCTACGCTACAGCAGTGGGTAAAGTGACTGGGACTGAGATGTCTTGTCGAGACCAATAATATTGCAGATAATTTTTGGATTTTAAATTAAAATTTAAAATTATATATTGTAGGCATGAACAATTTTTTGGTGGAAAATCAACAGCTGAGAAAAAAATTATAAAAATAAATTGCCGTCAGCAAGAAGAAATTTTGGAGATCATTGTGCCATAATATTTAGGTTCAACTTTAGAGAAACAGAAATATTTGTGATAGTGTGAAAAGTTTTCTTTTAACTTTATAACAAACATTTTTAAAATCTTTATGCCGTTATTAAGAAGAGTGGAGTAAATTTTGATATAAAAATTATTCGTGTATATTCTATAGCATTAGATTTGTGAAACGGTTTTAACATGAAAGTAAAAAAAAATCCTAATAATTTTCATCAGAACATTTTAAAGCGACATGAATCTTGATTTATTAAATCTACGATGATAAAACGGATGATTTTTTTCATTACAAATTCCCGAAAACAATGTGCACATATTAAAAACAGCGAACGAACGAGACGTTAGACGAAGAAAGCTGAAATCGCGAATACTGTAAGGTAACTTTGAGAGTGTCATTTTATTACAAATAGGGTAATATGATCATCTTCGCTCTACAGCAAGCACCATTTAGATTATTACTCAAATGAGCACCATTATACTAGAAATATGGAATGATCTTTAAGGGTAATGTGATCATGTAGCGGACCGTGGGGGTGAAGATGTGAAGAGATATCTGTGGGTTAAAATTTCCTGCTAGCCGGTCCAGCTACATGGGAATGTTGGACTATAATTAAGTCCAAAGAAGACAAAGAAAACAAGCAAGACGGATATACATGGGTAAACAAATATATATTAATAACAAAACAAGTTAAACAAAGATATGGACTGTTACATAGAGTTTGTATGGAGAAATTATGTGTGTGTGTTGTAAGTGTTCGTACGTACGTGTATTGTTCTTAGCGTGTTCCCTGAATTTGGGAAACGGTGTATCTGTGAGAGGTCACATGTTGGCCTAAGTGGAAAAAGAGAGATTTTACCTCGCCTCGCACGAGGTAGCGGCCCAAGGTCAGAGAGAGAGAGAGAGAGAGAGAGAGAGAGAGAGAGAGAGAGAGAGAGAGAGAGAGAGAGAGGTCAGCCAGTATTTATAGCCAGGAGAGAGAGACCCCTGTTGAAGGATTAAAGAACTGAGGAGGAGCTAACTCCGACAATCATTAACGCTCTACAGCAAACACCATTTAGATTCTTACTCAGGTTAGCATCATTACACGAGAAATAGGGAAGAATTTTAGAGTGGTAACGTGTTCTTCATAGCATTACAGAAACCCCATTTTAGATTCGGACTCAGACGAGCATGATCTTTTTACAAATAGGAAAAGATTCATCATCGCTCTTATACAAGCGCCCATATATACTACGTGAATAAGCAAAGACATCTTCTCTCCTTGTTGCATAGAAGACAATTCCCTTCCTGAATCCAATCCTTAATTTTTCGGATCATGTATTCGTTTCCTTGTTTATTTAATAAGCAAACGATTGAATAACACACTTTTCAGATCTGCCGCTTTCATCTTCTTTAACTTAGTGAATAAAGCATATAGGTAAAAGAACTAGCATATTATTTTCTTTTTAGTTTTTTCTTCTGACAAAAACTTTTATTCATATAATTATAGATGATCCTTATTTTCTTATCAATGCCGCGTACCTTTCACTGTGTTAAAAAATAAATGGAGAACGGGTGAGAATCTTTTCTATTAAATAACACAGAATCGAAATAACTTTTAAAAAATAAATAAAAACGGGATGTTAAAGGAACTCAATAAAATTATACATTTTATAACCTGATGGAGAAGTATAAGCAAATTTGTTTTGTTAATAGGCAACAAAATGTTTTTCTAATAGGCATTCTTT
The DNA here is from genome assembly GCA_964036315.1 of Acanthosepion esculentum. Classification (NCBI taxonomy): domain Eukaryota; kingdom Metazoa; phylum Mollusca; class Cephalopoda; order Sepiida; family Sepiidae; genus Acanthosepion; species Acanthosepion esculentum. Next base: position 150,258,750 of record OZ038475.1, read on the forward strand.
AAATAATTATCAGTGTTTAAAAGAAAAACAACATGAATTAACCAAACAAAATTATGAATTTTATAACTTTAAAGATCAATGTAAGCAAATAACATCTTTTACAAACTCAATAGACACGAATAGTTAATAAAGATTTATTCTATTCATATTAAACTCAGATATTTTATAAGCGCTTCTTCAAAGGTCGACTTTCGAAATCACAGTTTCAAATAAGGAAAACAATATATAGCATTGTTTTTATTGACTATCTTTAAAAGGGCCACACCATCAAAAGAGAGTACTATACCTACTTGCTTGGGCGGTTACGAAAGACCAAACGCCCAGAAAAACTGACGAAAGTGGTCTTGTTTTATTAGGACAATGCTCCAGCTCAGAAGTCCTTGGTTTCAATGTTTCGAAACTCCCGCAAACTCTTTCCTGCGAGATCTGATAGTATTTCCTACTTCTGACCGCCCCCCCCCCCAACAAAAGACTTAAGTGCTAAAAGGTAGAGTGTTGTATATAGGGAGGGTTGAATAGAATGAGTATGTAGGATAGGTAACAGGTCACTTTTGAATTGAAGAGGTTAAGACTGTAGCGAACAGGGAGCATACCCTCGGGAGTTCGTTCCACATTGCAAAAGGTCTGGGGAAGAAAATTTGACCATGTGTACGTGACATGATGATATGTCCTAGCTGTGAAAATCTGATTTGATCATGTGTACGTGACATGATGATATGTCCTAGCAGTGAAGATCTGATTTGACCATGTATACGTGACGATGATATGTCCTAGCTGTGAAGATCTGATTTGACCATATGTACGTGACATGATGATATGTCCTAGCTGTGAAGATCTGATTTGATAATGTGTACGTGACATGATTATATGTCCTAGCTGTGAAGATCTGATTTGATCATGTGTACGTGGCATGATGATATGTCCTAGCTGTGAAGATCTGATTTGATCATGTGTACGTGGCATGATGATATGTCCTAGCTGTGAAGATCTGATTTGACCATATGTACGTGACATGATGATATGTCCTACCTGTGAAGATCTGATTTGACCATGTGTACGTGACATGATGATATGTCCTAGCTGTAAAGATCGAATGAACTGGTGGGACCAAAGAATATATTTCGTCCGAACATCTGCCATGGAAATAGTGGTAAAGCGAGCAACGTTTCATATATGGAGTTGATTTCTTTAGAAATATTGTTAAACCGCAAAGAGCTAATGTTGAGTAAGAATGCTTTTCACCAAGAAAATCTTTATTTTCTGCCCAGAAGGTTCTGGCCAAATTGAACATCTGGTTCCGAGTAAATAAGTGGAAATCAATGACTTCATATTTATTGTAATAAATAGATAAACATGAAAAACCTGTTTGTGGAAAAGGTGTTAATATTACATATACAATAGCTTCTCGAATAGACATTATAGTGTAATAAAAATCGGTGAATCTTTTACAGTTCAAAGCATTTCTAGTTTCAAATGACTAACGTTGTTTTGACAAAATATAAACAGACAACGTTAAAATCATAATATCTAAACGTATTCAACCAATCATAACTGAATGAAAGATATTTTCAAGTCAATAATATGTCTGGTAACAATCAGTAGAGACTACGCTTTCGTGAGACGATTTTTTTATAGGTTCATCAATAAAGATTTCGGCCAAAAATCGACGCTTCTTGAATAAAAACCAAATAAGATTTATATTAACACTTACAACTAAAAACTTTTGCACAATATATTTCAAAAATATATTTTATGTATTTGAAAGTGAATAAAAATTAAATTGTCTGACATTAATTTCATTTGAATTTGAAAAAAAATTGAAGAAATTAAAACTGAAAAATACATTTGCTTGCACAAAAAATGTCACAAATATTTGAATATTTTTTCTCTGGTGACTTCTCATCGAAAAGTATTTGATGATTTTGTTTTCGTTTTAACACATTCTTAAGAATTATTACTCTTTACTACTTTTGGAGACTCCTCACTTCAGCATCTGTATAAGACTCTTTCAATCTACAGATATTAAAGTATAGTATCTACTGCAATAAGCCGTAGAATGTATTGGTTATTGCATTTTAAAAGTTGCATATAATACAATAACGATAGTAACCATTTTATAGCTGATATCATTGAGCTTAGATGCCCATAAAGATTTTTATGTTGGAATTATATTCATGTTGACATGACAAGATTACTGAATGGCCTCATCTTGGATGCTAAAATTTCAGGTTGTGGTCGAACATTTTGTTTTAAAGCTAATCATATCTATCAGTTACTTAAATCGTTTCAGGTGTTTGGATTTTTAGTCGCAGCATCAGCTGTTGCATCATTAATGTTCAAGCTTTCAGGTGATCCATGGTGGTGCTTGCAGTTAAATGCAGTCTCTTGACAAGGTCTGTACAAAATCGGTTCCCTGAATGTTGTCTCCATGAAGAAGTAGAGGATGGTTGGTGCCCAAGAACATTTGAAGCTGAAGATCAAGAATAGGACTATGAAGATTCTTTAGTGGTTAGTTAAGAGAGACATCTCTGAAGATTATTCAGTGGTGAGGTAAAAGAGGTAACTTGTACATGGCTAAGAAAAGTATTCAAGTCGAGTATATGCTGTCACTTTCAAAGAAATACAAGATTTGAGAAATAACGATGACTATGTTGAAGTCTTGGTTTGGAATCAAGAGACATTTGTTTTCAGTTTGGTATGATTTTGTATATCTAAATCTGTTTAAATTAAAGAACAGGCATTACTTTTTGCCCTACTTTCATATTGAATTTCGTGGATTTTCTTAACTCTTTAGTATTAGGTGATTACACTCCGATTTTCTTCAGGCGTAGTAAGAGTTTTCCGGGAATTTTCCGCCTAAATATACTGTTGCGAGCTTGTGTATACGTCTTTTGAGATGAACAAGTGCGTCTCCTGAAATAGCCCACATCAAAACATGGCGGACTCGGAGATTGAATCCACCATAAAGAAATGCAATGAAACAGCAAGAACCAATATAAATGCACGGCCAATTAATAATGTATTAAACAACAGTCTACAAAATGACAAAGTCAATAATGTGTGTGTACGAATTAATGTGGAAAGTTTGTGTTTCGGAGTATATGTGAGTGAATGTGCGTAAGTACGTGCGTGTGTGTGTGTATGTGTGTGTGTAATGTTCATGGTGCTTCTCGATGGAAACACATAGCACCCACCACAAAGGGGAAAACGCAATCTTCACGAGAGATTACATTGTTGTAGTGTCAGCTGAAAAATGAAAAGAGAGAGAGAGAGAGAGAGAGAGAGAGAGAGAGAGAGAGAGGATCTCGCAGAATATATATGGTATTCGAGAGCGCCTCCAAGTAGCGGTTTCAAAATTTTAGGAGGAAATAACTCCGACAATACATTATTCCCATATATATATATATATATATATATATATATATATATATATATATATATATATATATATATATATATATACACCGGTTGGACAAATAATTGGAACAGGTGCAAATTCCACTCCTATATTTCAAAGAAATTTTAGGAGGAGATAACTCCGACAATACATTATTCCTATATATATATATATATATATATATATATATATATATATATATATATATATATATATATATATATATATATATATATATATATATATACAGCGGTTGGACAAATAATTGGAACAGGTGCAAATTCCACTCCTATATTTCAAAGAACTATTATATTTAGAACTAAAACTTCGTAATTGCAGGACATATCTATTGTAAATACGTTTATTTATCTAATTTACTGTCTTTGTCTTATTTATTTTTATAATTTATTAAAATTTAAGCTAAATGCGTGACCTCTCTGAATCCGAAAAAGGGCAAATTGTTGGAGCTCGCATGGCAGGAGCCTCGATGATTAAGGTTGCTGAAGTGTTTGGTTTTTCAAGAGCTACCATATCAAGAACTCTGACGCAATTCGAGAAACAGGGAAAAACGTCTAGCAACAGTAGCAATTCGGGCCGGACTTGCAAACTTATTGACAGGTACCGACGTGCATTGAAACGCAATGTGGCCAAATATCATCGGACAACTGCGGCCAAAGTGACTGCTGAGTTGAATAATCAACTGAATAGTCCAATTTCTACTAAAACTGTTCGTCGTCAACTCCATAAGGCTGGATATCATGGAAGAGCTGCCGTAAGGAAACCTCTTTCCTCCACTCGCAACATTCAGAAGAGGTTGAAGTGGTGCAGAGATCACAATGCCTGGTCTGCAGACCAATGGAAGCAAGTCATATTTTCAGACGAGTTCAGTTTTTCTCTTTTCCCAACTTCAGGGCGAGTTTATGTGTGGAGGCAGCCCAAAGAAGCTTACAGCCATGACTGTCTTCCTCCAAGCATAGAGATGGATCAGTGATAGTTTGGGCCGCCATATCATGGAAATGTCTCGGTCCAATAGTTGCCCTGCATGGTAGGATCAACAGCAAAGATTACCTGGGAGATCATGTTCATCCAATGGCCCAGACGATAATGCTCCAATACATACCACTCGAGTGGTTAAGAATTGGTATGAAGAGAATGAAAGTGATCTAGAACACATGGAGTGGCCTCTCCAATCTCGAGATATCAATATTATTGAACATTTTTTATGCATTTTGGAGTGACAAATTAGGAGCAGTTATCCTCCACCGCCGTGTCTTAAAGAGCTGGAGCAGGTGTTAATGGAAGAATGACTGAAAATTCCCCTGGATGAAGACAGGAAGCTGTATGATTCCATTCCTAAAAGTATTAAAACTGTATATGAGGCTAAAGGCGGACCACCTCCATATTAAATAAATTTTCTTTGAATTTAACAAGTATTTCAGTTATTTTGCCCAACCCCTGTATATAGGAATAAGGTATTTCGGCAGCATGGTTTCATTCAGACAGGTTTCGTTAAATAATTTAGACACCTTCTGTCTATTCATTTTCGATAAGATCCTTTCATATTCACGAATAAGCTTTTTTGTGCGGTTGTTAAATGACGAGAGGAAAACACTGTTGGCTCATATTGTGTTCATTCCGAGTACTTTCGACATAGCATAATGTCATCATCACGGTATTGTTAATGTTATGGGAACTTACCCATAATAGTAATGGACTATCCCTTACACCATAAATACTGCGCCTAAGAGGAAGCAGTAGTGTGAGTGAGTCAGTCAGAGACAGAGTCGCGTCAGACGATTATTGTAAGACATTGGAATAGTGATACTGGTCGAGACAACATAGTTCTCTCTAACCTAACCTGATTGTTATTACTAACACTTCTACTTCTTTTGTACATATTCTGTTTGTAATATATCTGTGTTATTCCATACCTGTGTTCGAGTTATTCTTCATTGGTTCCACCTTGGACCATCACCGTGGTACAAGGAACCTGGATCATAACAGTGGCGACGAGGAAACCCCCAAGTAAATACGAACTCTATACACGTCACACATAACAAGTGGCGACCTGGAAAACTCCAAAAGAAAAACAAATTCTCTACGCGGAGGACATACCTTTTTTTTTTGCTATCCGTCGCACATAACAGTGATCAACGAGTAAACCCTAAAAAAAACAAGTTCTACGCGAGATTCTAAAAAAAAAAACAAGTTCTACGCGAACACAAAAAAAAAGAAAAAAAAAAGAATTTTCTTTTTTGGATATCAAATTTTACTGGCAACAAAGGAAATTTTTCTTTGCGTACAGAGGTTACAGAATATCAGGTTACACAAAATTACGTCAACATGGAAGATTTTAAGTCAACCATTATGGAGCTTATCAAAATCCAATTTGAACAGCAGCAAAATTACGAACAGAAACTCTGGAATTGCAAGAATTATTACTACGTCTAATGTCAAATAAGGAGCAAAAATCCGAGAACGAAACAGTTCTCTCACAAGACGTTATTTGGAGTACTATCGAAGATTTCAAGCACGCACCCGACGAAGATAAAACTTTTGCAATCTACTTCCGAAAGTACGAAGATCTATATGAATTTGACTGAAAAGATTGGCCAGACGCACGTAAAGTACGTCTATTACTAAGAAAATTAGGCACATGAGAATATACCAAATTCGTAGATTATATCCTTCCAAGAAAAACAAGTGAGCTAACGTCCAAAGAAGCCATTAAACTGCTAACAGAACTTTTCAGCCATAATACTTCACTATTCCACAAAAGATGGAAATGCATGAACCTTACAAAAAAGGACAACGAAGATTACATAACTTTCGCTTCCATTGTCAAGAAATATTGTGACGACTTCAAATTATCAGAACTCAGCGCGGACAATTTCAAATGCTTAATTTACGTCCAAAGTCTGGTCTCAACCAAAGACACGGAAATGAGACGCAGAATCCTTACTAAATTGGAGAGTGAATAAAATTTGACACTTCAAAAACTAGCCGAAGACTGCCAGAGATGCATCAGTGTGAAGAAAGACTCAAAAGACATAGAAGAAGCTGGCATAGCACACATACATAAAGTACGAAGACAAACCAACTTACCCTCCTCACAAACAAAACAAACCGATTTCCCCCCTCAAGAACAGGTAAAACAAAATTTTCTGACTCTAAAAATCAATATAAAAAAAATTACCTCCCAGTCCATGCTATCGCTGTGGGACTTGGCATTGGTTTAAAGACTGTACTTATCGTTTTAAAACCTGTATATCATGTAAAAAAAAGGCCACAAAAGTTCTCACTGTTGGAATAGAAGAGAAAACAAAAGCAGAATAAGAATTACGAGGACTGACCAAGCAGATGAGACTAACATAAGAAAATACGTACAAGTTGAAATGCAAAATAGAAAAGTTAGGCTACAGCTGCATTCTGGCTCAGACTTAACGATTATAAACCTACAAACATGGAGAAAACTGAACAAACCTGCCATGTTAAAAACTGATAAAATTGCTAGATCAATTACGGGGAGAAAGATAAAATTCGAGGTTGATGTAATTACAAATGTAACATTTAATGGAATGACGAAAAAACTAAAAATGTACGTCTTAAGAAATACCGAAAACCTATTCGGAACGGACTGGATGCAAAAATTCGAATTGTGGGATCTACCTATAAGTACGTACTGCCAAAATGTAAAAAGCTTACCAACCGAGGCAGACAAATTAAAAGAAAAATTAAAAACGAGTTTCCCCGAAGTATTTTCAGCAGGCCTAGGAAGATGTAAGAAAATGGCAGCTAATATCGAAATTAAGGAGAACGTTCAGCCTATTTTCAAGAAAAAAAAGGAGCGTACCGTTTGCGTCAATTGAAAAAATTGATCAAGAATTAACCAGACTCGAAAACACTGGCATATTGACAAAAGTAGAATACAGTAAATGGGCCGCTCCGACGGTCTACGTCAAAAAGAAATCAGGCGAAATTCGAGTTTGCACTGATTTTTCTACAGGTTTGAACGCAGCAATAAAGGACTACCATTATCCTCTACCCAGTCCAGAAGAAGTATTCACTAAATTAGATGGCGGAAAATATTTTTCAAAAATTGATTTAAGTGAGGCGTACCTGTAAATTCCAGTCGATGAAGAAATTTCAAAACTATTATGCATAAACACACACAAAGGACTGTACAGATACCAAAGATTACCTTTTGGAATTAAGGTCACGCCGGCTATATTCCAACAGACAATGGATACGATGCTTGTCGGACTAGAGTACACAAATGCATACCTGGATAACGTATTGATTAATAGCGAAAGCGTTGAACAACACAGGAAGTATTTAAAAGAATACAAAGCTATGAATTCAAAGTTAAAGAAAATAAGTGCGATTTTTCATGAAGGAAATCAAATACCTTGGCCATATAATAGATCAAGAATGTAGACGACCAGACCCTGAAAGGTCAACAGCAATTTAAAAAATGCCAGTTCTTAAAAACATAACAGAACTACAAAGTTTTCTAGGATTAGTAAGTTACTAGCAGGAATTCATACCTCACATGCATAAATTTCGCGCACCACTGAACGAGCTGCTAAAGAAAGAAAAAGTTTGGCAGTGGACAGATCAATGCCAAAAAGCATTTGACGAAATAATCAAAATATTAACTTCAGATTTATTTTTGGCACACTACGATCCCAAACTAGAAATTATTGTAGCAAGTGACGATAGCGCCTACGGAGTCGGAGCGTGTATATTACATAAAATGCCAGATGGGATAATAAAACCCATCGCACATGCTTCTCGAACTCCACTACCAGTGGAGAAAAATTATTCACAAATAGAGAAACAAGATCTAGGAATTATCTTCGCAGTCACGAGGTTTCATAGGTACATCTATGGTAGACATTTTACTCTGCAGACGGATCACAAACCGTTACTAACAATTTTTGGTTCGAAAATAGGTCTACCGGTTTACACTGCAAATAGGTTACTTAGATGGGGAACAATTCTTCTGTACTATAATTTCAGATTGGAATACTTACCAACGAAAAAGATCGGGCATGCGGATGGTCTGTCGAGACTTATACCAACAAAGACAGAGCCGTTGGAAGATACGGTAATCGCAGCCTTAAGAAACGAAGAAGATATTAGGACAGTACTATGTTGTACAGTTAGAAACCTCCCAGTCACACTGCAAGACATGCAGCCAAATGAAGCCAAAAACGACGAATTTATTAATGGAACAAAAGAAAAAATAGCAGAAAAAAATGAGCTAATATCGGACAGCTTTTCTCTATGCGACAATGTGTTACTTTACAACGAAAGGGTTGTAATTCCCAAAACATTACAAAAGCGGATCTTAAAGGATTTCCACAGGGGACATACTGGTAAAAATAGAATGAAGTCGCTAATGCGAAGCTATGTATATTGGGAGAATATGGACCAGGATAATACTCAGATGGTGGAAATGTGCAAGGGTTGTAATTTAGCAGCCAAAGCACCGTCAATCATCCATAATCCATGGCCAGAGACTGATCGTCCGTGGTCAAGAATACACGCAGATTATGCGGGACCAGTTGACAGTTTTTACTATTTAATCACTGTCGATAGCTATAGTAAATGGCCGGAGGTGTTTCGTTGCAAAAATCCTACTTCAGAAACGACCATAAATTGCCTCCCCGAGCTATTCGCTCGGTTTGGTGTAGTGGATTGCCTAGTCACAGATAATGGAACGCAATTCACGTCAGCAGATTTCCAACAGTTTTGCGAAATTTATCAAGTAAAACATATAAAATCCCCGCCATATCACCCAAGATCAAATCGGCAGGCGGAGAGATTCGTTGATACAGTCAAAGGTCGCTACGAAAAGCCTACGATGTGCCCACGGAGAAAGTATTACATCAATTTCTTCAGGTATATCGAATAACGCCAAATAATGCTACACCATCAACACTATCACCAGCAGAAGTGATGTTTGCTAGAAAGATCAGATCTGCATTTGATAAATTTCTACCAAGTAAAACAAAACAAGTAACACAGTCCTATGCACCAAAAAGAAAATTTCTCCGAGGAGAAAAAATTTTTTTTAAAGCCTATAAAAATAACACATCTTACTGGGAGCAAGGCACAATTGAGAAAAGAATTTTCAAGATGGTTTACATAGTTCAGGGAAAGAATTCTCACACAGGAGACACGTAAACCAAATAAGGAAAAGACTGTTACAGGACGCCAACGGTTCACCTCAAGAAGAGTTAATGGACACGATTTTCGATACGTTTGATATAAAAAGACCGCAAACAATGCCAGAACCAAGAAAATCGTCTCGAAAAAGAAAATTTACAGAACCTTTGGAAATAGATCCAAAGAAAAAAAGATATTAAAACGCCCTGCAACGCAAAAGCTTCGGAAGGGGGGTGTTGTGGGAACTTACCCATAATAGTAATGGACCATCCCGTACACCATAAATACTGCACCTCAAGAGGAAGCAGTAGTGTGAGTGAGTCAGTTAGAGACAGAGTCGCGTCAAGCGATTACTGTAATAGTGATACTGGTCGAGACAACATAGATCTCTCTAACCTAACCTGATTGTTATTACTAACACTTCTACTTCTTTTGTACATATTCTGTTTGTAATATATCTGTGTTATTCCATACCTGTGTTCGAGTTATTCTTCATTGGTTCTACCTTGGACCATCACCGTGGTACAAGGAACCTGGGCCATAACAGTTAAATATAGAGTAAATATTTAATGTTCATGGTTGTGAAGGACAAAAATTGTTGTGGTCATCCGAAGATTACCATATGTGGAATCAGGAACGCTGTGTCATTGCTGGTTGGCAGACACCGTTTACGAGGAGGTAACTAGGTATGCTGTAGAAAAGTTCTGGGCTTGAGTAATTGCTTGATAAAAGAAAAACTATTAGTGATAAGCGCTAACATTTTAAGACTATCTATTGTACACATTTTTAAATGATTGTGGAGTATTCGTAATTAATTTTATTGAGTTTTGGTTTCAATTTTTTATATAAATAGCTTCGAGAATTATAGTTTCTGTTTATTCTTATCGTGGAAAAGTATGGAGGTATTTTCGACAAGGATTTTTCTGAATTGCGAGTGTGGACAGGTATTTTGTTGTAAGAGCTTAGAAATATTGGAAGTATTATTCAGGTGAAGACTTAGCCTACGTGAAATCGTTGTTGTCGTGTGTCTAACATAGATATTATTTGTGTCGTTAGATTCAGTCTCCCAGAGAACATTTAAATTCATAAACAACTTTTAACAACCGCACAAAAAAGGTTTTTCGCAAATATAAAATGATCTTATCGAAAAAAAGTAAACAGGACAGGTCTAAATTATTTAACGAAACCTGTCCGAATATATATATATATATATATATATATATATATATATATATATATATATATAGTGCTCTTCTATAAAAGTGACTCACCTGATTTTTTTTACTTAAAATCTTTTTCACCTATTGTTTTTGGCGTCAAACTAATTTTTAATCTTACTAATATAAAGACCTCTTTCCGACCACCTAGTAAAAAAGTTTACGCACCCTATGGTATTCTATTGATAATTATAATTTTGGATATAAATGAGATTTAGGGAAAAACTCTGTGCACAAAAAGTGACTCACTTATTTCCTGCAACTAGTAATCAATAGAAACATAACCGAACAGTTTTAAATAAAGAATAATAGAGGTATAATTTATTTATAATAGGTAATATAGTTCGAAATATTTAATAATCTATGGGTCCTCCTTTATTGAATAACCTTTTCAACCCTTTTTGGCATTGACTTGATTAGGTTCTGGCTAATTTCATCTCCAAGCATTGAATTGCATTCGGATATGAAATTCACAATCAAATCCTCTTTGTTGCTCAATTGCTTTCTCGACAGCCTGTACTTTATAATGCTCCATAAGTTTTCTATGGGGTTGAGGTCAGGAGATTGGGGCGGCCATGTCATAACACTCAACTGCTTCTCATCAAAGTATTCCTTCATCAATTTTGATTTGTGACAGGGAGCATTATCCTGCATAAAAATGAGCTTGGTGGGATCGATTTGCACCCTTTCAGCAGAAGGGAGCATACAAGAATCTAAAATTCTCTTGTACTGCTCGCTCCTGAGGGTCTTTTCAATAGGTTTTAAGAAACCAGTTCCATGAAAAGAAAAGCATCCCCAGAACATTATACTGAACGAATGCTTGACAGTACTTACTGCTAAATTCAAAGAGCTTTCAAAGCTTCTTCTTCGGATTTTAGATCGCTTATCCTTTGAATTTAGCTCAACGTTCGTTTTATCGAAGAGAACATTTAGTAAAAAATAAGGTGAGTCACTTTTATCGAACAGCCCTGTATATATATATATATATATATATATATATATATATATATATATATATATATATATATATATATTAAACACTTAAAATACATCGGTGTATTGGTCAGTTATAACAAATTTAGTATAAGAAATAAGAAAATTGAACATGGAATAGAAATGCTCAAATTCCTACAAAACCAAAACATAAACCTGAAAACGCTAGTTTTGTTTTTAAATAGCCTCGTCAGGTCCAGACTTTTATATTGATGTCATCCATGGCTCCAAACCCGTTCTGAAATATCTAAACTGTCAGCTGTATATAACCGTTTTCTCATATCAATGGTTAAATTGCTTAGAGCGAGTAAAAATTGATGAAGATATATGGTTGTGGAGAGCCATAATTTTCTACGTCCTAAAGGGACAGGAATTTCAGAACTGTTAGAAAGCAGAAACACAGCAGTGAGAAGTGCAGCTACTACACGAAATGTCACACGTTAATCAGAACAAGAGCGCACGGATCGTAGACAGGAGTTCCAATACTCTCATATTTAATGTGTACTCTACTATCTTAATGAATGTTTTATTAAATTTAAGTGGTACTAGGCTTTTACCCGTATGAGTAGTTCAATAAAAAAGGATTTTATTTAAAGAAGATAGACTGTCATATCTAATCGGTCTCCGATCTGCTTTCGTCATCGGTCTTTTCAATATACCGAGGGTTACGTGTCAGAGTGATATTAAGTGTCTTATCGTTTTTTTTTTAAACTTAAAAAAAAAAAAAGAGAAATATCATCATAAAATCCTTTAGCGATTTCGTAGAAAAGAGTTTGATATATTTTTTAAAGTTTTAAAGAAAAGAAAAAAGATAAGAGCTGAAATATCTCTTTGACACTCTCGGCATATTGATAAGAAGACTGATGACGAAAGTACATCGGAGATCGATTAGATATAAGTGCTTGACATTGTTTTTGCCTATTGCCTATTCACGATTCTTCATAATCTTTTAACCGTATCAGTTACGTGCAATCATCAATTTTATTTACTAATCTTAGGTTAGTTTGACAGAAGGTTACAAGAGCAGGGAGCCAGTGAGAAATTGAAGAGCTAATGATAACAGTAAATTGAACAGGTAGCAATAGCAGTAATATCGAACAGGTGGTAATAACAGTCAAATTGACCAGATGGTAGTAATAACAATATAATGGAACAGCTGGTAATAACAAAAAATTAAAAAGCGATTAATAACAGTACAATTGAGCAGGTTATAATAACAATAAAATTTAACAGGTAAGAAGAATAACAGCAATATCAAACAGATAGTAATAACAGTAAAGTTGAACAGATAGTAATGACTAAAATTGAACATGCAATAGCAATTATATAGCAAAATTGAACTAGTTGTAGCCGACATAGTGAACCAGAACCCAAGTCGAGGAGCGGAAGCGGTGAACGGGACTTACCGGCGTCTCGAAGAGAGACAGAGTTCGTCTGGGCATGGCACTTAGGACTTCAGTTTGAGAGAAGAGGAGTGTTACAAGGCAGGGAACGACGATAAATACCGAGAAACCGGTGTAGAGGGGAGAAACGCCCAATCTGAAATTGCGTCCCACAACGGTGTTGCTAATTTCTTGTGACCACAACCTATTTCCTGCTACTGGATTATGACCACCTCAGGCTTTGATCATCAAAGCCTTATGTGGTTTTCTCATCTCGTAGACTGGAACAGTGAATTTTCGGAAGGAGGCCCCCGTATGTGCAGCACTTAAGATTGACCAACCCGACTTCAGTATTGTATTTGACCAACATCAGAAGATCTAGACCGCCTCGTGGAAATGGACAGGAGACTGGGAGCCAGTCATGCTACAAAACCGCTTAGCTGAATACCATGTGCCCGACAAAATAAAACCTGCGTACGAAAAAGAGCTCCCAGCAGGGATTAAAGATGGCTGGTTCATTCCCTATCCTCATAGAAAACTCGAACCTCCTAAAGACCTGATCCCTTTGATGGCGATTGTGCAACCGAACAAGGCAAAAGTCAGGACCGTCATGGATTTCCGAGAGCTGAACCAATATGTCGACGCATTCACGGCTGATGCTGATGTTTGTGCCAGCAAACTGCGGGAAAGGCGACAGCATGGATCTAATGTCTACTTGCTGGATTTAAGAAAGGCCTATTTGCAAGTCCCAGTTGGTGAGTCATTGTGGCCGTTTCAGACGGTGATGTTTGCGGCAGAAAGTACTGCCTTACCTTACTGAATGTGGCACCGCAGATAATGAAGGCAATTATCAGTGCCGTGTTGTCTCAAGAAGAGACAGTAAAAGAAGGGACGTCAGTGTACATCGATGACATTTATGTAAAAGAAGACATCGTGTGATCACAGCAGGTAAGAGCTAAATTAGCTCAGGTTGGCTTCATCTGCAAGGATCTGGAACGGCTGGGAGATGGCGCCCATGTGTTGGGCTTGGAAGTTCGAGGCGAGCAAGGAATCTTGCAATGGAGACGCGGAATTGCGGTTTCAGCAGTACCTGACATCGTAAGAAGGCGAACAGTTTTTTTCCCTACGTGGAAGGCTTGTACCGGTGTGCGGATGTCTCCGCGTGGCGGCAGGCACCGTGAAGCGCAGGGTAAGTGCGGTCACCAAGGGTTGGGACGATGAGACGACTGATCCTTTGCTTATTCGCATGGTGACGGAGACCATAGCAAGAGTAAGGAAGAATGACCCTGCCAGAGTAGATTGGTGTGTGCATGGAGAAGAAATGAACGTGTGGGTCGATGCAAGAACACTAGCGATTGGAGTCTTGTTGGAGAAGGACGGCTGGGCAATTGAGTACGCGTGTCGGCTGTGACCAATAAACGATGCCGCACATATTAACCTGGCAGATCTGGACGTTGTATTGAAGGGCGTCAACTTAGCGCTCCAGTGGAGGGTTAAAAGTTGCATATAAAGACTGACTCCTTATGCGTATATCACTGTGTGTCGGATAACTTGACAGGTAAAGCCAGAGTGCGCATAAGGAGCGAGCGAAATGCTAATCAGGAGGAGGTTGGAGAGTATCAAGAGACTAGTCACTGAATAAGATCTGTCCGTGGATGTAAAATTAATAACATCAAACTGCAACCTTACTGACAGATTAACCCGCGTGCCACAAAGATGGTACGACGCAATAGAACGGGACGTTGAGCTTGTACCACCGGTATGTGTTGCTTCTGTGGAGGAGGCAGACGAGATTAATGAAAATACACCGTTGCAGCAGGCACCCCGGTGTTAGAAGGACGTGATATTTCATATGGTTGACCAATCCCTCAGTGCCCACGAGTGCCGCCAGGACTGTAGCCAAGGGGTGCCAAACGTGCCAGTCAATAAACCCAGCACCAGTCAAATGGCGAAAAGGGAAGCTGGGGGTAAGCAGCACTTGAAGCAGGCTGAGTATGGATATAACACATTACGGCGGCCAGTATTTCCTCACGCTTATAGATTCTGGACCCTCTAGATTTGCAGTCTGGCGACCATTGCCGCGGCAGGACTCTTCAAGTGTTATCCGACAGTTAAAGCCAGTGTTTTATGAACGAGGACCCCAGGAGGAAATCCTTTCTGACAACGATACTGCCATCTGTAGCAGACAGTTTGAGCGCTTCCTGGACGACTGGGGCATCCAACTTCGACTGCAATGCGCGCATGTACCAAGTGGCAATGGCATAGCAGAAAGGTGCCACAGAAGCGTAAAAAGGATTGCCGCCAGAAAGCAATGTACAGTCATGGAAGCGGTGTATATACATAACCAAAGGACGCAGTGTCTACTACAAGTGCACCTGACAATGTAATCTACACCTACCGGGTACGAGTCAAAGGGATCGACTGCGTATATCTGTCTGAACGAAGAGAAGTGCGTGGGCCACATAGGATAGGAAACTCCGTCTGGGTGAAGCCTCTCAGTAGTCGGTACACTACAAACTTCAAAAAAGGCAGGTCACCGATATCATCAGTGAGCATTCCGTATTGGTAAACAGAATCCCGCGCCATGTAAGGGATCTCCACCCTGCCCTTGAAACGACACCATTGACGAGTTTGAATGAATCGTATGAAAGCGAGTTGCTGATTGAGCCCGTACCATGTAAGATCGACGATTCCCCTGAGAACCCAAGTAAAAATGTTGACATCTCTGACAATTCTGAGAACTCCTCCGAGGAAGAAGTTCAGACATTCCCCCTTTGGAGGATCACCTGAAACAAAAGACCGCATCCGCACTATTATATGTGTGATCATGAGACCAGGGGGGAGTGTAGCAGACATAGTAAACCGGAACCCGAGTCGAGGGGCAGAAGCGGTGAGTGGGACTTGGCGGCGTTTCGAAGAGAGAGAGAGAGAGAGAGGGAGAGAGAGAGAGTTTGTCTGGGTATGGTGAGTATGACTTCAGTTTGAGAGAAGGTGAGTGCCTTGTTCCGTCAAACGAGACCATCTTGGAGAAAATAGTAGGTTCTGTTGGGGTACATCGTACGATACGTACAGTTGTGATAGAATGAACAAACGAACGAACAAAGCGGCTACAAGGCAGGGAACGACGATAAATACCGAGAAACCGGTGTAGAGGGGAGAAACGCCCAATCTGAAATTGCGTCCCACAACAGAGTCGCTAATTTCTTATGACCACACTAGCAATAATAACAATAGAATCGAACAGGTAGTAATAACAAGAGTAGGAAGCCAATGAAAAATTGGTCAGGTAATAATAACAGTAAAATTGGAAGTAATGATAGTAAAATTGAGCAGGTAGTAATAACAGTAGAATTGAGCAGGTTACAATAAAAATAAAATTGAACAGATAGTAATGACAGTAGAATTTGGCTTGTAGCAATAGCAGTTAAATCGAACCAGTAATAACAGAACAGGGAGTAATAACAGTAAAATTGAACTGGTAGTAAGGACGGTAAAACTGAACAGGAAGTAATAACAAAATCGAACAGCTAGTAATGGAAGGATAATTGAACAGGTACTAATAGCAGTAAAATTTACCAGGTAGTAATAGCAGTAAAAGTGAAAAGGTAGTGTCGCGGGCCGGTGTATCCGCTGAAAGATAAACATGTGTGTCTCCTGAAATGATCTATCTTCTAGGTGCTGTGCAAAAACCAGCAGTGTTGATTCCTACGCCCATACTGTCTTTATCTACAAAGGTTCTATTATTGAGCACTGCTCCATAAAAACAACACGTTTTAAAATATAGATTTACAGGTTATACTGAAAAGTTCTCGGATTGACTGACTTTGAAATTCTGTTGTTTGGTAGTCGAGTCAGATCTCTGGAAGTAGGTTAGAATCTATATGAATGTCTGCTTGAATTCTAAATAGATGAACCAGGACGCTTTGTTTAGAAATATGCACCTTGATCATCCTTAGCCCAACCACTCCTTTTAGTAAAAATTCAGTTAAGTACCATCCACTTTAAATTAGGTTGCGAGCATTGTATGACAAATTATTTCATAATCTGAAAATTATCAAAAAACTCAGAAAGGAGATTGTAACCATCGCTCATAAAACTACCACATATGTTTATAACTCGTTTTTATGTATTCACATATGAAAATCTTATGATTTTTATGATTATATAATGTATTTCCTTAATTACACTTAAAATTCGTCCTTGAGAGGACAAGCTCGAAATAGCGAGAAATCAGACTATTTCCAGCATTTATCGGTGATAAAAGATGCACCCGTATATAAGATGTACCAGTGTATAAGACGGACTCTTACCTTAGGGATAAAGTTTTGGGAGAAAAAAACTATAGGTGCCTTGGAAATATTTTTATTGATCAGAAATTCGGTGATATAAGACGCACCCGTATATAAAATGTACCAGTGTATAAGAAGCACGCTTATCTTGGGGATAAAGGTTTTGGGGAAAAATATCTATAGTCGCCTTGAAAAGATTTTTATTGAACAGAAATTTTGTTTTTCGGTGATATAAGACGCACCCATATATAAGATGCACCAGTGTATAAGACGTACGCTTATCTTGGGGATAAACTTTTGGGAGAAAAAAAAAATATAGTCGCCTTGGAAAGACTTTTATTGAACAGAAATTTGGTTTTTCGCTGATATAAGACGCACCAGTATATAAAATATACCAGTGTATAAGACGCACACTTATCTTGGAGATAAAGTTTTGGGAGAAACAAGAAAATATACTCGCCTTGAAAAGATTTTTATTGAACAAAAATTTGGTCCGATATTTTAAAAATCAGTATATCTTGTTCTAAAGAGAAATGGATATTTATTGCATAAAAATACAATTATGGCACAAGGCCGAAAAAGGGGAGGGGTTGAGTCTGGTCTTCACTAACTATCTTATACCTAGCTAATCCGATTCACGACCCATTCACTCTTTACAATTTGCCCATTCACCATAAAAACTCGTCCGTCACCAATCAATTATCCATAAACCATAATACCACATTTCTATCAACGGGAACCTACGAAACGCGCCCCGTGCCATAAAATTTAATGATAATAAACTATATATACAATTCTAAAGATGAACAATGAGAGGGAAGGGAGATGAACACAGTAGCAAACTTAATTTGAACACAAAGTGAACTAAACATAACTGATGTTAACAGGGCCTGTCCAACCCTCAAGAAGGAGAGAGGCCGCTGTTTTCTGCCCATTGGACAAAACCAAGAAGCTCTCTTACTAAGGGAGTGGGAAAAGGAGAAAATATATACGGATATGGGGAATAAAAAGCTGACCCAGTCGAGATAAAAAGAGGACCAAAAACAAACTGTGGAGGTTGGGAATCTCGACCTGGATCATAACCAAAGAGGCAGCCGGGAACAGGCCAGGATCAACACTTACTCACATTAACTAGGTACACAAAGAAATGAGTTCAAAACAACATAATAAAAATACTTTTAAAAGTGAAAAAGTTTACTGCTATTTAGTTTGGTTGAAAACCTACAAAATCTCTATTGCTTTTACTGTGGTTTGGAAAGGGATCAGACATTTCATCATTGCATCCAATATTATGATCAAAGTGAAAGCCACCCTCAGTTCCATCGATTGTATTACTGCTACCACACTTCTTAAATGACTCAATCACTGTATCATTCTTAATTTCTACCACAAATTCTTAACTCACATACACACCTGAGCAAGTATCGTTCTTTTCTTTAGTCCAATAAAGGTCGTAGCTAAATCTTCTTGTTACAGTCATGCTATTCCGCCCCCAGTAAAGTCTTAAAGGATTTCTTAATAGAAACATTAAGACTGCATCTGACTTATTAAACTGTCGGATATAACAGTCACTTGTATTTTAGCTCATTAGCCTTTTCATTTCAATTTTTCCTTTTTATGACCTCCAAAGGAATCCCAGTTGATTCATATCTTTAGTGTATAGGATTCAAGCCAATTTCGACATTAAATTTTGGGTTAAAAATTAAAGGTTTTTGGGTCTTATACATTGAAAAATACGGTAGACTTATCTAGAATCACCATGACTTGTGTTTGTCTCAGCACGGCACAAGAAATCAATTGTGATGCACGTAGAGAGAATCAAATCAATTTTACAGTTGTAACGATTTGCAAGGCTATTTGACCAATCATTATTCCACAGTAAGACACTTTTTATCTTCTTATTCAAGATCACAAGTGTAAGGACCTTAACGAATGATTTAGAAAGATTAGCTTGTTAACTATCACTTTACAACTATTATGACCGAAGCTTTTTTTACGACATTGTTCCCCAAGAGCCACTCAAGCTAAAGGGTTACTGAATGAAAAGAAGAGGTAAAAAGAGCATATTATAAGGATATGTAGGCGAGATAACGCTTGACCTAAGACTTGAAGTTTAGATCGTAATGATCAGTGAAGCAACTTCTCAGGAGTTTATTGCACAAAGTAACTTATAAAGAATTTCCTTCTTACCAATGGAATACGATGAGAGTGATGTGCAGATGACATGGCGAGTGCTAGCTGTGAAGGTCTGAACTGGTGGAACTAAGGAATGTAGTTCGTCTGAACATTTGGCATAGAAATAGCTACAGAGTAGCAGGAGGCTAGCAACATTTCATCCGTTGGAAAGGGGTTGTAGAGTGGGATATAATTCATCACACACAATGCAGCGTAAATAGGTTGATGTGTGGGGTGGGGCACCTCTAGCCTAGAAGGCCACAAATAGGAAGTAAGCAGTGAGGATCGAACTTGCTGTTGCTGTAATAGTTTGATAGAATAGTTTGCTAAAGAAGAAAAACAACAGAAAATGAAGCATTCTTTTTTTGTCTCGTATTATGTCTATTACAATAATCGTTTCTACATCCGACTGCTAAGATTGCTAGCAAATCCTTCTTGAAGACATCTGCTCAGGCACCTTTGTTTTTGTTCGACATCTACAGAGCTGAGTGGACGTTAGTTGCAGTTTTCACGAGAGAGCGCATAATCTAACGTGATCAACAGTAGATCGGTCACGATCATTTTCGGCTTCTGAATAGTTATCTCTACTTAGTTTCACTCACAAGGATTGGATCAACTCGTGGTATTGATTTCAGCCACTTTCCGCCGGTGTCACATGCTTAGATCGCCTCTCCAGG
The DNA here is from genome assembly GCA_964036315.1 of Acanthosepion esculentum. NCBI lineage: Eukaryota > Metazoa > Mollusca > Cephalopoda > Sepiida > Sepiidae > Acanthosepion > Acanthosepion esculentum. The sequence goes on from OZ038475.1 coordinate 150,279,054, forward strand.
CTGATAACATCAAAAAGTCACCTCCTTGACGAATCGATCGTGATAATATTCGAATCCAGGTCTAACCATATATATATATATATTAAGCGAGTTCACTCCAAGCAAGGCAGTAAAGCCACTAAGACACAAGATGTGACTGGGTGTGGAAGAATTAGACAACAGAAACATTGCTAAGGAGCGGAACCAAAGGAAAAATAAAACGTTGGTATAGAACTTACGTCTACATCTCGCCAGCTCAACTGGATATTGATGAAACCTAGTCGCTAGTCTAGTACTGCACTTAAATTCATAAAGGCTAGGTACCAAACAACACTAACACTAGCAACGAGTGCTGGTTAGTGATTCTAGTCAGGTTGACTATTAATGCTGAATAGTGAGTAATATGAACAAAACTTTCAACAAACTGTGTTTCCGAGCACACCCGTCTGCTAGGGCGACTATCCAATCCCTTTTACAGACACCTACTCAGGCACCTTTGTGTTTATTTAACACCCACGGAGTGGACCATAGTTACAGTTTTCATGAGAGAGCGCATAATCAAATATATCCGTATACTCAAAACCTCGGTCACGATGACTTATGAGACTTCGTGGTTGAACAACTATTGACGGCTTCTGAATAGTCCCATCTAGTAATTTTCACTTACTTACAAGGCATGGGTGAATCCGTGGTATAGTTTTCAATCGCTTTCCAAAGGTTCTGCACGCTTCCTGAAGTCAATAATATCAAGAAGTAGCCTTCCTAATAAATCAAACCTGGTGAGATTCGAACTCCTCGTTCACCCACTCAGTTTTGTTAATCAAATAGCTATTAAGCAGTAAGTATTGGTCATCAGGTTACCGATTTATAGCTACACTTACGCTTTTCTCGGTCTGAAAAGTTATATTATTTGAGTAATTACATTAAACATTTTCTTATGTATTTTGTGCAAATCTTTCAAAAGAATATTGAAGTCAACATTTTGTAAGTTTTATCGAAAATGTGAAAAGTTTCGTTTATCGGAAAGCATGTTTTAACATTTAATTCCGGATGACTTTATTACGTACGATTCTGTATGTAAAGAACCGTTCTTGGATAGAGCCTTAATTTTTCCAACGTTAGATTTCGGTCAAACTCAGTGATGTCACGCACTGGATGTAATGAGAGTATTTTAAAGGCGTCCGTATCGTAGCCCTTCGACTCTATAAACAACAGTAAAGTGCTAAGTTTGCTTCGAGTTAAAAACCTACGTGCAAAAACCGCTCCGTCAGGAGCTCGAAATCTTATAAAAGCAGTCGGCCATTTCGACTTTGCTTTCGGTTCAGGGGGAACTTTTTTGGATAGAGACTCGAGGAATTTGGCTCGTTTTTCTTCCTCTTTTCTTTGAATGCATTCTTCCTCCGATTTCTTCAGATGCTCTTTACGCCGCAGTTCCTCTTCCTCGAGTCGTTTCAATTCCTTCTGCCGATCAGCTAGCAACGAAAGTTGATAAGCCTGATCCTGTTCTCTGATCAGTGCTTGTCGCTGGTCTCTTTCGGACTTCATCCCAGCTTCCGACTCTTTTTGGGCCTTGAAAATATCCAGTGCTGATTTCAGGAATGTTTCCAGTTCTTTATTATCTGTTCCGATGTAAAACTCGCCAAGAATCAAAACATTTGAATCAAATTTAGTCAAAACAAGAACAACAGGTAGTCTGTTGGCCGTATACTCTTCTAACTTTTCCGAAATGGCGTTTCCCAGTTCTTTCTGCAACGAAAGAATTACAGCGCTCCGATTTTCAACTGAACAAAATTCACAATCAAAAATAATAAAGTTCTCTCTCAGATAACTAACAAAGGTTTCTGAGTAAGTGACATCTTGATTAGTACCTTGTAGGAGATTATTATTGGAACGAAAAAATATTGCTAGAGGTTTTTTGTCATCGATCGTCCTTTTAAGAGATTCCTTAATAGCAATGCTTAATGTCTTAGATGAAAGTTGCGAAAGAAAATCATCATTTTGTCTGCTCAAATGATCGTAAGATGTGGACTCGGCGTTTCTTTTGGATACGGAGCGTAAATTCTTTTGCATAGTCATTCATTTGTTTTTGGTTTCTTTTTTGTTTTGTTCTTGGTTTTTCTTGTTGCTGCAGTTGTTTTATTTGTGTTCTGACTTCGCTTATCTTCAGAGCGTTTCGTTGCTTGGAAATATCTGGATATAATAATATGAGACAGGATGACGTCACAAACAAGATGGACGTCACGTTGATTCTTTTTTTTGAGGTGAGGATATCATTCGTCTGACATTCTTTGAGCATCCGATTCTTTGAGCATCAGCTCAAGATGAAGCTTAGAACTGATAGAAAACGCTTGCATTCGACAATCTTCAGCGAAAGGTGGGTGACTGAGGCGAGCTTGGTTCGTTTGAACGGGGCTAGCCTTGATTTTCTCTTTTAGGTCAACCTACGTCACATCGGAGTGGTTTCCTGTGGATCCCTCCCCTTGGTTAGGTTAGACAAGCCTTTGTGTACCTAGTTAACGTGAGTGTTGTTCCTGGACTGTTCCCGGCTGCCACTTTGGTTATGATCCAAGTCGAGATTCCCAACCTCCCCAGCTTGTTTTTGGCCCTCTTTTTATCTCGACAGAGTCAGCTTTTTATTCCCCATGTTCGTATATATCTTTTCCATTTCCCACTCCTTTAGTAAGAGAGCTTCTTGATTTTGTCCAATGGGCAGAATACAGCAACCTCTCTTCTTCTTGAGGGTCGGACGGGCCCTACTAACATCAGTTATGTTTAGTTCACTTTGTGTTCATGTTTAGTTTGTTATTGTGTTCATCTCCCTTCCGCATTGTTCATCTTTAGAATTGTATATATAGTTTATTATCATTAAATTTTTATGGCATGGGGCGCGTTTCGTAGGTTCCCCTTGAGATGGTGTGGTATTATGGTGTGTGGAGGATTGATTGGTGACGGACGAGTTTTTATGGTGAATGGGCAAATTGTAATGAGTGAATGGGTCGTGAATCGGATTAGCTAGGTATAAGATAGTTAGTGAAGACCAGCCTCAACCTCTCCCCTTTTTCGGCCTTGTGCCATAATTGTATTTTTATAAATATCTATTCTTGCCTTATCTGGCACATGTCAGAGAGCATTCCCCAGAGTCTCGTCTCGGGAAACTGACTCCGTTTTTACGTGGTCCATAGGGAATTTTTGCCCGAGCCTATGGGCTCGGATACCCCACTTTAAACTCGTCCTTGTCCCACATCTTGCTGCTTGGGGCAGAGGGTAAATAATCATTCTTGTCAAGTATGTTTATTGAATTTCTTTTACGATCCCACTGAAAACTTAACTTACGGCTTTCGGACTGGGGTGAAAATGTATTATCTGTGCTCCTCTTTATTAAACAATGAGTGGTGCTGAGTTCCGGGGATTCCAATCTTCCGGCAGCACCTCCCTCATTGCACTAATGTGTAGGTTACCGGATATCAATGCCAGTGTGACAGTGGTCTCAGGGACTTGGCATTTTTGTCGTTGGCCCTGTAGTTAATTTAAAGTAGAATTTTTAAATTAGGAAAGACATATTGTTTGATGATGAAAACTGTGAAATCCAAGATCAAATCCAGATAAACTGTTTGATAATCAAAAGCGCTGTAAAATCCATGGGGGGTGCAGAAGGAAATGTTGCTATCAAAAATCGTACTTCAATATTAAGAAATCCCAGCACACTTGTCTTTTTCGCTGTCAATCCACTGCCCGTTCAAAAACCGTCTGATTAAAAAAACTGCACGCTGAAAAAAAGGACGGCGCTCTTCTATCAGTTGCGTCCTCGCGCATGCAAAACCACCAACACGTGCGCTATGACTTCACTACAGGCCCATATATTGATCTTCTAAGCGTAGTTTAGATGTGGCACAAGGCCGAAAGTATTGGGCACCCAGTGAGGATCGAATTCACCATTCAGTCGTAACTGTTTTAGCGAGACAAGCTTCCCAATCATTAAGCCACGCCGAGGTGCACTATCCTTGGCCCATATATACACGTATTGATACCCATTGTTAAACTAACCCTGTGTGACACCCTGCCACCATGGGAATACGATTAAATAAGCAATCAGAATATAGTTTTCGTTCTCCTCTCTATTGTGTTGTTGACAGTTTTAGAACGATGGAAACCTAGTCATTGGGATTCTTATTCAGTAGCTCCCCTATTGCACTCAATAAGGGGAGTTGTTTCCTTTTTTCCATCTTCAATAAACTCTAGAGGGCTGAGCTAGTTTTATCCTTGAATGTGTATGGGCATTCCACGTCAAACTGACCATTTTTCACAATCTACTCCCGTAGAGGTTCGTTTATGTTAAGTACGGAATCCGAGAGTACCATTTTTGCGCTCTCTAAACAAAGGTAACATACACTACTTATGGTGGAAAGTCAACTTGTGTCCAAGTACGTCCACTTCCATGACTTTAATGGTGATTTCCCGGCTACTAATGACGTCTGTGGTGACTAATTAATACAGCGAATGACCTATAATTTAAACTACAGGATTTGTAAGTAAGCTTACCACTTGCTGCATTGGTATTATAGTGCTGTGAATTGTAATGCCCACTCGCTGACCTGCACACTTTGTTGTATAAATTGCAAGTGAAATTAGGCTTAACACCGTAGTGATAGGTTATGCTCTCGTTGTGGTGACTAATCAAGCCAGCATTTGAAAGGTATACGTGTTTACATCCTGCATACGTTAGAAACTCTTTATTACGTTTTCCTAGGAATGGGATTACGTTCTCGATATAGCAAGCAACGCGTTTTAGCTCTTTGTATTCAATCCTATCTTTAAACTGGTTAATACCAGTCGCCAGTAGTGTCTTTCAAGTTGATCTTTCAGACACAAGATCTTCCCAAACTTGTCTATGTTGACCTTTTTAAGTGTGTCTTTGATGCAGTCCTTGTAGCGTTTGTGTGGCTTGCCCTGTGATATATATTCCGATTATTTTATTTTCCTTAAATGAAGCTCAGTGAAGTTTTGATTTTCATCCTAATTTCACTTGCTTTTCAGTGCATTCCACTATCATTTGTAAGTAGCGTTGATTGGAAATAAAATAAGACTTTAGCGAGATTCGAAATCACATCTCTGGTCATCGGGAAACCTGCTTTCTGGGTAAGCTGCTTTATTGATGAGGCAACGAAAATCAACCGTTTACAGTAATTCAAATCGGAAACAGGTTTTACTCTTACATTTTATATGACGTTATCATTTTGTTTTCATACACTAGTAGTATTTATTTAATTTTAATTCATGTTGGTTTTGTAATTCGTGTCAAAAGTTTTCTACACTTATCACAATCGATTTTAAGACCGTGATATAATCATATGTTCTCTGCAGACCACAAATGGAACATATATACGATCCATTGCTAAAAGATGCTGAAAAAAAAATGGTCGGCTCATTCTATCGGCTACAAGGATGAGCCCAAAGTGCAAATTACAAATCGGGGATACTAAAACCAAATAAGTACAGAAATTTAAATATCTGGAAATTGTTCTAACAGAGGACGGAAAGTGTGACGCCGAGACCCGGAGACATATTGGGATGACCAAAGATGCATTTCAAAAGCTAAGCAGAGTATTAAGAGAGAAAACTTTCGTTAGAAACAAAGAAAATAGTACTGGACTGTTACGTGATATCTGACCTCCTGTATGGCAGCGAATGTTGGACAATCTTCTTAAAGATGAAGAAAGGACGAAACAACAGAAACGTGGTTCTACAGAAAGATGCTGAGGATACCATGGACCAAACATGTGAGCATGTGGAGAAAATGGAAACAAAAATTAAACTTATACTTAACATCAGGAAGAGGCAGTTGAAATTTCTAGGATACTTAATGAGGATGAGAGGCTTGGAAATTCTGATACTCACAGGACAAATTGAGGGAAATAAGGACAGAGGAAAATAGCGCGTGACATACTTGACATGCTTGAGTAAATCGATGACAGAACAGGGTTTGGGAGAAATAACAAAAAGACAAAACTTATTAAGAGCTACAAGGGACAGGAAGATGTGGAGGACAAAATAAGAAGAATTTTCACGAAGTTGTTTAATGAATTTTTGTATGTTGACTTGCACAGTACCCGTAAAAAATTGTGGCTTCATTTACGTATTGATTAACAGCACTTCTGAAGATCAGAGTATCTTCGCGCTCTGCCAAGGATATAAGTGTCATACCCGGATGTCTGTCTAGGATCCGTGTAGCATATGTGCACCATTACTAATTTAGTAATTGCAAATTAATTTGCAAGTTAATTTTTCAGGCTGCAGAATGATGTCGCAATGATTTACTAAGCGTAGCTTTGATCCGGCAGAAGGCTAAAAATATGGGGCACCTAGTGAGGTTCGAACTTACTACTCATCGTTTCGTGCTTGATTGGATTTTATTGATTTTATTACGCCATCCTTCCCGGCCAACCGTGTCAATAGAAATGTGTGTTTTGGTATTGATAATGCCACAAAGCCATAACAAATATTTTTGGTCGCAAATATGAAATGCTGGCATTTCCACCATTCAGCGTAATTAACGGTTGGTCGTAAATTGAAACTGAAATTGGCTTCCGTGTTGAATCTGAACAATCATCATGCTGTATTACATGGCCACTTGAGATTCTCTTTTAGGCTTATTCTTACCTTAAGAGTTTTTGCAATTATCCTTCTTATCAGGTAGTCCATTATCATTAGTAGAGTAAATCATTAGTAGAGTAAATCGATGAATTAAAATGGCTAACTCAAAATAAGAAAAAAAAAAAACAACGGGAAATAATTCTCCTATACCCTCACTAACAACAATAATGGTAGTACTCAACTCACTTCAGTGCAGTTGATTTTCAAAGAATAAGACAGATGAATTGAATAAAAGAAAATGTTTGTGTTATTGATTTATTGGTTTCAAATTTCCAAACGATTTAATCATATTTTACGTAACTTTTTAAACGTTTATTCTTTATTGGTTGAGAGTAATAAATAATTATTTAGTAAGTGAAGCTTTACAATTAGAAAACAAGTTGTGACAAGTTTTGAATCGACAAAATACAAAAGTAAATGGCGCAGCCACTCGAATCCTAGCATGCCAGTCTACTAGGGCGACTAGCTAATCCCTGTTGCAGGCGCCTGCTCAGGCACATTTGTGTTTGTTCAACACCCACAGAGTCTATATGTGGTTTATACTGCAACTATGCTGAGAGGATCTTAGTTACAGTTTCTGGGAGAGAGCGCATTATCTGGTGTGATCAACAGTCTGAACAAGGATAGCACATTTAAACCCTCGGTCACGATGACTTGTGACTTTTGCGCTGTCACAACCACCGAAGGCTCTCAAGAGTTCTGTCTACGCAATTTCACTCTAAAAGTTTGGGTGCTATGGTTTGTAGTCATTTTCCAAAGGTACCGCACACTGGGAACGCCTCCTCCAGACCGATCGCATCAAGAAGTCAGACATATTCGAACCTGGGTCTCATGGTCAGAAAGCGAACTCTCTAACCACTCGGTCACGTGCCCATAACATAACAGATAAATGAATAACTAATAAAATGTTACGAAACGCTACTATTTTGTAAACACATTATCATCACCTTCATCCTTTTATTGGCTACTTCTTACGATTCTAGTTCTTTATATTAATACTTTTTTTATTTACTTGCCCAGTGATAGTAGTATCATTGCTAGTACTGTCGAAATACAATACATGTTCAAGTTTTGAGTTATTGAGTTTTCATTTTGGTTAGAGCGAGAATAAAACGTTGAGTAAGGGATGGGTTTTCTCTTAGCCAAATCGATTGTAAACCGGAGCAGCTGGAACTATCTTACAATCTAAGTATCTATACTTACAGATTTACAAGTCTAACATTCGCCTGTGTATTGAATATTACTATCACATCTGGTCTAGTGCTTCTGCTATAGGGATTTTCTAAGCGTAGCTTAGGTGTAGCACAATGCCTAAAGTATGTAGCATCCAATGAAGAACAAACTCACTATTCAGTCGTAAATGATCTAGCTAGATAAGCTTGGTAACCATTATTCCACACGGAAGCTCCCACTTTGATGCGGCTAAAGACCAAAAGAATGGAGAACACAGTGAGAATCGAACTCACTACTCAATCGTAATTGATTTAGCGATACAAGCTTGCTAACCATTACACCACGAAGTCGCCAAAATATGGTAATTTTTTAAGCGTAGCTTAGATGTGGCATAAGGTCGAAATTGATCTAGGGAGTCAGGCTTCCTAACCATTACATCAAATAGAAGTGCCTCACTTATTTTCTAAGCGTAACTTAGATTCGGCACAAGGCCAAAAGTGTGGATCACCCAGTGAGGATCGAACTCACTACACCAGCGAAACAAGCCTGCTGACCATTTCATCGCGTCGAAGTGCCTCTGGTGCTTCTACTATGTAGATTCTTGATAAATAACAAAGAAGAATTTGCAATGTTGTCGGTCCTGACATGGCATCTCTGCTCACTTTCCCACCACTGTAACAACTTTACTTTGACTTTTCTATAAATATTTTCATGGTAATTGTCCTGATGATCTTTCTCATTTAATATCTTGACTTTTCAAATTTACGTGCCGTACTAGATTGACAGCTAATTCGCATCATTTTAAAATTGAAATGGCTAGAGGCAACCGTAAGTTCTATGCTAACCGTTTCTTCTTTCGCTTATGGATCTTTCTTCCGGTCTCTTGCTTTCCAGACAATTTTGATTTCCAAAGATTTACAAGCAATGTCAATTGTTAACTTTGTCTTCTTAATTCCTGTTCTTTTATTTTTTCTCTCTCCTTAATAATTTTTTCTTTTTCTCTTATTATTTCACCCTGAGTAGTCTTAGTGACTTTATCGCCTTGATTGTGGGACGGAGCGGAGGTAATGATTGACAAAAAGAACCAAAATAAAATTTTCCTCTCATATTTAAGCTGAAATTGACATCAACCTAGCACTGCCCAGTTTTGCACGCTTCAGTAAACTACTAAATGTCGAGTGTCTGAGTGTTGAATTTCGATGAAGGATCTTTTTTAATGTCCTCATTATCCACCCTCACCGAAAAAAAAAAACCACACGCAAAAATAACCAGTTAATTATTTCAATTTCTTTGACTTAATCAACACAAAGTTGTTATTAGGTTGAGTTATAACATTCATATTATATTGACGTATATTTGACGAAATTAAGCCTCACTATCAACTGTATTACGATAATTCAATGAAAATGTTAATCATTTTTTATTCGTGTTGATTTGATTTTTATTTTTTATCAAGACAAAAGATGCAGAGTGAAACCTAAGGAATTAATGGATTTTATTTTTAATCCGACATAATTTTTTATTAATTAAACGTTATATTTTAGTAGATACACGTATTTAAGTAGACGCCTGTGCATTCGAGAATTATAAAGAAAATATACCATCCGGCAATTTGCGCACATGCGTCCACGTTCATAGGTTAAACCTCCGTTAGATCCAACATGTATTAGACCGCTTGCCCACGAAGAGCTTCATATCCCAACAAGGTTAAATTACCCTTTCAAGGAATGCATATCTTCTCGTCCAAATTTTCTCTAGAGACTACATTTCCTCGAAAGTTCTTAGGTGGTAATTTTATTTATCCGAAACGTAAACAAAGTAATTTCTAAAGAAATAATGGATTCTTTTTAATTCAATATTATTACTTTAAACTTTATATTTTAGTATATATTTTAGTACTTATATTTAGTATTTTAGTAGATATTCGTGTTTGAGTTAGACGCCTTTTTTCGAAGTGTGAATTACATTTACTAGCCTATGCATTCGAGTCTCTTAACACCTGCAAAATCAATGAATAATATATTCCACGAAAAACAGGTTTTCAACTCTTTCTTTCGTTTGCATTTCTTTTAAATGTGAGACGGAGCCGAAAGTTAATATTACAATTTGTAATGTCGTTGCAAGCACATTCCATATATTTCTTTTCATACAGAATTTTAATTTTCAAAGGAAAATATTTCAAGCAAAAGTACTGCTTTTCAATTCTTGTTTTTCTCTTTCTCTATTTTGCTTCCTTTTTGAGATTCAGTAATCACATGGATTAGAAACGCATGAATTAGAAAACAATTATAGCCATGTCTGCCGTTATGTAAGCTTTCATCAGCGTCGTCTCCACAACGTTCTGAATGTTCACTGAACTAGCTCAAGTCAACTAGGGTCACAAACATTGAAATTATACTGCAAAATTACTCACCTGTGATGAGCTGCCAATGTAGATGGTGATGAAAGTTCATCATCTTTTAAAGTCGTTCTTTTTGAACAAACTGCAAAGCCATAGAAGAGATACAGAAACCCCTTTTAGATAAAAAAAATAAAATGAAAACTCAATCTCCTGCAGAAACATCTATCGTCAGATGACAACAGAAGTTATCGACGGGGAGAAATGGATGTCTGTCATCACATTACTCCAGGACGGCTAGAACTATGATCATTAAATTTCCACTGATTTGAGGAAAGGCGATCTAGAAAATTGACACTCACAAAACGCATTGAAGGCAAAGGAGACAGAAAAGGCAGCGCCATAAGCATCTTTGTGTTAATAGTTCTCAGAATAGGGATTAGGAGAGATAGCAAAATGAGAAAGACTTCTGAAGGAAGACGCCCTTCAGAAGGGTCATGTCACATAGAAAAAGATTAAATTATTGTTGTGTTCTTATTTGATGCTGTACGGTCATTAGCAGCATTTATTAAATAGTATAGAAAATGAAGTGAATAAAGGAGTGCGTCAGTGTGTTAATGCGTGTTCGTGTAGAGATGCCCTGTTTCAAGCATAGGAGGAACGGTGGATAGCGGCTCAGATTGAGGAATCGGAGAGCCGAGTTCGAATTCCGGGCGAATCCATTACGTGCTAATACCCTTGGGAAAGGCATGGAATCTAGTATTCTGCGCCCCCTCCAGCTATGGGAATATAGCAGGAAAGATCAGGTTCTACAGCCTTGTATGGCAACTGGTCTACTGCAGAAAGAAATAGCAACTTACTGCGGAAAAAAATCTGCCTCGTCTATCATGTTTCGAAAGATACATGATCGCCTACGCGTGTATCACGCATGACACATAACTGGCTGACTGTGTACAAAAATCATATGAAAAATTGTGAGATACTTACATTTTGAGTTTTTTGTCGGTTTAATAGAATTATTAGATACGGCTGTATGTGAACAAGTAAATCAAGGCCAAGCAGCTTTCCTATCACGAAGGCCGGGGTCCGAACATCATTACGATCGATTTGTCCAGTGGGTAACTTCTTGATGTTAACTTTTAGGGAAGGATACCCTAGCATGCGGCACCGTTGGAAAATGCCTGGAAACCATACCCCACGGATTGACCCATGCCTTGTAAGTGAAATTGAGTAGGCGGAACTATTCAGAAGCAGTCAATGATTGTGAAAGAACGAATTAACAAGTCATCGTGACCGAGGTTTTGAGCGTACTGGCTTTGTTTAAACTTTGATGAAGCCAGCAAGTGTAACTCAGTGTCGCTCATCATAGTTGTATAAACCACGGGTGGGCACTGTTGGTGTTTAACAAACACAAATATGCCTGAGCAAGCGTCTGCAACAGGGATAGGCTAACGGCCTAAGCAGATGGGTGTGCTCGGAAGATTATTATTATTATTATTATTAATGTATTTTATGCTATGTACTTTTTATATAATGTTCAGTGCGCCGTTATATTCACCGAGGACAAAATCACCTCTAGAGTTTAAACGAGACATTTCTAATGTTTCCCGTGGTTAACCTTTAACACGCTGTATTATTCACTATTTTCCTATCTGTTATGGTTCAAATTCCTTGTACCACGGTGATGGTCCAAGGTAGAACCAATGAAGAATATGGTATGGAATAACAGATATATTACAAACAGAAATATATACAGAGAAGTAGAAGTATTAGTAATGACTATCAGATTTGGTTAGAGTGAACTATGTTGTCTCGACAAGTATCACTATTCCAATGTTCTTACAATAATCCCCCCTGCTCCCTCTTGAGGCGCAGTATTTATAATGTCCGGAATAGTCCATTATCCTTATGTGTAAGTTCCCACAACCCCCCCTTCCGAGGCTTTTGCGTAGCAGGGATTTTTAATATCTTATTTTCTTTGGATCTATTTCCAAATGTTCTGTGAACTTCCTTTTTCTGGACGATCTTCGTGGTTCTAGCATTGTTTGCGGCCTTTTCATATCAAATGTATCCAAAATCGTATCCATCACTTCTTCCTGAGGTGGACCGTTAGCATCCTGTAACAGTCTCTTCCTTATTTAGTTTACGTGTCTTCTATGTGAGAATTTGTGTCCCTGTACTATGTAAACCATATTGCCGATTCTTTTTTCAATTGTTCCTTGCTCCCAGTACGATGTATTATTTTTATATGCTTTAAAAAAACGTTTTCTCCTGGGTGGAATTTTCTTTTTGGTACGCACGACTATGTTATTGGCTACGTTTGACTTGGTAGCAATTTATCAAATACAGATCTGATTTTTCTAGCGAACATCACTTCTGCGGGTGTTAATGTCGATGGCGTAGCATTATTTGGTGTAATTCTATATACCTGTAGAAATTGTTGTAATGATTTTTCCGTAGGCACATCATATGCTTTTCTTAACGCTCTTTTGAATGTATCAACAAATCTCTCCGCTTGTCCATTTGATCTTGGGTGATATGGCGGGGATTTTATATGTTTGACTTGATAAATTTCGCAAAACTCTTGGAAGTCCCCTGATGTGAATTGCGTTCCATTATCTGTGACTAGGCGATCCACTATTCCAAATCGAGCAAATAGCTCGTGGAGGCAATTTATGGTAGTTTCCGAAGTAGGACTTTTGCAACGAAACACCACCGGCCATTTACTATAACTATCCACTATGATCGAATAGTAGAAACCATCAATTGAACCTGCATAATCTGCGTGTATTCTTGACCACGGACGATCTGTCTCTGGCCATGGCTTATGGATAATTGGCGGTGATTTGGCTGCTAAGGAACAACCCTTGCATTTTTCCACCATCTGAGTAATATCCTGGTCCATGTTTTTCCAATATACATAGCTTCGCATCAGCGATTTCATTCTATTTTTTCCTGGATGGCCCCTGTGGAAATCCTTTAGGATTCGCTTTTGTAGTGTTTTGGGAATTACGACCCTTTCGTTATAAAGTAGCACATTATCGCATAAAGAAAAGCTGTCCGATATTTGTTTATTTTTTTTTTTGCTATTTTTGCTTTTGTTTCTTTTATGAATTCATCATTTATTGCGTCATTTTTTATCTCTTGTAGTGAGACGGGGAGGTTTCGAACTGTAAAACATAGTACTGTCCTGATATCTTCTTCATGTCGTAGGGCTGCGATTACAGAATCTTCCAAAGGCTCTGTTTTCGTTGGTATAAGTCTCGACAGACCATCCGCCCGATTTTTTCGTTGTTAGATACTCCAATTTAAAATTGTAGTTCAGAAGAATTATACCCCATCTTAGTAACCTATTTGCAGTGTAAACCGGTACACCGTTTTCGACCCAAATATTGTTAGTAACGGCTTGTGATCCGTCTGTAGAGTAAAAAATCTACCATAGATATATTTATGAAATCTTGTGACTGCGAAAATAATTCCTAGAGCTTCTTTCTCTATTTGTGAATATTTTTTCTCTGCTGGTATTGGGGTTTGAGAAGCATGCGCGATGGGTTTTATTATCCCATCCGGCATTTTATGCAGTATACACGCCCCGACTCCATAGGCGTTCGCGTCACTTGCTACAATTATTTCTAATTTAGGATCGTAGTGTGCCAAAAATAAATCCGAAGTTAACGTCTTAATTATTTTGTCAAACGTTTTCTGGCATTCATCTGTCCATTGCCAAACTTTTTCTTTCTTCAGAAGTTCGTTCAGTGGTACGCGAAGTTTATGCATGTGAGGAATGAGTTCCTGGTAGTAACTCACTAAGCCTAGAAAACTTTGTAATTCTGTTATGTTCTTAGGAACTGGCATTTTTTTTATTGCCGTTGCCCTTTCAGGGTCTGGTGGTCGTCTTCCTTCTTGATCAATGATATGGCCCAGGTATTTAATTTCCTTCATGAAAAAATCGCATTTGTTTTCTTTTACCTTGAACCCATAGATTTGTATTCTCTTAAACACCTCTTGTACGTGTTCCAAGTGTTGTTCAACACTTTCGCTATTTATCAATACGTCATCCAGGTATGCAATCGTGTACTTTAGTCCGGCGAGCATAGTATCCATTGTCTGTTGGAATATAGCCGGCGTGACCTTAATCCCAAATGGTAGTCTTTGGTATTTGTACAATCCTTTGTGTGTGTTTATGCACAGTAATTTTTAACTTTCCGCATCGACTGTAATTTGCAGGTACGCTTCACTTAAATCTATTTTTGAAAAAAAATTTCCGCCATTTAATTTAGTGAATACTTGTTCTGGACTGGGTAGAGGATAGTGGTAGTCTTTTATCGCTGCGTTCAAACCCGTTGAGAAATGAGCGCATACTCGAATCTCTCCTGATTTCTTTTGGACGTAAACCGTAGGTGCGGCCCATTGACTGTATTCTACTTTTGCCAATTCTTGATCTATTTTTTTCTATTGAAGCAAACGGTACGCTCCTTTTTTTTTCTTGAAGATAGGTTGAACGTTTTCTTTTATTTCTATACTTGCTGCCATTTTTTTACATCTTCCGAGACCTGCTGAAAATACTTCAGGGAAACTCGTTTTTAGTTTCTCTTTTAATTTATCTGCCTCGGTTGATAAACTTTTTACATTTTGGCAGTACGTACTTATTGGTAAATCCCAAAGTTCGAATTTTTGCATCCAGTCAGTTCCGAATAAGTTTTCTGTATTTCTTAATACATACATTTTTAATTTTTTTGTCATTCCATTAAATGTCACGTTTGTAATCACTTCACCCTCAAATTTTATTTTTCTCCCCTTTACCCATCTAGCAATTTTATCCGTTTTTAACATGACAGGTTTGTTCAGTTTTCTCCATGTTTGTAGTCTGACTTTTCTGTTTTGCATTTCTACTTGTACGTATTTTCTTTTGTTAGTCTCATCCGCTTGGTCAGTCCTCGTGATTCTTATCCTGATTTCTCTTCTAGTCCAACAATGAGAACTTTTATGTCTTATTTTGTTACATGATAGACAAGTTTTAAAACGGCATGGACAGTCTTTATACCAATGCCAACTCCCACAGCGATAGCATGGACTGGGTGGTAGTTTTTTCTGATATTGAATTTTAGAAGTAGAAAATTTTGTTTTAGCTGTTTTTGAGGAGGAAAAATTGGTCTGATTTGTTTCTGAGGACGGAAAGTTGGTTTGTCTTCGTACTTTACGTACATGCGCGATGCCAGCTTCTTCTATATCTTTTGAGTCTTTCTTCACACTGATGCATCTCTGGCAGTCTTCGGCCAGTTTTTGAAGTGTCAAATCTTGTTCCCTCTCCAATTTTGTAAGGATTCTGCGTCTCATTTCAGCGTCTTGAAACCAGGCCTTGGACGTATATTAAGCATTTGAAATTGTCCGCGCTGAGTTCCGATAATTCAAAGTCATCACAATATTTGTTTACAATGGAAGCGAAAGTTATGTAATCTTCGCTGTCCTTTTTTGTTAGGTTCAGACATTTCCATCTTTTGTGGAATAGTGAGGTATTAGGGCTGAAAAGTTCTGTTAACAGTTTTATGGCTTCTTTGAAAGTTAACTCATTTGTTTTCCTCGGTAGGATATAATCTACGAATTTGGTATATTCGCATGTGCCTAATTTTCTTAGTAATAGACGTACTTTTCGTGCGTCTGACCAATCTCTGCAGTCAAATTCATATAGATCTTCGTACCTTCGGAAGTAAGTTGCAAAGGTTTTGTCTTCGTCGGGTGCATACGTGAAATCTTCGATAGTGCTCCAAATAGCGTCTCGTGAGGGAACTGTTTCGTTCTCGGAATTTTGCCCTTTATTTGACATTACACGAAGCAATAATTCTTGTAATTCAAGATGTTTCTGTTCGTTTTTTTGTTGCTGTTCAAATTGGATTTTGATAAGTTCCACAATGGTTGACTTAAAATCTTCCATGTTAACGTAATTTTGTTTAAGTATTTTACCTTAGTGTAACCTGATATTCTGAAACCTGTGTACGCCAAAAAAATTTTCTTTTTTGCCACAGTAAAATTGATGTCCAAAAAGAAAATTCTTTTTTTTATGTGTTCGCGTAGAACTTGTTTTTTTAGAAATCTCCACGAAGAACTTATTTTTTTAAAGATCTCCACGTAGAACTTGTTTCTTACAGTTTACTCGTCGACACTGTTATGTGCGACGGATAGCAAAAAAAAAGGTATTTCCTCCGCGTAGAGAGTTCGTTTTTTCTTGGGTTTCCTCGTCGCCACTTTTATGTGCGACGGATAGCAAAAAAAGTATGTCCTCCGCGTAGAGAGTTCGTTTTTTTAGGGGTTTCCTCGTCGCTACTGTAATACTTAATTTCAGTCGTGGTCATTTTCTGTTGCCATAGTAGTATATGACAACACAACTGTACTATTCAAGCATTCATTCATCTGAGTCACTTGCAGTGGCAGGATATAATTTTTGCTTTGTAAACAAAATCACCCCCAGTAGGTTAAAGGTTAAAGCAGAAAGCATAGTATGAGTTTTTTGCACCATTTTCTCATAGACTGCTTTTTGGACGCCATCTAGCGGTCCTAATTAGAAGTCGTCTGCAAAACAAATGTGGTTGTCCCAAAAGGGGTCTGATTCTCGGTCTAATGCTCAACTGGACCTTGTGTCCGTCAGTTTAGCTAAACCAAACTTTTTATCTTTTTGTTTAACTGTATAAATATTGAGTTGAACATTTCTTAGACAAAAAAACATCAAGGATATTTTTTCTTTTGAGTATTTTCCAATCGCCGGGAAAATAACAGTTAAAATCTCATCTGCTGACATTTTGCTCTGAGTAATGGTCATCAAGTTACCATAAATGTTTACCTCACGACACCATTAATTAATTTATACGTCCACAAAAATCTAATTAGTCTCTATTTATTGCAGTTATGAGAGTTTCAAAAAATGTGTGGTGGTGAATTTGACATTCTATTACATTAAATGTTTTGGGGGAGATACCATTCAATAAATATACTGTTTAGATGAATATTCTCTTACTAAAGCCAAATGTCCCGTTTAAGTCTTCCGCAGGAACTCGCTTAAAATACCACTCGTAGGGTTATGTTTTAGCAAGTAATTGTACACCCTTATGCAAATTAATTGAAACAAAACGAATAATTATTATTTACTTTTTTTTTTCGTATTTTTCCAATGAAACATGGCCTATTTTAGTACTTCGTATGTCCATTCCACGAAATCGTTCATTTCAGATTGACCACAGATTCTTGATTGGATTTAAGTCGGGAGAGATTCCGGGACAGTCTATAGTACTTTGATTTGCTCACTGGTGAGGCTTGCCAGTGTGTTCGTGCAGCGTTACAATTTTCGCACGCTTCCTTGGAGTAACGTCCATCGCAGACAATGGCCGTAGGACAACTGATCGACAGTCGAGACAATAGTGTCTGGACGTGATAAAAATCTGATGCAATCACGGATGATCCAATATTTTTCAAGGCCAAACAAATATTCATCATACACCGCGAAAATAGATTCATATTACTGCACACCACTGCAAATGAGATAATCTGAAGACAAAATTGAACTTTATTACACCCTGTCACTCCAGTGGGTTTAAAACTGACCGTATGGCGAAAGAAAACTAAAGCGGTTGTTTCAATTAATTTGCACAAGGGTGTAATATGAAAGTTAGAAACAGTCATTATTAGCTTTAGTATTAAGTTACTGCGATTATGATTCTATAATAATTCAGACAAGAATTTAATATATCAAATAGTATTATAAAAACTCGTGGGACATTTAAAAACAACTTAACCATAACATATTTATATATTACTACATACTTTTATACGTAAGCATGTTCCCAGAATACAAATAAAAAAAATAAAGAAACTAGATATACAGAGTGTCCATAAAGTTTGTGTGCACGTTAAAAAATATATAACTTTATTTGTATTTGTGATAGAAATAATCTGCAAAAAATGTTATAAAGTTTAATGTACCTAGTTTTAATTATAGCTAAAATAACTAATGTGATTTCAGGCATTATTGTAAATCAATTGGCAAATGTTTTCCGTGAACTCTGTGAATTATATATATATATATATATATATATATATATATATATATATATATATATATATATATATATATATATATACAGGGTATCCATAAAGTTTGTGTGAACTTTAAAAAAATCATAACTTTATTTGTATTTGCGATAGAAATAATATGTTAAATTTTTTATAAAGTTTAATGTACCTAGTTTTAAGTATAGCTAAAATAACTAATGTGATTTCAGGCATTACTGTAAATCAATTGGCAAATGTTTTCTGTGAACTGCAAAATCATATTACCCTTTGTATTGCTAATGATGGAGGACATGTGGAAACTTAAATAAAATTTCAATAAAACCTTAACAAATATAGATTTACTTATTTCTAATCCTTTTTACAAATTATTTCTATCGCAAATACAAATAAAGTTATAATTTTTTTTAAAGTGCATACGAACTTTATGGACACTCTGTATAAAGGAAAATAACGCGTATCTATATAGACCCTGTTTCGAGGTGTCGGGTGGTTTTAATTATCTTCAGGATATATTCCTCAGTGGAGTTACCAATTGTGGAAGTGTACTTATTACAGGGTGATGTAGGCATCGAAGTTTTCTCAAACAAAAGATTAAGAATTACGTACAGTTGAAAACATATTTATTGCCCGTGAAAACTAAATTAAAAGAATGCAAGAAAGATAAGAAGGAAGTTGTGTACATAGAGATCTCAATTTCCGTTCGCGCGTGTGTGTGAAGTTACGATGAAAAAATTGTGAGAGAATTACATTTGAGAAGAATTCGTTTTGTCGGTTTGACTGTGGAGTAATGGATATTGGCTCGGATTGAGGAATCGGAGAGCCGAGTTCGAATTCCAGTCAGAATCCATTATATTCACTTACGTGCTAATACCCTATAGAAATGTGTGAATCCTTTTCTCTGTCAGCTACGGGCTAATAGCAGGATAGACCAGGTTCTATAGGCTTGGATGGCCACTGGTCTACCGCAGAAATAAATAGCAAGCTACTGCGGGAAAAAAAATCTGCCATGTCAGTCATGTATCGAAAGACACATGATCGCCTAATCGTGTATCACGCATGGCACATAACTGACTGAGAATCATTAGATATTTCTGTGCATAGTCAAGTAAACGGACGACATTGTATGCTATGTACTATTTTGTGTTGTGTTCAGTGTGACATGTTTGTCGTTGGGTAATGAAAAGTTTCACTGGAATGTAAGGGACACGTTCTATCTGTAAGCAATCTTGTGGGAGAAAGAGCAAAAAGAAGATGAGACTACGGCGCATTCTGTCAGCGCCATCTAACGGTTGTTAACCGATGTTATTTTCCAACTAAGTGGGGGAATCTCACTGTATCATAGATTTAATTGAGCATGATACTTGTTAATGCTGAGGTAGTCTCCAATGGTTTTTTTACGATGTTGGAAAAACATTTTGAATACATGATTAAAAAAATATAAACAGCTTGAGATTTTGACTGATATTTGTTTCAACTAAACTAAAAGAATTAGCAGAATCCTTGAATACAGTATAAAATGACGTATTTCGTAACTCTGTCGTGTCCACTAAAATATTTAATAAAATATTTCATCATAATTTAGCTAGATACTGTCAAAATATCGGGTGGACTTAGTAGAAGTCATATCATGCGGCTTTTTAGGACCAATTACGAAGAAATAAATAATATAATTTTTGGAGCCGATGTTCTTACAAAAAAATGTATAAAACTCACCAAGTCCGGCCCCCAAAACATGAGACACACAGAATGTCATCATTAACCTTTAAACCTACACGGAAAGCAAACAAAAATATATACCTAGCTTATGCCCTTTTGCCCTGCACATGTATATTTATAAGAAATAACGGGGTAAAAAAAACCTTTATGTTGAAACTACTCAGGTTCATACCAAATTATTAACAGAAAGGAAAAGTATTTCACAATAATGAAAAATGGAAAACATGATAATATTGCTATCGATCGGATTAAACCGGCTTCTGTCGATAATGAATTCTCACAAAGCAACAAAGATAGAAATATGAGTATCCAGATTCAAATATTAGTCAAAAGACAAATGGACAAAGATCCAGCAAAGCAAATGACACCCAGCCAGAAACAATAACACAGACGGATGTTACGACAAGATCTGGAAGACATGTGCATTGGCCAATACGTTACAAAATATACCTGAGAAAAAAACTTTCTAATGATCTGGAGAGGGCCTTTGTCGTGCCCACTAAAATATTTAATAAAATATTTCATCATGATTTAGGTAGATACCGCAAAAATATCGTGTGGACGTAGTAGAAGACATACCGCGTGGGTTTTTATGCCCAAATAGGAAATAAATAATAAAATTCTGGAGCCGATGTTCTTACGAAATAAGTGTATAAAAGTCATGAAGTTCGGCCCCAAACATGTGACGCACAGATGTCACCAAGGTCCACATCACTCTAGCTGCATATCTTCAAGACCCCATTCACGTCCACACAAAAAGCTGACAAAAATACAAAGAGACCGATCAAGACTACGGCAACACAGTTCATATAAAGAACTAAATTCTAACTATTTCTTGTACATCACCCTGTACTACTAAGTACGCACATACGTACTGACTCTTTCACACAAACACACATATAACACTATTTCACTGTTTCTGACATACGTACACAAATGCAACTTATATTCTATTCCAGAATTTTATTAAATAAACAAAAAGACATTACTTTTTAAATCTATAACCAACTTCTCGTATTCTTGTCGTTATATTAAATTAATGTTTATTTGTTTATATTACGTAGTTTTTTTCTACAGGATTTTGTTCTTTCAATTAAAATCGTGGGATTAGTATAAACGGCCAAATTACGAGCAGTTCCGCAACAATTGACTCTTTCACACAAACAAACATGTAACCACATTTCAACATTCTCACATACGCCATACATTTTATATTCTACCCAAGAACTCTATTAACAACCAAAAATTCATTCAACACATTAAACCAACTTTTTTATTCTTGTGGTTATATATAAAATGTTATTTGTTAATACTACGTTGTCTTTTCATACTTGAAATTTGTGGGATTATTTTAAACGGCCAAATTACGAGCAGTCTCGCAACAATATTTTATGTTAATGTATCGAATCCCGACACTCCTAATTTTGACATCTAACAAAAACACAAGCAGAAGGAATCCTACAAATCTTTTTTGTCTTACAAGGTAACCAAAAAAGTTCTGTCCGTTTTTTGATTAGTCATTGAATGAAGTTGAAATATATATGAAATGCGTGTAGCAATTGTTTTCAAATTCGGACAGCCGGAAGTAGGAACATCAGACGTTATAAAGAACACGCACACCGTGCCCGGCCATCAGTTATAAGCCGGACAGCTGTGAGAAGGATGGAAGTGTCTAGAGATCTCGTTTGTGGCTGTTTGCTTTACGACTTCAAAGTGGGCTTATCAGCAGCTGCATCAAGTCGCCGCATATGTCAAGCGTTTGGGGATAGTGCTGTGGATGAACGTACTGCAAGGCGTTGGTTTCGAAAATTCAAGTCGGGAGATTTGTCTCTCCATGATGAGCCTCGCAGTGGACGACCACAGGTCTTGGATGTCGGATTCCTGAAGGCGGCCATTGAAGAGGATAGTAGTCTAACGTGTGGTGAACTTGCAAGACAGTTCAACGTTTCCTATGAAACGGTTAGACTTCACCTGTACCGCCTAGGTAAGACGTACAAACTGAGCAAGTGGGTTCCGCAAACGCTGTTGGAGGTCCACAAGGGACAACGAGTGGCAGCCTGCGTATCGCTGCTTTCTCGCCACTGTACCGCATCTTTATTCCATCGAGTGCTTACCAGTGATGAAAAGTGGGTTCTGTACGAAACTCCCAAGCTTTCCAGACATTGGTTGTCTCCTCAGGATGCTGTCCCTCACACAGCAAGACCGCCTATGCACCCACGTAAGATTATGCTTTGTGTCTGGTGGACAGGTCGTCAAGTGGTTCATTATGAACTGCTACCAACGGGCCAAGCGGTCACTGGAGACCTATACTCGCAGCAATTGAAACGTGTGCAACAGGCATTGCGCCAGAAGGAGTCAGCACTGGTGAATCGCAAAGTGTGCTTTTTCTCCAAGACAACGCCAGGCTACATGTCGCGCGAGTGGTCAGGGATACCATACAACAACTTGGGTGGGAGACTTTGTGCCATCCACCTTATTCACCTAACCTTGCGCCATCCGATTACCACCTCTTCCACTCCCTGGATAATCTTCTTCGTGGGAAATCCTTCACCAATGAAGAAGAGTTGTGCAAAGCCCTCACGAAATTCTTTGTGTCAACCCCCCCCCCTCGAGTTCTACCGCAAGGGCATTGAACAGCTGGAGACACATTGGCAGAAGGTGCTGGATGCCGATGGCGATTACTTCGAAGACTAAATATAAGTTACACATACTGTGAAGCGTTTTCTTTTTTCCTTTAAAAACGGACAGAACTTTTTTGGTTACCTTGTATTTTACATTTCTGTGTCACATTGTACATCGTCGATTAAAACATTTTCAGACAGAAAACATCTTGTACTTGTTTATAAAGAAAGTGTAATTCTACTAACAATTAATTTTATGACAAAGACTAAGCAGTCATCATTAAATTTTAACTTATGTTATTTAATTTTTAATACATTCTTGTATAAGATGTAAAAAATAGGCCCCAATAAAATTTTCACTTAGATTGCATATCCTTAGGCGTCCGTTCGATATAAATACCAATGACGCTCTGTAATTTTCTAGCTGCAACCATAAACTGTACTTGGGGATACTCTAATATAATCACGTAGCTTGGCACAGTGAGAGTTTACGTAATTTTCAGATTTATATCTTTACATGTCCTTACCGTTTCCCTCATTGCTAATGTTTTTTTAACTATATAATAAGCGACCGCCATTTTCAAATAAAACAGTCTTATGTGAAAAGAACATGTTCTTTTCGTAAATAAAAATAAAATGTGAAAAATGCGACTATTGCGACTTAGGTATGGGTGAATTAATCTATTCAAACTAATTCAAAAGCAAGCATAAATATGTTCTTTAAAATATATATAATTAAACTACAATTTTCCATGATTCACTCACGTACATTCATACCTGCTCGATGCGTATCCAAATGTAAACAAATGACGTCACACATTATGAATTATAAATGTTGTTTAATACTGTTTATTATTAAACAGAGCATTTACTAAAATCTTTGTATCTATAAAAAAGAATGTATAAACATAAAACTGTCTTAAAATTAATTGTCGGACTTTGTCCATTTCATAATATATATATATATATATATTTATAGTTATATATCACAATATATAAATACATTTATATATACATATATATATATATATATATATAAATTGTCGGACTTTGTCCATTTCATAATATATATATATATATATATATATATATATATATATATATATAGATATATATATATATATATATATATATATTTATAGATATATATCACAATGTATAAATACATTTATATATACATATATATGCAATTTTTATATATATTATTTATGTATTATATATGCGCGGTACTTACTGGAAAGCGCTCAGTATTAGTGATAGAGCTAACATATTTAGCAGTGCTGATGTGAGTTTTGTGAACCTGGACTTCATGCCCTTTACAATCGTTAGACAAAATGACGATCGCAAAGGGCGTGAAACCCAGGGTCACAAGCTCACATCAGCACAACTAAATATATACAATACTTAAGTAATTCATCGAGTCTAGAAGAAACCTCAACAGAATGCAGAAAGCACTGGACGGCCGTTTCGTCCTATATATATATATATATATATATATATATATATATATATATATATATATATATATATATATATATTATTGAGATTATAATAAAGCATTTTAAATCGCTACACAAAAGCTTTCATGTTTCAATATTATGATTGTACTTCCTCAGGCGATGGTTAGTAACTTATGATACTGTTAATACTGTTTATTATAAACAGAGTATTTACTGAAATATTTCTATGTATGAAAATAACGTATAAACAATAAATATATTAAAATAATTCACGGACTTAGTCCATATCATAATATATATATATATACATATATATATATATATATATATATATATATATATATATATATATATATATATATATATATATATATGTATTAAAAGTACCAAACATTTCTGTTACCGTGGTTTCCCCACCAATAATGGTTTCTTCAGGCAGTGAAAAGGTAATTGCTTTACTCTACATTATTTATACACTTATATAATTCCAGGGAAATGTAATGGGAGGAAAAGGGTAAACTTAGAGTATAGAAAAATGTATGAGGAAAGAAGAAAAGATGAATAAAGAAAGAAAAGATTTCAGACTGACTTTGGTACTTTCATCGAGGTCCATATTTTTCTAATAAATACTTCTTTGCATATTTGCAAGGTGCTATTATCTTAGACCTCTCATTTAGTAGGTTGTTTCGCTCTATATACGACACAATAACCGGTTTTTCTTCCTAACATAATCTGCACGACATATAGCTCAATGCAGTGTTTAAAGTGTGGATCTCTCGCTTACAATGGACGCGTTTGATCTTTTTGCTTTTTTCTTAAATAACAATAATCAAGGTGTGATCATATGTAAGTTTATATGTGTATATTTCAATTTATGTCTGATCATATTTTTTGTTATATAAGGCGAACTTAAAGCAGTCGCCGAATGTTACACTCCGATGGTGTGTGTATATATATATATATATATATATATATATATATATATATATATATATATATATGTATGTAATTTAATTTAAAGAAAAACCAGACAACTTTAAGGTTCCATAAGGTTATAATTTAATTTAAAGTAAATTGGATTATCAATACGGATTACCAAGACTTTTATTCTCAACATATATATATATATATATATATATATATATATATATATATATATATATATATATATATATGTTGTGACCAAGTAAATGGTTAAAGAAATAACAAAACAAGTGCTTCAAATATATCATATATTAAACAGTAAGTACAACAGAAGAGAATTACACGACTAGTGAGTGTGTGTCGGTTGACCAGCGTTCAATCTATTCGATTTTACCCCCAAGGCCTTCTCTTCTACTAATATTATAGTAGGCGGAAGAGTCCAAAATAGACCCTTTAGAGGAAGGACACCACAAAAATATATATTAACGAAAAAGACAATAGGAAATCTGTTGTTTTTTAGCCGACGCGTTTCGTCCAATGTGGACTTTTTCAAGGCAAAAATTAAATGAATTTATTGAAACAGAGTACTCATAAACAATAAACAAAATGTCGTTAGCAACTAGAATAATTTAGAAACGCTATTGTATATTCATATCGTCAACTGAAAAATAACGTCAATTACTTTATGTTTGAAGCGAATATTTTCACATGTAGAAATATTTTTTGTATAGTTGTGTTATCGGAATCAATCGTTTTCTTTTGATTTATTGATATATTTGGTGTATACGTTGGCTTGGGAGAGTAGTGATTCTGTTAGGAAAAGTGATGTTGGAAAAAAACCTGGGTGGATAATATTCAATGGCGGCACTCTCGATGATTTTCCTTCTGAATGAATTATTTTATTTTTTTTATGAGTGTAGCATTTATAAAATCAAAATTGTGCTTGAATTTATTTCTTTGTATGACTAGTACATTTGTAAAATTGTTATTTTATTTTATTATCTTTTGTGCTCATAGATGCGTCTTTTTAAAAATTTCTGCATATTTCTCCAATGTATTGTAAGGAACAGTTTCGGCAACTTATTTTATATATGCCTGCTTCACAAATATTATTGCTATAGGTGTCTGAGGATCTGATTATATTCATAATGGTTTGAGAATTATTTGTGATTATTTTGAAATTATTTAGATGGGATAGGTTGTTCTGAATAATGGACGTGACGGAATTAGTCGGTAGTATTATGTATCTGTTCTCATATAATTTATTATTACGGATGATGTTATTTTCGTTATGGTTGTGTATTTTGTGTGACTTTCTTCTTGCGTTGTGGATGAAATGTTATGGGTTTTGTAAGCTTTTGAATGTGTTTTCCATGTATGTTTCTTCTTTAGGTAAATATTGGGGGCTGCAGATTCTTAATGCTCTCAGATAGAATCCTATAAAAATCCCAGATTTAATTTTAGAAGAGTGTATTGAGTAGAAATTGATCAGGTCATTTGTTGTTTATAGATACGTTGTTTCAATACATTCATTTCGTTTTTTGCCTTCAAAAAGTTCACATTGTACGAGACGCGTCGGCTAAAACAACAGTTTTCCTATTCTCTTTTTCCTTAATACATATTGTCTTTTTCTACAGGTTAATTCTAAGAAATTCTTACACACACACACACACACACACACACACACACACACACACATATATATATATATATATATTAGAGATACAGATAGTGTAGTCACAGGAATCGACACTATATTGTGACTACAATTAACACTTAAATGCCATCTTCAAACCAAGTACCACTATTACTTTAGCGAGTTGTAGGTATAGCGGGTTGTGTATATCGGTCACTAGGGGATTAAGGGAAGTGGGTGAAGAAAAAACTGGAACTTTCTAGCTTCCTTAATCCTTTAGTGACCTACACTGACAACCAGTTATATATACATTCCAAGTAAAGTAAAGGTATTGAACAAGCCATTAAAGTGTGCAACTGACAGTCATTCTGTAGTGTTGAATACTATGTTTACGTTGTCTATATCTATAAACATTCTAACCGTTCTAACTTGGATATTTAGCTCTCTTCACCTATAATTATAGCAAATTTTAAACACTATATTTATATAACAGGTGTTTTAGAAAAGGAATTATCATGATATATACTTTACAATTCAGGCTAGAGTATCCTTTATTAGCTTTTATATTGGCCACGTCTCCACTGTGGTATACGCCGTACTAGGTAACAGTCTAGATATTTTAAACTGAACTTCTATGTGCCGTGTCCATTCAGGAAGTTGGCGATCATGGTTCTCCACACTGTCCTGTTCTTTGCAGTTCTTAATAAATTTTGTCTTTTTGTTATCTCTCCTAAATCTTACTCCACCATATATTTACTCAAGCTTTCTAGGTACGTTATGCTTTCTTTTCTTCTGTCACGCTTGACTTCAAACTTTCCTGTGAGTATCAAATTTTCAAACCCTCTTTCCTCATTATTTGTCCTAGACATTTCACCTGTCTCTTCCTGATGTTTAGTATAAGTGCACTTTTTGTTTCTCTAAAACTTAGTCGTTGCTTACATGTTCGGTCCATGGCATTCTCAGCATCTTTCTGTAGAACCAGATTTCTGTTGTTTCATGTCTCTTCATTGCCATATAGGAGGTTCAGTTCTCTTCTGTTTGTTTTTAACGAAATGTTTCTGTTTCTTAATACTTTGCTTAGCTTTTGGAAGGTATTTTTCGGTATCTCAACGCTTTTTCGGATTTCAGTGTCTCCCTTTCCGCCCCCTGTTAAGACTTCCTAGATATTTAAATTGCTGTATTTGTTTGATCTTGGTATCTCCAATTTGTAATTTACATATTGAGCTGTTATTTTTCTAACAACCATGCATTCTACCTTCTTGCAGTTGACGATTAGTCCTTTCTTCTAGCTTCCCTTCACTATCTTCTTTAGGAGTTCTTTCTATAGTGTCTGCTATAAATTAACTCGAGATAAACAGTTACGAAAGCAACATAAAAAGCGATGGCTGAAAGGACTTTCCAACCATAGGAATAACAAAGAAATACTTAGATCATTCGACTTGTAAGCGCGACCAAAGTTAGTTACATCGAATTTAAAATGAGTATCCAATGAATTCGTGAACATTTACATAGATTGGCACAGATATGCTTTGCAGTCGAGGTACATTTCGATAGAGTCATCAAATTGGCACTCTGGATGGACCCACCATATGCAAGATGGAAGAGATCACCGTTTCTAGAACTGGTTCATCAAGGAACCTGGTCTGTGCAATCAGTAATTTCGCATCTATTTAGTAGATTTACAAAGACTTGTATCGACCAGAACAGATGTTATTTTAATAAACTTACTTTAGCCCACGGTCACAAATGAGTGAGGATTGAATTCACTACTCAGTAGTAATCGTCAATCAGACTAGCTCGTTAACCATTACCTCACGCTGAGGTGATCTAAAATAATAAGCGTAGATTAGTTTTTGCACACAGCAAAATATATATAGCGCTCCGTGAAGATCGATCTCACTACTTAGTAGAAATGATCGGGTTATCGATTACTACACCACAGCGAGGTACATAGGTTAACCGAAGCAGTCATTTGCAGAGCGTTGATTATTGACTGTAAAATCCATTAAGCGTTGAAACAGATCAGCTGTAACAAATGGCTGGGTGTGTATGATTAATCCTAGGAACTGTACTTGATGTTGTTGCACAAGTTTCCTACTCGCTTAGCAACTGGTTCAACGAGGAAGACTTGCAAGTAAAGAATAAAGGGGTGCGCATTATTTATGCTGATAGGAAAGCTAATAACTGCTGTTACAATGGCAATAGATATTAGATCATATCATTCAACACTTTACTTTGCATTCATGATGCACAGCGTAGTGACACAACCGGACATCATCATTTGTTTTTTTTTTAAATAAATGGTTAAATCTATCAAATGAAAACATTAAAACGGTGTCAACTGATTAACTACTCCCTCTTAGGACAAAAGGAACACAACAATAACAAAGCAATAAACAAAAAACAAAAACAAACAAAAAACAAAAAAAAAAACGAAATGTTTCCAAGATATTTTTTGCTTAAAATTCTACTTTTATTTAATAGAATCATTTTTTGTTGTAGCATACCTACGGACGATAATGGGCGTGTCCTTCATTCGCATAAATACAGTAGTAAATACTGTATGTTGGTCTTCATCCGGAGATTCGTCTCCATCTGTACTGGTCAAACTCTCTGCCACCGGGCAGAGAGGATCCCCAGACGAGGCTATGTCGAAGGGCAGAGTTTCGTCTCGGGAAACAGCTACCCGACCGTGTTTTATACGGGGTCTACGGGGAATTTTTGTTCAAGCCTCCGGGCTCGGATACCTCCCATTAAATTCGGCCTTGTGCCACATCTGACCGCGTGGGGCGGTTGGTAGATATCCTGCAGTTGGAGATTCGTCTCCATCTGTACTGGTCAAACTCTCTGCCTCCGGGCAGAGAGGATCCCAAGACGAGACTATATCGAAGGGCAGAGTCTCGTCTCAGGAAATAGCTATCTGACCGCGTTTTATGCGGGGTCTACGGGGAATTTTTGGCTGAGCCTACGGGCTCGGATACTCCACATGAAATTCGGCCTTGTGCCACATCTGACCACGTGGGGCAGTTGTTAGATATCCTGCAGTTGGAGATTCATTGTGTAATTCACTTGACTCAGTTCTAGCAGTTGACTGCTTCTACGCGCCGCTGGCGAATCTTATATGTGTTGTTCTTGTCCTAAGTATTATCGTTTATTACCAACCTTCGTGTGATTATTCTATTCAGTAACATTCCCTAGGTTACAACATTTTTGCTTTTTACTAAATTGAAAATTGTTTACATGTTACTATTACTTACCGAAAGTGAAAGTTGAAATTTCTGGGACATATAATGAGGAAAGAAGGATTGGAAAATGTGACATTCACAGGACATATTGAAAGCAAAAGGACAGAGAGAAACAACGTGTAGCCTTGTATAAATGGACGGCAGAACAGGATGAGGAAAGGATACTAAAAAGACAAACATTTCTCAGAGCTACAAAATATATGGAATTGTGGAGAGACATAGTCAGCCACGCCCTGAAAAGAAGAAGAAATTTGGTCAAATTGTGTTTTTCCCCATCAAAATGTTTCAGTTAAACTTGATCTTATTTCAATAATTTGAAGATCACTTTATCTGAGATTTCTAACTTCAGAAGGCTAACGCAATGATAATGTTATCTAAAAACAATTAAAATAAAGAAAAGCGTATGTGAAAGCACATATATGAGCATTGTGGCAATATAGAATACACCAGAAATTTAAAAACAATCTATTAGCGGGCCATAAATGAAAGGAGACCAAACAAAATGTCATGCGACAAACACCCAAGCATAATAGTTCCCTTACGGTCGTGTGTGGCATCTGTCGGACTTGAGTGAGCACAGGGATTCGCCTGAGATTTTTTATTCAACGTCTACTTTACCATTCGTGCGTAGTGTCTTCTCTATTGGGCTCAAGTGCAGTCATGAAAATTTTCATGGATATCGAGAGTTGTCCACTCAGAAAACTTTCGCTTTCAACGCCACTGATCTTGTCCAAGGAAAGTGAAGTTACCGATAATGCGTTGAACCAGTGGTGTAGTTAGTAAGGGTTCTAATGGTATTACCCCTGAAATGTGTAGGCGAAGTCATAACGTCATGAATAAAAATGGAGCCTAAAAATCGCTATTAACGTTGGCTTTCATATAGATAATCTATGGACTTGCGCTAAACATGCGGAAGCAGAGAGCAGTGCGTATGATAGTAATAAGCCAGGAGAAAATTTGCCAAATTTCAGAACTGCCCGTCTAGGCGACTTGCCACCTTGCTATCACCTTGCCACCACCTTGCTATCACCTTGCCACGCCTCTGGAATTTCCAAATATAAATTGTTTTTTTCAAAATGTTTTCGGTTGTTTTATTTCTCCCTTACTATGCTTTCCTTGATTTTTGTTCTGTTTATAGTCCAGCCTATAAATTATAGTTCATTTTTATGATTTTTGTTTTGTTTATAGTCCAGCCTTTAAATTATAGTACATTGTTATGATTTTTGTTCTGTTTATAGTCTAGCCTATAAATTATAGTTCATTGTTATGATTTTTGTTCTGTTTATAGTCTAGCCTATAAATTATAGTTCATTGTTATGATTTTTGTTCTGTTTATAGTCTAGCCTATAAATTATAGTTCATTGTTATGATTTTTCCAGTCGTTCTTTTCTCAGTTACCTTTTGACGAACGCACATCCTACAATTTATTATAAATTTTGAGTCATTTTTCGAGTATGAAAACAGCCTTGAAAACTCTACAGACAACATCTTGTACAGCTATAGTAGACAAGAGATAAATGGAATAATCATCCATAATGAAATTATAAAACAGAGAAGATAATAAAATCAGTTATCGCATATCATATAGGGAAGAAAATATGGAAATTAAATGAACTAGAAGAAATGGTATTATTATATATGTCCTCATGAGCAACTTGAGAGTATTTATTGGCTGAATCAATAAAAATAAAGAAAGAAGCGAGATGAAAGACATGGAACAAGGATCTAACTCCCAAAACATCATAAACAGTTTTTCTGATATACTCTCCAAATCACATTCAGCTTCACGAAAGAAATTAATGAATTAAAGAAAAAACTCAGGCACAAAGCAAAAAAAAAAAAAAAAACCGGCAAGTTGCGCCTCCACGTAGTGTAATGGTTAGCAAGCTTGTCTCGATAGAACAATTACTGACTGCGTAGTGGGTTCAATCCTCACTGGGAGTCTCATACTTTTGTCTTTGTCCCACATCTAATCAAAGAACGGGAGTAAGTAAATAAAAAATAAATAAAATAAACTACATCTTTGGGGCTTACTATTAGAGAAGAACAAGACTTTCCTTCACCACCAAAAAGAACGAAACAAACAAAAAAAAATACACCTTTGTGTAAATTAATTAAAACAAAACGAATAATTCCGTTATTATTTACTTTTTTTCGCATTTTTCGAATGAAACATGATCCCGTGCACATGTTAGTACTTCGTATGTCCATTCCACGAACTCTTAGCTTACAGATTGACCACAGATTCTCGATTGGATTTAAATCAGGAGATTTTCAGGGCCAGTTTATAGTACATTCATTTCCTCACTGGTAAGGCTTGCTAGGGAGTTTTTGCAGCGTTAAAATTTCGTGTACTCCCTTGGAGCAACGTCCATCGAAGACAACAACCGTAAGAGAACTAATCGACAGTCGAGACAATAATGTCTGGGCGTGATGAAAATCTGATGCAATCATATGACGCAATATTTTTCAAGGCCGAACAAATTTCATCATACACCACGAAAATAGATTCATATTACTGCATATCACTGCAAATAAGCTAATCTGAGGACAAAATTGAAATATATTGCACCCTGTCACTCCAGTGCATCTAAAACTGAGTGTATGGCGAAAGAAAGCGGTTGTTTCAATTAATTTGCGAAAGGGTGTGTGTAAGCCAAATTTTCGTAATCAATTTCCATTGTGTTCGGTAGAATTGAACAAAATGACAATGACATGTCCACAGACAGAAATGAAAACGAAGTCAAAAACCGAAATGAATAAGATATATGTGTCAGAATTATTTAACTAAACAATAACGGAATCTTTGTAAAGAAGAGGAAAAAACGAAAAATTAATTGAGACAGATTAATGTTTGTGGCAGGAATAATTCCTCAACCAAGTGTGTATTTGATGAACAATCTGCATGCATCAATTAACTGCTTGTAAATTAGTTCACATCACAAAT
Source organism: Acanthosepion esculentum (assembly GCA_964036315.1). Lineage (NCBI taxonomy): Eukaryota > Metazoa > Mollusca > Cephalopoda > Sepiida > Sepiidae > Acanthosepion > Acanthosepion esculentum. Next base: position 150,311,805 of record OZ038475.1, read on the forward strand.
TCAATATAATACTTTATTCGTAGAAAAACTTTATAGAAAGAAAATTTACATGCTTAGTGGAGATATTTACTGAATGCAAATATTTTATGTAGCATTTTTGAAGGAAAGGAAAAATTCTCATCAAAGAGCATTTTATTGAAGGATTGACAATATTTAAACTGAACGATAAAGAATATACCGCCATTTAATGTCGAACGTTTTGAAACGAGGAATTATCATTATAATATAGCACGTATAATTATTATGAAGGAATTATCATTATAATATAGACGTTTAATTATTATTAAGGAATTATCATTATAATTTGGCACGTATAATTATTATTAAGGAATTATCATTATAATATAGTACGTATAATTATTATTAAGGAATTATCATTATAATATAGTACGTATAATTATTATTAAGGAATTATCATTATAATTGTTATGGTCCAAGGTTAGGGCCAAGGAAGAACAACACGAACACAAGAGTAGAAATAACAAAGATATATTACACAGAATAATAATACAAGATGTTGAAGGTATTAGTATGACTGTCAGTCTGGTTTGGAGTGAACTACTATTGGATCGACTCGATTCCGTCTCGTACCTCTCTCTTGAGAGGCGCAGTATTCATAGTGTCAGGAAGAGTTCACTCTGTCGTTATAGGTAAGGTCCCACTACACCCCCCTCTCAAAGCTTTTACCTCGCAGGAGTCTTTAATATTTTTTCCTCTTCTGATTAATCATCAAAGGCTCTGTAAATGTTCTTTTTCTGCTTGATTTTCGCGGTTCTGAAATTGCCTGAGGCCTTTGCATATCGAATGTGTCAAATATTGTGTCCATTAGTTCCTCCTCTTCCTGAGGTAGACCGTTAGAATCCCCTAACAGCCTCTTTCTGATCTGATTTCAGTGCCTTTTATGCGAGAACTTCGGACCTTGAATTATGTAAATAACGTTCCCGATTCGTTTCTCTATTGTACCTGGCTCCCAACTTTCTCTCCTGGGTTAAATTTTTTCTTTGGTACAAACGACGTTGGTGATTGCTTTGTCGAATACAGATCTAATTTTTCGGGCGAACATCACTTCCGCGGGTGATAATGCTGATGGCGTAGTACTGTTCGGTGTAATTCTATATACTTGCAAGAATTGTTGTAAAGCCTTTTCTGTTGGTACGTCATAAACTTTCCTTTGTGCTTTTTTAATGTATCTACAAACCTCTCCGCTTGCCCGTTTGATCTTGGGTGATATGGCGGGGATTTGATGTGTTTCACATGAAAATCCGCAGATGTAAATTGTGTCCCATTATTGGTGACTAGACAATCAACCATTCCGAAACGAGCAAACAGCTCGTGAAGGCAATTTATTGTAGTCTCAGAAGTAGGTTTTCTACAACGAAATACTTCTGGCCATTTGCTGTAACTGTCCACTACAATCAAGTAGTAAAAACCATCTAATGGACGTGCGAAATCTACATGGATTCTCGACCACGGTCGATCTGTCTTAGGCCATGGCTTATGGATGATCGGCGGTGCTTTGTCTGCTAAGGAACAGCTCTTGCGTTTGTCCACCATATGTATAATATCTTGATCCATCTTTGACCAATATACGTAACTTCGCATTAAGGATTTCATCCTGTTCTTTCCTGGTTGGCCCATGTGAAAATCCTTGATGATTCGCCTTTGTAGCGTTTTCGGGGTTACTACTCTTTCATTATATAGTAGAACATTATCACATAACGAAAAACTGTCTGATACATGCTTATCTTTTCCTGCAATTTTTGTTTTCGTTTCCTTTATAAATTCGTCATTCACTGCTTCGTTTCTTATTTCCTGTAATGTGACGGGGAGGTTTCGAATTGTACTACATAATGATGTTCTAATATCTTCCTCATATCGTAGGGCTGCAATTACGGAATCTTGCAATGGCTCCGTTTTCTTTGGTATTAGTCTCGAAAGACCATCTACATACCCTATTTTGTTTGATGGAAGATACTCCAATTTAAAGTTATAGTTTAATAAAATAGTCCCCCATCTTAGCAATCTATTAGCAGTGTAGACAGGTAGACCTTTCTTTGATCCAAATATTGTCAATAACGGCTTGTGGTCCGTCTGTAAGGTGAAAAATCTACCGTAAATATATCCGTGGAATCTCGTAACCGCAAAAATAATCCCCAGCCCTTCTTTTTCGATTTGCTAGTAATTTTGTTCGCCTGGTAGTAACGTTCTTGACGCATGCGCGATGAGTTTAAGTGTCCCATCCGGCATTTTATGAAGTATACATGCCCACACCATAGGCACTCGCGTCACTCGCGACTATTATTTCCAATTTTGGGTCATAATGCGCTAAAAATAAATCTGCTGTTAGAGTCTTAATTATTTTGTCAAAAGTTTTCTGACATTTATCTGACCATTCCCAAACCTTTTCCTTCTTCAACAGTTCATTTAGGGGTGTGCGTAATTTGTGTATGTTAGGAATAAATTCTTGATAATAATTTACTAAGTCCAAGAAGCTTTGTAATTCCGCTAAATATTTTGGAGCCGGCATTTTTTTTTTATTGCCGTGGCCCTCTCTGGGTCTGATCTCCTTCCTTCCTCGTCAATAATATAGCCCAGATATTTTATCTCCTTCATAAAGAAGTCACATTTATTTTCCTTTACCTTAAAACCGTAGTTTTGTATCTACCTGGAAACCTCTTGAACGTGTTCCTAGTGTTGTTCAATATTTTTGCTATTTATCAGGATGTCATCAAGGTATGCGATCGTGAAATCCAGTCCGCCTAGCATAGTGTCCATTATTTGCTGAAATATCGCCGGCGCGATCTTGATCCCGAATGGTAAACTCTGGAACTTATATAACCCTTTATGTGTGTTTATGCACAACAACCTCGAGCTTTCCTCATCTACTGGTACTTGTAGGTATGCTACGCTCAAGTCTATCTTTGAGAAAAATTTTCCTCCATTAGACTTTGTGAAGACTTCCTCTGGACTAGGGAGAGGATAGTGATAATTCTTAATCGCTGCATTTAATCCCGTAGAGAAATCAGCGCATACTCGTATCTCACCTAATTTCTTTTTCACGTAAACCGTAAACCGGCCCATTGACTATATTCCACCTTTGTCAATATACCGGTTTTCACGAGTCTATCCAACTCTTGGTCTATTTTTTCTAATAATGTGAAAGGTAAATTTCTTTTCTTCTTGAAAATGGGTTGTACATTTTCTTTTAGTTCGATTTTGGCCTCCATTTTTGCACCTACCGAGGCCGGCTGAAAATACGTCGAGGAAACTCTCCTTTAATTTCTCTGCTTAGGTCGATAACCTATCCATTTTTTGGCAGAACGTATTTATCGTAAATCAAGAGGTCAAATTGCTGCATCCAGTCAGTTCCAAACAAATTGTCCGTATTTTTTTGAACATACATCATAGCACGCATAATTATCCTTAAGGAATTATCATTATAATATAGCACATAAATTATTATTAAGTAATTGTCATTATAATATACCACGTTTAATTATTATTAAGGAATTATTATAATATAGCACGTCTAATTGTTATTAAAGAATTATCATTATAATATAGCACGTCTAATTATTATTAAGGAATTATCATTATAATATAGTACGTATAAAAAGCAAATATATCTGGTTAATGTTGAAAATACACTTACTCTAGTCCTAAATGTTATACAAAGGATTGATAAGACTGGTGAGTATTATCTGATACGAATTATCTCGAGACCACGGTGGTATCAGTTATCTCCCCATAACACTGAAACCACAATGAGAACAATCTACCGCCGTATTTCAAAATACCATTATAGGAGAGTTCAAAACTGAAGGCGTCCGGAGACTGTCGTTGTATTCAGACTCTGTACCACAAAAGGGTAAGCGCTAGTTCAGATATGGCAAACCACTAACTGGCAGGTCATGAATTGACCGACGATCAACCTTTTTAGTGACTCACGAGGAGTCAATGAAATGACGTCATAAAATTTGGCTAGACCAATAAAATTTAGCGATATTTAGTGTTTTTCTTGCGCCTTGTGTATACCTAAACACATTTAGCTGATACTCAACCAGTTTTATAACGTTTCGTACAGTTGTATAGGAATGATTTGTCTCTTTTTTCATTTGATCAGTCGTAATCTCGTCTATTTTTAGTGTCTGTTTGGATAATTTAAAATTTGTGACTATTGTGAATTCATTTGTGATAGTATTGTTATATTAAGCGTCTGGTGGCAGAACAAGGAAGAAACGACGTTGGTTTAAGAAATAAACATTTGTTTTAACGTAAAAATACAACAAATGGTAAATTGGTGTGAATGTCTCTCGTTGAAAGAAAAAGATAAGTAGAATTGTAAAAGTCGTCCGCAGAGGCGTACGGTAGGAGAGGGAGGGTGAGCTGTGACTTACTGCGGCGACAGTCTTTGGCAAGTTGTCTTTGGAGATGGGAGGTAGCGTTCCGATGAGTATTGAGAATCCTGACTGTTGTACCGTCCGATTACCGAAAATGTCACTTTGATGGGAATTTATGTCCTTTTCTTAGGCTCAGATCGGCTCCAGTTTTTATTTTGTTTCCTTAAGCGGGTGTCGGTACTATTGGACGTAAATTCTAGATTGTATTTTTCTTTGAGTGTGTAAGTAAAACGGAAGCTATGTGCGGAGCCGATGCGCAGTTGACGGAATTTTTCGGTTTGTCTTAGGTGTTGGAGCGTCCACATCCAGCCAACGGTGGAAATTTGTGTAACATGAATCAGAAGAGGATCTTGTTTTAGGAAGATTATAACAGTGTCTTTTAAACTGTAAAAGTAAACCATAAGTATGACCACAGATGAAAAGAAAATAAGCTCATAATGTAGTTGGAGTGCATGGCTTTTTCTCAAAGAGTGGAGTGAAAAATATGGTGGTTTTTGCTGTACATGCAAAGAGTTGCACGCTCATATAATATTAAGCGCTATTTTGAAAGTAATAATCAGAATTTATATTCAATGACAGATGAAGAAAGGAATGAAATTATCCAGGAAGAAGTGTAAGCAACAGGAACAACAATGTAATAAATTCAAGAGGATGTTTAAGTCCCAAAAAACAAGAACAATATTTCTGCAGAGAGTTTTCAGTTATCTTCTACTGTCGTTAAGCGCGAGAAGCCATTTTCTGATGGTAGTTATTTAAAAGGGGTCGGAGTTGTTGGCAGGTTTCCTTTATGAAATATAATGAAGGAAGAACTAATCAAACTGATAAAAAATTTCAGGGAAAACTAGAGGGCAGGATATTATGGATGAATTGAAGAAGGAATTTATTGAAGTTGGCATTAAGTTCGGAAATATTGTAGCTGTGATAATGGATGGAGCTCCAAACACGATTGGAAAAAATAGCTGACTTTGTTCCATTACCTAAATAAGAAGGAAAGCAAAATTAATTTGAATTTCGTTGCATTTTGCCTAAAAAAATCTGTGTGAGCAAAAATAGTTTGAAATTACTCGAAAATATCATGTCTCTTGTAAGAAAAGTTGTGAATTTTATAGCCACAATTAAAAACTTAAATTCACCAAGCTATTGAATGAAGTTAACATTAAATTCTCTGGATCATTTATGTACAACAATGCCAGATTGTTAAGCAGTAGTCAAGTGTTAAATCGATTTGTGAACTTGCTAGAAGAAATAATATAAAAATTGAAATGACTACCTACAACTGACTTATTAAATGGTTGATTATCAAGGACAATTTTTTTTTGTGTAGATTTTGTTATATGTTTTTAGAGTGGTGAGAATCCGGACATCGTGGTCGTGTTCATAGTTGATGTTATTGAGTTTTGTCTTTTTCTTCTTAATTATTAGTACTTGCATTAATTTTAGTCTTTTTTAGAGATGGATAAGGCTATTTGTATTTTCTACAAGTATGTTGCGAATGGAGTTTGGTAGGTGTCCATGTGTATTTAAATGATCCCTAATTGAGCTATTGTCAGGGAGGTGTAACGTGAGTCTTCTTGGTAGGCATGTAGTAGTATGTCCAACATAATTATTCATGAATTTAATAAAAGTATATAAACTTGATAATGGCTAATAGCATAACCGAAAGCGCTTGGATATACAGAACATTTGGACAATTTTTACACACTGTGAGTCCAGAAAAGAAAACACTTATACGAACACAAGAAAAATTAAAGAAAAAACTTCATCGCAGTACCATATCAATGGTTTTTAATAAAACTTGTATAAAAGAGGGATTGCTGCCCAAATAGGCAATATATATATAGAGAGAGAGAGAGAGAGAGAAAGAGAGGGATATATATATATATATATATATATATATATATATATATATATATATATATAGAGAGAGAGAGAGAGAGAGAGAGAGAGAGAGAAAGGTTGCGATGGGGGTAATGTGGTCATTTTATATTTTTAATTTCGCGCATGCGCATTGTTTGTTTTTTATTTTGTCGACTGCCCCTTATAGTAGGAACAGTTGGGCACAGTCTGTGAGAAAAAGAGCACCATAACGTATTTATCTCCACCAGAAATTTGTAAACGAACTGAAAGCAAGGATTATGGCAGTATTCACAAAATTAAAAAAGGAAACCGCCCAGAAGAGTTGCAATTGATTCCGAAGTCGTCTGGAGGCCGTGGTTGAAGCCAATGGCAATTTTATTGAATAAATTTACTCTTTAGTATTTTAAGATATTTTTGTGTAATTTTGGTCAATATCTGTTAAGATGAGATGACAATTTATCCATCGCACCATATATATATATATATATATATATATATATATATATATATATATATATATATATATATATACAAGTTTAGGATTGGTATATACGGAGTGAAATCCAATAACCAACAATTAATATTCTTTAAAGAGTGCTCAATACAGAGTAGAGCAGATATAATTATTTATTTGAATATTACAACATAAATATGTTATAAAATCACGACAAAAGTAGCCATTTTGTTTCAACACTTCTTGTGTCTTGTCAAGTGATAGTATAGAATCTATAGTATAGAATCTATAGTATAGAATTCTATACTATCACTTGACAAGACACAAGAAGTGTTGAAACAAAATGGCTACTTTTGTCGTGATTTTATAACATATTTATGTTGTAATATTCAAATAAATAATTATATATATATATATATATATATATATATATATATATATATATATATATATATATATATATATATGTTAAATTCTCTAAGCCATCTTTACACGTTATGTGCTGCAGAATTTTCAACTGTATGTTTCTGGGTTGGTATATAAATTTCCTTGTTCCTGTTTTCCTTTCGACTTCCTCATAAATCACATGTTTTGTCTATTGTATTCTTAGCAATCTTCAGTCAAGTCACATCATTGTCGCTTCAACTTTCTTCATTTGCGAGGAAATTGTCCTGCATTCGCTTCCATATAGGAGAATACGCATTATACAGCAGTTCAGCACACTTTCCTTTGTTTTACTATCCCTTAATATTTGCTTAGCCTTTGGAAGGCAAAATACAAAAGAAATAGCACAAGATAAGATTTACTATAGTAAATCTTATCTTGTGCTATTTCTTTTGTATTTTGCCTTCTTAAAGAGTTATTACTTTTGCATTTCTTTCCATCACTATTTTGTGTAAAAGTTCTTTCATTTTAATACTTTTGTAAACTTGCAAAAGATAACCTTTTCAGGGCGCAACAGATCAGCTGAGTGAAACGGACTAAAAGAGAGCTAGTTACAAACAGAATATAACGAGAGGAAAAATGACAAAGTAAGAAAAGAAAAAAAAAAGAAAGAAAGAAATAGTACGTCCGGGTTCTATTATGCTTATTCGTCGATCAGTCCGCCGGTCTGACCTGTCGTCTGATTGACTGTTACTTATCTAGTATACATATTTGTTGTTTTTTCGTTTAATTTTTTTGAGTTACAAAGAAAAGAAAATCTGTGACTAACTAACGTCTAAGTTTTAGTGCACTGCATCCGAAGCTACACAAAATGACTATAAGGTACGTAACATTAATTTTCAGATTTAGTTATTGTTTTGGAAATTAATTAGCACTTCGACAAATGAGGAATTATTTTTCTTTATTTTTAATACACAATATAACTCTCTCTCTCTACATATATATATATATATATATATATATATATATATATATATATATATATATATATATATATATATATATATATATATATATATGATTATTTTATTTTTATTATAAGAGATTATAATAGATCGCTACTATGATTGTACTTCAGGCGATGTTAAGGTTATTAAATGATTTTTAAGGAAATTTCGAAACAAAGTATTACCTCTTTTTCGAAAATAATCTCTTATAATAATATCATCTCTTATAATATTTTATCTCTTATAGTAAAATTATAATAATAATATATTGCTCTACTTTGTTTGGAGCACATTTTTTAAAAGAAAATGCTACGAACAGTGAATTTTTACCCCATCTGTTCTTTCTCTCATTTGTGTATATATATATATATATATATATATATATATATATATATATATTTTAGAATTGGACATAGTCCGACAATTTATTTAAAGACATTTATATTATGTTTAACGTTCTTTTTATAGATTTGCTTAAATACTTGTATCTATAAAAAGAACGTTAAACATAATATAAATGTCTTTATATATATATATATATATGTATATATATATATATATATATATATATATATATATATATATATATATATATATATATATATATATAGATAGATAGAGAGAGAGAGAGAATATATTATAAGACATAAGAGTTACTATATATATGCTTTTCCTTGCATAAAAATGTCTAAAAATGATATTTTCCTGAAATTAGAAGCACAAAAATCGTATATAGGAAATAATTACATATAATTGACTTTAGAATATATTTTATTAGGTGTGTGCAAGTTTCCATTTTTTTAAATTAGGAAATCGGGTTTTTACCCGCGTTTCCAAACTATCGTTTGAAAGAAAGAAAAGAATTGGGAGTAGCGAACTGAAGGTACATACGAAGAAACTGGTTAATTTTTGCATATTTTTATTGATATTTCTTGGGCAGATTAAAACAGACACGGCTTTATGGTTCTGTCCAGCCCAGAAGGAAATCCTGGGATTCCTCAGGCATTTGGTGAAAATGTGACATTAAAATAATTGCACACACCTAACACTTGGACTAAAATGTACACTTACCAATGGTCACAGGTGGAAATTATTTAGATGATTTTTTCTTTCAAATTTCTGAATTCGCAATGACTAAGTAAATAAAAGATATGAAGGAGAAATAAAATATGAATTTGTCTATATATTATATATAAATTTATTATATATATAAATTCATAAATATTTATAAATATTTATTATGCATATAAAAATCATTATATATAAATTGAAGAATTATATATATATATATATATATATATATATATATATATATTAAAGATGACAGACAAGGTACTGCGATTAACATTTTATTTAATTTTTTTGTGTTCGAACAAGTGTTTTCTTTTTATGGACACAGAGTGTGTAGAAACTATCGAAATGTTCTGAAATTCCGAGCACTTTCGGCTATACTTTCAGCCTTTATCAGGGATGATTTATTTTTTACTTCTGAATTGGATGTATGGGATGTGTGTATGTTTCTAGAGTTATAGTGATGCTTTATTTTCCGAATATAGCACATTGTGGCCGTGTTCGTAGTTAATGTTATTGGGTGTTGGCTTTTTCTTTTTTATTATTAAGGCTTCCATTATTTTAAATCATTTTTTACACGTGGATGATATTATTACGCCTGTATTTTCTACTAGTATGTTTCAGATAGAGTCTGGTAAGTTTGTATGTGTGTTTAAATGGATTCTAATAGAGCTGTGGTCAGATAGGTGTAACGTAAGGCGTCTGGATGGGCATATAGTTGTGTGACCAATGTAATTATTTATGAATTTGGTTTGATCAGGAACACAGTTCCTTAAGGGGAATTTGAACTCGTAAATAATGTTTATTCTTTGTAATTTTGATTTTGCGGGTGTGTTGCTATTTTTGAGGATAAGGTTAGCTGTTTCAAATTTTTTGTCGTAATTTTTTTGTTCGGGTCATTTGGGGTAGTGTTTTCTTTATGACATTTCTAAGTTTCATCTTGTTTGTAGTTGACGTTCATTTGGCTTTTATAGAAAATATTTATGTTATTTTTGAGTGTGTGTTCACTATCGTTATTATTTACTTTGGAAAGAAATAGTCTAATTTGCTGGTCGATGAGGTGGTTAGGAAATACATTGTTAACTAGTGTATGTTTTGCATTGTTGAGTTCTTTAAGGAAAAGTAGACGAAAGGGTGAATTCTCGTGTGTTCTCTTTAGGAAGATTTTTTTATCACTGCTATTTTGTATCTGAGTGGGTATTCACTCTTAAAACTAAGGTGGCAAGAGTTTCTGCTCGTGGGTTCTTATACAATGAGGTTGTAAAAGTCTGTGGTATTCTTCGAGAACGTCTGGGAGTTTATTTTTTCGACTAAGTTCGTAGGTAAAGTTGAGGACAGATTTTTTTTCAAATGTGGTCTTGAGAGTATCTATTTCTTTTGTGTTATTCGCTAAAATAAAATGTCGTCTACGTAGCGGACATATATTTTAGGTCTACAGACATGTTTAGATATCATGTTTTCTATAAGAGACATGTAATAATTGCAGAAGTACGGGCCAAGCGGATTTCCCATAGTAAGATCATTAGTTTAGGTGTAGATGTTATCATTATGGTCGTAGAAGGGGACTTTGGTTGTGCATGCATGTAATAAAACAGAAAACATTTGTTCGAACACAAGAAAAATTAAATAAAAAAAGCTTAATTGCAGTACCTTGTTTGTCGTCTTTAATGAAACATACATAAATGAGGGAGTGCTACTTAAATACATATATATATATATATATATATATATATATATATGCAACTGAACACACACACACACAAACACACACACAAACACACACACACACACATACACACACACACACACACACACATATATATATATATATATATATATATATATATATATATATATATATATATATTCAGTTGTATGGATATTAGTTTGTAATCCTGGGTTTCACGCTTTTGTGATCATCAGACAAAATGGTTTATTTTTGTTTTAAAGTGAATCTTTTTATACTTATTTTTGTTTGATTATTTGTGTGTGGTGGAGGGGGGATTTTCTTCAGTCTGCTTGGAATGACACTCTCACATACATAGACACACATACATACAGGTGTATGCAATTTACTTAGTACAAACACTACAATATAAACAATTTGAGGTTAGGCTCAGATACTCATCGATTCATTCGAGCATACATATATACGCAATTGTCATTCTATTTCGGTGTTATGTTAGCTCTATCACAGATAGTGAGCAATTTTCACAGTACCGCGCATATTATATATATATATATATATATATATATATATATATATATATATATATATATATATATGAATTCATATTTTTCTAGTTCATTTTAAACAAAGTTTGAAGTGTGTGTACATAAACACACGCACACATATATAAATTAATACATATACATATTATCCCTCAGCAATAGAACGACTCGAAGTTTCATGCACGACTCAATCTTCAGTTGTTGGATAGAGACTGACTGAAGTAATAATGAAAATTACGTAACGGTCAGTCTATACTCAACACCTGAAGACTGCACGAAACTCCGAGTTGTGCTACCGGTGAGGGATAATATGTATATTTATTAATATATATACTTAATATCTCTTTTATATTACATCACGCACTGTTTTATTAAAAGTATATTTGCGATATATATATATATATATATATATATATATATATATATATATATATATATATATATATATATATATCGAATTATATATATATATATATATATATATATATATATATATATAATTCGACGGGACAGTCGAGTATAAAATTACATTATATATATATATATATATATATATATATATATATATATATATATATACAAGTTTAGGATTGGTATATACGGAGTGAGATCCAATAACCATTTATTCTATATTCTACATCGTCACTTGATAAGACACTAGAAGTGTTGAAACAAAATGGCTACTTTTGTCGTGATTTTATAACATATTTATGTTGTAATATTCAAATAAATAATTATATATATATATATATATATATATATATATATATATAAAATCCATTACTACATCGTGCCTCCCATATATATATATATATATATATATATATAATAAAAAACTTAAACACTAATATTCCATGGTCATAATTTATTCCATTGGAATCGTAAAAACGATCCAATTCATCAGACCTACATATTCAAAAAGAAAACAGAAAAAACAACTCCGGGAAAATATTAGTAAGAGTATATGTGTGAGAGTTTGGGAGGACATGGGATATATATAGAGGGGTAACAGACGAGAGAGGCAGGGAGGTCCAAAGGTGGAGGGGACATTAACTTTTAACAGAGAGAAGATTTGAAGAAGGGTTTCAGTGAGAGAGTGTACGTATTTTCAAACGTCCGAAGATATACCGGAAGAGTGTACATTTCTTGGCGACATATTATACTCCCGCCCAGACACCTACAACACATACACACACATACACACACCCACCCACCAGAGGCCTCCATAAAACTATCAGACTGGCTAAATGATTCTCGGGCGGCATATTTCCATCCCGCCCTCATCCCAAATAACAACCGAAAAGAGACCGTTTGACCAACACAAGGAATATTGAAGAATTCATGCTAAAAAGATAAAAGACAAATGAAAACTACAGACAAAAGTCTATTCTCTCCACCCGGACTTCCGATTGATTATACATACATGCGTACATCCACACCCATATACAGATATATATGTCTACATACGTATCCAAAAATGCACACACACATATAAACACATTTACATATACATCTACCTACGCATCCATACGTCCATATATGCAGATGTACACACACACACATATATCTATATACTTACCCACATACACACATATATATATACATGTATATATATGCGTATACTCATATATACACATCTACACACACACGCATACACCCATATATCATTGTGTATGTTTATGTGATGCGCCATTTATTTCTAATTTTTGTAATTTTGGTTATTCTTTATTCATGTGGTGATATATGTGTGAGTGGGTATGTAGGTAAACATTTCCCCTAATAACTGATTTGCAAAATCAGATAGCATTATAATAGTTATACACCTAAGTATATATTCTAACATTAGAGAGAGATACACGCTAGTCACTCAGCACTTTTTAAAATATTCATTATTAATTTTTTTTAATTAGCCTTTGATTTTGATTTAAATATAGAAATGTATATTTGCGTTCATATGGGTGTAGCCAGTCTGATAGTTTTATGGGGGCCTCTGGTGGGTGTGTGTGCGTATGTGTGTGTATGTATGTGTACCCAATGGAATAAATTATGACCATGGAATATTAGTGTTTAAGTCTTTTTATTATATCCTTACTCTGTCCTGGACATTGAGTTCTACCTGGATCATATCCTCTTGGAATTATGTTTATACATATATGTATGTGTATATATAATTGCATATGTATGTGTATATTTACCACTAATATTGTCTATATATATATATATATATATATATATATATATATATATATATATATATATGTTAGAAAACGATTGTATTTTTATGAAGTTATACACACAATTGTATATATATATATATATATATATATATATATATATATGTATATATACTCGAGTATATATATATATATATATATATATATATATATATATATATATATATATATATATATATATATATATATATTCTCGACTCTCCCGTCGAATTCAAGGGTCAAGCAGATCAGTTCATAGGAAACCTACAGCCCGACACCAGCACATGAGATTTGATTATAGTGGGCAGAACCATCCACACTTTTTGAAGGGCTGAATACAGAGACTTGGTGTACTACCCTCCGCAGGTTTTAAATTCAGTGTTGTCCTTATAGCCAAGGCTATATAACCAAGTCTGTACTGCTATTTACCCATAGCTGGAGGGAGTAGAATAGGATTCATACCTTTCCCAAGGATATCAGCACATAAGTGAATATAATGGGTTCGACTAGAATTCGAACTCGTCTCTCCGAATCCTCAATCCATTACTCCATAGTGCCTCCCAGATATATATATATATATATATATATATATATATATATATATATATATATATATATATATATATATATATTAATCGTTAGAAAACGATTGTATTTTTATGAAGTTATACACATAATTGTATATATATATATATATATATATATATATATATATATATATATATATATATATATATATATATATATATATATATATATATCATAAGTAATAATAATGATTTATATTATGAGTAAACGAATGACTGAAGCTAGTAATTTTAAGAAGAACTAACATGAATTAACCTTTATACCTTCCCATACAAAGCCGGCAATAAGAAATCATTTTTATCTTTCGTAAAACTAATAAAAAAGAATATAAAAAGTGAAGATACAAATAAATTAGAATGTAAATTAACAATATGAACAATGTTAATTTCAAAAACTGCTATAATAGTTTTAATAATAATTACAGCAACAATAATAAAAATACTGTTTTATGTCATTGCAGAAATAAAACAAAATGCCCTCTGAGAAAATATTTAAGGCATAGTATAATATATAAAGCTGCCTTAAATATAATATTAATAAGGAAGAAAAACACTATATAGGTGCAAGAGAAAAAACTCTAAAAAATATTACAATAATAAAATCTCTCTGTGTATATGATAACAATACTAATCTTTTTAAATATATAAGGGGAAAAATTTCCACTAACATTAAATGGAGAATCATAAAGAATCATGCCCTTGCAATATTAATGGCAACAACTACAGACGTGCTTAGAAGAAAATTACAAATAATCAGTTTAAAAAATAAAAAATAAATTGTTAAATAGCAAGTTTGAAATTCTGGATAGAAGCACCTACTTTTATATATAAAGCCAGATTAAAATATTATAAATTAATATAAGTTATAATTTTAAATATTATGATAATATAATAAAAATAAAAAGTTATCAAAATACAAAGACCTTAAAATCGCAATCTCAAAAATGTGACACAAGAAGAGAACATCAACAATTCCTGCTGTAGTAGGAGCCCTCGGATTGGTTGGAAAATATTCCAATAGACTCATTGAAGAGATTTCTGGTAGCTCATGCCTTAAAGAAATACAAAAAAATGTTCTCGCCTTACGAAGGGCTTTATCTATGTAAAATATGTGTGTGTGTAGTTTTTTTGTTTTTTAATTGCTCAGTGGAAAATGTCATAATGACATTTCTAACCTTAGGTCGGGACCCAAAAAGAAATAAGTACACCCCAGAAGTCAAAGGAAATAATAATAATAATAATAATAATAATAATAATAATAATAATAATAATAAAACTACCACTAATAATAAAGTAAAAATAAAATAATTAAATCTTTTTCTTGTTGTGTGTCTATAGAAGGTGCCATATTAAAATGAAATATTTCTTTTTTTAAAAGTTTGTACGTATTATAGGAAAATGACAGAAATGTTATTTTGTCATGCACGTGTATTTTAACTGAAGTAGTAATTTCACTGATATAAACTTTTATTCTTCTGTGCGAGGTCATGATTCTCCACAACTTGCTATCCTTTGTAGCTCCTATCAATGTTTTATTATCTCACCCATTCCCGTTCTTCTATTCGTTTAGAAAGACACGTTCGATAGGTTACACTCTGTTTCTCTTGCCTTCATTATTTCCAGTGAGTGTTAAATTCTCTGTTCCTTCTTTCCTCATAAATTTCAAATGACTTTTTTCCTCTTTCTATATCTCTGTGTGAGTATGTTTGGCTCGATAGGCTGGTTATTTAAAAATTTATTTGGTTTCATTTAGTCAACGATCTCGAAAAGAGTTTACTTTCTATTGCCTCTCTTACAAAACAGTATTGGATGTCGATACCGAAGACAAGGTTTGAACGTGGAGCCTTTCATATCTTCAGTTTAAATTTATTTAGGCTTATTAGATTGTTATAAACGAAAATGACTTTTGTTGTCTCTAATTATATGCGTGATAAGGAAAAAAGAAGAAAAATTTAAAATATTAAATTAAAATAAAAAAGTAACATGGAATATGTGTCGAATGAAATTCGGGATACAATTATTAGGTTAATGAAAAAGTTTCCAGTATACATTTTGATAAAATTCTATTATTCGCTTAATTTCATAGCATCATTATTCAGCCATAAGACTATTTTTCTGACATTTCTTTTGACTTTATGTTTAATTTTTACTTAAATTAGATATTTTTTTACATTAAAAGAAACATCCCGGTTTTGCTTTGATGAATTCATATAAGAATATTTGGAATTATGAAATATGAAAATTCTGTATTCAACAAATCTGTCACCATTGGATATGGTGACAGATTTATTGAATACACCGCATTTGGAAGAACTTACGATTGTTACACCGTTGCATTTTTAATTTATCACTTGACTTGTTGAAAGAAAGACATAGATAGATAGATAGATAGATAGATAGATAGATAGATAGATAGATAGATAGAGAAAAGAAAGACAGAGAAAGTAAGAAAGTGGGAGAAAAGAAAGAGAAGAGAGAAAGAGTGAGAAGTGAGAGAGACAAAGAGAGTGACAAAGAGAGAAGAGGAGAGAAAGCGAAAGACAGAAAGAGAGAGAGAAAGAGAGAGAGAGCAAAAGAGAGAAAGAAAGAGAGAGAAACAGAGAGAGTGAAAGAGAAAGAGAGAGAGAAAAAAGAAAGGAAAACAGAAAATGAGAGAGAGAGAAAAAAGAGCGAGCGAAAGAGAGATGGAGAAAAAGAGAGAGGAGAGAGAGAGACAAAGAGAGAGAGAGAAAGCTAAAGAGAGAAAGGAGGAGGGAAAATGAGAGAGCGAAAGAGAAAGAGAGAGGGCGAAAAAGAGAAAAAAGAGAAAGTGAGAGAAAGAGAGAGAGAGAGAGAGAGAGAGAGGAGCGAGCGAAAGAAAGATGCAGAAAGAGAGAGAGAGAGATAAAGAGAGTTAGAGAAAGCGAAAGAGAGAAAGGGAGAGAGAAAAAAGGGCAAGCGAAAGAGAGATGGAGAAAAAGAGAGAGGTTGTGAAAGACAAAGAGAGAGAAAGCGATAGAGAGAAAGAGAGAGAGAGAGAAAAAAGAGAGGACGAAAGAGAAAGAGAGAGGGAGAAAAAGTGAGAGAAAAAAGAGAAAGTGTGATAGGGAGAAAAAATAGCGACGAAAGAGAAATGAAGAAAAAGAGAGAGAAGGAGAGAGAGAGAGAGAGAGAGAGAAAGTGAAAGCGGGAGAAGTAGAGAGAGGATAATTTCTAATGTTATTTAAATGAAACAATTACTGCTCTTTTAGAAATAAAGATTTCCCTGATTCCTGCCAAACACAGAAATGTTTTTTTCCCTCAATCCCAACAAGATTTTGTTTCAGTTGAAACAATGAAAAGTCACATTCATGAAACTACGGTTTTCTTTCTTTTGGGCTCTCGTAAGGCAGCAGTAACGACTACCTTGACTTAAAATCATTTTTTCAAAGCTTCTAAGTTTTTCTAAGTTTTCGTATCCCTTAAAAGTAAGGATGGAGAAAAGCTGCAGTTAGTGGTGAGACAACGAAATTAGGCATGGTTGATCATATATGTAAACAAAACGGTGATCAACAACGCCTGTGGAATAAAGTCAAAATGCTAGACAGAGAAAAATACTGGAAAATCAGACACGCAAACAAATCAGCACATATATTAGTCTATAAGATCTTCCTCTTTCGGCCTAACATAAAAATCAAAATGGTGGGACCGAAATGTCAACCTACTAGCTCGCTTAAATTCATGCAGATGGGGTACCAGTGAAAGTAGCTCGTCAGAGCAGTTGCCATGAAAATATTTGTAGAAAAAGCAGAGGGAAGCCACATCACGTCTGGTGAGAAAGTGACTGTAGACGAGATGCCAGTTTAGGACCTATCACATTGCATATCCGTCTATGGATGTTGTCGAGGACCTCGAGATGAACAGCGGCGGTACCAGAACGTATATAGCAACAGTATTCAATGCAATGAAAAGAAGGAAGTTGTGGAGAGCCATGAACACTTGTATTCTGAAGGAACATGGCATTAAAAAAAACGAATAATAGTTTATATTTCCATTTAGAATTCTCTTCTACTGGGTTAATTTAGTTTTGTTTAATTTCTTGTTATTTGTACACTTATAGTGAAATGATAATAGGGAAAATTGTAAGGAGTGACTTGAGAAAAGAATAGATTAAAAAAAAAATTAAACGGGAAATTTGAATGACCTCAAGTATTCAACATTTTCTTCATATATACATCTGTATATTTATATAATTTCAAACACGAACACTTTATTAACAAGATAATAACACACATTAGAAAAATAGGTAAGGAAAGGATAGTTTATTTGATATTAACTGGAAATACCACGCAGCCACACCCATCTTCCCGCCGTCCTCTTTTCTTCGGTTAACTGGAGATAAATTCCGGTTTGTTATTTTTTATTTTATTTTTGAAACATGATGGGTGAATATAAGTTTTAGTTGAAGAACCATAAAGTGATGAATAAAAAAGGCTTGGTAGAGGAAAAATAAAACAATTTGTTGGATTTATTTGAAAGCGGAAAGCAATAAAATAGCTAATTTCAGAAATATTTATGTTATCGATAAAAACAGACAAGCATGGTGGATAGATTAAAATTTGAATGTAGGCGCGCCTTTTATATTTTCTGGTTAGTTAATATCTTATTCGTTATTAATATTATTTAATTATTACTTTATATAATTATTGTGTCCTTTTGTTACATTACCCTTAGTCAACAGTCTTCATTATTTTATTACTAGTTTCATTCTATCATACTATTGTTGTACTTTATCCCAACACTCCGTATCAATACGTTTTTCATTATTTCTATTCTTTTATTACAAGTTGTTGTTGTTGTTGTTGTTGTTGTTGTTGTTGTTGTTGTTCTTCTTCTTCTTCTTCTTCTTCTTCTTCTTCTTCTTCTTCTTCTTCTTCTGAGCCATGTCCCTTGATGACGTAAGCATACCACAACCTTCCATCCTTTGGAGCCCTCAGCAGCGTTTATCCCTTTACCAAGCATTCTACCCCCGTTTCGTCGTCCATTGACATAAGCACGGCAGGTAGGTGGCCCGCTGCTATCCCCTACATCTCTTGTATTCGATATGTCTTGTGTGGGTTAAGTTATTCAAGCCCATCTTCTTCATTGTGTCTCCAAGAAATGTTAGGCTTTTGCTACCATTTTCATTCAGACTTCAACGCTGATGACTTGCACTCTTCTTAATTTCTGTCCTTTTATTGTTCTTTCTCCTTAATAATGTTTTCTTTTTCTCATATTCTCTAACACTCTGTAATCGCTTGCGTCTTAGTGGCTTTATTGCCTTGCGTGGGATGAAATAATTAAAACAAAGTGAGGAAGGAATTATTATCTATTCAGTCATAATTGATCTAGCTAGACAAGCTTTCTAACATCAAAAGCAAGACAATAAAAGCCACAAGGATGAAAGGAGCTACTGAGATTGACAGAAGCAGATATGACAATAAAAGAACAGTATTGAAGGAGACTGAAAATGACGACTGACATTGTATTACAATTTTTGAATACCAAAGTTGACAAGAAAGCCGGGAATGAGTCACATAAGAGAGAAGTGCGGAAGAAGAAACATTTAGCATAGAACGTACGGTTAAAACTAGCAATTTCAACCGGGAATGTCTGAGAACTTGCTGTAAATCCAGTACTTCGCTTGAATTGGTGACCAGTTGTGTCTTAGTGGATTTATTACCTTGCTTGGGGTGAAATGATTAAGTCTATTATTTATGTGGTATTGGCAGGTCAAAACAAATTTCTGTTGTCTGCGGTTTTCTCTTCATCTGTGGGAATATTGTCTAGCATTCGTTGCCATACAAGAGGATTGATATCATTTCACAGTTCGGCATTCTTTTTTTTTGTTGTTTTTAATGAAATTTCTCTGTAGCCTTGAATTACTTTGGGTAGAGATTGCAATTCATTGCATAATGAGTATCTGGTTCATTTTATTTTATTTCTTAATCAAAGTTTTTTTTATAAAATAAGAGACTGAGAGCGAGAGAGAGAGAGAGAGTGTGTGTGAGAGAGAGGGATAGAGATTAAAATTCGTAATTAACTACTAATGGTGAAAAAGCTTTATCTAAAAATTGATAATGAAAAATGATTTCTGTGTTGTTGTCAGAAACAGATTTTGTACATTTCTTAAAATATAGCTTACTCACTCAAACAAATTATAAAGTTATAAATAATGCAATCCAAACCTTATTTCCATTTCGCTGTTTGATTGATGAAACATGTCAGAATAAAAGTTTTTAGAAATTGTCTCACACACACACACACACACACACACACGCACACACACACACACACACACACACATTTGCAAAAATAAGCGTCTTAATCAAAAGGCCAGTTCTTGGAATGTTCAAACCCTTCTTGATCGTAAAGTGTCAGATACACGTGAAAGTCGTACTGGAATCCCTGTTAAGGAGCTTACTAGATATAAGATTGATATTGCGCCATTCTCTGGAACTCGACTCAAACTCGAAGATCATTTAACTGAAATAGGATCTGGTTATACTTTCTTCTGGGAAAGTAAACCCTAGGGTGAAAGTCGTGATGGCTTTGCCATCAACTCTGAGTTAGCTAATCTAGAACATCCTCAAGGCTTTAGCGATAGAATTATGCAACTAAGAGTTCTTCCAAATAATCGTTGCAATACTATTATTTCCGCCTATGCCCTACCACTCTTACAAGCAGCGAGGAAATGATCCTGGCCTTTGATGAAGACCCCAGAACAATACCGACGAAGATTCCTGTAGCTGATAAAATCCTTCTGCTCGGAGACTTTAATACAAGGGTAGGTCAGGATTACAGTATCTGAGATTTTCTGGGAAAATATGGTCTTGGCAAGATGAACAGTAGCAAGCTCCACTTCTTGAATTATGCACTCAATCTGATATTGTTATTTGCAATTCTTTGTTTAATCTAAAAGAAATCCATACAGTAACCTGGATACATCCCAGGACCAAACATGGTCACGTCCTTTACTATGTAATCACTCGTAAACGTGATGTTTGTTCGGTGAAAGTTATAATGGCTCCTGACTGTGGTACTGACCAATGGTGCTGAGAGCGAAATTAAAACTTCGTGTTAGGCATAAAGTTAGATGGAATGAGGTAAAGAACCCTAATCGTGTGAATGTCTCTAGGCAAAAGAATCCTTCAGTAAAAAAGAAACTTCAAGGAATCTTTGAGAGAACCAATTTTGATGGGAATTGGGATAAGTTTAAGACCTGTGTCCATCAAGCGAGTGCTGAGGCCCTTGGTTATGCTGAGCATAAACATCGGGATTGGTAAAATGATACCGAAATTAGCAAGCTTCTGAAAACGAGGAACCAAGCACACCAGAAGTACCTGGGTGCATCTGAGAGAGACCAAACAATATTACTGCAGTCAATTAATGATGCTAAGTTATTATTGCAGCATAATCTCCGCAGAATGAATAACCAGTGGTGGCTAAACTTATTTAACAGCGTGTAAGTAGTCTAGCAAACAAGCGTTTGAACCAATATCCTCATCAGTTGAAGCTCAAAGATGGCTCTGTCATACTTAAAGACTCTGATGATGTCAAAAATAGATAGACTTAGCATTTTAGAGAGCCTTTTCACAATCCGTCAGTAGGCAATAATGATATATATATGTGTGTGTGTCTTGGAGAATTTAACATTTACAGGACTCGCAGGACATATTGAAAGTAAGAGGCGCAGATAAAAACAATGAGTACCCTATGAAACAAATTTGCCTAAATGGATGGCAGAACACGGACTTGGAGGGGAATTAAGGACACAAACGTTGGTTAGAGCCACAAAAGCCATGATCGCCTATGTCCAGAATCACAATGACGAAGAAGAAGAAGAAGAAGAAGAAGAAGAAGAAGAAACATTATAATTCCACATGTCCTTCCCTTTGTTAGCACGACCGTTACGCCTCATAAATAACGGCCTATTCCGTTTTGACCATGGTTTTAGTGCGAAAATGAAAGAAAGGAAGAAAACAAGAAAAAAAGAAGGGAAGAAAGATAGAAACATACGAGTGTTTAACGTCGCTTGCTAATAGTCAATAAATAAAGGATTATTCCGTTTTAATCGCGTGGCAAGTCGGAAATGATATATCGGTAACGCTGCTTGGATTCATCGAGGAAATAAAAGAAAAAAGAAAGGAAGAAAGGAAAATAGAAGTGCTTAACATCTGTTTAAGTAAAATGGAAGCATGTTGTCAATTTCAAATCTTTTCATTTGTACCCCCTTACTTCTTAAAATAACGACCAGCATTCATATCTATGATTGTTATTGCAATATTTTGTTAAAGTTGTTAAGCTCAAATAGTTAACGATGCGATGAGGGGATTTCTACGGATATTTTATTGTAACAGAATTCGCCATGAGATTGATTATTCAATCGTTAAGAATTTTAAGATTGATCTGCAAATTCAACGGTGAAATTTTCACGGCTATTTTATAACAACGCTTTTTTAACGATTATTAGACATTTATCATTTCCAATGGAAAACTAATTGGCCCTATTACACTTTCGCATCTCCAGCAGTCAGTATGGACTGCAGTGCTTGCAACAGCCGTTGTAGGGAAGAAAACTATTCGCGATTGGTGGTCAACAGGATGGAGGTGTGCACGTAAAGCTTGCTAGAAGACAATAAGCATTCGGTAGAGGCCGAGGACCAGCTGTGGAAACACTAAGAAAGGATTTAGAAATTTCCATCCCAAACACTGTGAGTGACTGGAATCAGTCTTTTTGCCGTGATGTGTGCGTTGAGTACTTCATCAACCACTATCAGAGTGATAAAGTAAAACAGGAAAATGTTTTAAGATGCGTGTTTGATGTTCTAAACATGATGCATAGGAAATAAGGAACAGGAAAAAGTGATCAGAGAAATAAAATAGTCGCGGGAAAAAAACATGGCGGAGGAGGATGGTGAAAGTGTAATAGCGCCAAGAACTTACATAATTTGCATTAATTTAGTCTGATAAACAAAGAAGAAGAATAAGAAATTTATTATAATTCCACTTGTCCCTTCTTTTGTTAGCACGGCCGTTACGTCTTGCAGACACCGCATAAATAATGGATTATTCCGTTTTGACCGCAGGGAAAGACAGAGAAGACATATTACAGACGCTACATGCTTTCAGTGAGATAACAGTTGTTATATTTTTTATATTTTCGATTAATTATTGAAGAGAGCCATGTTTGCCTACGTCCTGAAAGAACACTGCACATAAAAGTTTCTGTTTCTTGCACGAAGAATTTTAAAATTAGAATAGAAAACTGATAATATAGAATGAACAAGGGGGAGAGAGAGGAAAGGAGAGGAGAGGGGGAGAGTTTGTCTGTCATAAAAGCCTAGAAAAACAAATTAGAGACAGTTGTATGTAATTCTCTAAGAGATTCTAACCTTACTAGTAAAAGAAGAGACATGGGGAATTTCGCCAATACATAGGCTACAAAAGCTAGTAAAACCGAGCGTTTTTTACTTGCTTTTACCCACTTTTAGATAAACTCATCGAAGTTCAGTTATTTTATATTAAATCTGATCTTTTCTCTTATGACATTTAAAGCCAAGATCAGATTACCATAAGAAAATTTGGACAAGGATAGAAGGAGTGAAAAGTTTTTTCCTGCATGTCATCATAATCGCATTCGACTTGCTCATTTTGAAATCCAAATTGTTGAGACGTCATTAAAGTAAAAAATAGAGATATCTATTCACTCTTCTCTCTGACGAAATCATATCATGACGTAAGCGTTACGTCATTTAAAAGCGAAAGATATAATTGCGATTAGCTGGTTAGGATAGACCACTTTTGTGTACTTGACACTTGCTGCGACCTGTCGCAGCAAGACTGTCGAACTCTCTGCCTCTGAGAAGAGAGGAACCCGGACGAGGCTCCGCCGAAGGGCAGAGTCTCGTTCGAATAGGTTGACCAACCCGATTCTGTTTTTACAGTTTCTACGGGCATTTTTGGGCCGAGCCCACGGACTCGGAATACCCACGTAAAACTCGGCCTTGTGCCACATCTTTCCCTCGTGTGGGGGTGCAAATAAATATCACTTTTGTGTACCTAGTTAATGTAAGTTTTGTTCCCGGCCTGTTCCCGGCTACATCTTTGTTTATGATCTAAGTTGAAATTACCAAATTCCCCAGTTTGTTTTTGGCTCCCTTTTTTTTTCATCTAGACCGGGTCAGATTTTTTCTTTCCCCATGGTCGTATTTATTTTATCCTTTCGCTCTCCCTTAACTAGAGAGCCTCTTGATTTTGTCTAAAGGCAGAATACAGTGGCCTCTCTTAAATCTTTTGAGGGTTGGGAGGGTCCGACTAACATCAGTTATCCTTATTTTGTTTGTTTTGATATTGTTGTTTGTTTGTTTTTTGGTTCCTTCACTCCCCGTTCATTGTATATCATTTATAAAGTTTTATGTATAGGATTTTATGATCATGAAATTTTAAAATATCATGGGGTGCGTCTTGTAGGTCCCCTGAGCGCATGAGGTATTATGGTACATGGAGGATTGAATGACGACAGACAAATTCTTTTGGTGAATGTGCAAAATGTAACGAGTGAATGGGTTACGAATCTGATTAGCTCGGTATAGGATAGCAAGTAACGATCAGCCTCAAGCCAATTCCTCACTTTTTTGGCCTTGTGTCACAATAGTATATTTTGTACAATAAATCTTGTGATTGACTTAGTGTGGCATATGGACACTATGGTGTGGTGTTATGTTAGCAAGCTTGTCTAACTAGATCAATTACGACTGAATAGTTAGTTCGAGCCTCTCTTATTTTTTAATCATCTCAACCCAAGCAAGGCAATAATGCCACTAAGAAACAAGAGATTACTATGTGTTTAAATTCGTAAAGTCTCATCAAAACAATTACCATGTGAATATTTATAGAAAATGCACAGGGAAGATACGATATGTTGATGGAAAAGTGACTGATGCTGAGATGCCATGTCAGGACTAATAAAATTGCGGATTCTTCTTTCTATTTTATCAAGAATCTTTAAATAAATAGCAGAAGCACCAAACCAGATGTGACAGCAATATTAAATTGATGGACGAATGGTTGACTTAAAATTATGTAAGTAGATTCTGGCGAGAAAGATTGTTTAGCACGACATAATCAAGTAACTTTCCTAGCATCAAGCTTAACAACTGATTCAATATACTGTTTCCACTCCCATGTCAGTGGAAAACGTTAGCCCAAGAAAGTGCAATGAGTCACTCCCCAGGAGGTTAGCATCAGCTATGCTTATGGAAGCCTCCCCCCACAAAATAAATTTAGTGCTCTATATTTGCGGTCTTGTTATACATCTAAGCTACGCTATTTTTTCTCTTTTTATTCAGTTCAATAACCCCTTCCCATCCTCGTTAAATGCCAGAAATATCACTTCTTTAGTAGATGCTTGCCGCCTTTCGTATTTTCAGGTGTGTTTTTTCACCATTATATTTGAATGTATGAGTGATTGTGTGAGCGGTTGTTAGCGTGAATGGATCGATTGTTATCCAATCCTACATTGTTTAACTTGCTTAACAGATATTTGGCCCCACCTGCATGGGAGGTTTCTATTACTAACTCTGTTTTTTCTTTTGTTTATTAAATATATTCTTGGGCAATGTAAATGCACGCTAGGGTTTGAAAATTTTATCATCGACCACCAACATTAGAATTGTACATTTGTGTATTAGTTAGGACTTCAAGGAGAGTTTGAATTATTATGGTGACTGTAGTAAGATTAGTTTGGAAGAATGTGTTGTTTGTTGAAAGGACCATACTTCGAACCTTGTAGACTGGCACTACAGAATCACAAACAAAGAACCTAACTACATAACAAAAACCGCAATACTTGATGACTTTCAACAGCAGCAACAACTGAAATGGATAGCAAATGTAACAAAGAGGATAATGACAAAATCAAGATGTTGACCTTCGACGCTACTTTAAATTAAAAAAGATTCCTCAATACTAGAAAGAACAATGACAGTTATCTGTATTAGAAATCTACTTTATGAAAAATTGTTTTTATAGTAAGATTTTATAAATTTCCAACGAAAGTAGCACTGGTTGCTCGGTCAATGAATGCCGAATGGTTCCTTATAAGGAAACTTGCTAATATTTCCATTACCGTTAGAGATATAGAAAACAGATATTACACTTTTATCCCAGTCCGATGGTCAGGAAGTAAAAGAAATGTTTAATTAGAACTGGCTGCAATATTTATATCCCGATAAATACAAATAGAGCACACGGCCAAATTGGAGGATAGGGAGGGCTGATCACGTTCTTTCTTTATTAAGCATTTCACCCCAAGCAAGGCGGGAAGCCACTAGCACGCAAAGGGTTACAGAGAGTTGGAGCGAGAGCAAAAAGGAGTGATAGAGGAAAGAATGAAGAGAAGGATAGGGAATAGATCAAGACATCTGGAGACGTCGATTGACATTACATTTGAATAATTGGAGATTATAGCTATCAGAAATGGGGAGGGAGTTCTACAGGCTAGAAGTGCGAGACATGAAGCTATTGGAGTAGAAGAGACGGCTACATTTAACAGTTTCGACAGTGAAGAGGTGAGAGCAAGATGTCAGCCTAGTTGAACGCTTAAATTCATGAAGTCTGGGAACCAGCGAAAGCAGCTCATCGGAGCAGTTACCGGGAGAGTCTTTGTAAAGAAAGACAGAGGGAGGCGGCGACACGTCTGTGAGAGAGCGACTGTAGACTAGATGCCAGATCAGGGCCAATTACATTGCATATCCGTCTCTGGATTTTATCTGTCTTAGCTAGATACAATCACTGATCCAAACATACAATAATTTTCATAACATCAACTCAACAGAATGTTACTTACCATTCTTACAACAGTCGCCATCATAGCACGATTCCTCTATGCTGATTGTTTCCTTATAAGGAAACCGTTAATATTACGATTATTTCTATCTTTCTCCGATATTTGCCCTGGTGCCACATCTGATATATAAAATCATCAATAAATAGTTATTATATTGATATTTTAGATATAAGGAGATTTGGATGTTTGTAAAATACCAGAAAAATTCATGCTGAAATTATTGTTGTCGTTGTTCTGGTTAAAACGCTATGGTCGGATGGCCTTAAGGCAGTTTGGAAAATGATTGTTATTCTATCCCTGCTGAAGTCAAATTGATCGCGATATATGGGGCTGAACGTGGAAATCTTTGATATTGTATGTAATCAATGCATGAAGTGAGAATAGTCAATACTTACAGAATAAAAATGACCTGCCACTCATGATTACTTTTTTTCATTCTAATTTCACTTGCTTTTTATTACAACAAACCAGACCGTCACTTCCCGGTTATTAGTAAACAGCGTCGATTAGAAAAAAAAGTTGTATTAGTAACAATATAATCCTGAAATTTTCTGCATCCGGCGCCAAGACCTCTAGTTAGGAGAGTGGAACTTTTGAGGTGTGTTGAACTAGTTCTTAAATGCTGTTGTTCCCAGGTCCACTCTGACCCTGAGCGATAGCAACGGTTAGGGTCCCAGTTATGGGCAAATAGTGAACCTCCAAACAAAAACCAGCATGGAAGAACTTTCATGAAAACAAATCCATCTGTCCTACCATTTCTTAAATCAAACTGTATTCCAAAATATAACTTCAGCAAAACACATACGAGGGGCACCCAAAAGTAACCGGAATCGTTTTTTTGTGTGACAAGCCCGTAGTAGTTCCACCGCTAAATGCCACTTGAAGCAACCCTCAGGCATCAGTGTGCTAACTGGTGTCATCGTGGGAAGACGTACAGCTTGGTAGTTCACATTTGTTTTGAAGTGCTTCAAGCCTTTTCGTCTATTATTATCATGGCTGAAAGGATGCCTGTCGTAAACTGAAAGAACTGTTGGAAGTTGATCCAGAACTTTTTTCGAAGGCCATCACTGGTGACGAAAACTGGTGCTACGGTTACGACCCGGAAACGACGCAGCAATCAAGTCAGTGGAAGCATCCAACGTCACCACGTGAAGTCCAATGTCAAGACGATGCTGATTTGTTTCTTTGATGTGAAAGGAATTCTCCACAAAGAATTTCTTCCTTCTGATCAAACTGTTAACCAGGCTTTTTACTTGGAAGTCCTGAAGCGTTTGCGAGACAAGGTGAGACGAAAACGCTCTGACCTGTGGCAAAGTGTGAGACAGTTTCTGACCAAGAATGACATGACCCCACTTTCCCACCCTCCCTATTCACCCGATCTTGTCCCCGTGAAACTTTTTTTGTTCCCCCGAATGAAGAACGTCCTCAAAGAAAAGATGCGGAAGATGTTAAGGAGAAAACGACGGAGTCATTAAAAAACATAACTTCACAAGAGTTCCAGGACTGCTTTGAACAGTGGAAAACACGTCCGAACCGGTACATTGCTTCAAATGGAGAATACCTTGAAGGTGATAAGAATATAAACATGTAACAATAAATGAACAAAAATATATGACACAATTCCGGATACTTTTGGCCCCCCCCTCGTACATATCACCGTCACGAGTAATGATATCTATACAAACATGTAAGAGAATTACTGTCCTTATAATGTTGAATATTTAAAAAATAACAGCAATAAAAACAACAAAAGTGGTAGGAAGTGGAATGAAGTTGGTTAGCATGTGCTTCTTGATATATCGGACGATGTAAAGTAAAAATTTAAATTTAAAGTTAAGCGTCATGTCTTTTATATACCCAATGTTACAGTATAAGACTTCTTTATCAGTTTGGATTTTAGCTTAGAATTTTTCTGAAAGTCAAATAACATTGAATGTTGATCTGAATGTCAATAATTCGTTCGTTTTGTTAAAATAATCTCAGAAATTCGCATGTAAAATTTCTACAAAAGGTAGCTTAACATTTTCATAAAAAAGTGCAATATATTTTAGATATTCTCTCTGTTCATTTAGCAATGGCATCTTTCTCTCGAAAGTGTACAGACAGAAAAGAGATCTATTGTTTTTTATGTCATGTACTTTCTTGTAGTAAATCGAATATTCGGATTGTCTGAGATTTTCCTGTAACTTTTCTACGAATACTTTTTTTTTACCTATTAAAATGGATAAATGGGACTTATTTCTATTATTTTTCTGTTTTCTATGCCTATTCAGTTATTATGTATCTGTGTACAGTTAATTATATGAAAAGTATGTTTATTTATTAGTTGGAAATACAATAAAATAAAAAATTGTATGTGTACGAAAATTTGTTTCCCCTCACTGTACATTTAAGCATTTGGGACATTTAATGTCATTTGGTAAACCTATTTTCACGTCATTGAATTTCTTTATTATTTTAATGGTTCACTTCATTTTCTAGGGAGTTTTTGTATCTTTTGACATTTTTGTGTTACGCCTTACATGATCTCAAATTTCTGTTCATGACTCAACAACTTCGGCGGTCACGATATTACATATTTTCGCTTTGCAGACGACTTAGAAAGTCTAGTTGGAAAAGAACAGAAACTGGCCAGTCTGACAAATACATGGATTAAAAATATAGGAAAAAATACCGGATACTTTTGGGTCCCCCTCGTACATATCACCGTCACGAGTAATGATATCTATACAAACATGTGTATGTACAAAAGCTGAGTGTCATCTACCATGTATTCAATTGTGAAAGCAGAATAACATATATCATATTTGTATTACTTTACTGCTCTCAAGAAAATTAAATTTCGGCATTAAATGACCCATAAGATGTTGATATGTAGATAAACAAATCAAATCAAAATACCATAATAATTTAAGCAGAATTTAAATATTTTAGAAAAAATATATCTACACATAATGCATAATTTAGTGCAAACATTCACCAATTATCATATCACTAAACAAAATTACTTTCTTAACACAATTACTGTCCTTATAATGTTGAATATTTAAAAAAATAACAGCAACAAAAACAACAAAAGTGGTAGGAAGTGGAATGAAGTTGGTTATCATGTGCTTCTTGATATTTCGGACGCCGTAAAGTAAATATTTAAATTTAAAGTTAAGCGTCATGTCTTTTATATACCCAATGTTACAGTATAAGACTTCTTTATCAGTTTGGATTTTAGCTTAGAATTTTCCTGAAAGTCAAATAACATTTAATGTTGATCTGAATGTCAATAATTCGTTCGTTTTGTTAAAATAATCTCAGAAATTCGCATGTAAAATTTCTACAAAAGGTAGCTTAACATTTTCATAAAAAAGTGTAATATATTTTAGATATTCTCTCTGTTCATTTAGCAATGGCATCTTTCTCTCGAAAGTGTACAGACAGAAAAGAGATCCATTGTTTTTTATGTCATGTACTTTCTTGTAGTAAATCGAATATTCGGATTGTCTGAGATGTTCCTGTAACTTTTACCTTCTTCCCAGAGCTTAACAATCAATTCTTTCTGCGAATTTGTCAATTCTTTACCTCTTGCCATAATGAAAACCTTCTTGCACGAATATCAATTACAGAATGTTCTGTTTGTAATTTTTAGGCTAAATATAACTACTAATAATGTTATTGGAAGATTCTAGAATATTCCACTTGAATAATCTAGCGTATTAAAGTAATTTAAAAAGTTTTAAAATCTGAAATTTGCATTCTACGAATACTTTTTTTTTTACCTATTAAAATGGATCAATGGGACTTATTTCTATTATTTTTTCTGTTTTCTATGCCTATTCAGTTATTATGTATCTGTGTACAGTTAATTATATGAAAAGTATGTTAATTTATTAGTTGGAAATACAATAAAATAAAAAATTGTATGTGTACGAATATTTGTTTCCCCTCACTGTACATTTAAGCATTTGGGACATTTGATGTCATTTGGTAAACCTATTTTCACGTCATTGAATTTCTTTATTATTTTAATGGTTCACTTCTTTTTCTAGGGAGTTTT
Organism: Acanthosepion esculentum; assembly: GCA_964036315.1. Taxonomy (NCBI): domain Eukaryota; kingdom Metazoa; phylum Mollusca; class Cephalopoda; order Sepiida; family Sepiidae; genus Acanthosepion; species Acanthosepion esculentum. The sequence continues at coordinate 150,342,905 of OZ038475.1, forward strand.
TGTATCTTTTGACATTTTTGTGTTACGCCTTACATGATCTCAAATTTCTGTTCATGACTCAACAACTTCGGCGGTCACGATATTACATATTTTCGCTTTGCAGACGACTTAGAAAGTCTAGTTGGAAAAGAACAGAAACTGGCCAGTCTGACAAATACATGGATTAAAAATCCTGTAGTTATGATATGGCGATTAATGCTTAAAAAACCGCACGACGAACAATGAAAAGAGGCTTTCAATCAATGCGAGGAACTTAAAGTAGTCAGCTAACCCAAATATCGATGATCAACAAAAATAGAATAGAAATAATTTAAAAATCTCCTAAACTAAACTTCTCCCCATTAATCATCTGACAGTCCCCCTCTCTGCCTCCCATCAGCATGGCTGATACTAACCTCCAGGAAAGTGATTCGTTGCGCCTTCTCGGGCTAACTTTCTCAGCTGACATGAAGTGGAAAGACTATATTGAATCCCTTGCTAGGTTAGCTGCTAAGAAAGTCCCTTCGCTGTGTCATGCGAGACAATTTTTCTCTCCGGAATCTATCTTAGATTTTTATAAGTTTACCATTCTTACATACTTAAAATATTGCTACCACATATGGTCCGGTACCCCTGCTATTTACCTTGAGATCCTTGATAAAATCCAAAGAAGAATCAGCAATATTATTGGTCATGATCTGGCGACTCGGCTTCCTTCACTTACCCACAGCCGTAAGGTTGCCTCTCTGTGCCTTTTCTATAGTTTCATGATAATTGTTCGGATGAACTCTTCGCTGTGGTACCTAGACTTTTTTTTTAATTTAAGGACAGCACTAGATTGGTGTTAAGATCTCATCAATTGACAATTGAGATGGCTAAATATAACCATAACTTCTGTGCTAACAGTTTGTTTTATCACTTGTGCAATTCCCTTCCGGCCAACATTAATCTGCAAAAATTTAAATGCAATGTCAATCGTTATCTACTGTCCTCCTAATTACTCTATCCTCTTTCCCCTCATTATTAATTGTTTCTGTTCCTAATTTTTCTACAACCTGTAAACTCTTGTGTCTTAGAGGCTTCAATGCCTTGCGTGGGGTGATACTGATATAAAAAAAAGAAAAAAGAAAAAAAGAAGAGTAGCAAATACAAAGGCACTTGTCGTAGAACTATCTACCGAAAGACAAGAACATCTGCTTGAAATCAAAGATCAAACTGTCGCGTGCATTGATCACAATCTTTTGGTATGTCTGCGAATCTTGGACATTAACAGCAGAAGTACAATGAACAAGGTAATCAATACAAATTAGATGCTGGAGAACCAAATCTGGGATTAGCCAAACTATAACTACATTTAAATTTTAAAATTAACTTTGTTACCCCGTAGTCACTCAGGGTAGAGAGTTAGTTACAATAGTATTGATGGATGAAGTGTCTAATATGAATGGAAGAGAAGCGAGTAGGAAGTGACGATTATAAGGATAAGGGAGATAGATGATGATTTACTCTTGACTTGAAGAGGTCAAGATTGAAGTGTTGAGAGAAGCTTCCATGCAGCAATTTGACCAGCAAAGTATCACTTCATGGCTAGTTTGAATGGAAGCTTTCACTTAAGTTTGGATTACGGACGGAATGAAGCTGATTCGATTGGAAGGAGCATGGCGTGTCCTCGATTTAAAGGTATGCTCTGATGGAGATCATCGGAACAATTATCATGGAAATAGCGATTGTACCTGCGGGAAAGAGATGACAGCGTGGAAAATCAGTCTTCATCCGCAAGAAAGCGTTTCATATTGAACATCAGGTTTGAGCATTTTAAATCTAGATACGTCAGCAATACTCCAGTTTTGGTCTAATCTGACTCTTAAATACGTCATTGGGCGATAGAATGAGCCGACATGGATTGCATATATGAGTTCCACTTGAGGCTTTGTACAAACTTGTAATACAAGAGATTTTCAAAGGATGCATCCACATTGAAAGTGGAACAGTTCATCACGATCTAATAGAACTGAAGGTCAGAACGTTGATGATGAAAAAATACTAGCTTAGTTCTTGAGGTAATTAAAGTTACGAGCCAGTGATTACCCCATTGAGCTATTAGAGAGAGATTAGAGGAGAGATTAGCTGTAAGGCTTGGTTAATCTTTTTCTTTGGAAGTGTTTCTATAAAGAATGATATGAAATGGGAAGACACTATTTACATTATTCGGACTATTGTCCTCATCTTTGTTGCCATATTTATCACAACGTTTCGGCCGTTGTACGATCCGGCCTTCTTCAGGTGGTTGGAATGTCGAACTGAACTTTATTTCGCTCACTGGGGTACAGTTTCTCTTTCTCTTTTGCATTGTTATTTGAAAAACTTGAAGTTAAGAAATTCTTCGTTAATAATGGAAAATATTTGAGCTTCTCTCCTTTCAGATCTCTTGAAAACAGTCATAGTTTTCTTTTAAAAGCCTTAATATGTCCAACTATCGATAGCACGACACTTCCATTACCTTAGAATTTTTTATTCAAATTATTGTACCTGAAATCTGCAAAAAGTCATTCAATCATTTAGTATCAATCAGTTGTGGGTGGTAATTTCGATTTTTTGATTATTTCTTCTAGCAACTCCACAAATCGATTTAACACTTGACTACGGCTTAACCACCTGACAGTGTTGTACACGAATAACCCAGAATATTTACTGTTAACTTCATTTAATAGCTTGGTGAATTTATGTTTGTTAATTGCATGAGCAGCTATAAAAAAGATACATGGCATTTTCTAGTAATTTCAAACTGGTTTTTACACACAGAGATTCTTGAGGCAAAATGCAACGAAATTCAACTTAAATGTGGTTTCCTTCTTTTTTCGGTAATGGAACAAATTCAGCATTTTTCCAATTATGCATTTACAAAATTAATGCTAAGTTCAATAAATTCCTTCATAATTCATTCATAATATCTTGCCCTCTAGTTTTCTGCGAAAGTGCCACCAAATTGATTAGTTCTTTCTTTATCATATTTCAGAAAGGAAATCTTGCAATGACTGCTAAACGAGCAACTGACGTAATGTCTGTACTTTCATCTAAACAGTTTGAAAACATACCTGCGTTTTTCAAATCTAGTACAACTTGAACAGTTACATCTTTGTCCATAGTAATTATTCTGTCTTTGAGCGTATTTCTTGTGAGTGGCAACTCATTAATTCCTTTTAGGATCTCATCTTTATTCCTAAGTCTTCAAACAAAAAAATATGTGGAGTTCAAAAAGACCTCTTTTAAATAATTATCATCAGAGAATGGCTTCTTATGCTTAGCGATAGCAAAGGATAACTGAAAACTGGCTGCAGAAATATTGTTCTTGTTTTTGGTTTAAACATCTGTTTGAAATTATTACCTTATTGTTCCTATTGCTTTACTTCTCTGAATAATTTCATTCCTTTTTCATTTGTCATTGAGCATAAATTCTGATGACTGCTTTCAAAATGGCGCTTAACATACGAGCGTGCAACAAATGACTCCTTGCATATATGAGTTAAAGCTTTTTGATTTTGCTTCATAACAATATATATTTTTCTCCACCCTTCGTGAAAAAGCCTCCCACTTCCACTACATTCTGACCTTCTTTTCCTTTTCTATGTGGCCACTCTTTTGGGTTATTTTTACAGTCTAAAAGAAACTATCACAAATGAATTCAGAATAGTCACAAATTAAAAAAAAACCTTCTTACAAAACTGCACAAACATTATGAGACTGGCCAAGTATCAACTAGATGTGTTTAGATGTATACAAGGCACAAGCAAAACACGAAATATCACTAAATTTAATTAGCCTAGTCATATTTCATGACGTCATTTCACTGATCCCTCATACACTCTTATGCAAATTAATTGAAACAGCCGATTTAGCTCCTTTCTTTCACCATACAGTCAGTTCTAGACCCACTGAAGTGACAGGGTGTAATCGATTTCTATTTTTCCTCAGATTTAGTTCATTTGCAGTAGTGTGCGGTAATATGAGTCTATTTTCGGGGTGTATGATGAAATTTGTTTGGCCTTGAAAATATTGCGTCATCCGTGATTGCATCAGATTTTCATCATGACCAGACACTATTGTCTTGAATGTCGATTAGTTGTCCTATGGCTATTGTCTGTAATGGACGTTACTGTAAGGAAGCGTACGAAAATTTTAACGCTGCACAAACACACTGGCATGCCTTACCCGTGATCAAGTTAAAGTACTATAGACTGTCCTGGAAACTCTCCTGATTTAAATCCAATCGAGAATCTGTGGTCAATATGCAAGGAACGACTTGGTGGAATGGAAATACAAAGTATAATATGTGCACTGAGTCATGTTTCATTGGAAAAAAAGTAAATGGAATTATTCGTTTTGTTTCAATTAATTTGCACAAGGGTGTAGGTTAGTAAAAAGTTAGTAGTTTGCTATCTCTGGCTTAGTGGATTAATGCCTTGGTTTATGAATTGGCATAGGAATTGTGAAGTATTTAGTTGGACACAGTGCAATCTGGACGAACAATAACTGAGCAATACCAAATAAGAATTATCACAAGACATTGTAATCGGAACAGGAACTACCTATCTTCGTATATTAAATAAAGTCTTCAGTTCGATATTATTTGAAGATTACCCCGATTGACAAGCACCTGATGAAAGCCTAAGGGTACAGCGACCGAAAATGCATTATTTTAAAAAATATTTGTAAATGGACAAACATCAATTCATATAAAATCATATAAAATCATATAAAATCAGAAGTTGAACAGACAATATAAGATATCCGAAGTTGATTTTCATGTTTTGTTTTCAAAATAGTATTTTTTGAAGTTTCTAACATTGCTTTTCACAAGAGAATTGACGATATTTAAGCGAATAAAAGAGGCATTGTTTTCGGTAAATTATATTTTTTATCAAGATATATTTCTAGGTTAATTGGAAAACTTCAAGATTAAATAATGATTAAATTACACTGTTTTTTAAAAGTTTCTAAAGATTATGAAACAGTAGCTGAAGACATTTACAAACGAGTTCATTATATTCATTTACGTGTTGTTAAACCTCTTTCCCTCCCAATCTATGGATAAAATAGCAGGACGGACCGGGTTCTATAGCCTTGGATGGCAACCAGTTTAGAAGAAGGAAACTCTGAATTCTAACTGTGTCTAAAAGTCTGGGGACAGCTTGTGAATTCAAATTCCCACTGAAAGTCCCACTGTGAAGTTGCACGTCGAAATGAATACGACCTCTGCTATGCTTGGTCGGCTTTCGTTCAGAGGCGGTGGGTTTGTTTGACAGAATCGGTTCAACCGTCTGGGTGAAGGCCACAAAAGGTAACAGGTAAGGATGTCATTGGCAGCATAATTATCTTTATTTTATTTTCATATGATAATCAACCATTATTTCTTTGGAGTTGCATTTACTTTCATCATCATTTTTTAATAGATGAAGCATTGAAAATTTTCTTATTCATTGTTGAATAGTATTTACTTTAGCTTACGGCCATATCACGTTGAATCACTGAAGTTAAGCAACATCGAACCAGGCCAATACCTAGATAGGTGACCGCTTGGGAACAGCAGGCGCTGTAAGCTTTGATGTACAGGTGATTTAATGGATAATGGCTTGGAATTGTTAATCGGAGAGCCGAATTCCAATTTTAGTTGAGTTCGTTATATTCACTTACGCGCACTGTTAGGAAAGGCATGAATCTAACTCTTCTCTCCAGCTATGGGTTAAATAGTAAGACTTATATCACTTGTATCATTAAACGATTATTATCTAAAAAAAAGAAGAGATTCTTGCAATGTAAAAATATTTTCTGGCTTTAAATAACCCGTAAAGGATTGATAAGACGTAGAAAATGAATGAATATATAAATCAAAAACATTTACTTTCATCTTCATTTTTTATTATATGAAGCACTGTCGACAATTTATTTTTTTACTCATCGCAACATTTTACTCAGGACATTGGTCAAAGGCAGTGAGTTAACAGTATAGCAATCTGAACTAACGAAAAACACTTGGTGAAAGTGAAGATCTGTGTAAAAACATGTGAAGAAAAAGAGCTATAAAATGATGATGAAAGGAAATACTAATCAATGTTTAATATAAGCTTTTAACAATGCGTCATCTAATAAAAAATAAAGATAAAAGTTAATGTTAGTAAAATATTAATAATGATAATTGACGATACTCTGTTGGTCATATTGTTTTGTGACCTCCCACCTCAAAAAAAAAAAAAAAGGGAAAAAGAAAAAAAAGACAAAAATAAAATGACGCCGAGAAGCATCATGGAATGAGAGATAGGTTTTTAGGTTAGATTTGTTCTTCATACAACACGCCAAATTCTCGTAACGTAAAGGTAAAGAAAGTGGGTTTTCATAAAACTGCAGTAAAAGGGATTTGAGTTCGTATCTCATCGTGAGTGTATCCTTTATTTCGGAAACTGGCTTGTCTATTCATTGCCGTAGATCGTTAGCCCCAGTAAAAGTTACAATAAAAATCAAATAAAAATTAAGCTGAAAGTAAATACTAGTCAAAATTAATAAAAAATTGTAATAAGGGCTATGAATAGAATATCTACAATCATTTCAAGAGAGTGATATATACCTGTCTGATTGAGAATAGTTATAAAGAGATTATATTTAAAACTAGCAGAGATACCCGACGTTGCTCGGAGTCTTGCTTTGGGGGTCATTGTGCACTTATCCCACACAATAAGCTCACACTTTTTCAGGACGTCAGAACTGTTGCTGATTTTGCAGGTCATTGAATCAGACGAAGTCAAATTGGCAACTTACAGGCGAAGTGCGTTGTCCTATCACCGGTCAGAAGGGTTGCAGCAATTCCAGAGAATGCCACAGCCAAGGATCTCCTTCATTTTCCGTACTTTTGCAAGTAGGAGCTTCGTTAAGAATGTTTTGCCTGTCGCACCAATTGCATCCAAGAAGAACAAAGCACGTTTCCGAAGGCGAACGGAGTCGAAAATGGTATTGCAAGCCAATTGCTGGTCCTTAAGCAACTTTGATTCGTTTTCTCTGACATACAGTTCAAGAGCGTCGGCGTCGTAAAACATAAGTAATATTCGTGCAAAATCTGGAGCGAATCGGTAGGAAACTGCGGAAGTTAATGGCAAAAAACTGAATTTTACGCAGTTATTTGCGATTTTTCGCGATTAATGCGAATGACCTTAAAAAATTTAATCGAAACAATTGTTGTATCATTAGTAATGATCGTGTCAAATTTGGAGAAAATCGCTTGAAAAATCAGGGAGTTATAGGCTAACCCCCACCAAAAAATTGTTTTCTAAACAGTTTTTCGCGGTTTTTCGTTATATGTGGTGGGTTCAAAAAAAATAAAATTGATCTTGACCAGTCTTAGAGCATAAACTATTAGTGTGTCAAGTATGAGCGAGATCGGTTGAAAAATGTGTAAATGTATAACGAACGTACACACACAGACAAACACACAGTCATCTGTTTCTTTTATATATAGATCACATTGTAGAAAAGAAACAGTATTTTAATCTTGTTTCACCTCCGTTCAACAACGCGAGTTGAAGGGTTTGCATGAAACATTTATCTGCATTTTTGATAAAGTCACTTAAGGAGCTGTTGATAACCAATGTTTGTTTTTCGATATTAACCCTTAAACAGCGGTAAAGGTTTTTCGTTATATGTGGTGGGTTCAAAAAAAATAAAATTGATCTTGACCAGTCTTAGAGCATAAACTATTAGTGTGTCAAGTATGAGCGAGATCGGTTGAAAAATGTGTAAATGTATAACGAACGTACACACACAGACAAACACACAGTCATCTGTTTCTTTTATATATAGATCACATTGTAGAAAAGAAACAGTATTTTAATCTTGTTTCACCTCCGTTCAACAACGCGAGTTGAAGGGTTTGCATGAAACATTTATCTGCATTTTTGATAAAGTCACTTAAGGAGCTGTTGATAACCAATGTTTGTTTTTCGATATTAACCCTTAAACAGCGGTAAAGGTTGTACGAACGTTAACGCCAAACGAAGAAAAAAAACGAGAAAATAGATTTTTAAAAGAGACTTTTAATGTTTATTTTCGCTTTGATTATTCAAAAATCATAAAAATTATATTTTAACTTTTTAGATTGTAAAATTAAAAAAAAATATTTGAACTCCTAAATTTAATATTTTAACAATATGACTCCCCTTGAATTATTCTATGCACAAGGGAGTATTTTTTAACCAAACTGTCGCCATGTTGGCCTCTTTTTTATTAAAGAGCTATACCTGCAGACATAGCACTTTCTTTGGTTTGTTCTTCCAGATTTAATAGCAGGTAAATACTCTTGAAAATGACGCAATCCCAGGAATCTTAGTAGCTGCTACTGAGTCATTTAGATTCAACTCATTATTGAAGGATGCCCGTAGTTTGGAAAAAGTTGAAATTATCAAGTGATGATATAAGCTGATCTCTAATGAAGCATCAATTGATGATGCTACCGTTTAAGACAGGCATCGGCAACCTTTTTCTTGAAGAAAGTCGTATGGGACATCGCTCATCATCGGGCGGGTCGGAGTATTAAAGAAAATCAATGTGCCTCAACCCTTCTCCCTACAGAAGAAAATACGCCTAAGAACCCGCTTTAAAAATAAGCAAAAGTGTGAATTTTTCGTTAACTCGTAAATGGAAACAAAAAAGACAAGTACACTTGGAATCAGAAAGAGTTTAAATTTTTAAAGCACATAAAGAGGAAAGAAAGGTTGGAGAATTTAACACTGACAGGATATATTGATCACAAGAGAAACAGAAGAAAGCAACTTGGGTAAATGGTTTACAGAAGAGGGTTTAGTTGGGATAGCTAAAAGACAAACATTTGTAAGAGCTACAAACAACAGGACGTTGTGAAGAGTTATGATCGCGCCATCCTTTAGAAATTCGTTTCATAGGAGGAGAAGAATCAAATGGATACGTTTTACGTTCATATTATAATTTCATTCTCTTTCAGAAGAGCGCTATGTTTTCATTGATTACTGTGCACTCTTCAGCCCAGAATCAGTCTTCGATAATCGTTTTCAGATGTTACAAATGATCATGCAAGACTGATTCTCTACATACAATATCTTTCAAGGATCTTAGCTTGTTTGAAAGTTCCAAAGTATTGCTGGTCAAGTTCTGCTCTACCTTGCATAGGTTTTACTGTTTTCCCCTCCCGAATGCCGCGAGCAGCGTTGATGCCCTGTTTAGAATAACGCCCCCAAATTGACAGAGTATCAATACTGTATAGGCCATCGCAACATCTGAAACAAAAACATACAATTGAAACTGAGATGGGAAATATGCCGCAAAGTAAGTTTCATTGTAAAAGAGAACAGGTATAAATATTTGTCAGAGGGAGTAGCAGAAAATGACAATCACGAGATATTATGGGATTTTTCTGTTCAAACAAATCATGTCATTGAAACACGAATACTCGACCTTATTGTTATAGATAAGGAGATTAACAAGTGTTAAATTATTGACTTTGCTGTTCAATCTGATACAAGAGTGGACTCCAAAGAAACTGAAAAGATTGAAAGATAAAACTAGGACTTGACTCAAGAGTTGAAAAAGTTATGGAAAAATACTGTTGAAATAATTCCTGTAATAATAGTGGGGGCACTTGGAACAGCATCGAAAAAAATTGAAAGACCGCTTAGAGAAAATTCTATCTGAGATCAAGATTGAAAACCTCCAGAAAACTGCCATCATTGACTCTGAGAGTATTCTTCGAAAAGTTCTTGAGCTGTGAGGATTCATGTTGACACCATGTTTCAAAAATAGAATTTCCATTGACCACGTCAATGTGCGACAACAATAACAAATAATAATAATAATAATAATAATAATAATAATAATAATAATAATAATAGTGTCACCATAGATCAGGGGTGGGCAAAGATTTTAGTACAAGGGCCGCATTCTAAAATTTATAGTTTTACAGGGCCGCATAGTATATATAAACCAAAATAATTGATATTTAAAATTGGCAAAATAAAGGGCTTTTAAAGGAAAAATATAGTTTTAATAAATAACATTTTAAAGTACCATGTAAGTAGAAAAACTTATTTATTTGAAAGATAAAGTAACTGTTTGAAGAAATAAGAAAGAATTTTTATTACTATTATAAAATAGAAACTATCAAAGAAGCATAATTATTTATTTTATAACATCACAACTGACCATCAGAAGGATAAAGATACCAATGGGAATGATGCACTTGACTGCAATCATCTACCAGTTTATCAAAATCAGGTGTCATATTGCTTGTGCTTATCCTCAACACCGACTGAAGATTAGAGTCTGTTAGAAAGGATCTGTTCTTCGACTTGTTGATTTTCATTATGGAGAAAGTCTGCTCACATATGTAAGTTGATGCAAATAAAACAAACATTTTTTTTTCTGAACGTTTTCATGATGCAGGGATGCATAGAACTCAATTAACGATTTATTTTCAAACAGCTTCTTTAGAAAGTTGTCGGTTTTCAAATCAATTAGTTCTAGCTGCAACTCTTCAGTAACTGTTTCTGTGTCACAGGAAAAAGGTGAGCTGAGCAAATCGAACTGCTTTTTAATTGCTTTGAAATCAGCGAATCTTCTTATAAATTCTTTTTGAGGGCCATCTATTGGAAACTATACTTTTCTGATAATGTTTGTGCAATAGCTTGTGTCTTCAAGTGAGGAAAATGAACACATTTTTGTTGTTTAATTTGATTGCCAAAGAGTTCAAGTTTTGATTGAAAGGCTTTTACCCCCACATACAATTCATGAGCAAATACACCTTTTCCTTGTAGTTTTGTGTTTAACTCATTTAACTTCTGCATAATGTCCACAGCAAATGCAAAATCACAAACCCATTCGTCACTGTCCAATTTTGTTAAAAAGTCACAGGATATTTCTTTTATATTACAAAACATGACAATCTCTGCTTTAACATCCTACACCCTCTTTAATACATTTCCCATATTTAACCAGCGGACATTAGTGTGGTGCAGTACATCAGTAAAATCTACTTCGATATTTTCCAAGAAACTTCGGAATTGCCTGTGTTTTAGTCCCCTCACTCTTATTAAATTAACTACACACACCACCGGATCTACAACATGCTTGAGTTTTAAAGAGGTCTTGCAGAGACTTTCTTGGTGTATGATACAGTGAGAAGATAACGCACTGTGCGATGGAAAGTCCTCTTTAATTTTATCATTCATTAAGGTCACAAATCCACAATGTTTGCCTATGAGTGAAGGAGCGCCATCAGTTGTAATACTTGCCAGTTTATCCAGGTTTAGTTTAGACCTGATTAGACAGTTAATTACACTGTTATACAAATCTTTTCCAGTCACAGTATCTTTAAGAGACTCCGTAGATAACAACTCCTCTGTAATTTCAAAATTTTCGTCAATTCCGCTGATGTAAATAAGTAACTGGGCAGTATCCTGAATATCATCACTCTCATCCAAAGCAATAGCAAACCACTGAAATTTACTACTGGCTGTTAACAGCTGTTCTTATGCAATTGCATCTATGCGACGAACAACAGTTCTTCATGGCAGAGTTATAGCTTCTACTTTTGGTATAACTTCAGGACACACAACACTGACAGCATCAACCATGCAATCTTTAATAAATTCTGCTTCTGCAAATGACTTATTCTGTTTTGCAATTTTATTGGCCAGTATAAACCTAACTTTTGTCGCGTTCCTTTGCAAAGTTGAAGTTTTTTGAAACATAGTTTGCTGTTGCTTCAAACATTTTACAAAATCATTTGCCTTCTTTTGCAGTTCTTGCTTTGACAAATTATGTCCAAAGGAGGCGTGTTTGGTTTGAAAGTGTCGTTTTAAATTGTATTCCTTAAACACAGCCATTGTTTGTGGACAAATCAAACATGCAGCTTTACCTCCAATGTCAGTAAAAAAATACTTTTCAGTCCACTCTTTGTTAAACACTCGGCATTCGTTTTCAATTTTTCGCTTTTTAGATGACTTTACAAAAATAAAACAAAATAGTAAAATTTATGTTAAAATACAAAAGATTTATTACGTTAAGTTAGTAAAAATTGCGTCATTGGCGCGCTAACAAGTTGCCAAATTAACCACTTTTATGTATGCAGGCACAGAATTGATTATCCAGTTCGTCGAACACTTATAAATAAGCAAACTAGACAAACACAAAGTTTTTAAAAATGTAGACATATAAAACAAAAAAGAGACATAGAGATAAGAATATTTAAATAAATGCTTACATTCGATTTTATAATGTAAATAGTGTACTTGGTTATTTATTTTTTTAAATTTTTTCATGTCACGCTACTTAATTTTATGTGTTGCGTAATCGGATATCCGGTGTTTTTGAGACAAAGTAGAAGTGAGAAGTAGAGAAGATAATTTTTGATTTTTCTGAGAAGAAATATTTTTGAGTAGAAAATTTATTTCATTCGGTTTTTCTATAAATAAAGGAATAAAATACATCTTAAAATCTTCGAATTATAACTTTTGAAACTTATATAATGATATTTATTTTTTTTAAAGTCAAATTAAGAAATTATTGTTAAATGTATTAAAATCACTAATTTAGTTAAAAATAGAAACTTTAAAACTAATTTAACAAAAATGTATTAAGACTTAAAATATTTTTCTGACAATTTATAATATATATACGAAAATAAAATCGTTATATATTTGAATCAGATATTTTTATAAAGCTAAAAATATATAAAAAATATTTGAATTTATCATAAAAAAGAGCAATAATAGATAACTTTAATGCTATTATTTCAATGATATATGCAGTTTTTATGAATGATTTCGAACGATTATTTTATATATTTATGTAAAAAGGATATAAAAAAATTATGGATAAAAATCACCCGTTTTTTAAATATAATAGGCCGTTAAAATTTTATTATTTGTATTTTTTATTTTATCTCATTCTTCAATATAAATTTACTGTTTTTTTTGTCATTTTACTAACAATTTTAAGTTGTTATTTTTGGCGGCGTGGGCATTTAGTATTGAATAAAAAATCTATTTGTGCTTGGCGGGCCGCACGAAATCGTTTGGCGGGAGGTCATTATTGTTTTAAATCATATTTTTCGTTGCTTGAGGTGTTCATGATCTGGACTAATTCTGTTTTTCATTTCATTCTTTCCGCTGTATTCATGACCTGGACTTAGTCTGTTCACTATCTAATTCTTTATGATAATCACAACAAAATGAGGACAATAGTCCGCATGTCCACCCTTGTAGAAATTAATTGAAACAACCGTTTTAGTTTTCTTTCTTTCACCAAACGATCAGTTTTAGACCCACTGGAGTGACGAGGTGTAATCGATTTCTATTTTTCCTCAGATTAGGTCATTTGCAGTAGTGTAGTAGAGTAATATGAATTTGTTTCCGGTGTGTGATGAAATTGCCTCAGATTTTCATCACGCTCAGACACTATTGTCTGGACTGTCGATTAGTTGTCCTAGGGACATTGTTTGCGATATACGTTACTCCAAGGAAGCGTACGAAAATTGTAATACTGCACGAACACACTGGCAAGCCTTGCCAGTGAGCAATGAAAGTACTAGAGACTGGCCCGAAAACACTCCTGATTTAAACCCAAAATTTACCGGTACTATGCCACCGGATGCAATGTACAATATATAAAATTGATTTTTGAATTTGTTTATCATGTTTGCTGATCAGTACTTTATGAACATTTGCAAATATATTAGAAATAGATTAGTATTGGTACAAAAAGAAACTGGTTGACAGAAAGCCATTATACACGTAGAAATAGCAGCCAGGTACATCTCACTTACACCCTTGTGCAAATTAATTGAAACAACCGCTTTAGTTTCCTTTCTTTAACCATACGGTCAGTTTTAGACCCAACAGAATGACAGGATGTAATCGATTTCTATTTTTTCCTCAGATTAGGTCATTTGCTGTGGTATGCAGTAATATGAATCTATTTTCGGGGTGTATGATGAATATTTGTTTGGCATTGAAAAATATTGCATCATCCGTAATTGTATCAGATTTCTATCATGACCAGACACTATTGTATTGACTGTCGATTAGTTGTCCTATGTCTATTGTCTGCGATGTACGTTACTCCAAGGAAGTGTACGAAGATTGTAACGCTGCGCGAACACACTGGCAAGTCTTACCACTGAGTAAATGAAAGTACTAGAAATTGGCCCGAAAACACTCCTGATTTAAATTCAATCGAGAATCTGTGGTTAATCTGCAAGGAAAGACTTCGTGGAATGGACATACGAAGTAATAACATGTGCACTGGGTCATGTTTTATTCGAAAAATACGAACAAAAGTAAATAATAACGGAATTATTCGTTTTGTTTCAATTAATTTGCACCAGGGTGTAATTACTGTATATAGTGACAATTATACTCATACTCATTAGAAAAATAATAATAGTTCATTTAAGTAACTATTACATTGGATACTATTAGTGTAGAATTTTCACACTCATTATTTGAAATGTTGTTATTCAACAAGCGGAGATTTATTTCGGCCTGGATCCACAAGAATGGAGCATTCAGTCATGAGGAAACTCAACTGGTAACGATTATCCCAGACCGAGACACCAAAAATATTGCAACTCTGGCGGAAATATCGTACGTCGGTCTTTCGCGTGAAATACTACTACGATATAGAGGATTAATTTAAATAACCTAAATTTTAATCAGTCCTGTGCAATAAACGTCGATTTGAATTATCTCTCTTATAGAAGCATATTTTTGAAATATTTATTCGTGGGAAGCCCACTTATCTAAGACCAAAAGAATCAGAGAAATTAATGACAATTGCAACTCGTGATAAACTTGAAGATATCGAGAACAGATTTATCTTTCTCAGTAATATTTGCTTATTCTGATAAGGTGACAAGCTGCTTACTGTACCTGATAAATATTGATAATCTCTGACTTTGTTTAACGATGAGTGTTAATGTTTTATTTATTATATTTTCCTCTTATCTGATAGATAACTAGAAATTACTTACAATGCCCGATAACTCATTTAATCAGTGACAGGTTTAACATTGCTTAACGATGAGAGTAATTGTTTTATTTAGTATTTTTCCGCTTTTCTAAAAGAAGGGCAAAATTGCTTCCAGTCACCCATTTAAGGAGTGACTAGTTTTAATGTTGCTTAACGATGTGAATAATTGTTTAATTAGTATTTTTTCGCTTTTCTAAAAGAAGGCCAAAAATTGCTTCCAGTCACCCATTTAAGGAGTGACTAGGTTTAACGTTGCTTAACGATGAGAAAAATTATTTTATTTAGTATTTTCCGCTTTTCTAAAAGAAGGTCAAAAATTTCTCCCAGTCACCCATTTAAGGAGTGACTGGGTTTAACGTTGCTTAAACGATAAGAGGCAAGGCTTACTTTATTATATAAGAAATAAAACATTGATGCACGGTTGTGCGTTTTGATTTGGTTCCATTCTCTTTGTCGCATTGCATATTCAGTTTTTTTCTATCTCTAAACGTCATTTTTTCAAACATTTCTATCATCCATAACGCTGCCCATTTATACCTGATTCCAGTATCGTCTATGCGTTGTTTGATCAAGGTGCTTGCTGGTCAACCTCTTGATCTTCCCCAATAATTTGGCTCTCACGGTATAAATTGTTACACAACTTCTTTACTTCTCCGATAGGGGACACTACATCGCACTAGCTTTGTGTCCGTTAATCTTTGGCAGGTTTTCATTTCGTTCTTCATTGAGCATATTTTGGTTTCAGCGGACATATAACAATGTCTCTTGTCTCACTAGATCAACTACGAATGAGTAGTGCGTTCGATCCTCACAGAATGCCCCATAGGCCTTGTACCAGAACTAAGCTAGTAAATCACTATAACAATGTGTCTAGTTTACGTACCGTCTATTTTTTTTGTCAATGATTTTATTAATGTCTAATTGCTTGACCTATATAAGAAAACTGTTTCTACTGCTGACCTAAAGAGTTGCATTTTCAGATCTGTTTTCCTTTTTGATGCTCAGATGATATTCACTTTTCATTTCATTGCAATTACAAATTCCGTCTTTTGGTGAGGAGATCAGACATGATCCAAGATCTAAAAATGATCCATATTGTCACCTTTGAATATCGTATGATATTCTGCGAAATCAAAATCATGAATCATTTTTAATTTCGTTTTATGGAGTTCAACTAGAACTTCAACAGATTCTAATCTGCGGAAAAATATTTTTCCTGTTCAAGGGTGTTAAAATATCACTCATTGAGTGCTGGTACAAATAAAATAGGGTGCGATGTATAATAACAGAGCTATAATTTAATATTAATAATAAATATACATTTTTTCCTTAGCGGTAGCACAGCTTCAAGCACAACGTAATCGTCAGGTAATGTTTGTAAACTTCGTCAGGCAATGTTTGTAAACTTCGTCAGGTACTGTTTGTAAACTTCGTCAGGTAATGTTTGTAAACTCCGTCAGGTACTGTTTGTAAACTTCGTCAGGTACTGTTTGTAAACTTCGTCAGGTAATGTTTGTAAACTTCGTCAGGTACTGTTTGTAAACTTCGTCAGGCAATGTTTGTAAACTTCGTCAGGTAATCTTTGTAAACTTCGTCAGGCAATGTTTGTAAACTTCGTCAGGTACTGTTTGTAAACTTCGTCAGGTAATGTTTGTAAACTTCGTCAGGTACTGTTTGTAAACTTCGTCAGGTAATCTTTGTAAACTTCGTCAGGCAATGTTTGTAAACTTCGTCAGGTGATCTTTGTAAACTTCGTCAGGCAATGTTAGTAAACTTCGTCAGGTACCGTTTGTAAACTTCGTCAGGTAATGTTTGTAAACTTCGTCAGGCAATGTTTGTAAACTTCGTCAGGTAATGTTTGTAAACTTCGTCAGGCAATGTTTGTAAACTTCGTCAGGTAATCTTTGTAAACTTCGTCAGGTACTGTTTGTAAACTCCGTCAGGTACTGTTTGTAAACTTCGTCAGGTACGGTTTGTAAACTTCGTCAGGTAATGTTTGTAAACTTCGTCAGGTACTGTTTGTAAACTTCGTCAGGCAATGTTTGTAAACTTCGTCAGGTAATCTTTGTAAACTTCGTCAGGCAATGTTAGTAAACTTCGTCAGGTACTGTTTGTAAACTTCGTCAGGTAATGTTTGTAAACTTCGTCAGGCAATGTTTGTAAACTTCGTCAGGTAATCTTTGTAAACTTCGTCAGGCAATGTTTGTAAACTTCGTCAGGTACTGTTTGTAAACTTCGTCAGGTAATGTTTGTAAACTTCGTCAGGTACTGTTTGTAAACTTCGTCAGGTAATCTTTGTAAACTTCGTCAGGCAATGTTTGTAAACTTCGTCAGGTAATGTTTGTAACCTTCGTCAGGTAATGTTTGTAAACTTCGTCAGGCAATGTTTGTAAACTTCGTCAGGTATTGTTTAAAAAGTTGTCAGATACTGTGTGAAAAATAATTGTCGGGTACTTTTTAAGTTTTCCATCAGCACCCGAAGATTGCTTTGTCCATGAAACACAGAAATATGCTATCGGTGAAGAAAAAATCTATATTTATCATTAACCTGTGTTTTGTCTCCGTAATCAGTTCTTTTATCAATTCTGTATTACAATTCTATTTAGCCTATGATTCTATATTACAATTCAATTTTCAATTTTTTTATCAATTAAGAAAAATCAACAAAAGGAAACGATTTAAATCCTTTTAATTAATATTCTATTAAAGCATAAATGTTTATTAAAACGAGAGGAGAATAGAAAGAAAGAAAGAAAGAAAGAAAGAAAGAAAGAAAGAAAGAAAGAAAGAAAAGTTATAATCACGATGGTTGGCAATTCAAAATCAAAGAAAAAAGTGAGGAAAAGAAAACACATGGTAAAAACTTGCCCATTTCTCCTCAGAGTTTTACCAGGGAAATCAAGGTTTTGCACCACAATTCCATAAAATTAAATTACTGGACCCCAATAAATGTTCTGTCTACGTAAGATTACATAGGATTGATGAGGTTAGTTTGATCTTTGCTAAGCAAAACCTTGTCAGCGTTAATGTTTGCTGGCAATCCCCATATCGTCTTCTCTTCTCAACCAATGTTGAAATATATCCATAAAGATAGCCTACTTATCTTATTTAGGAGTACTCGGGCCAAGTTCCAAAACTGACCGGTCCCCGCAACCAACGTCATACTACCGTCGATATTCCAACGCTCTTCCCCTCTTTGGTGCAATTAGAGAGGTGCTGTCACAGGGTTGTAATCAGGATTTTTCCATCCGAAAGCAGATAACACACTTCGATCCCAACCCAAAGGCTGCGTAAATACACGACCTATAACGTATCCTCTCCAGCTATAGGTTAAATAGTGAAGTAGACTGGTTTTTCTAGCCTTGGGTGTTAGTCAGTCTAGGAGAAGGTGGATATTGAATTGAAAACTGTGGGAAAAGCAACGAGAAGCCACTCAACTATATCTCCCCAGAAGCTGTGGTAATTCGCAGATTAGAAAAATGAAGAGCTATGATAGCTGAGTTCTCTTCAATGTGTATTTTCAGGCGACTTTAAAAACTTGATATTTTAGGTTATTATTCGAGGAATTTAACCAATATTTTTTCATCATTATTAAGAAGTTATTTATTGGAAGTAAAGAAAGATTTTCGTATTTTTCTTCGGCATCAGTGACCGGTATTTGAATGCAACTTGATAACTATACAGAACCTTTTCTGCTTTCAATCAGCACACCTGATGCTAACTTCCCGGAGAGGAACTCCCTGCGTCTTCTTTTATATTTACAGCATTCTAAAAATTAATACAATCAAAACACATGCAAAGCAATGTATATTATTTAACAATAAATAAATATTTACCAATAAAAATGTTTTCATATTTCTTTCTTTATAAAAGAAACAAATATGAAAACATTTTTGTATTCATAAATTTAAATACATATACTAACTTATTGAAATATCTATAAGGACATTCCCATTACTTACTATTTTATAAACTACAAATCAATTGGTATTTAGTCGACGTTTTGTCAATCATTCCAATAAGCAATCTAATAAATAAATAGTGTTTATTATTTTTGTTGTCGATTCTCAAGATCAAAGAAAATGTATAAATTCACTTTCATATGTTTACGTTTTATTACAGTTCTAATCATTGTTTTTTTTTAAACAATAAACTTTGCCGAGGGAGTGATGGTAATTAAAATAATAGCGGTGTCAAGGGAAAATCGTTCTTTTGACACTCCGTTTGTTTTCGGACATGAAATTTGCCAGAAGTTGTTTAAAATATTTTTCTTTGGAATTTAATACTTTCATGTTAACTACTCCGAAGAGCTGTTTTCGCTGGTTCCCAGAATCCATGAATTTAAGCGTTCTACTAGGCTGGCATCTCGCTGACACCCTTTCACGGAAACAAAGTCGCGCATAAACAGAAATAACATAAACCATTTTTTCTTTTTTATGCAAATATTTCTAAGAGAATGGGTCTCTATGATGGTTGAATGATATCAGAGAAAAACCCTCGCCATTTTTTATTCGTTTCTTTTACAGTTTTGGTGCGACGAAGAAACCTTTGTTGGTGGTTATTGCTGGCCTGTCTGTGGTCGTGCTTGGATTGCTTATTGCAGTTATCGTTCTTGCTATACCGAAGCCAGAGAAGACAACCATAAAAGGTAACGTTTATTAAAACATCTTTATAAAATACAAACGGGAATCTCTCACGCAAACGCAATTATCCAAACTGCCTCTCACGTATTCGCCATCTTTTTTAACTTTAAGGAAAAACCGAATATTTCCATTTTATATCAATTCAAAATTTTCGTTATTTAAAAAAAACATTTGTAGAGTAATTGGCTATAGTTAAATGTAACCAAACAAGCAGAAATTGACAAAGTTTCCAATAAACAATGAAAGAGAAAGAAAGAAAGAGTAGAGTAATAGTAATATCAAAGAAACAATGTATGCAAGACAAAAGTAGGCAAAGCAACAGAAATGAGGTAAAAAGGTTAAAAACTTAAAAATGGTGTTAACACACGAAAGGAGTACGGACAAGTGATCGCAGCGTTTTGACTTCAAGACAAGAAAGAACGGAAATATGGCGGATGAAACCAAGAAGTAGTCTATATTATTAGGGAGGAATCACAGCATGCATCTATGATTTGTCTATAAGTTTCGGGAGGGTGGAGTTTTTGCAGTTGTAGTAGTCCTAAGAAACCAGGTGCAAATGAATGTAAACTCTACCAAACAATCAGCCTAATGAGCCACATAGCAACACTCATCATCCGAATTTTGAATCAAGCCAGAGATAGGACAAGAACAGTGCGGGTTCGTTAAAGACACAAGGAATTAATACTCAGAATGTTATCAGAAACAGCAGTAGGACGTGCACCTGTGTTTTATAGATTACGCAAAGGCTTTCGACAAAGTACGCCACAAAGGTCTGTTAGAACTGCTCAACAACCTTGATAAATTTGGGAAAGATATTAGAATAATCAAGAACCTATACTGGCAGCAAACGGCCTGCATGCAAATAGAGAATGAGTTCAGTAGATATACAAAAATAGAAAGGGGCATAAGGCAAGTGTGTGTCTTCTCACCGGAATTATTCAACCTATACAGCGAGACAATTCTGAGAGAATTGGAAATCCTATCAGGATTCATCATTGGAGGCCACAATCTTAACAATATAAGATATGCAGATGACACAGTGCTGAATACAGACACGTAAAAGAAATGACAAAACCTCCTACAGAAAGTAGCGGAGGAGAGCAAGAAGAAGAGACTAAGCATAAACTACAAGAAGACAGAATGCATGGTCATCAATAAAAGGATGAGCCCAAAATGCGATTTACAGGTCGGGGACACTAAAACCAAGCAGGTGCGGAAATTTAAATATCTGGGAAGTGTTCTAACAGAGGACGGTAAGTGCGACGCTGAGACCCGAAGACGTATTGGGATGGCCAAAGACGCATTCTAAAAGCTAGACAGAGTATTAGGAGATAGGAGGATTTTGTTGGCAACATAGAAAAGAGTACTGGACTGCTACGTGATATCTGTCCTCCTTTACGGCAGCGAATGTTGGACGGTCTCCTCAAAGATAAAGAAGAGACTCAAGACAACAGAAGTATGGTTCTACAGAAGGATGCTAAGGATATGGATCGAGCGTGTGAGAAACAATGAGGTTTTAGAGAGGATGTAAACAAAGAGAAAGCTTATACTTAACACCAGGAAGAGGCAGTTGAAATATCTGGGACACGTAATGAGAATAGAGGGCTTCGAGAATCTGATACTCATAGGGCGAATAGAGGAAGAGAGAGACAAGGGAAAACAACGCGTGACATGCCTACCGGGCTTAAGCAAGTGGATGACAGAACAAGGTCTGGGAGAAGTAGCAAAGGGACAAAACTTAATGAGAGCTATAAGAGATAGGGGGGGAGTGAAGATCCATGAGCGCTTGCGTTCTGAAGGGACACAGCAGATAAAAGTAGTAGTAGTCCTAGTTTTGAATCCTATGTCTTTGTTTAACCGTTATCTACACTACATATGTACATAATATGCACTTCTTAATTCCTACCTTTACAACAGCTTCATTCAATAACGCTCTACCTGGAATGTCTCTCGGTCATTATCAAACAAAATTATTAAAAAATGCATATTTCAGCGTGATTACAAAGAATATGCCGAATAGGGTGATTCAGATTCGCAGTCCTGATTCACGACACCTTTCATATTCGTGTGAAACGACTGATTATCGTGTGGAGTTTCGGAAGAGGATTTTAAATCCGCCTTCTCTACAAGGAAGAATGCCTTTTCAGGTCAATGGAACACACGCACACATGTCCACTGAAATACAAATTAGCGGTAATAAATTAAAAACATTAGGACGAGAGTACACTTAGCCCCATACCCACGCAAGCTATGACTCAATAACGTAAAATAATAGTCAACAACGGTTTCCCAAACTACATTAGTTATCAAATTATTTCTTTCAAAACGAAACATTAATAACACAGTTCACGGGTATAGCACAAATATTAATATACTAGCAGCATAACCCGTCGTTGCCCGGGTCTTTCATTACTGGGAAATTTTGCCGTTCAATTGGAGCAGTTTAAGTTTAAAGTCAGCCCGCTCGAAAATTAATATTAGTATGAACATTTGGGTGCAACTGAGGCACATCACCAAAATGGGGGTAACAATTTGAATGGGATGTGGCTCTGAAAAGGGAACTGTATAATAATAAATAATATTATTGTAATAATTTAAAGTGTTTAATTTTATCAAAGTTTTTATGAAAGATATATATCCAAGAACAGATAGTAAATAGTAAAACGTTGGTGAGAGTTATAATGGACAGGAAGTAGTGGAGAGCCATTGTCGCCAACAATTTGGACTCAAAACTGGCACTGAAAAACTATCTATCAAACAAAAAAAAAATTCATCGAAACCGGATGAAAAATGTGGAAATGCATAAACAACATCCGATCACACACACACACACACACACACACACACACACACACACACACACACACACACACATTTTAAGAATTATAAATATATAAGATTCTATCGAATCAATTGCTCAGAACTGACAAACAGAACGAATTCCCTCTAAGAAATATTATAAAAAACTGATCAGTCGAGTCAAATAAGCTTAAAATATCAAGTTAATATTTTTTCAATCATTTCACCCCAGACAATGCGGTAATATCACTAGTCTGCAGGAGGTTACAGGGAGTGAAATTGAAAGAGAAGACTGTGAATAGGGGGGGTTGGGGAAAGGAGAAAAGATGAACGGGGTTCAAGAAGATAGAAGATGGCGATTTATGTTCCATTTAAACTTTTGAAGATTGTAGGGAAGCAAGTAAACGAAAGCGAGTTCCACAGGCGAGAAGTGCGAGAAAAGAAAGTGTTGGAGTAGAAGTGGCGGTTGCATTTAGCTATTTCAACAATAAGAGGATGGGACCTAGATACCAATCTAGTAGTAAGCTTAAATTCTTGTCAGTGGAAAACGTGAGGCCAAGAAGAGGTTGTATTTTGCTCTTCTGGCGTCTAGTGTTTAAACCAAATATTCGTCCTGTGACGCAGTTGCCCTGGAGCTTGCGTGGAAGATCAGCATGCCAAACCCTGATGAACGCCTTTGAGATATCTAAAGCCACCACCCAAACTTCTCCGTTCTTAACTAGAGTTTGATATACAAATTCAGTGATGGCCGTTAACACATCAGTGGTAGACCTGGCGAAACGGAAGCCATATTGTTTGTCCGAGAGGAGGTCGTGAGAAGTAAGATGCTTAACCACTTCCGCATTGATTAGAGCCTCGGGTACTTGAAAACCGGTAAGAGACTTATAGGGCGATAATTTAAGGAGTCAGAGGGTTCTCCAGAGTTAATAAAAACAGGAACTAAAGAGCAGGACTTCCAACAAGCTGGAAAGCAGGAAGAAGTAAGGCAATTGTTGTAGAGTTTAGAGAGAAATGGGACAAAAGCTCAGCAGTACATTTTTTAGAACGACTGCAGGGTCTCGACAAAATGGCTTGTGGATGTCTAGTATGGAAATGATATCTGAAACCAGTGACGGGATTAAACGCATATCGCTCAGTAAGGCTTCTGTTCTAGCGGGGAATTAGGCATAGGTTCTTCAGATGAGTCCAGTGTGGAGTTGGAAGAGAACTTCCGAGCAAAGCACTCAACCTTGTCTGTTGTAGATGTCAGAACTTCAAATTGATTGAAGAGAAGATTTGCTGTTGTTCCGCACATTCTTGCAGAGCCACCAATAATTTCTAGAATCGAACTTGTGAGAGGCTATACGTTGTTTCATTCCATCAGCAAACAGTAACTTCGCTTCTTTGAGGACACCGTTGAAATCATTACGAGCAGTGACAAAGAGACGTCTGTTATAATCAGACCTGTCGCTCCTGTAATTCGTGTGGCCTTTAGCGGCCGAGCGTGCAGGTGAAAACCAAGGAGGAAAAATAATCTTCAAAACAGCCAACTTTATTATCAGCAACAACAACTTGTCGGCGAAATGTAAACCTTACAAAACCAACATTATTTGTGAATGCGTCATATGGAACTGTGTTACAGAGGAAAATAAATTTATAAATAATTATACGAATATACCACTACTCGCTTATCAAGACAGCTGGACGCACATACACACACAAACACATGCAAACACACACACATATATGAAGATGATCTCCGATGAGATTGAAAAATAAAATAAAAATAAAATTTGGGAAAATAAAAGAAATGAAAAACACAACAGTGCCTCCCTTAATGAATTTAATACCAACATTAAGAAGTCAATCAAAGAATTCGTGAGGATTAAAATAAAATAAATAGACATAATATGTACAAATTATACAATCAAACATGCTTGACTGAAGATATGCTGCATATATATATATATATATATATATATATATATATATATATATATATTATAGTAATTCGTCGAACTTAGAATCCTCAACAGAATGCAGAAAGCACTGGACGGCCGTTTCGTCCTATCTGGGACTCATCAGCAGTGTGCATCTACTACCGAGAATCAAACCCGGTCGATACGACGCGAACGTCATACCAAGACTACCACGGGACTCGGTGAGGAAGAAGACACGCACACACACACACACACACACACACACACACACACACACACACACACACACATTTTAATATGTATATATATATATATATTCGGTTTCATGAAAAAAATCTAATTTTATTCATTTATTTTCAGACACAGCAAATTACTGTTTTAAAAGTCACTGTTTATCGGCTGGTAAGTTAATTACTTTTTTCGTAAGTATTGTTTGTTAGAATATTTCGACTGTAGTTTTTTGCCCAGCAACTTCTCGCATCTAATATGAGGAGAATTCATAGCTTCACTTACAGCACAGGGACGTTAACCACACCTCAGTAAACCCTAATTGGCTAATGGTTAACTCCTGTCACAAAGAAGTACTGATCTCTGTTTCCACATTTTTACTACAAGGTAACCAAAAAAGTTCTGTCCGTTTTTTGATTAGTCATTGAATGAAATTGAAATATATACGAAATGCGTGTAGCAATTGTTTTCAAATTCGGACAGCCGGAAGTAGTAACATCAGACGTTATAAAAAACACGCGCACCTTTCCCGGCCACCAGTTATAAGCCGGACAGCTGCGAGAAAGATGGAAGTGTCTAGAGATCTCGTTCGGGGCTGTTTGTTTACGACTTCAAAGTGGGCTTATCAGCAGTTGCATCAAGTCGCCGCATATGTCAAGCGTTTGGGGATAGTGCTGTGGATGAACGTACTGCAAGGCGTTGGTTTCGATAATTCAAGTCAGGAGATTTGTCTCTCCATGATGAGACTCGCAGTGGACGTCCACAGGTCTTGAATGACGGAGTCCTGAAGGCGGCCATTGAAGAGGACAGTAGTCTAACGTGTGGTGAACTTGCAAAACAGTTCAACGTTTCTGATGAAACAGTTAGACTTCACCTGCACCGCCTAGGTAAGACGTACAAACTGAGCAAGTGGGTACCGCAAACGCTGTTGGAGGTTCACAAGGGACAACGAGTGGCAGCCTGCGTATCGCTGTTTTCTCGCCACCGTAACGCATCCTTATTCAATCGAGTGCTTACCAGTGATGAAAAGTGGTTTCTGTACGGAACTCCCAAGCGTTCCAGATATTGGTTGTCTCCTCAGGATGCTGTCCCTCACACCGCAAGACCGCCTATGCACTCACGCAAGATTATGCTTTGTGTCTGGTGGACAGGTCGTCAAGTGGTTCATTATGAACTGCTACCAACGGGCCAAACGGTCACTGGAGACCTATACTCGCAGCAATTGAAACGTGTGCAACAGGCATTGCGCCAGAAAGCGCCAGCACTGATGAATCGCAAAGGTGTGCTGTTCCTCCATGACAACGCCAGGCCGCATGTCGTGCGAGTGGTCAGGGATACCATACAGCAACTTGGGTGGGAGACTTTGTGCCATCCACCTTATTCACCTGACCTTGCGTCGTCCGATTACCACTTCTTCCACTCCCTGGATAATCATCTTCGTGGGAAATCCTTCACCAATGAAGCAGACTTGCGCAAAGCCCTCACTGACCTTTTTGCGTCAACCCCCCGCCCGAGTTCTACCGCAAGGGAATTAAACAGCTGGAGAGACGTTGGCAGAAGGCGCTGGATGCCGATGGCGATTATTTCGAAGACTAAATATAAGTTACACATACCGTGAAGCGTTTTTTTTCCTTTAAAAACGGACAAAACTTCTTTGGTTACCTTGTATTTATCACCGAGGAACTACTGAAGATTTAAGATTTAAGAAACAGTAGATATTTTTTATATATTGTTCAATATTAAAAATATTAAAATAAAACTAAAAAAGGAGCGTTAATGATGTTATATGTAAAGATTACTTAACTTTTTAAATATCACTTTTTATCCCCGACATCGATGTTTCTTGGTAAAATTTCCAGTCTTCAGGGGATGTAATTTTCAACGGTATTCCCAATTTTTTGAAAATTTAGAAAAAATTGATCATAGCATTCGAAACCAATACCTCTGATGACTGGAAATGTTTGCTAAAAAACTTAAAAAAATGATATTTAAATTCTTTATATATATATATATATATATATATATATATATATATATATATATATATATATATATATATATATATATAGCATAATGAGAAGCCACGTATACTTTCTTGATATGTCCCTATAGTGGATATATTGGCGAATCTGGAATTAATTTTAGATTTCGCTTCAACAATCATAAACTATCCATACGTCAAAAGAATCCTTATTCCCCCATAGCTGAACACTTTAATCAATCAAGACACTCATTAGACAACTGTAAATGTTTATTGATAGATTCCGATTTTAGTTCAACATACACACGCAGAAAGAAAGAGTAATATTGGATTTTAAAATTAGACACATATAAACTAGGGTTAAACAAAGACTTGGGATTTTTAAATCTGTATAAATATTTCAATAGTTAAAAAATTTCTTTAGATATAGTTAAAAAAAAAACCTTTTTAAACAACATCTAAAATATCGGTAATATATTTATTGAACAAAGTAACTGACAATAACAAAACAAAAGTCAATGAAACAAAGCAAGTTCAGTCGACCAATGATGACAATTCCAGAACAACGTAACTCTAAACAATTTTTTCTATCCTCTGCCAGCCGCTATGATGGAGAGAGCATTACCTCGAACCGTCGCCAGTGAGACACGCTGCAAGAGCCACTCCGTTTGGCGAGGCTCGTTCCTTAATCGAGACGCAATCGCGCCAATCCTCCAAAGGAATGCAATCGAACGAGGGCCAATAATCCCTGAAGTCTCCACTGCCACAGGAGTAAAAAAATATCTATCAGCAAGAGAAGAATATTTAGAAATATTATCGTTAGATTTACGTTAGAAATATTCAAACACAGTTGCATTCCACATCACGTGACGTCCGTGTCTCGCGACGGACGCTACTTGAAAACAAACTTCTGAATATAGTTATTTAATTAATTTCTGACGAAACATCGAGGCGATCTGAAATATCAAATACATATATATATAAAAATATAAATAAATACTTTCACAAAAAAAAACATGCTATTTTTTTCTTTTAATTTGCAACTTTTCAGTTATATATATATATATATATATATATATATATATATATATATATATATATATATATATAATTATTTTTTAGTTTTATTTCTAGATACTAATAACAGATAATCGTTTTTTGGATATTGTCTATGAACTCAAACAACACGCACTGTTGTTTTTAAGCCCACAAAATGGAAAACAGTAGCAAAAACGTTTTTAATTAATCAATTGGCAATTAACAAACAAATGTTATTTCATTTTGTTGATTGTGGGTGAATAGTTTGTTTTTCTTATACACGTCGGCGGTCAACAAAATGTTGTGAGGGTTTACTCACATCATAGCAACAGAAATTAGCTTCGTATTCACGGAGATAAAAGCATAGTTGACAGAAAATAAAACGTGTAGGAAATATATGTCAATTTCATACAATTTATTTATATTTTTGTGTCTATTGGTGTATGTATTTTTTAGGTTACAATTGTTTTATGGTACGATGTGATAAAAGGGAGAAATTTAGTCCGTAGTATTACGAGCCATATCATAGAGAAGTTGAACACGTGTTGTCCGTACCAAGGTTCGTGGCGAAGAGATTGAATTTAACGTCTTTTGGTGTTATGAACGCATTTCAGATTTTGTTGTATGCAAGGAGTATTTTTTAAATTTTTATTTAATTTATTTTAAACAACGTTTTATGTTATTGTCTTATTTTATTTTATTTATAATTTTCATTATTATTATTTTATATTTTATTTTTATTTATTTGTAATAATAATATTATCCATGCATGACATTTTGACGTTCATTCTCATCAACTCTGCAACATGTTTCCTATCGATAAGTAGTTGCATACAAGCATTTTAAAAAAATACCTTTATTCTTAATGGACAAACATTTCAAATTACAGTCACTCCACGCTTATCAACCAGCTATAAAATTTCATAAAAACTCCATCCAGTCGTTGAACGAATTCTTTGACTGTGGTCTCTTTCTTTGTTCAAAAGGAATGAAAATAATAGAAAATGAATAAATAAAGTGAAAAATAAGTTCAAAATGGACTTGTACAGTATTTGCACTATGCAAACAGAAGTAATGTACACTGTTATATATCTTACCTATGAACATTAATGGGTATGGCCCAATCCTCATAAATACGTTGGACATTATTGTAAGAGGTGCTGTCTAAGTAGTCCACTACTAGCAGCAGTTTACCTACTTCACGCCGCTGCCGAGTATTGTATTTTGTTGATGTTATAAAGATTAACATTTCATTTCCAACCTCCGTTTTAGCTATTCCTCATTCAGTAATCCTTCCTAGGTTACAACATACACTGTACAGAATATAGAACTGATGTTCGAATTTGTTTGTTACGTTTACTATTCAGTACAATACTGTACTGTATAAACATTACAAAATAAGAAATGTTAAAAATGGTGTGAAAGTGACATTAAAGCTATTTGAAGCTGGTTGAAACAAACCCATTACGGGCGTAGTATGGCTGGAATAGCAGTCAGGTAAAAGTTTTCATTAGCGACCAGTTCGTTTAGCGATTAGGTCATTGAAACGGAATCAGATTGTTTTGTTAGAAGCGACAGTGTAAAAGTATTTAATTGCACTCACGTCGCGCAAGGGTAATTGTGTTCGCTTTTTTATATGGTTTTATTTATTTTAAATAGCATCGGAAATTCTGGACTCAATCAACACATCGGTCAATCCTTGCGACGATTTTTATGCACATGCTTGTGGCTCGTGGATTAAGACCCACCGAATTCCACCCGACGAGAAGAGTATTGGCACTTTTAAAAATGTTCGAAACCTCGTCAATAAGCGTCTAATTGGTAAGCATACTATGATAAGAAATACATTGATTTCCTTCGTAGTATTTTCCTTAAATAGTTAACAGTGTTTTTGCTAGCTGTCTATATTTCTGAGATGAGGTATTATAACTATTTACACAATTTACATTGTCCTAATCTTTGTTGTCATATTCACAAGGCCGTTGTACGCTCCAGTCTTCTTCAGGAGATTGGAATTTCAAACGAACCCTTTATTTCGTCCACTGGGGTATATTGTTCTAGTTCTGACTTTTACTTATCTCTCTTTTAATTCAATTCTCCAAGTTATTGTTCATCTCTGGTGTAGCCAGGTATTGAACTCACAACTCTTTGGGTCAATTCACTGGGTTACCAACGCTTTTATTCAATGCCCATGTGTCCTTGATGACCCCAAAGGGAAATAACTGAAACTGTGATATCCGGAAGAGGCATGTCACGTGGAACTAGAACAATCTACCCCGGTGGATTAAATAAAGGGTTCAATTCGAAATTTCAATCTCCTGAAGAAGGCCGGGGCGTACAACGGTCAAAACGTTGTGAATATGACAACAAAGATTAGGATAATAGTGTGAACAATGTAAATAGTGTAAATAGTATTTTTTACTCATGAATTACACTGTGTTTAAATTTTACAGCTTATCCATATCTAATATATTAAGTTTGTGTGTGTGTGTAGACCTGTCGAAATCCTGAAAATGAATCAGATAAATAAAGTTAGTAGTCCGTCTGTGTATGCGCATGCAAAAATAACAGAAAACTTTGACATTAAGCAAACACAGCATTTATATTACCACTTGCACAGAATGTGAAAAATTCTCAGAGTTTAAGGTGTGATTTTACTCAGCCGTAGAGCAAATGCACTACTCCCTCGGCACTTCCCTTTTGGGATACGCTTCAGGCACCGGGTAATGACACCAGTCCCCTCCTGGTGGACAGGTACCTCCTAGGAGGATGGTCTTTTGGTGCGCGAGTTGATATCAATTTAAACATCCTCTCCTCCCGGCTGGACTAAGTAAGTATAAAAAACATGTATTATCATTCGCGTTAGAATGTGTCTTATATATTTGCCCAACTTAAAGCTTCCTGCATCTTCTTCTATGTTCTGCGTCCCTTCAGGACATGGGCGGTCATGTTTCTCCAAAAATTCTTGCTCCTTTTTTCTCTCTTGGCCAAGCATCTCTCTTTCCGCGTTCCGCCATCCATTCGCACAAGCTCGTCATGTAGGTGGCTTGATGTCTTCCCCTATCTCTCTTGCTCTCAATATGTCCTGTGAGGCTTAGGTTTTTAAAGCCTCCCCGCCTGATTCTGTATTCAAGAAATTTCATTTGTCTCTGTATAGGTGTATACCAGTAGAGAAAAACAACAACAATGGCATTTGTCCATCAATATGAGCAGGAGTGGTACTTTCATTGAAGAGGTTTCAAGTTATTCCACGGGATATAGTAGTGGTTGTTTGGTGAAGATAAGAATTACTTATCTATCTTCAGTCGTAGGGAATAAACGAAGTTTGAGATGAAATATTAAAAGGAAATCCTTGTATTTTTGTCCGGTAATCAAACTTATATAATCAAAGGATTAATATCCACAAATTATTTACGTAGGTAAATTAATAATTCCGCATAATTATTATAAGGGAGAAAAGCATTTTACATTACAGTATATACTTTTCAATATAGCCTCTTGTCATTGCACTTAATTCGGTGATACATATTTATTGTATTTCCAAGTACTTTAGACATATTAATGTCATCATCAGTCCTTCAATAATGGCACCAAAAACCTTAACCGCGAGTATGAAAGGATCTTATCGAAAATAAGTATACAGTACATGTCTAAAGTATTCAACGAAACATATATATATATATATATATATATATATATATATATATATAGAGAGAGAGAGAGAGAGAGAGAGAGAGGGAGAGAGAAAGGGAGAGAGAGAGAAATAGAGGCAGTGAGAGAGGTAGTATGTGTTTCTGTTGTGTAATTTTCAAACCATTTGTATATTTGTAAATAGGTATGGTGTAGAAGTTTTGAATAGCTTCCCATTAAAGTGATTAATTAACTTGGCATTCCAATTGGCTGTGTACAATAAAAGTAGTTAACATTTCCACTGAGCATACAGGCATATTCTTTAAAATATTTTAAAACCTTTACGATCTTGAGATGAGTTTCTACTAAGAAAGAGGATATATAGGTTTATTACAGGAAAGCACAACAGATGGAGAGCATATGGCGGTCACAAAGGCAAAGACACTTTTTCAGTCCTGCATGGATGTAGGTAAGTATCATTAATTAATAATTATAAAGGTAAATATGTATATAGATATGTAATTGTATAGATACAAATATATATAAGTATAATTATATTTTGTGGAAATATATAAAATAACAATATCGATATTAGTTTGTTATTACTACATAGTTATATTTACTAAGGCTTTATAGAATGTAAGAAAAACCTGCAGGATACTACATGTAGTTAAATACAAATCCATATATATATATATATATATATATATATATATATATATATATATATATATATATGTATATATAATGGAGCTGTTGTACTTGGCATCCTTTTGTAAGGCTCAGAGTCGTGGACTCCATACAGATACCATATACGCCAGCTAGATGTTTTCCATAAAAGCTGTCTGTGTGCAATCTGTGGAGTTAACCTTCAAGATAGGACGTCTAACGTAGACCTGTTTAACAAGTGTAATATTGGAGCAATCGAGACTTTTCTCATACAGTCTCAGTTACGGTGGACTGGTCATGTCTTGAGAATGTCTGATGACAGGATACCCAAGATCCTAACGTACAACCAGTTAGATCGGGGCTACAGGAATGTAGGACGCCCATGGCTAAAATACAAAGTATCTTTCAGTTCAGTTTTTAATCCTGTACCTGTTTGCGTCGCCTTAACTCTCTCGCCAGTGGACTTGTTGCTCATGTGGAATACCAAAGAAGGAACACAGAACTGAACTGCAGACTATCCACACAGAAGATTTGTTTAGAATGGTGAAGTCTTGTGTAGAACCAGCCACACTTATTGGATGTGCTGATAACAAAGAGTTGGTGCAAGTATTTGCCACGAACACAAGGAACAACACCCCACAGGTTTTATTATCACGGAGTTATACCTCTCCGATACTAGCAGTGCACAGAAGGGTGCAGCGCCTTTCGATGGGAATTTCACGTGATTTAGCCCGCCTTCTGAACCGGTTTACAGGGTTTGGTGTGTGGAGATTTACAGGATGGGTGAAGACTAGTGTTGCCCGTCCATCTTAATAATAAGAGCAGCAGCCGAGTAACAAAGGTACTCCTTGTATCAAATGACACCTACACGCATAGAACATATACTAGATGTCGGAGTAAACAGTTCGTCATCAATGTACAATATATTGCTACAAAGTATAAATTATTATAAAGTATAACAGAAAATTTTATTATTATTATTATTGCTATTGTTTAAAAAAATTGGAGGATAAGTAATAAAACAAATTGACTACTAGTAAAAACGAAACAAAATAACGTTATGACTGGGAACGCGTTTTCAATAAAATTGAAATTACGTTACTTTGCAATTAATAAATAAGAAAATGTAAAGAATTAAAATTCATGCTGAATGTTGTAAAGAATCTTTGAATATAAATAATAATAGATAATGAGCCACTAGTCAAAGATTACAAAAATGCTTTCTTCTAATTCCAAAAATTACAACCACTTTCGTAAAAACAACAGATAAATATTACGCTTAGATATAAATAAATTAAAATTATTCATGCCACTATATAATTAGTCTAACAAATACGATACATTAAATGTTCTTAATATATAACTCTTAGCGAGAAATTTCACTTGCGAAACAAGAATTGTCTTATTTTATATATATATATATATATATATATATATATATATATATATATATATATATATATATATATATATATATATATATATATAATAAATAAATAAATAAATAAATAAATAAATAAATGAATAAAAAAAAAAAAAAAATTTAAAAAAAGACAATTTAAATATATATATATATTTAAATACATTTTTATGTTTAACATTCTTTTTACTTAGATACAAGTATCTAAGTAAATGCTCTGTTTATAATAAACAGTATTAAATAACATTTACCGGCCTGAATGTCCGAGAAATTTTCATAGAAAATATTTGTCCTCGACAGGTTTCGAACCTGTATCCTATACGGAACCGTCATATAGCCTGACGTGCCTTAACCGTTTCGGCCACTAAGGATCGTTCGGTTGGCAAGGTCGAATTTACTGCTTATAAATTCAATCTTCCATGAATCTCTCACGTACATTCATTACTGCTCATGGCGTATCAAATGTAAAGAAATGACGTCACGCATTATGAAATGGACAAAGTCCGACAATTATTTAAAGACATTTTTATGTTTAACATTCTTTTTATAGATACAAGTATTTAAGTAAATGCTCTGTTTATATATATATATATATATATATATATATATATATATATATATATATATATATATATATATATATATGAGAAACTATAGTTTCAGTTATGATATATTTATGGGTTAAAGTGCTCAATATCAGGGATAAAGCGTATGTAAATGGTCTGACCATTCCGTATAAGCAAGAAACAGACTGTCGCCGCTGGGTGTTGACTTCAAGATAGTGAGTTTTACTGCAATAAAAAAGCTTAGCTCATACAAAATCTTGATCTCAGTCATATGTATACAGACACTGTGGATCAAGAAACTGTGCCGTGCTCATCGTAATAATAAAGAAAAAACGTAGCTCATACAAGATCTTGATCCGAGTCATATGTATACTCACACTGTGTAATCAGGGAACTCTACTATGTCCAATGTAATGAAGTATATTGCAGTAAAGTGAAAACTTAGCTCAATCAAGATTTTGATCCCAGTCATATGTATACTGAC
This sequence comes from Acanthosepion esculentum, assembly GCA_964036315.1. Classification (NCBI taxonomy): domain Eukaryota; kingdom Metazoa; phylum Mollusca; class Cephalopoda; order Sepiida; family Sepiidae; genus Acanthosepion; species Acanthosepion esculentum. Next base: position 150,377,303 of record OZ038475.1, read on the forward strand.
ACTGCGAATCAGGAAACTGTGCTGTGATTGTCGTAGTGAGTTATGCTGCAATAAAGAAAAATTTAGCTCGTACAAGATCTTGATCACAGTCATATGTATACAGACACTGTGAAATCGGGTAATTATGCTATGACCAACGTAATGAGTTATACTGCAATAAAGAGAAAAATTAGATCTTGTTACCAGTCATATGTATACTGACAGTATTACTGATTGTAAAATTAGAAAACTGTACTATGACTAATGTTGCGAGACAGTGAAATAAAAAGGCCATAGATCATATCAGATCTTGATACCAGATATTAAGCGATATTAAATATATTTTGAATTTCGAAATCTGTATTTGTATTATAAACAAAGAGTGTATAGTACTGATTATTTTCCCCATGAGAAATTGCAGATCATCATCATTCTACCTAGCAAATAATATGGAATACATTCTAAAATCAGGTAACATGACTATCACTAATGCAGTATGCCCTGCTGTTTGTTCCTCAAATAGAAGATTCAGATTATAGCAGCACTTGATCTTAACCATCAGAATGTATCGAATACATACATTGTTAAATCTGGAAAATGTACCATCATGAAAGAAGGGTTCAAACTGATCCCAGTCAACAAACAGTATCACTATATGCAGGAAAGATCCAAAGCATTACATAGGAAACATTGTTCAGTATATTGTGAAATGTTACTATAAGCATTAGCTAGGGTAAATTTGCTTCTTTCTTCAAGGAAATATTAGATCATAGCAACACCTGACCACATATATAATACAGTATCCAATATATTGTAAAATCTAGAAAATGCTATTACCAATGAAGTGTTCAATGGGCAATCCCACTGTGCGGTACCTTTGGGTTGACCCAAGCCCTGTGAATAAAAATGGGTAGACGGAACTATTAGACTATGATAGCATGAAGTCACAGGATATCGTGACCGAGCATACTGATCTTGTTCAAACTGTTAATAATGCCAGATATTGCACTCTCTAAGTTCCGCTAGTTGTAGTATAATCCCCAGGTCGGCTTTGTGGTTGTTTATTGAATACAAATGTGCCCTGGCAGGCGTCTGCAGTAAGGATTGGCTAGACATTCTAGTAGACAGGCATATGTGGATACAAATAATCAGTCATTATTATATTACCATAAAACTGTATTCAGTGTCTTAAAGTCAGGAAACTTTACCACCTCCAACACAATATCCAATCAGGCTTCTTATATCAATAGGATTTATACATTTCTGTCCATCAAAATGAATCCAATAGACCGCGGAACCGTGAAACTATCCACTCAGCAATTAAAATAGCATCTTATAGTTCAAAGTAGCACATGATCCCGCCTTTGAAATTAACCTGATGAAATCAGATACATATTACACAATTTTGTATTAGTTGGGCTCGCAGATATGTATTCAAGATCATTGCGCATAGATGAAAAAAAAGCGAATATATATATATATATATATAAAGAATTTATTGAAAAAAGTATCTATAAACAATAAACAAAAAGTCTTTAGCAACTAGAAGAATTTAAAAACGCTATTGTATATTTGTTTGGTCAATTGAAAAATGACATCAATTACTTCATATGTTTGAAGGGAATATTTTCATGTGTAGAAAAATTGTATTGTATTGTGTTGACGGATTCAACCGTTTTTTTTAAAAAATTTCTTGATATATTTATGGTGTACTGTTGGACTTAGTCCATTTCATAATATATGATGTCATTCGTTTACGTTAAGACACGTTCGATCAGATATGAACGTTCGAGGGAAATCATGAGAAATTTGTAGTTTAAAAACAGTGATTTAGCCTTGCTAACCAGACGATTCCTCTGTAACTAAATGGTATAGCTCGTCAAGCTATACGACGGTTCCGTATAGGATATAGGTTAGCTTTCTGCTGCAGGACACATATTTACTTTGAGATTTCTCGAACATTGAAGACAACACTTAGAGGCGACAGGCTGTTTCATGCTAGACGCTATCGTCAGGCCGCCCGACGATTGCGTCTAGCATGTCGCCTCTGAGTGTTGACTTCAATGTTCACTTTTATATTTACATACACTCTATCTCTGATATTGAGCATTTTATCCCGTAAATATACCACACCTTAAAACTATATTTCTCCATATATATATATATATATATATATATATATATATATATATATATATATATATATATATATATGTATGTATTTAATGAGAAAATGATATAATTTGTTTATCAATATTTTCAGATGCCATTGACAGACATAGTGTACCAATCATCAAGGAAGCCATCGCCTTAATGAATAAGACAACAAATCATGTGGACTTAGTTAATATGTTAAATACCTACGGAGCAAATACTTTGATTCCAGCTTTTGTTGGGAAAGACCCCAAAAATGTGACGCGTAACATCATTTCTGTAAGTATTATTCTGCCACTGTCATCTAGAATTCATGATAAACACACGGAAACACTTTAGTAATGTCGAGCAATAAACTGATTATTTTTTTTAATATAAAATGCGCTCTCAGAATCTTTTTATCACAGGTTGGGTACGAAGGATCAGCGAAGTAACACACAGAGTTAATAATATCTAAAATTAAATGTCCTCTATTTTTTTCTCAGTTCCATAGAATTACAACATCGATTCTTCAGGTTCAATCAGTTATGGGCCATGCATGATACACACTTAGGCGATCATGTATCTTTCTATACATGACTGACGAAGCAGATTTTTTTTACCGCAGTAGGTTGCCATTTCTTTCTACGGTAGACCAGTTGCCATCCAAATCTATAGAAACTGGTCTGTCCTGATATTTATCCATAGCCGGGGGGAGAAGAAGAGGATTCTTACCTTCCCCAAAGGTATTAGAACACAAATGAATGTAATGGATTCGACTGTAATTCGAACTCGGCTCTCCGATTTCTCAATCCGATCCATTACCCTACCCTTCCTCCTTCGTTTCAGGATACTTGATTGTAAAATTGGATTTCTTTTTAGAAATCGTATTTCCCTTAAAAGACTTAAGGTGAGTTGCATGTGTAGCGAAGTATTTTTGTTTTGGGTCCGGTTGCGTCTCAGTTAATTGTTAATATCGTGAAGGATACTAAATATTCATACCTTTAAATATTCATACCTTTAAATGTTTTATTTCTCTAAATATTCTGTAAGAATAGGATGTCAGTTCTATTTACATTATTGTAACATTTTGAATAAAGTTTGATGTTAGTATAATTAAATTTACGCTCTCTCACGCACGCACACACACACACACACACACACACACACACACACACACATATATATATATATATATATATATATATATATATAAAGGTAAAACACAATTTGGAAAACTGTTTTATTAGCCGACGCGTTTCGTCCAATGTGGACTTTGTCAAGGATGTGGACTTTTTCAAGGTAAATAATAAATAATAAAGGCTTTTTTCCTATTGCACCTTTCTTGACAGAATTACTTCTCTCCCAAACAAACGTACAGAACAGTATCAAGAAATGAAAAGAAAATGGTTGAATCCATCAATACAACAATAAAAAACAACATCTTCACACGTGACCTTAATTGACGTAATTTTCAGTTAACAGTATGAAAATAGCGTTCTCTAAATTCTTCCAGTTGCTAAGGACATTTTTTTGTTATTATTAGTTACTTTGTTTAATAAATTCATTTCGTTTTTCGCCTTGAAAAAGTCTACATTGGACGAAACGCGTCGGCTAATAATACAGTTTTCCTATTGTCTTTTACCTTTAAAAATATTGTCTTTTTCTACAGGTTAACTCTAAGAAATGATAATGATATATAATTTTTATATTTCTGCGTCCCCTCTCCTTCATGCGCATATCCAAGTACATGAATGAAAACATCATTTTAGCCCGATGAAGTCCTCATCCTCTAATCTTTTTTTTCGATATTCTCTTTTGCAAGATTTGGGGATTTCAAGTTGAGAGCTGATGCCGTCGGGAAGATCATTAATGAGAATTCAAAACAAAGTAGGACCAAAATTAGTACGAAAAAATCTAGAAGAGTGGCTTTTCTAATCAAACAGAGGGCTCCAACTACAACTGGAATAATTGATGTCTTCATGTGCCCCATTTGGAGATTTCCACTTCAAGATCCTTGTATATTGATAATTTTTGAAGATCTTCAAAGAGAGATTAGTGTCTGTAGGAACTGACATGTTAATAAGAAAGTACATTCCGGTTTTTTGTGGTCTTTGATCACGATGTTTGGGCAATTAGCTTTGATTGTTTTGTCTGTGTGTATTGTAAAATCCATTAAAATTGTTACAGGTCCTATCTCTTAAGCCGGTCTAGGTTGTGTTCACACCAGTTTCTTACAGTTTCACTTCCGTAAAAGTTGCATATTTTCCAGTGCAGTTATTGGCCCATTTTGTTATGCTGAGTTTTATATTCAGTGGGTGCCAATATCCTGCCACCTGATACAAGATGATCAATGGTTTCTGGATATTTATCATAGAATCTACATTTTGGGCTAACACAGTTTTTTAGTATGTGGGTTTGGTAATTTCTAGTTAGAAACATTGGTCCTGTGCAGCAAGAATTATTAGTATTATTTGTAGTAGTAGTACAGTAATAATAATAATAGTAGTAGTAGTAATAGTAATAATAACTCCGGAATATTTCAGTTGAGCAGGAAACAAATAAATTTGTACTGAACTGTTAGCTAATATCTGTCCTTCTGCATGGAAGATGAAGAAGAGTCTCGAAGCAACAGAAATGTGGTTCTACAGAAGGATGATGAGGATAAATGTGAGTAACGACGAGGTTTTGGAGAGAATGGAAACAAAAAGAAAACTTATACTTAACATCAGGAAGAGGCAGTTGAAATTTCTGGGGCACGTACTTACAGAACAGATAGAATGAAAGAGGGACAGTGGAAATCAAAGCTTCACATACTTGATGGGCTTGAGCAAATGAATGACAGAACAGGGTTTAGGAGAAATAACAAAAGGACAAAACTTATTAAGAGCTACAAGGGACAGGGAGCTGTGGAGAGCCATCATCACCTACGTTCTGAAGGGATACGACACACAGAAGAAAAGAAGATATGGAACCAGATTGCTATTTTTTGTCTATTTTGTACTTTTGAGGGAAGAATTAAAACGGATATAATAAATTTACTCACGTGGTATTTTTCATGCAGCTTCTTCAAGTCAGTTACTCACGTGGTACTTTTCATTCTATATATTGTTAGATAAAATTATAAAATCATATCTACATTATTATATTTTGTCAATATATTATTATTATTATTATTATTATTATTATTATTATTTATTTATTTCCTTTAATATCTGGAGTTTACACATTTCTTTTCGGGTCCCGCCCAGGGACCTAAGGTTAGAAATGGTATCATGACACTTTCCACTGCAAAAAAAAAAAAAATAAATAAAAAAAAAATAAAATAAGAAATAATTACATAGATAAAGCCCTTCGTAAAGTGTGGGTTGTACTTGTCAGAACAATTTTTTGTATCTCTTTGAGGTATGGACTTCCAGGTATCCCTTTAATCAGCCTACTGGAATCTTTTCCGACCAGTCCAAGGGCTCCAACTACAACAGGGATTGTTGATGTTCCCATGTGCCACATTTTTGAGATTTCTATTTCAAGGTCCTTGTATTTTGACAGTTTTTCGAATATCTTCAAAGATACATTGCAGTCTGCAGGGACTGCCATATCAATAAGGAGGCACTTATTTTGTTTGTGGTCTTTAATAACAATGTCTGGGCGGTTGGCTTTGATTGTTCTGTCAGTGTGTATTGTGTAGTCCCATAGAATTGTATTATTATTATTATAATTATTATTATTTTAAATATGATCCCATCATGACACAGAACATTCTATGTTTCAAAATAGAAAGCTCCAAATCTAGATTAATTTTAAAAATTAAACCTACAACCCAGAGTCTCGTTCCATTCTCAAAAAATCGCTTGAGAATGGAACGAGACTCTGAGTTTTAGGTTTAATTTTTAAAATTAACCTAGATTTGGAATTTTCCATTTTGAAACATGGAATGTTCTGTGTCATGATGTAATCATATTTAAAAAAAAAATTATAATATTAAGCTTCACGGATCGTATCGAGCACTGTTTTTTTAAAATAAAAATAGAAGCTAAGAATTCTGAATTATAAATCTTACTGTACTTTCCTATTATTTTAAATATACATATATTTTGTCAATATATTGATTTTTCTTACTTCGCAGGTGACTCATATAGGTTTAATATTGGGATCAAAGAGGTACTACAATGAATCGACGTCAGGTTTTGCAGCCTTCCGAAGTATGATTGACGGGTTTTCCGATGTCCTGATAGGAAATTCTACAGACGAAATCATTGACTATGAATTGAACTTAACAAACGTAAATATAAATTATAATCTGTTTAAATACGTATTTTCAACCTATTTCTCCTCTCTATATCATTCTACTTATTGCTCTCTCTCTCACTATTTCTCTCTATTTGTTTAACAAAAGAGAGAAATCGTAGTAAAATTTTAATGATACTTTTTAAACCTTCTAAATGTTCTTAACACTTTGAGTCCTAAACATCGCTTTACCGTTGGTAGAGAAAAATGACGTAATGCCCAGCCATCGGATAAACAGCGATAAATAAAAATGAATTGACTATTTTTATATCTGCCGTGAAAAATTACATACCAATTATTTGCGAATTTTGACTAAGAAGCTCAGGCAGATGGGTTAAACTTGTTCCGGAACGCAGGGCTCAAAAGGTTAAAGCCCTGAGAGTAGTGAGAAAAATCTGACACCACCGATATTTGCTTTAAAAGACAGTAATGAAACAAAAATGTTTGAAGGTTTTCGATTAAAATTAGTGACAGATCAAATAAAAATCAATAAATGGTTGTCTACTCATGTCTGAGGAGGCCCGTCTACTACGGCGGCTAGTATTTGAAGACATTTACTCAGGCACATTTGAGTTTGATCACATATCCTTTATACTGCAAATATGTTGAGCGAACCTTAGTTACAGTTTCTTGGAGAGAGCGCTTTATCCAGTATGATCAATAGTCTTAATAAGGCCAGCCAGCACGCTCACACCCTCGTTCACGACGACTTGTGACTTCGTGCTAACACAACCATCGCCTGCTCTCCAAAGAATTCCGCCTACCCAGTTTCATTTAAAAGACTTAAATCAACCAGTTTTATGGTTTTCAGGCAATTTCCAAAGGTGCCGCATACTGGAATTGCCTGCTTCAGACCGATAACACCTTCGTAACAAATCGACCATGGTGAAATTCGAACCCGGGGTTCATAGTCAGAAAGAGAACGTTCTGGCCACTCGGTCACGTGGTCAATAATATAGAGAAGTTACGTTATACTGAATTTAAAATATTTGATGCAACGATCCCACCGACATATTTTGCCTAATGTTATAGAAATCTTTAAAAATATCTACAAAGTTTACCCAACTTTTTATAATGCTTGCGTGGGCATGATATTTAAATATTAAAGAAATCATTGACTTTGAATTGCAATGAAAAGACGGATGCATCAAAAATTATTAGGTTGAGTCATAAGTAAGTTCCGTTTTGTGTAATAAATTGTAATGACAAATATATCATACTAATTACTAATCATATGTGGCTACTAAGAATACATTTTGAGTACATTAACATACGACAATGTTCAACGCAAAAGGCAGTGAACTGACAAGGATAAATCTCCACAATTGATCTCAAAAACTGATCTCCATAGAAGAAGGGTAATTTTATGCACGTGGTGAGTTCGTTGGGATATTATTCATTAACAGTTCTTAAAACGCAGTAAAACACTAATATAACCACACCCATATATTTCATCTGCTTTGAATCACAGTCATGAAGTAGATCCTTAAAGGTATGCTACGATTTTCCATGCTTTTTTTTCAGGTTCAATGGTTTCAATTAAAATATAGAGAGAGATCAGATGAAAAGGAACAATAAGTTTTGTTGAATTTACTATATTAATTTGATACAACGATCGCATCGACATTTTGTATGATGTTATAGAAATCTTAGAAATATCTTTAAAGTTCCCCCAACTCTATATTGCATACTATTATATCTGTATAGCATTTAAGTGTCTTACAATCGGGATTTCAAGCTAGTGGAAATCCTAAATATGGCATTTAATTCCAATAAGAGATGGTGAATTTGTAGTATGAATCATATCTTGTGCAAAAATCATCCCCAACATGAGCTCTTGTTTTATATTTAATTGAAATATTTGAGGAGAAATTCCACAAAATTCGAATTGGCTTAATTTTGAAAACACATATTTGGTTTAGCTAAATTAACAAATACACAGAAAAAGGACCTGACTTAGCATTATACTGATATTGTAAATGGAACCTGAGATTAAAAATATTTCACATATTCATAAACTAATAGGTTAAAAATGTTCTGATGAACAATACAAGATTTGGTAGCCATAGTTGTAAATGTCTATGTGATGACAGACAGAGACACGTTTGGTAGCAGACAATAGTCTAATGGAACAAAGCGCTAGTTTGTGAATTTGGTGGCGTAGAAATTATGAGTTCGATCCTTGTGCCAGTGAATAACCCACCTAAATGGGTGACAGAACAGAATTCAGAGTGATAACAAAAAGACAAACTTTACCAAGGGATGCAAAACACTGGAATTTTTGTAGGGACATCGTATACGTTCTGAAAGAAAAACGACTTTATTACCATTTCTTAAAAACAATTAAATCAAGATTTCGTTTATTTGACATTTTCTTTAAATGTAATTACAATGATATTATTCTGTTACTTACAACTTAATTTTGACAAGGCAGATATAAGTTCTTTCTATACAAATGCGATGAATTAAAAAAATAACATTAATTATGTATAACAAATTTTAAAATTTACATAAATAATAAGTAACACAAATGAAATATTTAATAAAATATACTTGTGAATTTGTTATGCAAATTAAATGTTACAGTTTATATTGTAAAGGTCATTTTTTAATCATTTCCCCACAAGTAAGGCAATAAAGCCACTAAGGGGATTACTGGCTGTACATATAAGAAAATGAAAATATTATTAAGAAGCGAGAACAATAATAGAACAGGAATTAAGACAACAGAATATAACGATTGACATTACATTTAAATTTTCGAACATCACAGCTTGACTGCAATGCACGAAACCAGAAGAGAGTTCCACAAGTAAAAAGTGCGATAGAAGAAACTGTTAGCAGAGAACTTACGGTTACATCTCGCTATTTCAACTCTAAAATGACGAGATTTAGCCTCAAATTTAGTAGTGTGCTTAAAATCATAAAGTCTAGGTACCATGGAGGAAATTTCATGAATACAATAACCATAAAAGTATTTATAGAAAAGGCATAGTATAGGGAAGCTACATTATAGCGGTGGGAAAGTGACTGAAGCCGAGATGACAGGACAGGGCCAATAACATTGCTGATTCTCCTTTGGATGTATAGCATGGGCACCAGAACATAGCAGTGGCAGTAATATTTAAAACATAGATGAATACTAGACTTATAAATATGCAAGATAGATTCGGGCGAGAAAAGTTGTCTAACACGACATCATGAACCAACCTTTCTAGCAGCAGAGCTAGCAATTGATTCAATATAATCTTTCCCCTTCATGACAGCGGAAAACGTTAACCCGTGAAGGTGCAATGAGTTACTCCCAGGAAGGTTAGAATTTGCCATACTGATGGAAGGTATAAAGGGTTCTTTCAGACGATTAATAGAGAGCAATTTCATTTTGGATACGTTAAAATTATCAAGCCATTCCTTGCCCCTGTTAACAACAGAATGTAGGACATTTTTTAGATCAGCTGCCTATATGACTTTATGGAAAATATCAGTCTTACTATTAAGACACAAGTAAATAGTTGCGTCATCAGCCTAGATACCGATTTGAGAACTAATGCTGTCAAAAAGGCAGTTGATGAAAATTAGGAACAGCATGGGCCCAAGGAGAAAGCTCTGAAGAACGCCTGCATATTAGTTATATATATATATATATATATATATATATATATATATATATATATATATATATATATATATATATATATATATAAACAGCTTGCTAAAAAATATTGTTTGGCGATACAAGGTGTTTAGGTCAACTTATGTAAGGTGCAGAAGCACTGCCTTACGCGAATTTATAAAAAATATGTTCCAGTTCGTTCTGCCTTATTTTTTTCCTTTTCGTAACTGATTCATGATTTAGACTCAATAGTTTTTTTTTATTCTTGCAGATTTATACGGGCGTCTCACAGAATGCGTCAGAAAGTTATAACCTGATGACCATCGAAGAACTTCATAATCACACACAGGTTTTTAATATCTTTTTAAAATTTTAAATTCCCAGTAAGCATGATATGCTCCGGTGAATTAAATATTTGACATTCTAATAAATTTGACTTACATTTGTACTGGTTATCCATACCACTTCCCCGTTCCAACGTATCACATTTATCTATATTATAATAAAAATCAGCAGTTAACGAAGTAAAACATACATAGGAGTAACTGAAGGACCCTGGAAACAAAGAAACTACACACACAAAACATCTTTCACAAACAGTAAACATGCAGACAGCACAAAGCTTTCTAAATATATCTGGGGAATGAAAAATCAAAACACACCAAAAATATCATGGAAAACAAAACAAAAAAAAATAAAAATAAAACAGCACCAGCCGGCCATAATAAATTCAAAAACTTTAAACTCTGTCTGGAGGAAAAGAAAGCAATAATTACTTTACCAGACCACACAAATGAGTAAATGAACTCATTTCAAAATGCAGATACAAAAACAATATTTTATTGCATACTTAAAAATCTAAAACTAAAAATGAACATAGAAAATACTTAAGTAAAATAAAATAATCCAAATCAATAATTAAGTAAACAAATTAAGTAAATCATAAACAAATTAACAAACTACGAATGCACACTTAAAATACAAATAAAGGTAATAATCAACAACAAATAATAAACTAATCAATAAGATTGTTTTAAGCATGAAAGACACTGACGTTATTGGGTATTGACCTCAATGTCCACTTTTACATTTATATATGCTCTGTCCCATAATTATAGCATACCTTAAAACTATATTTTTATCATATTGAAGAATTAATGGAGGTATTGTTAACCCGGTATTTTTATTATTTCAAAAGTTATTATAGTGAATAATTGCATTTTAAATAGATGCCCTATTTTAATTTTATTTTAGTTGAAAATAAAATGAGGTGTCTATTTTAAATACGAGTATCCATTATAATAATGTTTGAAGTTATATATATATATATATATATATATATCAAGACTTGTACCCACAGAAGAAGAAAATAGATTTAAATATAATGGGCGTCATTATATATATATATATATATATATATATATATATATATATATATATATATATATATATATATATATTCACACACACACACACACACACACACACACACACACACACACACATATATATATATGGAATGGACGTCATTATTTTACCTTGAAGGGATTCTTTCGGTCAACAATTTCTCAAAAGGTGAACGTTGGCGAGCAACATGAAGCAATCAAAAACTTATTAGTAAATAGCGAATGAAGAGGGCAAATTGGAACACGATTAAAATAGATTTTATTTATAATTAAAATCTATTCTGAAGGTAAAATAATGACGTCCATATATAAGTATATTTGGACAGCAGCCTTTTCTTCAAAAATGTTTCAAACATGTTTCGTTGAATATGACAGACAATGAAAATTTTATTAATTTTTTATTGAGTTTTTCTAGTATTAAATTTTTCCATTTGGTGAGGGTAAGGAACTGTAAAGATTATTCGTAGTGTCTATTGTCCCAAGCGCTTTCGGTCAATTCTTTAGCCATTTTAAAAAGTTTTCTTATTATTATTTTCTTTCAACGGTTGTCTTTTAAAATGTATTATGTGACGCATGTTCTATTATAGTAGCGTTTATTCTGAGCCACGCGAAAGATACGCGTGTGGAATTCAAGTTGACGTCCTTTTTTTTTAAAAACCTTTAACACATTGTTTACGTTGTTAAAGTAAGAATAATCCTATGTGCCAGATGTTTCAATTAGAATGCTTCGTGTACTGAAGGCAGTGGTTATGTGTCCGATATAGGTAACTGATTTACTCCCTTCTACAAAATGGAAAACGTAAGGATGCTGGAAAAATTTGTAGATTACTGTAAGTACTAAATTGAGAAAGTGAACTTCCTTGATATAACATTAGATTTAATGAATAAAATATACCTACCTTACAAAAAGCCCAATACTAATCTTTTGTATATACTCCCTAAGTTTAATCATCCTTCATCTATAATTAATTATATACATTTATCTATCAAAAACAGATTAAGTACAAATTCAGCAAATGAGAAAATATTCTTTGAACATAGTAATTTAAATAATAAAGCTCTAAAGAATAGCAGCTATGAATGCCTAAAACTCAGTTCTATAAAAAATCAAAATGGCCATGATAGGAAAAACAGAAAGAGAAAAATCATTCGGTATGCAGCCCCTTACAATCAAATGGTAAAAATAAATTATGAGAAAAATTCCTTGCATTAATTGATAAACATTTTCCTATAGACAGTAAACTCAGTCCAATTTTAATAAAAATATCCTTAAATTAAATTACTGTTGTACTGAAAACTTACAAATAATTATTAAGAAACATAATGCTAATATCTTGAGTAAGCACTTAGACCAAAATAAAAAAAATCTAAATCCTAAAATAAAAAGAAATCAAGAAAAGGTAAAATTATGTAACTGTAGAAATCCTCACGACTGTCCTCTCAATAAGAAATGTTGCATAGAATCATTGGTTTATCAATGCAATATTTCATCTATTGAAGATCCAGGCATAGTTAAAATCTACATTGGATGCACAAAACATGATTTCAAAAGACGCTGGAATCAACATCAAATGTCCTTTAAAAATAATAAATACAGAAATCAAACGTCCCTATCTAAATATTTCTAGCACTTAAAAGAAACCAATAAAACACCAGCAGTAAAATGGAAATTAATAATAAGAGCTAGAGCTTGTAGGTCATTAAATGATCCATATCCTTTGTCCATACATGAAAAATTATACATTAATAAGTTTCTGAAAAATAAAAATTTACTTAATAAAAGAAATGTAATAGCTATTTTATGCAGACACTATCAAATATTTTTCTTAATAATATTTAATTTTGAAAAAGAGATGAAAGATGAAACATACATATTTATACTTGATCGTTGATTAATAAGTTTTTAAATACGAATATAATTCTAATATGTTTATTTGTAAAAAATAACGTATAGTCTATTAGTTATTAGAAGTAGAAAAGTACTTTAAATTTGTAGGAATAGATTTTAAATATTAAAAATACGACTTACTCATATTCAGACAACCCTTTTAAGAAATCCTTGGGCATAAAATTATAAATTAAGCGGCCAAATAAAAATGCCAAAAACTTTTTATCACTGAAAAACCCAGACGACACGCGAAAAACGGATGTCATTGTTTGTGAGCAGGCACCCCTACCCCCACCTTAACTTAACCTGATTTTGAAAGTAATTTATATTTGATACATAAGTTGTCTAGAGAAATTAAAACTCAACCACCCCTTATCAAAATAATTGAACTTTCCGTAACCTTAACAATTTAAAATATAGAGCTATGGATTTTAAATTTTATTTTCTAAACAAAAATAACCAGTCATATGCTCTATTGTTTTTGCTTTTACATATATATTTATAAATAGGTATAAATGTAATGGATACATTATATATATATATATATATATATATATATATATATATATATATATATATATATATATATATATATATATATATATATATATATATATATATGTATTTGTGTACATGTGAATATATAGATATAAATTGCAATATATATTTGTATGTATATATTTGATTTATAAGTTAATGAAATTAATGTTTTTTTTTTGTTGTTGAAAGAATCAAGTGGAATGGCTCAAAATCTTCCAGATGGCAATCAACAATTCAGGTTCACATGTACAAGTAAATGAAAAAACTGAAGTATTGGTTCAATCGCCGGACTATATTAAGAAATTGGCAGGTATTTTGAATGCCACTGATATTAAGTAAGTACATTACGTTAGTGTTACAGAATCGTTTAGACCTATAAGTACTTTTATAAAAAACAAAAACAAAACAATAATTTATTGATTAGAATATAAACGTTGATGCGCAATACAGATGTATTTAAAAAGAAGTATTTTTATTCCAATCGTAAGCGGATTCCTATTGGATATATGGGTAACTTTGTTACCAAGTTTGTCCAACAAGCTGGGGTTAAGTTCTGGAATAGTCTGTTGCATTCCGTTCCATGCAAATGTCCTTGGAAGTCATTAACCCATCTTCTTTCTGTCAACTATGGGTTAATAAGAAGAGAAGTATGACTTAATCTCACTCGTTAAATTTACCACGTAAATCGATAGATTTAATCGAATTTTCTAAGTTTACTCGTTTAACTTGTTTTAAACGACATTCATTTTATATTTATTTTGTTTTAACACGCTGATTAAGTCGTAATTTATTATTTTAATCGTAAAAACAACGTAAATTTCTAATTATTTTAAGGTTGAATTTTTTAATTCTTATTTTATTCTTATTTTATTTTTTTAAATTTTTTATTTTATTTTATTTTTTATTTTTTTAATAACAGTAACTATCATCTGGGGAAATGAAACTTGAAAAAGTAAAACAAAAAACAAAAAAACAAACCCGGAAAACACATAATTACCTTCAGAGTATCTGACGCGTATCCACATAAAAAAGAAAAAGTAAAAATCCCCTGTAAACAACTTAAATAGAGCTCACACCATTCCAATCAAATGCGTGACAGAACGGTAGGGTTTACCTAATATAAGTCGGCGTCTGCAGGCTATTAATTTAGATGGCGGGCGCATCAGAGACTGATCAGCTCTGATGGAGTCGACTTGGTGAGGGGAGTATGATGTTTGAAAGACCCGAAACTGCCTAATGACCCCATTCAGAACATCAATGATGACGCCCCCTAGCGCTAATGAGCGTATATTCAAAGATGAGTTGAAATGAAATTCACACTGAAATGAAAATATAATTTACATTAAGAAAAAATGTTTTTTTTCAGAACTTTGATAAATTATGCAGCAGTCCGTTATATTATCAGAAATATTTACGCGATGCCATCCAAATATAGAAAATTAAAGCTTTCTCTGGATAAGGTAAGTCATCGCATTTTTATATCCAATATTTATATACAGTAACTCTTTATAATTCTTTATTTATATACAGCAACTCTGTGCTTAACGAGCTGGTAGCTACACCTTTGTGCAAATTAAATGAAACAAAACGAATAATTCTGTTATTATTTACTTTATTCGTATTTTTCCAATGAAACATGACTCAGTGCACATGTTAGTACCTCGTATGTCCATCCTACGAAGTCGTTCCTTGCAGATTGACCACAGATTCTCGATTGGATTTAAATCAGGAGAGTTTCTGGGTCAATCTATAGTAATTTGATTTGCTCACTGGTAAGGATTGCCAGTGTGTTCGTGCAGCATTACAATCTTTGTACGCTTCTTTGGAGTAACGTCCATTGCAGACAATGGCGGTAGGACAACTAATCGACAGTCGAGACAATAGTGTCTCGGCGTGATGAAAATCTGATGCAATCACGGATGAGGCAATATATTTCAAGGTCAAACAAATTTCATCATACACTTCGAACATAGATTCATATTACTTCACACTACTGCAAATTACCTAATCTGAGGAAAAATAGAAATCGATTACACACTGTCATACCAGTGAGTCTAAAACTGACCGTATGGTAAAGGAAAGGAAGCTAAATCGGTTGTGTCAATTAATTTGCACAAGGGTGTAAGTGAGATGTACCTGGCTGCTATTTCTACGTGTATAATAGGTATTCTGTCAACCAGTTTCTTTTTGTACCAATTCTAATCTATTTCTAATTTATTTGCAAATGTTCATAAAGTACTGATCAGCAAATATTTAAAAATCAATTTTATATACTCTACATTGCTTCGGGTGGCATAGTACCGGTAAATTTTGGATTTAAATCAAGAGTGTTTTCGGGCCAATCACTAGTACTTTGATTTGCTCACTGGTAAGGCTTGCCAGTGTGTTAGTGCAACGTTACAATTTTCGTAGGCTTCCTTGGAGTAACGTACATCGCATACAATGGCCGTAGGACAACTAATCGACAGTCGAGACAATAGTGATGAACATACATCATACACGCGAAACAGATTCATATTACTCCACACCACTGCCAATGACCTAATCCGAGGAAAAATAGAAATCGATTATACCCCGTCACTCCAGTGGGTCTAAAACTGAGCATATGGTGAAAGAAAGGAAACTAAAGAGGTTGTTTCAATTAATTTGCACAAGGGTGTAAATGAGATGTACCTGGCTGCTATTTCTACGTGTTTAATAGGTCAACCAGCTAATTCTAATTCTAATTTATTTCTGATTTATTTCTAAATGTTCATACAGTACTGAACAGTAAACATGATAAACCACTTAAAAAATCATGATAAACAAATTCAAAAATCAATTTTATATACCGTAGATTACTTCAGGTTGCATAGTACTGGTAAATTTCATTTTATTTACTGCTTTTATTCGTATTGAAGAAAATAAAAACAAGTTCCATCAAAGTTTTTGGCAAATGTACAATACTAAATAGTTGGATTTATATTTTCATATTTTATTTTATGAGATTTTATAGCCAATCGTATATCTGGTTTGTTAAACATGCAGGTCGTTGAGGAAACACAATATATATATATATATATATATATATATATATATATATATATATATATATATATATATATATATATATAGTTGTTTGTATTTCCTCTATTCACGCATTTGCTATTATATCTACGCATACGATTGAGAGAATTTGTCTATATAAGGTAACCAAAAAAGTTCTGTCCGTTTTTTGATTAGTCACTGAATGAAGTTGAAATATATACGAAATACGTGTAGCAATTGTTTTCAAATTCGGACAGCCGGAAGTAGTAACATCAGACGTTATAAAAAACACGCGCACCTTTCCCGGCCACTAGTTATAAGCCGGACAGCTGCGAGAAAGATGGAAGTGTCTAGAGATCTTGTTCGGGGCTGTTTGCTTTACGACTTCAAAGTGGGCTTATCAGCAGTTGCATCAAGTCGCCGCATATGTCAAGCGTTTGGGGATAGTGCCGTGGATGAACGTACTGCAAGGCGTTGGTTTCGATAATTCAAGTCAGGAGATTTGTCTCTCCATGATGAGACTCGCAGTGGACGTCCACAGGTCTTGAATGACGGAGTCCTGAAGGCGGCCATTGAAGAGGACAGTAGTCTAACGTGTGGTGAACTTGCAAGACAGTTCAACGTTTCTGATGAAACAGTTAGACTTCACCTGCACCGCCTAGGTAAGACGTACAAACTGAGCAAGTGGGTACCGCAAGCGCTGTTGGAGGTTCACAAGGGACAACGAGTGGCAGCCTGCGTATCGCTGTTTTCTCGCCACCGTAACGCATCCTTATTCAATCGAGTGCTTACCAGTGATGAAAAGTGGTTTCTGTACGGAACTCCCAAGCGTTCCAGATATTGGTTGTCTCCTCAGGATGCTGTCCCTCACACCGCAAGACCGCCTATGCACTCACGCAAGATTATGCTTTGTGTCTGGTGGACAGGTCGTCAAGTGGTTCATTATGAACTGCTACCAACGGGCCAAACGGTCACTGGAGACCTATACTCGCAGCAATTGAAACGTGTGCAACAGGCATTGCGCCAGAAAGCGCCAGCACTGATGAATCGCAAAGGTGTGCTTTTCCTCCATGACAACGCCAGGCCGCATGTCGTGCGAGTGGTCAGGGATACCATACAGCAACTTGGGTGGGAGACTTTGTGCCATCCACCTTATTCACCTGACCTTGCACCATCCGATTACCATCTCTTCCACTCCCTGGATAATCATCTTCGTGGGAAATCCTTCACCAATGGAGCAGACTTGCGCAAAGCCCCCACGGACTTCTTTGCGTCAACCCCGCCCCCGAGTTCTACCGCAAGGGAATTGAACAGCTGAATGTGCTGGTTGCCCATGGCGATTACTTCGAAGACTAAATATAAGTTACACATACTGTAAAGCGTTTTCTTTTTTCCTTTACAAACGGACAGAATATTTTTGGTTACTTTGTAATAATAATGGACTCTCTCGTCGGTTTCGACGTATGAGTATCTGACAGCTTAATTGATTCAGTTATGAAATTTTGTGCGATAATCTTAAGTGGCACTTAAGACCCGTTAGTGATTTACAAAGGAGGTCACATATGGAGCAAGAGTGAGATGAGATCACTGTTAGATTGGCTGACCTTTTAGATCTCGCTTCTTGAAGATGATTCAAACAAGCAGATTGAAAACTTCTGAGTCCACTAAAACGTTGATCTCCATCCTCCCGCCCCAAGGCTAAGCGTTCAAGTGTGTTATGTGGTATATTGACAGCTGACAAGTTTGGATAAGAACGAATCACGGTAAACCGCTAGAAAGCACACACAAGTGATTTGATTAAAGTGGTGAAGGCTTGTGCAGAACCATCCACACTTTTCGGAACTATTGATACACTCAGTCGGTGCAAATAAATGTCACAGACGAAACAGACAATATATATATATATATATATATATATATATATATATATATATATTAGAATTCAAGTGAAAGATCTCTTTGTAAGTTTAAGTTAAAATTCTTAAAGATTCGTAGAAAGAATATAACCCTATACGCAAGCTGCTAGTGACCCGCTTGTGGGCGGTCAATGGCAACGCCAGCGGTCCTCTGGTGGTAGCCATCGGCAGGCTATCGACGGGCCACCGGTGGGCCTCTGGCGGTCCGCAAGTGGTAACATTGCCGAGAGGAACACGCCAGCGGTCCGACAGCGGGTCACTAGCGATAAATGCTAGTGGCATGCTATCCAGTGGCAGATTGGTGGCTTGCGTGTAAGGAAAAGGTAACGGTGTGAAACGTATGGAATCGTTTGAGATTAACTGTTCACCCGGTAAAGAAACATTCGCGATAAATGTCGCCTGGCTATCACATCGCTACTGTTCGTAACAAATAAAGATCTTAATCGTGATTCTGACTGTACAGGCATTAAGATAACGTGAGATCCTTGAAAATATCAAGCAGATTAAATATTAATATTCAGAGAGTGAGTTAAACTAAGTCGGCAAATAAACTCATAAACGCTAGACACAGGATCTTATACGCAGGCAGAGAGTAAAATGAAGAAGGAGCGGATTCATACTAGACCAATGAATGCAAACAATGTTCTGGGATACTGTCAACTTTCTGACATAATTCTGTAGAATTGAAACGAGCACAGAGAAAAATGGTTCTAAATGGTACACAGAAAAAAATCAAATAATAACCAATACTTGGTTTCAAGAGCACCTAAGATGCTTGTGGACATGGAAAACCCAGAAAAAGACTCCAAGAACAAGGAAAGCTAATAAGAATTAATTAAAGACTGAGGAACGTTGTTCTACACTCTAAAATATATCTAAGCGCTGACGTTGGGAACGATCTTCTTCAAGTCATATGCAAAATTAGACAAAAATTACGGAAGTTAAAGAACTCCTAAGTAACGCCTAAACTCTAACGTGACAGACTTCAGGAGGGCTCAATTTTCAAACAGCTATATGCTGACAGTTTAAAGGAAATATCATAGCATAGATGTGGCCAGAAAGTCAAATAGCAACACCTTAAGGGAAATTCTAGTGGCATCAGCCAGCAAGATCACCCCAAAAGATGAAGTAAAAAAGAATGGATACCAGATGAAATTCTCGAGATTTTAAGAATACATGCAAGAAATTCAAGGAATATCATAGAATATGGAATATTAAAACCAAACATTAAGAATAAATGCAATTAGACAAAAGATGAAAAGCTCAATGGAAAGTGTGCAGAGAGAGAGAGAGAGAGAGAGAGAGAGAGAGAGAGAGAGAGAGAGAGAGAGAGAGAGAGAGAGAGAGATAAAGGAATAAAAATAACAGGACATATATGCTGGAAACAACAACAACATCTAATGTCGATGTTGTTGTTTCCAGCATATTTCTGTAGAAACCTAATATCTATTGCGTTGTCAATTCTTCATCTGTGAGGAAATCATCTTTTCATTCACTGGCATAGAGGAGGATTGGTATTACATACCAGTTCTCCCCCCCCCCTCTCACCCACACACATACATACGCACACACTCTCTCTATCTTTTGCAGAAAGTTTGCAAGTCAGCTGGTGGGCTGAAAAGACATTGATTGGTTGATTTTGTTTAGCGGTATATTTTTTGTAAACAAATAATGTTACAAAATCAAACAAGGAGTGAAAACTTGTATCCCCTTACAAGAAATGAGATTAATCATAGCAAATTGCTTTTTTAATTTTTTGTTTGTTTTTGATAATATATAAAATGTCTTCAGATTTGGTCATTTTTTTTAATAAATTTATTGTTGGTATTTTTTATAAAAATGTATTGCTGGTATTTTTAATGCAAAAATGTATTTTTAGTTTCCTATTGTTTTGATTTTTTGTTTGGAGGCTGCTGCGGAAAGTCATACTAAGCCAAATAGAAATCGTTTATTTGACGAGTTATTTTCAAGATCCAGCATTTTGTGATCTAGAATAAGAAGTTAATATTTGGGAAGAGGAACAACAATTATAGATGATGAAAATAGACTTGCATGTATTATCTATTGACAGGTTTTCATTCATAAGAGAACAAGAAAGGCCAAAGAAAAGATCATTTTCTGTGACATTTCATGAAAATTGTATTAATTAAAAATGGCCTGTTGAACACACACACACACACACACACACACACACACACACACACACACACACACACACACGAAGGGACGAAGGAGTATATGCAGACGAAGACACACACATTGTTAAATTCCACATTTACACTGTCTTTATCTATAAACGATCTATCTCAAATACTGAGCACTCGTCTACAATAAATTATGCAATTTTTCCATTCACTATCACATAATGTTGCTCTTTACAGGCTCACTATCACATAATGTTGCATTTACTGGCTCCCGCGTTGAAGTCTGATTGAGATGTTGTAGGAATATGTTTCTAGAAAGAGACGCGTTGTGTTCGTCTAACCACCAGAGGGTAGCTTACAGATATAGATGTATATACATAGCATGACCTAGGTTGGTTGATATACAGTATTTGACACAAACAAAGGTGTTTCACATTGTCGTTTAACATTAGTTTATATTTTGCGGAAGAAGGCCGAAGGGGAAGTGGAAGATGCCGGTTTACACTGTCTATCCTACACCTAGCTAATCCAACTCGCGACACATTCACTCTAACAATTTCTTCAATCCTCACAAGAATCCATCCTTCTACATCCAATCCAACATACACCACAATACCACATATCCACAGGAATCCTACTAGAACACTCTTGATGTTAAAGATTTATATTATTTTCCAATTATTGAGAATGACAGCAAAAAACTTCCCCACCTTCAAATTTATAGACAAAACTCACAGATATATGCTGGGATTTTTTCTGAGCCAATAAGACACGTCCTACTCTCATCCGATATAGATCTGTTTATTCTTTTCTTGAAGCCAGAACGCTGCGATCGCTTGTCTGTATCCCCTTTTGTGTATTAACACCACCCTTACTTTGTGAAATTTTTGCCTTATTAATGTTGCTTTGCCTTGCATATATTGTTTTCCCAATATAATTTTCTACCTTGTTCTTTTATTTTCTTTTTCTTATTATTGTTTATTGCAAACCTTTTTCACTTCTGTGTGTTCGGCATTCTGCCAATTACATTTAACTATGACCAATTTCTCTACACACATGCCTTACGATATCAGGCATTCCAATTTATGGTAAAATATTTACTTTTCGTCACACGTCAAAGTTTTTTCAAGATATATTTACCATTAAACATTGGGAAATGTATACATTAAGATGCATACCAAAAGGGTAAAAAAAAGTAAAATTCATTTTAAAGTGTGTTTTTATCTTTTAATTATATCGAAATATTATGAAAGTGATATTTTATCTCTTTTAGATTACAAAAACAAAGATAAGGGGAAATAAAATGGTATATTCCCAAATTCAATATATTTAAGAGTATAATACACTTGATGTATCATACAATTGATGTATTTCATGAGCAATTGAGTTGTGCATTCTTTGCAAGAAATTTGGTAACATTTTACCCTCGTTTCTCTTCGAGAATCTGCATGAAAAACATAGCATTTTTGGCTTGATCTTCCAAAACTAACCATAGGTAAATACTCTAGAGAATGACATAACCTCATGAATCTTAGAAAATAGTAACCGCATGAATCTTAGAAAATATCAACCATATGAATCCTAGTAAATAGTAACTTCATGAATCCTAGAAAATAGCAATCGCATGAATCCTAGTAAATAGCAACTGCATAAATTATATTAAACAGAAACCTCGTTAAACCTAGTAAATAGCAACCTCGTTAAACCTAGTAAATAGCAACCGCATTAATCCTAGTAAATTGAAAATTCATTAATTCTAATAAATAGAAACCACATGAATCATAGTAAAAAGCAGTTTCATGAATCCTAGATTAATGCTAGTATATACTAACCACATGAATCCTAGTAAATAGTAACTTCATGAATCCTAGTCAATACTAACCACATGAATCCTAGTAAATAGTAATTTCATGAATCCTAGTAAATACTAACCATATGAATCCTAGTAAAAATTAACTTCATGAATCCTAGTAAATACTAACCATATGAATCCTAGTAAATAGTAACTTCATGAATCCTAGTGAATAGTAACTTTATGAATCCTAGTAAATAGCAACTGCTTATATCATAGTAAATATTTTAATAATCATTATCTTAAAGGGATGAATTAGATTTTATCTTACTGTTAAATATGAATTTAAATAATTAGGAACTACTCTTTGCCTAAATATTTAAAAAAAATTCTAATTTCAATAAACAAATAATGAAACAAGAAAACTTTTAACTTTAATTTTAGATTTAGTAATTTAATCACTTGAAATTCAGTGGCAATTATTAGTCCTATTCTACCTTATAATAATGCTAACTAAAATACTTAAAGTATTGCTTGTTATTATTTTTACTTGTACTTTTTCAGTGAAATTTCCATTGGCCAAACGTCCATTCGGTCAAATGTCTTTCGGCCAAATTTTCATCGGCCAAATGTCCGTTCGGCCAAATGTCCGCCGGCCAAATGTCAGGCCACGGCAGCCTAATTAATCTTAGAGTTGCCAATTTGTCAGTTTGACTCGTATCATGAATAACTGAGGCCCATATTGTTTGAAAACTTTAAAATCAACTACGAGTATTGTTGATATTCACTGATCTCCAGTGAAACATCAGTTGAGCATGGCTACCGTTCAGTGGCTAAATGGCATCATTTTTTTCATCAATCCTATTTGACAGCCAGACATAAAAGCGACTAACATACTAAAGATTTTAGTGGTTTGTTTGAATATATTTACTTACACATTGTGTATCATTGATGTTTCTTAAATTTTATCTTAATAATATTTTCAGGAACTGTATTCTGTGAAGGCAGCTTCGCCACGAGAATATACTTGCGCCGTATACGTAAGGAAGGTAATGCCTGATATTGTGAGCCGTCTTTATGTCGATAATTACTTCCCAAAATCGGCAAAAAAGCGGGTAAGTTCTAATTGTATGGGTTTTCACTAGTGTTAATGGTCTGAAATTTGGCCTATTCATTTCTTATGACCAGCGCGTCTAATCGCAGTGTAATGGTTACCAAACCAAGTTGTTTTAAGTTTCTTTTTCATTTCACCTTACTAAGATGCCAATGTTTACAGAGAGTGAAAGAGAATGAGAAGACTTTTGTTAGGAGAAAGTACAATAAAGGAACAGGATTCAGGAAGACAGAAGACTGATGCTTAATTTAATCTTTTGAAGATCGTAATTGGCGGTGAAGCAAGAAACCGGAAAAAAAGTTCCACAGACGATTAGCGCGGGAAAAGAAACTATTAGAACTTAGGGTTTCAACTTGTTATTTCAACAGTTAAACGATGAGATCTCGTTGACAATCTCGTAGTAACACTTAAATTCACGTAGCAAGAAAAAAAATCACATGAGAACAATTGCTATGAAATATGAAAATATTTATAGCTACGTAACGGTGTTGAGAAAGTGACTGCAGTCGAGATGCCAGCTCAGGACCGATAACATTACAGACCCATCTTTGGATTTTGTCGGGAATCTCGAGATATATAGCAGGAGCACCAGACCAGATATGGCAGCAATATTTAATGCACTGAGGAATGGTAGACACGTGCAAGATGAATTCTGTCGAAAATAAAATCGTATGGTATGACATAGTGAACCAATTTCCTAGCAGTAGACCTAGAAGTGTTTCATTATAATCATCCTATTTCTTGTTAGTGGAAAACGTGAGACAAAGAAGGCACAATGTTGTTCTCCTGGAGGTTCGAGTTAGTCTTAAGGTAAAAATGGTTCTTTATGGTGATTAAATGATAACAATTTCATGTTGAAGGCGTTAAAATTTACAAACCATTCCTTGGTTCAAGTTAACAACAGATTGGAGGTCATTTTCGAGATTACCTGTAATGTTTACTTTATCGGACCTATGGGACTTACCATTCAGGTAACAAATTTTACATCGAGGAAAGAACAAGAACAATAGAAGACGATGATATAAAATGAGTGGAAAGGTTGTCATTCCCTAATCGCGAAAGTGGAGAAGGTCTAACCCTTTAGAAAATCAGTATTTGAAGTTCTGGCTTTCACTTGAAATAGAATTCCATCCATTGGCATCGCTTGAAAAAATATTTTTAGATTATTTCACCACAAGCAAGGCAATAAAGTCACTAAGACGAAAGGGGACACTGAGTATTAGAGAATATGAGAAATAAACAGTATTAAGGCAAGTGAACAAAAAAACAAACAAACAAATAAACTGGAGTTAAGAAGACAGATAACGATTGACATTACATTTACATTTTTGAAAATCAAAGTTGACTAGGAAGCTAGAAGCTTGAAGCGAGTTTCACAAGTAAGAAGTGTGATAGAAGAAACTGTTAGCATAGAACTTACGTTTATATCTAGCCATTTCAATTGTAAAATGATGAGACCTAGCCGCCAATCTGGTAATGCGCTTAAAGTCATAAAGTCTAGGTACCAAAGAGGAAAGTAATATTTATTTTGAATAATACAAAAATGTTCCACAAGTCCAAAAGCGGGGGATAGGTAAAGGTTAGAACTCAATCTATCATATAATTACACCTAGCTAGACACGATTACTGACCAAAACATACCACAGTATTGCTTACACCAAAACAACACATTCTTACTTACCAATCTTACTATATCCATCATAATACCTCAAAGTCTGTATTTAGTCCGAACTAGTTCTCATATGTACAATTAGTCTGTGGCGAGGAGGAGGGGATAAATATAACAACATAGAAGAACATTCACCAAAACTATTACCATGAAAGTATTTATAGAAAAGACACAGGGAAGATACATTACGAGGGTGGGAAAGTGATTGAAGGCGACATGCCATGTCAGGATCAATAATATTGCAGATTCTTCGTTTCATTTTATCAAGAATCTCAAAATATTGATAGTTTAAGGATACTCTAATAATGTTTTGGAGATATTTAAAATTACAGCTGCTTTTCTTGTCTTTGTTCACGGAGTTGTTCTGTCAGTAAACATAGCGTTACATTGTGGATGGCGGGAATTTGCAATTGACAACCCAGCTATATCATTAAAGTTTCTTCGTTAATAAATTTAGTTTTAAAGATGAGCATTGATTTCATACCGCCATAAAACATCGAACTATCAATCAGAAATACCAATCAGAAATACGGACTATTAATACAACTATAAAATAGGTGATAGTATGCCTTGCCTAATGAAGCAAACTATTTACAGGTCTCGGGAAGAACTCAAGGTAGAGTTACTGTTAAAATGGTAATGTTGAATGATGAGTTAATGAAAACGTGGCAAGAAGTGAAGATTACGAACATAAGGAGGAAAGATAACGACAACATCTTGATTTGGAGATGTTACGATTGTCCTTTTCCACTCTGGAATCTGTTCCAAAAAGTTGTAGTTCTTGGGAAAAATCTATTTGAGTCGAAATTTCCTCATACATCTGAAGTGGTATGGCGAATTTTAGCTGTAAAGGTTTAAGATCGTGAAACTAAAGAATGTAGCTCATCTGAAGATTTGCCGTGGAAATAGCGACAGGGTAGAGATAAACTTGCGATGCTGTGTTTGTGGGGTAAGAGGCTGTTGAATGGAAAATACAGTCTAAGGGATTATCACGTAAAAGATTTTCGAACTTTTATCAAGGATGGAAAGTGTGGATTAAGCAGTTCCAGCGTAGGTATGGCAACATTCTCTACTGTTAATCTAATCTGACTGTTGTAAAGATAAAGCTTGGCAGTGGATTGTAAAGGCAGTATATCTATTAAGATACAAAGGATTATTGAATGTGAAAGAATCATGAAAAAGAGAAACATTAAGGAACGAGAACAATAGAAGAGTAACCAAGAATACAATAGATGACGATTAACATTGCATTTAAATTTCTGAAGATCAAAGTTAACTGGAAAGCATGGAGCCAGAAGAGAGTTCCACAAGGGAGAAGTGTGATAGAACAATCAGCATAGTTCTTGCGGCTATATCTAGCCAATTCAACTGTTAAGACCTTGTCGTCTCTTTAGTATTGCACTTAAATCCATAAAGTCTAGATACCATAGCGAAGACTTCTTTCGAACAAATACCATGAGAGTAATTCTATAGAAGTCACATGGACGCTACATTACAGTGGTGGGAAAGTGACTGAAGCCGAGAATTTAGGTCAGGACCAATAATATTGCTGATTCTTTTTTGGATTTTATCCAGAATCTCTAAATATACAGCAGGAGCACCGGATCATATTTGGCAGCTATATTCAAAGCATGGACGAATGGTAGATTTATAAATATGAAAGATGCATTCTGGAGAGAAAAAATGTCTTGCATGACACAGTGAACCGACTATTTAGTAACAGATGTAGCAATGGATTCAATTTAGTCTTTCCACTTCATGTTAGACCGAGAAGGCGCAACGAGTCACTCTCATGGAGGCTAGTATCAGCCATGCAGACGGGATGCAGCAAGAGGTGAAGAAGAAAGGTTTCGTTTTGAAGCCGTTAAAATTAACAAGCCATTCCTTGCCCAATTAACAACAGACTGTAGGTCAATAATTATCAGCTGAAAATGTGTCCTTATCGAACTGGTCAGACATACTATTGAGACATGTGTAAATGGTTGTATCATCAGGATAGATATCAAGTTGAGAACTGATGTCATCAGGAAGGTCAGTGTTTACAATTAACAACAAAATAGATTCAAGGATAGATCTCTGGAGGACAAAACAATCTAGAAGAGTTGCCGTGCAAGACTATTTTCATTTCACGGTTCCATAAGAAAGACGGAACTAGTTAAAAAATTCGCCCGGAAATATCATAACCTTTCAACTTACCGGTATGCCAAAGCTTCGAGTTGTCCAAAGCTATAATCAGAACTTCACTATTCTTATCTAAAGCTTGATTGAATCTTTCAGCAATAATCGTTAGTCCATCAGCAGTTGACCTAGAGAAGTAAAAGCCATATTACTTGCCTGAAAAAAAGGCCCTGAGATGTGAGATGCTTAACCAATTCAGAGTTGATTAGGGCTTCTAGTTGCCATAAAAGAAGTATGTATGAATTCCACGCGGTTTCGTTGAAGGATGACTTATTTTCGACTCAGCCTTTTTCCACGCAGGGCTAACATCTCAAGCCGCCTTTTGCTACTTGCTTTTTACATGGAAAAATTCGGATGAGCTCCATTCGTTTGTTTAGTCAGTTAAGAGATTTACAACAAGGATACGCCAGGCTACTTCCATGGAGCCGAATGACCCACATTTCCTCCGTATTCCAATTGAAAGTAGAAAGTTCCATTCAGTCCCCAGGAACTGCTACTTTGAAAGAGACTCCCCTGGGTGCTACAATTTTAACCTCTTCAAGTCAAAGGTAAATCATTAGCTGTCCTCCGTATTCTCATTATTTCATTTTTTATTACCTTCTCTTATATACGTACCACATACGTTATTCAGTAACGATCTAACTTGAGTGGCTCTTGAGTCTTTTACTGAATGAACTTTACTAAAAGAAAAATGGGTACTGGAGTGAACTAGAGACCAAGTATACGTTCAAATGATTTAGTATCATTCAGAGTGCAAACGTTGATTTCTTTTGGCTCTGATTGAGGCACAGTGGATTAATGGATAGAGGCTCGGATTGAGGAATCGGAGAGCCGAGTTCGAATTCCAGTCAAATCCATTACATTCACTTACGTGCTAATACCCTTGGGAAAGGTATGAGTCCTCTTCTTCTCCCGTCCCAGCTATGGGTAAGTAGCAGGACAGACCGGGTTCTATAACCTTGAATGGCAACTGGTCTACTGCAGAAAGAAATGGCAACCTACTGCGGGAAAAAATATGCCTCGTCAGTCATGTATCAAAAGCTTCATGATCACCTAAGCATGTGTCAAGTATGGCACATAACTGACTGATCAACCGGATAATAGATTAAGTCCTCACTTGATGCTCGAAACTTTTAAATAGCATATCTTTTCAGAAGGTTGTTGATCATGGCTCTCTTTATAATCTGTGAATTGCCATGCGCTCTTGGGAAAGAGCGATTTCCAATTGCCTCCTTCATGGTTTGGAATTCAAAGTTTTCCATCCATTAGATTTGTTGCTACTAAAGGCTGGACAGCCCTGTCTACCCTGCTATTTTGCCCAAAAGACGAGGAGAAAATGGGATGCATTTATACATTTTCAAAGAGCATTTATGCGAAAGTAAATACAACATAAATATGCACAGAATTTGGTGTCAGAATGTTCCATGCCATAGACTTGGAGAAGATAGTTAAATGTTTTCCCGTTTATTTGTCCATAGTTTGGTATTTAGAGTTATCTTTCTCGCAAACAGACTGCCATTCAAGGTTAGAGATCCCAGTCCACCCTACAATTTAACCAATAACTGAAGAGAGAAGAGATGGATTGATGCCTTTTCCAAGAGTATTTCGGCTTACGGCCATATCACGTTGAAATACCAGTTCTCATACGATCACTGAAGTTAAACAATATCGACTCTGGTCAGTAATTAGATGGGTGACCGCTTGGGAATACTAGTAGCTATAAGCCTGGATGTGTGTGTGGTGTAATGTATAAAGGTTCGGAATTGGAAATTAGAGAGCCGAATTCCAATTCCAGTCGGGTTCGTTATATTCACTTTCGCACAAATACTCTTGGGAACATTATGAATCCACCTTTTCTTCCCCAGCTATGGGTTAATTAGTATGACTAATATCAACAAATCATTATTATCTCAAAATAAATTCTTACAATCTAAATTAATTATTAGGTTCAAATAACCCGAAAAAGGCGCAAAGAAGAAATCAATAAAAAATTTGTATGAAAATGAATGCAACTGACTAGCCCAGAATTTAAGCTCAGCTCACTCTTGCCACGTCGATATCTTTTTACACTTCTCTGCAAATGCCATGAACAAGTGTAAGATAATCGGTTATGTGCTATACGTAATACAGGCTTAGGCGATCATGTATCTTTCGAGGCAGATTTGTTCCCGCAGTAGGTTGCCATTTCTTTCTGCAGTAGACCAGTTGCCATCCAAGGTTATAGAACCCGGTCTGTCCTGCTACTTACCCATAGCTGGGGCGGGAGAAGAAGAGGATTCACACCTTTCCCAAGGGTATTAGCACGTAAGTGAATGAAATAGATTCGACTAGAATTCGAACTCGGCTCTCTGAATTCCTCAGCCCTAACCTCTATCCGTTACTCCAACGTGCCTCCCCTTGTAAGATAATAAGTAACACTAAAACTGTAGCAACATTTCAATTATCTACCGATTTGTTTCTATCTACTTAAAGAATTGCTTTGTATGTTTTTGTTACTTTGACTCAAGAAACGAAAACAATAAGGAAATTTGCTTCTTTATTAATAGGCTATCCTGTTGGTACAGAGTCTTCGGGAAGCGATGGAGAAAATATTTAAGGAAAATAAATGGATGGATGACGCAACTCGTCTTGCCGCCATTGAAAAGGTAAGCAAAACTTCCTGCTTGGGATTTTTACTGAGACATAAAGTGTATTTTTATCTTCTATAAAATCAAATTGATCCCACGTGAGGTAAACAATAGTTGTAATAGCGTTTTACTATTACGACTTCACTTAAGATTGTAAAGGAGAAAGATTTTGTCACAATATACATTTATAATCTGTATTATTCTCCACATTGTTTGCATGTCTCAAACCCAGATATGCTCATTAACCATCTCTTAACACTTACTTTGTAACCCACGACGACGAGTGGCTCTTAGGCCTTGTATAGGATGAACATTATTGCAAATAAACGAAAAAACAAATTCTCACAGTTAAATAGGGAAATTATATCATTCAAGACATTCAAAACTAAACACGTAACATTTAATCATCACCGAGCAGACCCTAAAACTGCATCAATCCTGATGAGGTTCAATCCTCACTGTCCAGCCTCGATGACAAATGCCTAGTAGATGATCTCTACTCTGGTCTAATTCTCACCTTGACGTCCGAATGCCTTGACGACTAAACACTTTCCGAAGTTATCTGTTCAGCATTTTATTAGAAAACAGAGGCTCCCAGAGACTTCATCCACAAACTTTACAAGGGAATAAGATCACGTCTCTGATTGGTCAGTAAATACGAAAAATATTTTTCCACAAATTCAGAATGAATCCGCAACAATTCCCAAAATAATTTTGGCGTTTTTTCACCGTTAAATAGAAAAGTTTTACACAACTATAACATTTTTTACAAATAGTCTGGCTTTCTTAAAAATACAATTTTCTCAAAAAAACATCTAAAAACATCCTAGACGATTAATCATTTATTGTGCTTTTAACTAAAGACTCACAATAAAAAAAATAATTTTTAGATATGGCCTTGTATATACTTACGAGGTACATTGATGTATAATTTTGTAAATACCTATCGGGTAGGTGGAAAGTTGGCTTAGTATATACCTATGAGGTCAATTGGTATGCAGTCTTTTGAATAAAATTTTACCTTTGTAGGTAATTATTCTTTGCGGGTAATTATTCTTTGCAGGTAATTATTCTAAATGATAATATTAGCAAAACAGAACCTCCAGTAAATTGTGAAATGACCAATTTTTATTAACAGAAAATTATTTAATACAAGCACAATATATTTGAGATAAAATAGATTACTTATTGTATTTTCAGGTTGAAGCTGTCCTTTATTTTATTGGATATAAGGAAGCCATCAAAGATGATTCTAATCTCGGTATGATTTTCCAAACCGTAAGTAGAAAAGAATACCGCATTTCTTCGACTTACAAAATAAAAAAAGAAAAGTGGAAAGGTTCTTTCGCTTTTAAGACACAGGGTAAATACTGGAGATTTATTTCAGAAAAAGAATTCCAAAATTACAATAATTATTTTTACGCATTTTCAGCTGAAAATTTTCGTTAGAAACAAAGTCATGAGTACTGAATTGTTATGTAATATCCTTCCTATATGCCAGTGAATGCTGGACAATCTCTTCATAGGATCATGACAAGCCAAGAAATGGAGAGTATCACCCTCAAACAATGTCTATATAAAACGTCTACAACGCTACTGACTATATTTCTCTTCATCCAGGCCTCACTTTCATAGATCGCTGATATAAAGTTACCTGCAAAGAACGTGAAAATGAATGGCTATTTTACTCTAAGTATTGTCAAAGTATCCTGCTCTAAAAAAGTGTATTGAATTGTTACATAATATCGGTTCTTCTATGTGACAGTGAATGCTGGACACTCTCCTCAAAGATGTAGACGAGACTTGAAGCAAAATGTGGTTCTACAGAAGGATACTGAGAATACCATGAACTGAACATGTGAGATGTTGAAAATAAAGTATCTTCTATGTAAAAAAAAAAATGCGAGAAGACTTTTTGTGAAACCTTATATTTATTTTGGGTTTGTCATAAAAAATTTCTGTCTTTATTTTTACAGATCAACTTCACAAAAGATGGTTTCTTGGAAAATGTGATTAGTATCAATATGCTGTATAGTCATTTTCTTTTTTATGGCTTAAATACTACTAACAACCGAAAAGTGTAAGTAATATTTTGCCAACTTAACCGCATTTAACAATAACAAATTGAAATAATTTGTAATTGAAACATGCCATATGAATAACATATTCTTCCAGAATATAGGCAATCATAGCTTTTCATGACTTCCATTTCAGGCAATATGTAAGGAAAATCTTTTCAGGTAATAATTTTTGTAAATTAGCATTCAATCGACCTTCCTTAAAGTACGTCATTTGTCAGAATCGAAAAATATTAATGTAATTGTTCATCATTTTAGAAGGCGTGATACAGTGTAAAATCGATCCCTTAGTTATTTTGGCTTAGATTTTCTGTGTACGAAAACACTTCTTTTAGACAAGACATAGTCTCTTAAATAAAGAGCAAACGGATGCATACATTTTAAATTAAAGAACAAAAATTATCATAAATTAATAAAAGTATGTATCCGTTTATTCTTCATTTAACATAAATAATTATTATCTATCAATGTTTGGGCTTGTAGTTCCGAAAATATTCGCCCAAGAAAGACTTTAAAACAAAAAACTTTTCAAACTTCAGAAAATTAAAAAGAAAAATATGGAGAATTCAATGAGTTTTACATTTGTCTGTGAACAACAAACTAGTTCCAGATAACTCTATTAAAAGTAAGGGATCGATTTATGACTATATTTATATTATGAACAGGACCCTCTTTAAATAGGCAAAATAAAATCAATGATTTTTGATTCCCTAATGTCGTCTAATGTATACTAATTTGCATAAATTATCCGAAAAAGAATTTCTGTTTTGTACGAGTGGAACAGTCTATTAAAATAATACCAACTGGATCCATATCCAGTTTTTTTTCTTTACAAGAGTCAGATTAACCCTAAATTGGAGTACATATCTAGATTGGAGCTGGTCATTCCTCACATTCCAGCCTTGATAGATTTCAAAATTGTTTACGCAATCTATTTAGGTAATTTGTAATATCTGTGAATTGCCATTAAGATTCTTGTGAAAGACAATTGAGACGTTTCTCTTATCTTTTCGAAGATTTTGAATACAGTGTTGCATTTCTCATAGACTGGTTGAAAATCAAGGCTAGAGCGATCATTTTTTATGGAGTATTCAAGCCATAATTGGTCAGGATATGAAAGAGAAATGGCTTCATGCTTTCATCAAGTTGCTAAAAGTCTGAAAATACATGATGCCAATCGATTAGGAGTGTTAACGTCATCGCACAAGTCTCCTGTTGGAAATACGGTCGTAATGGGAGATCATTTTGAGGCAACGCTTACTATTTTTATTCTTACTTTTATTTGCAGTGGGAGCCATCTGAACGCAGCCATCGTCAATGCATTTTATAGCCCGAGTCAGAATTCAATAAGTAAGTGATATTCTTCATCTTATCCTTGTATGGCTATCTATCTATCTATCTATCTATCTATCTATCTATCTATCTATCTATCTATCTATCTATCTAATTCTGTTCTTATCTATCTATCTATCTATCTATCTATCTATCTATCTATCTATCTATCTATCTATCTATCTATCTATCTAATTCTGTTCTTATCTATCTATCTATCTATCTAATTCTGTTCTTATCTATCTATCTATCTATCTATCTATCTATCTATCTATCTATCTAATTCTGTTCTTATCTATCTATCTATCTATCTATCTATCTATCTAATTCTGTTCTTATCTATCTATCTATCTATCTATCTATCTATCTATCTATCTATCTAATTCTGTTCTTATCTATCTATCTATCTATCTATCTATCTATCTATCTATCTATCTATCTATCTAATTCTGTTCTTATCTATCTATCTAATTCTGTTCTTATCCCTCTATCCCTCTATCTATCTATCTATCTATCTATCTATCTATCTATCTATCTATCTATCTAATTCTGTTCTTATCTATCCGTCTAATTCTGTTCTCATCTATCTATCTATCTATCTATCTATCTAATTCTGTTCTTATCTATCCGTCTAATTCTGTTCTCATCTATCTATCTATCTATCTAATTCTGTTCTTATCTATCCGTCTAATTCTGTTCTCATCTATCTATCTATCTATCTAATTCTGTTCTTATCTATCCGTCTAATTCTGTTCTTATCTATCTATCTATCTATCTGTAATAAAAAGTTATCTACTTTTCACTCGTTTTGGATATAATGCGAGAGCTGTGCTAGTGATATCTCATTTGACTCATGAAAATATTTCATTAACAGTATTTGGTAGAGAAAGAAGTTTGAATTTTCTAAATACTCTCGGTGTAACACTGTCACGATATCCAATGTAGTTGTGCAAGCAGCTGTAGATTCTTTCAGCTTTCTTTGTACGACTGGTGATCGTTCTAATGTCTCCAAATGTTGTTTGGCAACCGTTTTCGTTGTTCCGAAGTGGAAGTCGGTTGCGTCACCACATTCGTTTCTACTGTTTTCTTTGTGACCTGTGTACTAAAATTCGCCTGTCTCTGCCGCTTGTTCAAAATAAAATTATATACATTTTCACTGGGACAATGATTTCTTCTCATGGCAGTTATCAGCACAACGCATGCAGTCTGAATTGATAGCGTTTATTACTCTTAGTAGGGGGAAATTTACAATCTGTCAGATAGATAGATAGATAGATAGATAGATAGAGAGAGAGAGAGAGAGAGAGAGGGAGAGAGAGAGATCGAGAGATCATTTTGAACAGTTTCAGGCCTGATTTTTGGCTAAGGGGTAAAATTACCTACACTTTCAATTCCAATTTATTAAAAAGACGTACCTTATCGGTTGAATTTATCAAAATTGTTAATATATATATATATATATATATATATATATATATATATATATATATATATATATATATATATATATATATATATATATTACAATGAATCATTCAAACAAAATGTAGATTAGTAAAGTTAATGATATAAAATGGCGAAATCATTTCGCAAAGAAAATTTTAAAGGTGCATTAACCTACAAATCACTCGATGAATGTTATGATCCTTGTTTTTAAAAATTATAATCTGTATAAAGTCTTTTTTAATACGTAAGTACTTTCAACTGTACATTCAGTCATCTTCAGGCATGAAATTATTTTGTTTTTGGTAAAATTCAGGTAGCACCCGAGACGCATCTCCATTTTGTATCATTAACTTTACTAATCTACTTTTTGTATGAATGATTTATTGTAATGCAAATTGAACTGCACCACATATTTGATATATATATATATATATATATATATATATATATATATATATATATATATATATTTATATATATATATATATATATATATATATGTATACATACATCCCAAGACACTAAGCATACCCGTGGTAAAGTGAAGAAAGAAAGAAGGAAAGAGTTGTGGGAATTGACCTGTTTTATATATATATATACTCTTCCCGGCATTCATAGATTTCTGAGACAGAATGCATGGTCATCAGTAAGAGGAAGAACCCGAAATGCGATTTGCAGGTCGGGAACATCAGAATCAAACAGACGCGGAATTTTAAATATCTGGGAAGCGTCTTGACGGGGGATAGTAAATACGACACTGAGATCCGTAGACGTATTGGGATGGCCAAGGACACATTCAAAAAGCTCGGTAAAGTATTGCAAGGCAGGAGGATGTTTTTGGTAACAAAGAAAAGAGTGCTGGGCTGTTACATGACAATTGCAGCAGCAAATGTTGTACGATTTTCTCAAAGATGAATGAGAGATTCGTGGCGACGGAGATGTAATTCTGCAGAGGGATGCTGAGGATATCATGGACCGAGAGTGTGAGCAAGGATGAGGTTTTGGAGAGGTTGCAAACAAGATGAAGTCTTATACTTAACATCAGAAAGAGGCAGTTGAAGTTTCTGGGACACATAATGAGGAAACAGGGCCTGGAGAATCTGATACTCACGAGTCGAATAGAGGGAAAGAGAGACAAGGGAAGAGAGCGCGTGACATACCTGGCAAGCTTGAGCAGGTGGATAACAGTATGTGGTCTGGGGGAAGAATCATAGGGAAGGAAATTGATGAGAGTTGCAAGGGATAGAGGGAGGTGATGAGCCATCATCGCCAACGTCCTGAAAGGACATGGCACATAAGAAGAAAGAAATATGCTGTCATCACCTCCGATCTTTCGTTAAGCAGCTTATGTTGTTCCGCATACAACATAATTGCCAATTTCTTCTCTTGGCATATTTTATTCCCGTATTTTTCTCAGCACATCCCATTTCACCATGGGACATTTGTCATTGTTTCCTTCGCTTCCCATATATAACTAGCAAGTTTTGTGCTGTTCTGTGCGTTGGTTGCATTTGCTGTTTTTTTTCTGAGATTTTTTAGACAAATAGCTTTGAAATTATAAAAATACAGACATCGAACAATTTAAGTTTACATGTTGTCACATTATAACGATTTTTAACATTTAGTTGCTGTTACGTTATAATGATTATTAGTATCGAATAGGATTTAAATTTATTTGAAGTTAATAATTATCATTTTTCTTTTAAGTAGTATATATAAATTTGATATTGGTGAATGAATTCACTAGGTTTATCTGACCATGACGAACTCTGCAAAACTTTAAAGTGGAATGATAAGTTTTTTAACTTTTATTTATTTATTGAATGTTGTTGATCTATTTTTTTTAAAAATATTGATCTCTTTGCTGATACAATATACTCACCTTTAAACGCATTAAACTCCAGTAATTTACTGGGCTACGCGTTTTATGCGTTTGTGTTTGTCTTTTTAATATGTATCGGGTTAAAAATCAAGAATATTTTTCTGTTGTTTTTTACTTTCAGTCTTTCCTGCTGGCATACTACAACCTCCATTATATGACGAACAGTATCCATTGTAAAGTATACTTTTTCTTATAGATTTTCTCTTTTATGAATACAATTAATTTGTGCGTCCTGGGTATGACAATAAATTACATCCTCTGATAATACGTTTTTGAAAAATAATATTACCAGTCTTGATTGGTTGCTGTTTACTGGAGCAACTTAGATCATGCACGTTCTAAAGATAGTGGCAAATGTTATTCTGTGTGCGGGCCGAATACTGATCATATTCGGTCGGGTCGCCCATCGAAGAAGTCTGTTGTTTATCTAAACCGGAAACTTCTAGTGACATGGGAGCAACAACACTGACGACGCACCTAAATTCGGCACTTAATGGTGTATTTTAATAATACCAGCTATACGTTTTTGAAAAAATAATATTACCAGCTATCCATTTTTGAGGAAACAAATATTAACAGAAATAGATTTTTGAAAAAACAAAAATATTGCCAGGAAAAAAAGTTGTCGGTATTAAATGACCCATTGAGGTTGATATGCCGTAAAACAAACCAAACCAAACCAAACAATTAATTTGTACACTTACGATGTTGGTTGATTGAAATTTTTAGCCGCATATCAACCTCTATGGTTTATTTAATACCAAAATCTAAATATTTTGAACACAGTTGTATGCCTTCAACTACATAAGATGTATTGGTCATTTTGCTATAAAATGAATTGTTGGTAATTTTTTTATATACAAAAATGTATCGCAAATATTTTTACTATAAAAATGCATTTTTATACTTTTATAGTGTTTTGTTTGGGGGTTCAATATTTGTCCATAACTGGGACCCTAACAGGTGCTACC
Source organism: Acanthosepion esculentum (assembly GCA_964036315.1). NCBI lineage: Eukaryota > Metazoa > Mollusca > Cephalopoda > Sepiida > Sepiidae > Acanthosepion > Acanthosepion esculentum. Next base: position 150,415,325 of record OZ038475.1, read on the forward strand.
ACCTGAGGTTAGGGAGGACCTGGGAACAACAGCAAGTAAGAGGTGGTTCTAGGCTGCTCAAAACCTCAAATCTCCAGACCAGAGGTCTTGCTGCAGGATGTAGTATATCGTCTTACCCAATACTGACTAAATAATCAATTACTTCAAAGTATGGAAGTATCAAACTACCATCAATAAAAGAATTTAAATAAACGCCGCTCTTTTTAGGATTATCTTCTTATAGTGTGGACAATGATTACTGGTAGAACTTTGGTTGAAAGGTAAAACTAAAAGCCAATGGTAAATTAGAATAGCGAAGGATGCTTTCCGAAAGCTAAGTACAATATTAAGAAACAGGAAAATTTCATTAGAATCTCGGAAATGAAAACTGAACAGCTGTTATATCACTCTTTCTACATGACAATGTGTGCTAGACATTTTTCTCGCAGATGAAGAGGAAACTTTATCCACTGTGACATGTGTCCTTGAGGACATGGCACAGTGGATAAAGGCGTTAGATAGATCCAGTGACAAGACCCAAAGAGTGTGAGTTCAATACCCGGTTAAGGCAGTGGAAAACATTCAGAGGGAAATTAACAGAAGATAACTGACAACTGACATCCATTAAACATGGCACGTGAAACTAGAACAGTCTACCCCAGTGAGCGAAATAAAGGGTTCAGATCGACATTCCAACCACCTGAAGAAGCCCGGAGCGTACAACGGCCGAAACGTTGTAATAAATATGGCAAAAAAGATGAGGGCAATAGTCCGAATAATGTAAATAGTGTACATAATACCTCATTTCAGATATATAGACAGATACTGAAAGGCCGAAACGTTGTAATAAATATGGCGACAAACATGAGGACAATAGTCCGAATAATGTAAATAGTGTACATAATACCTCATCTCAGATATATAGACAGATACTGAAAGGCCGAAACCTTCTAATAAATATGGCGACAAAGATGAGGACAACAGTCCGAATAATGTAAATAGTGTACATAATACCTCATCTCAGAAATATAGACAGATACTGAACGGCCGAAACGTTGTAATAAATATGGCAACAAAGATGAGGACAATAGTCCGAATAATGTAAATAGTGTACATAATACCTCATCTCAGAAATATAGACATATACAGAGACATGGTTCTACATTAGGATGCTGAGAATTACATTACCGGAGTATGTGAACAAAAAATATCCTCGGGTAAGGATGAAATTTTGGCCTTTTGATAGAAGCGAAAACTGAAGCAACAATGAGACCGTCAGTAATTCCAGTGGAATTCATTGCGCTTTAATATTGTTAACCGTAAAAAAAAACTGTTCTGAAAAATAGAATGCTCTCCTTCGATACGGATGCTACATCTGAGAAAGACTAATATAAACGTAGGTATATTTTGGTAAAATAAAAGGGAATCAAAGAATAGGATTAATTGTCCGGACAATTTTGCGGATGAGACGTAGAAACATTTGCTTTTGGTTCCCAAAATTTTGGTATGATTTCTATTGAAAAAGCAAAATGGCCAATGGCTGTAGTGTAAAATGATTAAAAAGTTCAAATTTAAACATGTTTTCTACTTTAAAATGGGTTCATTTTTTTTAAAACTCAAGAACAATTAAAATAAGATATTTGGAAACAAATAAAATTTCTATTTTACATTCTGATGAAAACGGAATTTCGTATAAGGAGAATATGAATTGATGCAAATGGGAAGTTAAAACAATTAGATACTTCATCCATGACTACTGTTTGGTATAGTTCGGCTTGAAAACTGCACTCAGTAGTCAAGCAGCTTCACTAAACTGTTGTTTAGACTATTGAACTCACCCATTTTTAGGTTGCTTTTGTTAGAATCAAAATGTTTCCGCTAATCCACCCTACAGCCTGTTAAATGCAGAATCATACAATAATGGAAGAGACCTCTACAAAAAGGCTGATCAATGGGAAAAATGTTTGCTATCCAGACGTACTGAAACAAAGAAAACTACCGGAACTCCTAGACAAGGTAATAAAGAAAAGCAGGAAGAAAGGGCTAGCTATCAGTTGTAAGAAAACAAAATATATAGTCGTTAGCAAGAGAAACAGCCGAAGATGCGTGCTACGATTTGCAAATAACAAAATTAAGCAAGTGTTTTAACAGACGATGGAAAATGTGGCACCGAAATCCGAAGATGTATTGGAGTAGCGAAAGATGCCTCCCAAAGGCTAAGCACGGCATTAAGAAACAGGAAAATTTCATTAGAAACACAGGAAATGAGCGATGAACAGCTGTTATACCACTCTTTCTACATGGCACGGTGTGCTAGATATGTTCGCAGTTGAAGAGAAACTTTGAGGCAACAGAGATATGGTTCCACAGAAAGATGCTGAGAATTCCATTGACGGAGCATGTGAGCAACTAGGAAGTTTTAAGGGAAAAAAGGGCAATTGTACTTAGAATACGAACGATAGAGTTAAAATTTCTAAGACACATAATGAAGAAAGCGGGCTTGGAGAACTTAACACACGCAGAGCATTGAAGACAAGAAGATTAAACAGAAACAGCGAGAAACCTAGCTAATGATCATAAATTTCGTCCCTTCAAATTTCAAAACAATTCGGATAATCTGTTTCAGGGATCGCCATCAGATGCTTCATCACGTTCTCCTTACACTCGTCCACTGTCTAAAATCATCTCATTTCCACAGTTTAGACATATTAAATTTCGTAGAAGCTGTGTTAAATCATAAACGCCTACGACCTGAATAGAAATGATACTTAAAGAGGAAAAGAGGTTTTGAAAATTGTGGGCGTTAGCTTTTGGTGGATGATATGAAGTATTGTCGTACATTATTCATGAAAACACGGTACTTAATCTCTGTTACGTAACATTATAATTTATTCAGCTCCAGACTTATTCAATTAATGCCAGCTAGTGTATGTGTTTGTGTGTGTGTATATGTGCGTGTGTGTGTGCGCGTGCAACTCCAGATTCTTCATACGAAAAGTGGACCTTACATCCTCGTGTGCGATAAGTGAGAGACTGTCGCTCTTATAATTGGGGTGGGCTTTTGCGTATCTGCTATATGTTTTTTTCCCATGCATGCATTCCAGGTGCAGCTGGGACGATAACGTGAGTCTATACACGGCTGCTAGAAGGTTACCTCTCAGGTTTAACCCTTCACCTGACTCCTCTGAAGTACACAGAGTGAAAAGTCTATTTTGGCATGATTTGTTGTGAGACACATATTACATTGGAACAAAATAGAAAATTCTCCCATGTACTTGAGCCGTGATATGCCGGTGCGCGAGTTTATAGAATAATTCATCAATGGTATTTTTATGGTTCCTTTTATGTTACTGTTTCTGAAAGAAAATCCAGTGTCACTATTGAAATAAAGAAAATCTTCATAAATGTGGCTCCAATAGTGTTTTTAAATTTGATATTTCTCTGAACTTGTTACGATATATTTTTACGATGTTAAAAGCAAGTCTTCACTCGAGAAATTTTGATTTTAAAAACAATTTTGTATTTTCATGCTTTTATCAATCACTTTGTATGACAGTTTAATCTAATCTAAACGTTATCATTATTTTGTTTCGAACTATGAAAAACGAGGCAGATATTATGATGTAAGTTATTTCTAACTTTCAGATCAATGTTATTTGGAGCAATGGGGGCTGTGGTTGGACACGAATTCACCCATGGCTTTGATAACCAAGGTAAGCAAAATCTTTTATTCAAAAAGCCTATGAATATTTCAGTGTTAAAGAATCGAACTCGTATCAAGAGTATATTCTTAATAAATAATTCCTTTTAACACAGAATTAACTTCTGAATTAGAGCAGAGAAATATTTCCAGTCTGGTGGCTGACTATAGTACAAGGTTAGCACAGTAAGACCGTAGGTTATTTGGTTAGCAGAATTTTGATCTGAAATTCCTTCTCTAAAATGTGCGATCATGGACATTAATATTTACCCTCACCAAATTAAGTGCATTTAAAACATAAGTTAAAAAATAAATATTTGTCCGCCATTAATCGAATGGTCAAAGCGTTAGCTATGAGCACCAGGTTCGAACCTCACATTGATCTGAAAATCATATCAGGTTGATCCAAGCCTGGGCAGACGAAATTGTTCAAAAGCTATTGATGATTGTGCTTCTATGTAGTGTCAAGTCCTCAACTAATGGGCAGATAGATTTTTTTTATTCTTTGCAGTCTATCAAAGAAATGTCATGTGAGTTTGCAGTTTCACACAGGCGTAAAAAGTGCAGCATTCTTCATCATAAGGTTGCAGACATATTACTGTAAATAGCAATTTCAACAAACTAGACTAGAATCACTTACATTATTTACATTCTTTGAATGTTGTCCTCGTCTTTATTACCAACAGTCTGAACAATGTAAATAATGTAAATAATTACAATACCTCATCTCAGAAATCTAGACAGATATAGACTAAAATCATAGAAATTCATTGTCTCAGCATTCCTGGAGGACGATAGGCTAGTGTCAAAAATTACCCTAAGTTAGTAAATAACAAAATGTATCCTCGAGTAAGGCTAGGCTTGTAGAACATTATTGAATTCGATCTTTCTCAGATGTCTCATGCTTGCCAGAACCAAGCCTAACTCCGTAAATAAAAGAGGCACCTCGTCGTTGTGTAACTGCAAGGAAAACTTGATTTGTACAACGTTAGTTGTGAGTTCGATCCATATTGAGTGGATTGAGTTTGTCGTCTTGCGCAAAAATTTAAGCCTAAGTAAATGACAGGGGCTGTTCATACTCTTGTAGTGGTCAACAAGCTTGGTTTAAAGATCATTCTGTCGTGTATTCAAGGTGCTTATATTTATGGCTATGTGCCAGTAACACAGCTCAGAATCGAAACATGCATAAACACAAAAGGCTGGTCAAGTATAAAGCAGCTAACACTTCAGTAACTTATGAGACACACAAATTATTTTAAATTGCATATTGAACATTCGAATTGATGTTCATAGTTGATCGCCACTAAAATTTTTAAGTGATTTGCGCTTCAGTCAGTCAGTTATGTGCCATGCATGATACACGCTTAGGCGATCATGTATCTTTCGATACATGACTGACGAGGCAGATTTTTTCCCGTAGTAGGTTGCCATTTCTTTTTGCGGTAGACCAGTTGCCATCCAACGCTATAGAACCCAGTCTGTCCAATTCAACCGTAGATTGGGGAGGAAGAAGAGGATTCATACCTTTCCCAAGGGTATTAGCACGTAAGTGAATGTAATGGATTCCACTGGAATTCGAACTCGGCTCTCTGATTCCTCAGTCCGAGCCTCTATCCATTACGTCTCCTCTTGATAATACTTTTGAGTCTTGTTCATTGGCAAGTTAGAGTTTGTTTTATGCCAAACACTGCATTTTAAATAAAAATACTTATAATTATTAATATAAGAAATACTTATTTTTACGGATGAATTTACTTTAATTTCATAAGTGGTCATATACATTAATTATCGCTGATTTGACTAGTACAAGTTTCTTGCATTCTCATTTATTGAACCTCTCTTAGCTGAGGTTCACATTTTTCAACTTCGGGCTTAAACTAAATATTAGCTTTTAGCTTGGAAGATCGAGATATTGACAGTATCTTTAAGGTGTACGTAACATGTCCGACCGACAAACAAGATATGAAAATCCTAACTTTTAAAGGAAAATCATTCAGATATACTAAAACATATAGGTTTTGGAGAAAAGAAACGTTTTAGTGCTTACCGTTATTATTTATTATATATTTTGTATTAGGAAAGTGTAAATAGTCTTTTGTCCTATCTTGATGCAAAAACCGAGGACTGATAATTTAACTCGTTCATCGCCAAAGGATGTAATTTTTTGAAAATCACACTTTGCCTTCCTTTTTTCTCTGCACACTGCTATGATTAATATCAGATTTACAGTGATGCTGTTCCTGGGGTATCGCCATTGTTGTAATCTTGGCCTATACATATCAGTGACAAAGAAACAGGGCTGACGTTGATTCTGGAGACATTGAAACCTACTTTTACACCATGGAATCATTTTTCTTGCATAAATAAGCTCTTGTGAAAAAAGTTGTAAATTAAAAAACGTGTTTCTGTATACAGCGTGCGATGTGTAAATTGTCGCCATTTTATATTTTTAATTTCGCGCATATGCATTGTTTGTTTTTGATTTTGTCGACTGCACAGTATAGTAGGATTAGTTGAGCAGCGTCTGTGAGAAAGACAGCACTATGACGCAATTCACTCATTAGAAACGGCATGCTGTACTATTTGGAATTCGCGCCGGAAGCTCCAATACGAACATTTCAGAGTGTCTGGGTGTCAATCTGAAGACAATACAGAAGATTGATCTAATGGTGATTGGATGAATCTAATGGCGATTACGAAGTTCGGTAAACTCAATCTGATCGTTCCGATAAGAAAAGAACTCCCAAATCTGTTGGTGATGGCCTCATACTTAACACGTAGGCCTAAATTAAGTGCCTTGAGGAGGTAGTGCTGCCCTGAGTCAAGTGTTTGGCTACTGGAAGATCCTATGTCTGGTAACAGGACTGTACCATGATACGCAAGCTTACATCTGGCCACCTAACTCCCCAGACTGCAGCCCCCATTGATTATTATGTGTGGGGCGCAGTTGAGCGAGAAACCAACAAAATTCCTTGTAACACTCAAGTTCAACTGAAGGTAATGATTATAGCAGCATTCACCAACTTAAACAAGGAGACCGTCCAGAAGAGTTGCAGGAGATTCTGAAGTCGTCTGGAGGCGTGGTTGAAGCCAATGAAGATTTTATTGAATAAATGTACTCTTTAGCATTTCAAGGTACTTTTTGTAATTTTGTTAAATATATCTGTTAAAATGAGATGTCAGTGTTATTTTCATTTTTGCGTCATTTAAACGACTATTTATCCATTGCACTCTGTATAATGTGTGCCCGAATTCTTTTAGCTAAAATGTATGCATAAAATTAAAGCTAAAATACAAAGACAAAAAAAAAGCATCGAGGGTCAAAACTATTTAGGGGCAAAAATAATCGAAGGGTAAAACTTATTCCAGGGCAAAATTTGATTTTTATAATGTGAAATTCGGTAGAAATTGTGGGTAACTAACCCAACAAGTAAAATTATGTCTTTGATATGCACTTTCCATTATCATGATAAATCAATATTATATCCCTTTTATCATTCCAGGTTCCCAGTATGATAAAATCGGAAATTTAAAGAATTGGTGGACGCAAAAATCCTTGGAAAATTTCAGGAAACGAGCCATTGGTTTAAAGCAACAATACGCAAAATTTCCTATCTGCAAGAATTTAAAATGTGATTTACATGTAAGTAATTTTCTTTATTTGCTATGTTTTATATTTGCCCTGTTGTCGGGGATTAGAAAACTCCGAATGACCATATTTATGCGTAGGCATTAACAAAGGAGATTTTTTTCTTCGTCTCTAGACTAACACTCTCAGCCCATGTTCTATCATCCATATCCACAAACTAGTATCGTATGAAACGCTATTTTCCCCTCCCTTCTCTTTTCTTCAGTACTTTAGAAATTTCAATGGAAGCAACATTGAAACATCCCCTCGAAAATGACCTCCAATTAGTTGTTAAGTTCTACAAGAAATGACTTGTAAATTTTAACACCTCTAAAATGAAACTGCTATCTTTTAATCCCCATAGCGATCCGTTTTTACCTTCCATCAGTATGGCTGATGCTAACCCCCAGGAGAGTAATACATTGTGCCTTCTTGTTCTCACGTTTTCCACTGACATTACGTGGAGCGATTATATCGAATCAATTGCTAGGTCTTCCATTAAGAAAGTTGGTTGACTGTGTCGTACCAGTCAATTTTTCTCACTAGAATCCATCTTGCACATTTGTCCGTCTATAGAATATTACTGGCATATCTAGTGTGGTGCTATATATTTCAAGAGTCTCGACAACCAAAGAAGGATGGGTAAATTAGTGTCATTGGCCGTGACCAGGGATCTCGACATCAGTCACTTCCCCACCAACCTGGTGCCCCTTCCTTTTTTTTCTATGAATATGTTCGTATCACTTATTCTAATAAGCTCTCCTCTTTAGTAACTCTACGGCATGTATCTAAGCGTACTAATATTAGGTTGGTGCAAAAATAATGTCGTTTTTTGACGTTCAAGATCATGTCAAAAACGACATTATTTTTGCACCAACCTAATAATAAGCTCTCCTCTTTAGTAACTCTACGGCATGTATCTAAGCGTACTAATACATTGGAAACTAGGTTACATTGTTTTACTGTTGAATGAACTAAATATAACCGTCAATTATATTCTAATAGTTTCTTTTGTGTCACTTTCTGTGGAATTATCTTCCTTTTTCTTGCTTCCAATTTTCAATAATTTAAATGCAGCGTCAATCGCCATTTTCTGTCTCTCTGTAATTTCTGTTCTTTTATTGTCCTTTCTCCTCATTAACGTCTTCTCATTCTCTTCCACTCCTAGTAACCCCGTGAGTCTTAGTGCCTGTGATGAAATGGTTTTAAAAAATCTCTTTTTGATTCTAAGTTCAAGTCCTCTTTTTGTTAAGTTAACTAATAAAACTTTTAATTTAATATCAATTAGTCTGTAAAATAGGTAACCATATTGCGTAAACTAAAACTAAATAGAAAACGCGTAACCCCAACAATCTCAAATATCCATGTTTTTGTGAGTATAATAACATATATATATATATATATATATATATATATATATATATGTGTGTGTGTGTGTGTGTGTGTGTGTGTGTGTGTGTGTGTGTGTGTGTGTGTGCGCGCGTGTGTGTAGGTATCTCCAAAGATTCGCTAAAAAATGAGCGCATACATGATGAAAACATACCGAAAAGTTGTTTTTTAGCTAGTTTGATCGTCAAAATGTTTGTGTTATTATTAAGAGAAAAGACCAAAAGATTCGTTTTTCTTGCATCATCTTGTGACCATAAATTAATATGGAAAATTTAAGCGTCTTTTTGCGGTGAAAAACACATTGCATTGGGAATTCTTGCAAAAATCAGCTAATTAATGGATTTTAATGGAACTTTCAGAACTTATTCACAAATGAATTAAATGATTTTTAAATGTTCTTTTTTAGAAGATCTTGTTAATGTTTTTACATTTGTTACTTCACACTTATTTAATTTTATGACATTTCGAGAAATTCTTTTTGTAGCGGTTCATGTTTATGTTAGTTATTAAGCTGATTGTCCTTGGAGTCTTTAAAGAATCAAATATTTTGATCAACCCCCACTTACAGAAAATCTGTCCTGAATCATAAAATAAAAATACATTAAAACTAAGATATTATTTAATTAGAAAAGCTTTTAATTGCTTTTATGAATAAAATATATTGTGGGAACTATTCTCTGAAGAAAAAAAATCAAGGAATAATGAATTTTTACAATAACTTCTTTTCAATTTTTTACAATTTCAATTAGAATAACTTTTAAATCGTTTTAAAATTAATTTGTAACGATGATATTGTTATTGAATAAAAAACTGTATTTACTAATCATAAATGGAAAAAGCTTACTACAATTCAGCGGTCCCCAGTATTTTAAAAAGAATTTTGATTTTTTTGCGTGTATAAACGTGCCGATTTTTGTAAATACGGTCGTCCATACATGCCATTATCAGAAAATTTATTGGTAATTTCCTAAACAAGTGTTTTCGTTAAGTAAGACTATAAAAGCAAGGTACCTAAAATGTAATAAAATACTACAATGCTTAAAATATTTTGAATTTTAATATTACTGGGTAGTTAAATATAATCTACAATGTATTTATGTTGTATTTGTCAGGTAATTTTACTATAATTATTTCACTGTTGCGTTTTGTTAGCAGTTATGTTAACACCTCATAAAACACCTCATAAAAACACACACCTCCGCGTTAAAATTGCTTTTCGTTGATATTTAATATAAAAGTAAGTAATATTTGTTTTAATTTAGATCAAGTAAACTTTAAGTCAGTTAATATTCCTCAAATAAAGTGTCAGAAAAGAATATTTGAATTTTGAAAGTTTTTTTTAATAAAGAGAATTGTTGTTTTGATAGATTTGTCAGTATGTTTGATTTTAGCGAATTTACTGATAAAAAAATTTCAATCAGTATAAATTGTGCTTGAAATTACTTATTGGAAATATTAAATTTAATCTATTAACTTGGAATAAAAATAAAAACTTCAAGAAACTTTTGTCAATTTTAAAATACATTTTAAACCTTAGGTATAGGTTTTTTGGGAGTACTCGGGGCGTCTATTTCAAATACGAAGGGTCAACCATAATAAAGTTTGAAGTAATATAAATGATGAAATTAAAAATAATAATAGTCTAGTTCGTCCGTCGGAGCATTGACTGGTAGACCCTTTCAAATACTTCCACACAGTGTCGAATGGTTTCGCAGGCCCCCATGACACGTTGATGAAGCGTATTTGCATTATTAATGTCTGCTACGTAAACCAATTCTTTTAGGTAGCCCCACAGATAAAAATCCGAAGGACTGAGGTCGGGGGAACATGCAGGTTATAGAACCCTACCTCCATTACTTATCCGTCTTTCATGGACTTTTGTCCTTGTTTTGGTGTGAGGAACCCACCAACAAACTCTATAAAAGTATTTTGTACATCCTGTATATATATATATATATATATATATATATATATATATATATATATATATATATATATATATATATATAATAATAATAATAATAATAATAATAATAATATAAATATAAATATATATATATATATATAAATAGTTATACTCGTTCGGAAAAACCTTAGGTGTTTTTGGCTTGTAAATGAACAAACCAATACCCAAGAAAAAATAAGGGATAAAAAAGAAAGAACTAAGAACATGTAATTGAGGCGAAAACAATCGTCCATAATCCAAGCTCAGAGTCCAAAGAAAAAAACCTTCAAACCGAGTAAAGCAAAAGTAACTATGTAAAGTGCTCAATACACTAAGTAGGGCAAACCTAACTATGAACCTAAAGATCCAGGTAAACCTTCCTAGGTTTCACCTACGTGGATCGTCAGGGCAATCTGGCAGCCAGATTACCCTGACGATCCATGTAGTTTTACCTGGCTCTTTAGGTTCATAGTTATATATATATATATATATATATATATATATATATAAAAATAAATCAAATAAAAGGTAAAGGAAAAAGATAAAAAATAAATCCGACCTATACAAAGCCTGAAAGATGAAACCTTGTCAAAAACCAACAGTACTTAATGCCTAGTATAAAGAAACGCGAAATGGGAAACCCAACCAAGGTAGAGCTATAACAATGATAACAAAGAATGCGATAAGAGTGGCCGACCTATAATCCTAATCGTGTCTTCTTGTTATAGTCGGTGTCTCAGAACGTATTTCTGGTTGTTATTTTTAATATAATATTTGGTTATTTAAAAATGTTTTCTGAGATAAAGAAGCGTAGTAATAACTGAAAAACCTCGTATTCGTTAAAGTATCAAGTTAGTGAGTTTTTCTAAGTTATGTTTGGAGAAAGGCTACTTCTTTACACAGGTGACCGTGTACTTGTAAAATCTGTCCTACTGGTTGCTGTAATTTTTATATATGTTTTTATATAAAGATTGAATTTTAAACCAGGAAATCTTTATGTGCCGTGCCCCCTCATGACGTAGGCGATCATGGCCCTCCACAACTTCCTGTCCCTTGCAGCTCTTAATAAACTTTGTTATTTCTCCCAAACCCTGTTCTACCATTCATTTACTCTCAAGACCATCAAGTATGTCAGGCGTTGCTTTCCTCTGTCCCTCTTTCCTTCAATCTGCCTTGTGAGTATCAGATTTTCCAAGCCCATCATCCTTATTAAGTGCCCCAGAAATTTCCACTGCCTCTTCCTGATGTTAAGTATAAGTTTCCTTTTTATTTCTATTTTCTCCAAAACCTCGTTGTTGATTACATGTTCGGTTCACGATATCCTCAGCATCCTTCTGTAGCACTGCTTTTCTATTGCTTGAAGTCTCTCCTTAGTCTTTGAGAAGATCGTCCAGCATTCCCTGACATATCGGAGGACAGATATTACATAGCATTTTAATACTTTTCTTTGTTTCTAGCAAAATCTTTCTATTTCTTAGTACTCTGCTTAGCTTTTGGCATGTTTCCTTGGCTATCCGAAAACGCTTTCGGACCTCAGTATCACAACCCGCATCCTCTGTTAAAACACGTCCCAGATATATAAATTTCCGCACTTGGTTGGTGTTGGTACTTCCGATTTGCAATTCGTGTTTTAGGTTCATCCTTTTGCTAACAATCATTCTCTCTTCTCGCTTTTCGTCACTACCTTCTATAAGAGATTTTGTAACTTTTTTCTGTATCTGTTATCAATACTGTGCCATCTGCGTACCTTATGTTGTTAATATTGTGGACGTCAATAATGAATCCTGGTAGGACTTCTAGTTCTCTCAGAATCGACTCACTGTATAGATCGAATAAGTTCGAAGAGAAGACATATCCTTCTTACACCCCTTTCTATTTTTGTATGTCTACTGAACACATTTTCTATTCGTATGTGGGCGGTTTGCTGCCATTATAGATTCTGGACTATTCTAATATCCTATCCAAATATATCAAGATTGCTGAGCACTTCCAGTAGATCTTTGTGGCGTACTTTATGGAACGTCTTTGCGTAATCTGTAACAATCAGGTACACGTCCTTCTGATTTTGTATTGTTCTTTCTGATAACATTCTGAACATATATATTGCGTTACTTATTCTAGTGTCTTTGACGAACCCGCACTATTCTTGTCCTATTTCCGGTCTGATTCTGCTGCACGCTATATTCATCAAAATACAGATGAGGAATTTTGTTATGTGGCTCATTAAGCTGATTGTCCGACAGAGTTCGCATTCGTATGCACTTGGCTTTTTAGGCAGTGATATGAAAATAGATCTATCTTCCAGTATATCACTGCTGTTGTAGATTTCATTTACTTTTCTGTGATCTTGTTTATGCCGAAATCATCTAAGGTCTCCAGTATCTCTATTACAATTCCGTTTGGCCCCGTTACTTTGTTTCTGTCCAATTTGGACAATACTGTTTCCATTTTCAAATTTTAATATTTCCTGTCCGTCAATATTTCTGTGTCTTGCCGGTTGCTTTTTGTCATCGTGGAATAGATCTCCGATCTCCATCTCTGGTGTATTTTTCTTTCTCTATTATCAGTGTTCCGTTCCTGTTGATGAGCATGTCTTGTGTCCTGTTACTTCTCTTATTTTTATGCATGTCTGCTTTATCTGTGATAGTCCTTCTTTCTATTTTTGCCCATTTTTCATTAAGTCATTCCTCTTTAGCCTGCCTTCATTTGTTAACTATGAACTACTGTGCCCTTTCTTTAGCAGGTCAGTCATACAGTTGTAAAATATATGGTAAACCAGCAGTATAAATGGTTTGAAAACAAATTATTCCATATGGTTGCGAGATCGAGTGTGACAGAGTGGATCGTGTTCTTCAGTAACCCACTCAGTTGCCAGTCTACATTGAGAAGAATAGGGACAGGTCATTGCTGCCAGTTTTTCACCGGTAGTTCGATCCCGCCTATAATACCTATAATAATTGTATTTATTAATAAAAATGCTATTTTATTATAACCTTCTTTTGCGTACCATGCCCTTGCAGGATGTGAGCGGTCCTGGCTCTCCACAAATTCCTATCCTTTGTAGTCCAAAGCAATGTTTGAGCTCTTACTGTCGTTCCCCGTTCTTTTTTCTGTAATTCATTTACACGAGCTCGTTAGATATGATACTCGTTGTAAATATGCCATATGAGTGTCATATTCTCCCAGCACCCTTTCATGCTTATGTCTCGCATGAATTTCAACTGTCTCTTTCTGATCCTAAGCAAACGTAATATTTTCCTTCCAATTTTGCTTAAAACTTCCTTGTTGCTCACATGTTCATGCCACGGTATTTTTAGTAGAATTACTTTCTGATGAATAAAACCACCACCCCGGCGTAGACGTGTATATACGTCTTTACCGAAAGTGTCATTTTTAGATACGGACGAATAAACACGTCCAAAATATAACGTTCAAAACCAGCTACAGACGTGTGATTTTTAAACGGAGAATTTAACTTTTATTTACAAAGTTGTCAAAAATGGGGGAAATTTTTGATTTGATGGTAATTTTGCTGGCTAGAAAAAACAAGATTTTTAACTAAAATTTCGGACGTGCTAGGAAGGATTGAAAAATGTAAAAAATAATCAAAAAATACTTTGATCTTTGCTCTTAATAATAACAAACATTTTGTCGATAAAAAATTGTTTTCATCAAGTTTGGTGCCGTTTTTCATCAGTGTATGCTCTTTTTTAGGGAAATTAGTGGAGATAACTAATTATACTAAATGATAATTATTCGAAATGCAAAATTCTTTATTGCAATAAAAATGTAAAAATTAAAGGAGTACATACACAAATGATAATTATTCGAAATACAAATATCGTTAATAAAACAATTTAGTAAGCAAAAGTCCTTAAGTTATATGATACTGCACGTAAATAGTCAACTAGTGAAGAGTACTCGTTAAAGGATGTTACTAATTTTTTAAGTTTTCCATTTAAGCCTCGGTATTTCTTGGTGCTCTTGATATTTTGGCAACATGCTCTTACTTTTGCAATATGAATTCCTTGCAAGTCCTGTTCTCTTTTAAGAGCGTCTAAGAAGTTCCATATTGTGGGGTGATGGGATTACACTTGCTGCAAAAAAGCCCTATGCCATGCTTCAAGGGCATTATGAGTTTTAGGTAAATCAGCATTGACGCATACGCAGACCACATACGTATTTCAAACATAGGTATTTCGAATAATTATTATTTAGTATAATGTCCTTTCGATTAATTTTCATTCAAACAATTTACAATTCGAATAAATTTTTTTCGGATAATTGCTTTAGAATAATTGCTTTCGAACAACTATTTTCGAAAAATTTTCTCAATACGATGCAAACATTGATTAAAATTTTCCCATGGTTGTGGAGTACAGAAAACATTTGGGAACCCTTATTTTAGTTTTTAAAATAATTCTTAACTTTTTGTTTTCCTCCTTTAGATCAATGAAAACCTGACTCTTGGAGAAAATATCGCAGACAATGGCGGAGTAAAAGCATCATTCAGGGTAAGAACAATTAAATAATAACTAAAAAGACCCGTGAAAATTTCACTATTTTCCTATTGTAATATTTTGATGAATTTTAATTCTTTACTCTTAAGTTAATGATTGAATAAGCTTATGTCAAGTTCTACGACAATAAAATATCCGCAGAATTTCCCCTATCACACCGTTAAATATTTAAGCTTTCACAAAATATTGCAATAACAATCATAAATATGAATGCTGGTCGTTATTTTAAGAAGTGGGTACAAATGAAAAGATTTGAAATTGACAACTTTTTTCATTTCACTGAAACAACCGTTACCCACTTCTATATTCCTTTCTTTCTTTCTTTCTTTCTTTCTTTCTTTCTTTCTTTCTTTGAAATCAATTAGTGCCTTTTCCCCTTTTTTCACGTGACTAAAACGGAATAGTCTATTTTTATGGGGTATTGGTAGGGGACGTTAAACAATTTTCCTTCCCTTCTTTCTTTCTTTCTTTCTTTCTAACCTTATAGAATTCCCGTCTTACGAACATTTCTCTTAATAATTTACAAATAATTCAGCAGACGATGTTATTAATATTTAATTCATGGTAATTGAATTTTTGGCGATTGTATTACTTGGTTTCCGTCGTTCTATACTATGCGCCTGAAAAATGTCCCATTTATCACAATCGACATCCCTACTCAGCTTTTTAGCTGAGACCAAAGCGTAGTATCTGTTCGTATCAAATTAATCTGATTCTCTTTCTCAACTTCTTTCTTTCTTTCTTTCTTTCTTTCTTTCTTCATTCTTTCATTTTCTCACGTAATGTCTTTTCATCTCTTTCCACGCGATCAAAAAACGGAATAGTCCATGATTAACAGGACGTAACGGTCGTGTTAACTAACGAAGGGATGGACAAACACAATTATAATAGGATGAGACATTGACCAGGATATTTGATGTTTTTCAAATGTTTGTTTTATTCGTTTGAGTTCGTTCAAAAAATGCGGAAATAGGAGATTACCTGTGCCCAGTTAAGAAAGTTTTTATTTTGTTGTTATAACTGCTATTTTATATCGCTGTGATTGATTTTTAATCAATTCGCTCCAAGCAAGGCGATAGTGTCACTAAGACGCAAGGGGGGGGGTGTTACTGAGAGTGAAAGAGAATGAAAAGATTTTAGTAGGAACCAGAAACCTGATCCTAAACAGGGAACAAAGGATAAATATCTTCTGTTTAAAAGACCGTGGAGGAGTGTGAACCTATCAATAATTGAGATAATAATGATTTACTGCAGGGAGAAGAGATGGATTTATAACTTTCCCAAGAGAATTTGCGCGTAAGTCAATATAATGAAAAGGCCGGAATTAGAAGTCGGTTCGATTACAAGCCGTTATTCATTACACCAACGTCACATCCAAGCTTACAATACTTGGCATTCCCAAGCGGTTACTCATCTAGAGCCCGAGATTGCTTAACTTCGGCGATCGTATGTGAAGCATATATCACTGTGACCGTTCGCTCTTATATATCAGAACGACACGTTATTTAGAAGTGAAAGATGACTCAAACACAAGAGTAGCGAGTAAACTTTAAAGTGATTTTTAAGATTTCTCTAACATTAACATTCTCTTTTCTTTCCATTTATTTTCTGTTTCCAGGCTTACAAAAAATATGTAAAAGATCACAACATCAAGACAATGACCTTACCAGGTTTGAGTTATACCAGCGACCAACTCTTCTTTGTTGGATTTGCGCATGTAAGTAGAAAAGATGTTTTGTCTATTGTTGAAAAGATTTTGATTCAAACAATGATGGTTTTTAACAGATTTGAACAAAAATGTACAGAGGCTGCAGCATCTACCGAACAGAAAGGGGTAACTGAACACCGCCGACTGATAGCAGGGTCAACTCAGGATCGAGACAACCCTGCGCCAGAAAAAGATAACTTTTTTTTATAACCGAATAAAAGTAACTTTTTAAGAATTAAAACCTTAATTTTTGATAAAGTAAATCGTGAATTATCAAATTATTTTTTATAAAAAATATTTTAGAACGTCGATTTACTTTATTAAAAAATAAATTATATTGCGATTTATTTTATCAAAAATAATTAAAAACAAAAAACTGCTTCATTTTGTTTTGCATCTTCCGATTTCCTTTATTAAAAATAATTAAAAACAAGTTTGTTTTATTGAATTATTTTTATATGTCAATTTCTTTACTATTTATTTTATTAAAAAGAATTAAAAACAAAAAATGGTTAATATTTTACATAATGCCTTTTCAAATGCTTTATTCGTAGAAAAATATTCACTAATTAAGGTTTTAATCCTTAATAAATTACTTTTATTCGGTTATAAAAAAAAGTTATGTTTTCTGGTGCTGCGTTGTCTCGGTCTTGAGTTGTCGCGGCGCTCAGTCGGCTGTGTTCAGTTTGGCGGTGTTGAGTTGTCCTAAACCCTCTACAGAAATGTGACACTGTACACAATCTACTGCAGGTCTCGTGCAAAGAAGCTCTCTCCACCCCCATATTGTGATTATTTAGGTATGAAAACCCGGTAGAAACGTCTCTGGTCAAAGCGTGTCCCACAGCAAATATCAGCTTGTTATAATCAACAGGATGAACATCTTGGTTGATGTCCCCAGTTGTCACAAAGCGATTCACTTGCCAATAATTAACAAGGATTTTAATATTTTCATAAGAAATGCAAGCTTGTTGGTGCTGCGAATCGTACATTAGTGTTATTAGAAATTATGGGTTTTTACGACTGACTGCTTCTTGGAATACACAAGCTAGCAATTAACCTCAGGACTTGTCTTAGGTAATTTCTCGACACATCGTCGTAGCAACTGACCGCACCCACACAACTGCCCGTAACTAGGCTTACCATCACTCCGCACAAGAATATATGGAAATCTTCCGTAATTCAATCCAATTGGCTCACCTAATCACATGTTCCAAAAAGGAGCAGTCTCTTTTTCCTTTATTCTCCACTAGTTCGTCCTACTGGCTAAAATTAGCAGATAACAAGAAAAGGGGAAGTATTTTCTTTTATTTAGTAATATTACTTCATCGAATTCTCATATATACCAGAAATAAAACTATTTTTATCTAATTCTCAAACAAAAATTTTTAAACCTTCTTTTCTTTTTTCAAATAATTAAAAAAAAATAAATGAACAAAATAAAACGTTTCTTAGTTTCAGTATTTACTGAATATTTTTCAGCTTTTAAAATCCGCGACATCATAATGTTTCCATAGGGATGCAATGCAAAACATTTTTCCGGTGAATATCTTCATTTTTATTGTTTTGATATAATGTTTTGGCCGATACTATTTACAGTCTTCCTCCACTGTCTGTTGCATTCGTCAGTCTTTAGTAATCGTATATAATTTCTTTTGGTGCAACACACACATATAACGAAGGCCGAAGAGTATATAGGGCGTAATGTTCTGTTAAAAACAAGAAAGATAAAGATAAAAGACCGAAAAATATGTGCGATAATGAAATGCAAAGATATTTCTTTCTGGTTCTGAGGTCCTTTATCATTTTTGTTGTTACTTCAACGTTCAAGTCAATCGAATCTTCGACAGTTCTCGATGCATTAAAAGGCTTATTTTTTAAAATTTAATTTTCTTTTAATTGAAAAAAGGTAACTACATATCCATAGTTGCCTTAATCCGTTTCCTAATGAATAAGAAAGCATTTGTTTTACACAGTAACTAAAAATTATTTAACGAAATATCCTGCCTTGTTAATAAACAACTAGGAAAATATTGATCACATCGATGGTATATTACAGAGTGACAATATTAGATAAAAATTACTTGTATTATTTACATTACTCGGACTGTTATCCTCATCTTCATTGCCATATTCACAACGTTTCGGCCTCTATATCTCTGAGATGAGGTATTATGATTACTTGCATCATTTACATTACTCGGACTACTATCCTCATCTTCATTGCCATATTCACAACGTTTTCGGCCGTTGTACGCTCCGGCCTTCTTCAGATGATTGGAATTTAGACTCGAACCCTTTATTTCGCCCACCAGGGTAGATTGTTCTAGTTTCACGTGTCATGCCTCTTCCAGATGTCTCAGTTATTTCCCTTTAACCCCACTCTCGAAGGACACATGGCCCAGTGGATAAAGACGTTGGTTAGATCCAGTGCCTAGACTCAAAGAGTTGTGAGTTCAATACCAGGCCACAGCAGTGGTAAATCAAAACTTTGAGAGTTGAAGAGGCGTGGCACGTAGAACTAGAACAATCTACCCCGGTGGACGAAATAAAGGTTTCGGTTCAAAATTCATATCACCTGAAGAAGGCCGGAGCGTAAAACGACCGAAACCTTGTGAATATGGCAATGACGATGAGGATAACAGTCCGAATAATGTAAATAATGCAAGTAATCATAATACCTCATCTCAGAGATATAGACAGATATTAAATAAAAATTAAGCTAATAATTACGTGTTAAGCTACGGAATTATTGATCAGCGCTTTCAGAATCACTTGTGCCATACAAGATATTGTAAAGACTGACATGATAGTTTCATGCCAGTATTTTTATTACCATTTTGTATTGTGTTTTTAGGCATTTCGATGACACGTCAAAAGATTTATTGACGTTACAGGAGAAGTAACATGAAACATTATGCCACCTCTCGTGCATGTCCTGAAGAAGGAATGGATCGACTGAAACGTCGCAGAGATAACAACGTTATAGTTCGGAAAAATCTTGAATTAATAGTGAAATTATTTTATTTTAGAACTCTAGAAAGCAAAGGAAACATCTAGCCCAAAGTTAAGTTCAGAAAACTGCCATGACAGATGAATCCATTTATGTTCACTGTAAAATATGGCATTAATTATTAAATTAAAATAATTATCTGGTATTAATTATAGAAATTATAATAAAAATTCGAAACTGATTATAGATTTCTTAAAATAAATCCGGTATTAATTATATACAGGGTGCGACAGAAATACCTCCCGCAGCTACCTCCGAGGAATACCTCCGACATAATGGTAAGATATTAGCTAGATGAAGACACTATTTCCGCTAATGCCTTGCAATTATGCAGGGTGTATTTCTGATAAGTATTTGAGGGAGGTATTTTGCCAATCTCTGTATTTCTAAAACAATCCAGTATTAATTATAGGTTTTAAAAATCCGTTATTATAGGTTCTTAAAATCGGCGATTAATTATAGGTTTATAAAAGTCCAGTATTTATTATAAGACTCTTCCTATAGCTTATTAATACCATTACACTGTGGGCGTCATTGGGTTAGATTCTCTGCAAATTAAGTACACTAGCCACTAAACTGATCCCAGGATCTGTCATCTCGTCTGCAGTCGCTCTCTCACAGACGCGATGTTGCATCACTCTGCCTTTTCTACAAGTACTTCCACGGTAATTGCTCTGAGGAGTTGCTTTCGCTTGTCCCTAAGCCTCGTGAATTTAAGCGTCCTACGAGGCTGGCATCCCGTTCCCACCCCTTCACCGTTGAAACTGTTAGATGTAGACGTCTTTTCTACTCCAATAGCTTCATGTCTCGCACATCTCGCCTATGGAACTCCCTTCCCTATTACTGTTTCCCTGACAAATACAATCTCCAACGGTTTAAGTGTAGCGTCAATCGTCATCTCCAATTGCCTTGATCTATCCACTTCCTGACATCTTCCATTCCTATCTGCTCTCGCTCTATATCTCCCGTAACCCCCCTGCCTCGATCGACCCTCCGTCCTTCTCTTTCTCCACATCCCTTCCTTTACCACTCCTATCTGCTCTTCCTCCAACCCTTCTGTAACCCCATGCGTGATAGTGGCCACCGGCCTTGCTTGGGGTGATACGCTTAAAAAAAAAGAAAAAAAAGGAATCTCATATGTACGTATATGTCGGCAACTCTTAACGACTTTGTCTTTCTAATATGGGTTAGATTGGAATTGTCAGTCAACTATTAGTGGCGTTCAGCTTGTGTAATAAAGAAAACAATTCTATTTGCTTTACAGATATGGTGTGGCAAGATACAAACTAAGGCATTGATTGACAAGCTACTGACAAATCCACATTCGCCAGCAATTGCCAGGTTTGTATACCATCATTAACTGTCTTAAATATTAGAATAACGTAATCATAGGGGTTTAGGCGAACGTACATGACTTGTGGAACGGACATCAGTGCCAAAACTGGAATTGGCGAGCTATGGCAGAAGTTCAGAAAAGTTACATTTCTTAGTTCCACCAGTTCAGACCTTCACAGCTAGTCTCCGTCATATCATAGTAGCAGACTCCCCCCATTCCCTATGTGTTTCTTTGATAAAAATAAAATTGCATTTAGCTTCTTCAGAACTGTTATTTTGAGAATGCTTTCTTGGCAACTACAATCTGCGTATTTTTAAGTTCAGGGTCAAACGATATTTATCATGTACGTCCATTTAATTCTGTGTTAACCTCCCTTACACAGTAATCTTTTACATTGCGTGGCCTTTGGGATTTGTATTGAATGAACTCTCAGTAAATAAAAAAGAAACATATATTTATATCTAAAGGTATTTGTGATAATATGGATAAACCATTGATGGACATAGAAAATCTTTTTTTTTATTACGAATTAATTAATACGTGTACCGAGGTAAAATAATACATGTATCGAGGTAAATTAATAGATGTACTGGGGTAAAATAATACATGTGTGAAGGTAAA